>CM070634.1:48498023-49175036 GCA_036346255.1 Ampelocalamus luodianensis | reverse complement strand
TTTTGGTCGCCGAAAAGGTGAAGAAGAAATTTGGTGTTGCCAAATTGTTTAAAGTACTATCAAAATTTAAAATCAAATCAAACACTAGCCAAATTTTCAAGGTATTACTAAACTTTTGGTTTAGTTTATTTTGGTATTGAACCAAACAGGCCTATAGTGTTTTGCTGGAATTGGGGTGCGGTTTAAGCAAAACAACGGAGATCAGAGAAAGAGAGAAAAAGGAGTGTGATTGTGTGAAGGACGGAGATCAGAAAGAGGGAAAGAACGAGAACAGTGCTGGGCTCGGAGCAAAACAACGCCGACGCAAGGATTTATCCGACCAAATTGCGATTTAGCCCTCGACGTTTTATGTATTTGTAAACAATTTATCCTCAAATCACCTTTTCATACATCTGTTCTGGTCCGATTTCTTCACAATCAGGTTCTACAGGACCGTCGTGACACGTACAATAGTACTGGTCTATTGTGTCCTGGTCTAGCGTGATCATTACGTACTCTTGTTTAATAGTTGAAGATTTGAAGCGTGGTATGGTTTGATATATATTTCTTTCTGTGCACGTACTATCTATTTATATTATTCGTTTCTGATAGGAACCCGTTATGTACTTGTCCTGACGATATCATGTCCGAAACACCATATACTTTGAATTCATATTCATATTTGGTTTGACTGTATCTGACTTCGAATACGGAAAATAAATATGAATTAGGATAAAGTACGAGCAATATCTATCCGAATCTTATTCGATTGCACCCCTAGCTACTATGCCATTAACAGGTCTGCAACTGACAACTGAGTTATGTGGACCCGATAAGCAACAACCCAACTGAAAAAAATTCAAAAAACAAACAGCAACTAAAACAACACTCATGGGCCATACGAAGGCTGAAAAAGTGACTGAGATTTCTGAATTTTTTTGACAACTGTGAAATAAACAACTCCTTTTATTATTCCCTCCTTTCTTGGCCAAACAGTCATCTACTCCATTTTCTGGGCAATTGCCACTGACGTTGATAGCCAAGCACTAGGATCCACGAGTCTAAGCACGCATTATACCAAACAGTCCGTTCACACTTCTCTTCTGAAGTAAGCACATCTTGACTCTTGACAAGCAGAAAACAGAACAGGAGTGCCATTCTGTGACAGACAGTCCCAGATTAAACGAACATATTCCCATTGTAAGGTTAGTCCTCTTAATTCATCCTTAATTTTTCTCCATCTTCTCCACTCAATCTAATTGCCTAAGCTATTCCTTCTGTAAGCATGCACCCGCTTCCTCTGCAGTGCACCACCTTGCTCCTGATTTCTTGGCCCTTTGGCTCAAATAGGTGACACTGGCTCCACAAAGCAAAATTGCTGGAGGGCACCTCAAGTGGAACAAAGTGCTAATGTTTCATACATACATTACTTGATTTTGCTCGTTTTCTCATCCTGTTGTCGTTACTGTGGTTGTTTTGGAAGTACCATGTATGCATGTAATTTCATATCAGCACATGCCAAAATGATATATTAGTAATGAAGTTCAGTTCAGGCCTTAAAAATTATTGATGCAATTAAAGCGGTAGATTACTTATGATACCCAAAAAACACAACACAGTTCAGATAATGATTCACATTAGACCCCGTATCATTGTTCTTTTTCAGGTAAAGGGCGAAAGAATGAAGGAGACTACATTCGGAACTCTGTGGATAGTGAGGCACTTACAGTAATAGAGGGGCGATAAGATTTCCAAGATTTCAAGTTTCTCCCTTGAATAGTTTCTCAGCTGTCTCAATCATTGCTAAAGCTTTTAATTTTGCTTGCTGCATAGTTTACCAACAGTTGCTAAAGCATTAGAACTCGATTGAATAATAAATTGCTTAAAAAATTCTTCACATGGAAGATCTATCAAAGGGCCAACAATTGCTCACGGAACTCCGAAAAGATGACGCAGCAAAAACTCATTCTAGCATTCTAGCTTTTTTTTAAAAAAAAATGGTGTTTCCACATCTGTGTGGCTGTGTATTGAACTTACTCTAGATGTGGATCAAGTCTTGTTAGACTTGTGCACACAAATAAAGAAAACCTAAAGGTTTGAGTTCGAGCTAAGACTTGAATCCATATCAAGATTTCATTAAAAATAGTGCGCAAGCACATCACTCTGGCCAGTATGTGTTGGCACTCACTAACTCACATTATCCTTGCGCCATTTATCCTTGGAATACATGATATTTGTGCTTAATTGTGCACTTTGGCAAATAACCTTAACAATTCTTGAAGATGTTTATTTGGTGATGTGCAATGAATATGCTGAGACACGTCATATTTGGCTAAAAGAGACAACAAAGAGCTTTCTTGGAAAATGTGCAAACTACGTCAAATACCAAATTAGATATCATCATGATGTCTGCCTTATCGAGATGATTGAAATGCATATGCCATTTGCCCAAATCAGAGGTTGAATGTAAATGTTACGAAGTGCGAAAGCTACTAGGAAAATAGCCAAGACACACTAAGGTCTTTCGTCGATTAGGACTCCTACGCACATACATAATTAACGTGTTCGACTTAGACTCTAATATAAACTTTCTACACTATTCGGCTCAATGTTCATTGTAACACCCTGGTTTTCTAAGCCTTTTTGAAAATTTTCAAAATAAAAAGAACCATCTGGTTTTGCTGAAGTTCCAAAGCTTAACCTGATATTTTCAAAATTTGAAGTGTCTAAGGTGACTAAATCAAACTTCAACTGATCCTAAAGTTTGGTTCTTTGGAGTTGTTTGGGCTCTTGTATTGTCTTCCCTCGTCTCTGCTTGTTCTGCTCTTCCCTTGGCCAGCCTTTTCTTTCCAAACCTCCCTCTTGTTTGGCCACCCTCCGGTCCAGATCACCCTTGGGTCGGGACCTCCTTAATCTCTTTGTAGCTTAGACCTCCTCGAGGTTTAGACATTCCTTTGTGGTTTAGACCTCCCTGTGTCTAGACTCTCTCCCTGGTCCTCTTGAGTTTAGACCTTCTTAGGTCTAGACCTCCTCTCGGTTTTCTCTCTGGACCGCACCTTCTTTTGGTATTGACCTCCCTTCGGGTCACAACCGCACGAGATGTCCTAAGCTCAGCTTGTGTTTCAAATATCTTTGATATCTGAAATGCAACTTGGCCTAATTCCTCCTCTCGGATCTCTCTCTTTTGTTTAACCCCCTTTCCCTTTTGTTTGTTCATTTGAACCTCTTTAGGTTCCTTTGAATCCTTCTTGTTCCTTTGAACCTCTTCGGGTTCATTTGAATGTTGCCATGCTCATTTGAACCTCTTCAGGTCATTTGAATCCTTTCTGTTCCTTTTAGACCTCCCCGCATTCAATCGGACCTTCCCATGTTCATTTGGACCTCCTCCTGTCCATTTGAAACTATTTTGAACTTCTCTCAAATCCGATCGGGCCTCCCGATCGCTTTAGGCCTTTATCTCTTGTGGACCGTCCGAATTGTGTTGGGCGGCCCGATCTTGTTGGCACTTTGGCTGGTCCGAACATCCCATCCTTTCTAAGCCATCAGATCGAGTTGAATGGCTGGGATCTTGTTGTAACCTCAGTTGGTCCGAACAACCCAATCGCCTTGGTCCGTTCGATCGGAATCCAATAGCTCCCGCTCCTTCGCGTCTTATTTCGCTACTGCTCAGACCTCCTTTGATACCATCTGAGCCATCAGGACCTCCCTTTGTTTTGATCCTGACCGTTAGGACCTCCCCTTGTGAGATCTTAGCCGTCAGAACCTCCTTTTGTTTTGATCTTGACCGTTAGGACCTCTCCTTGTGAGATCTTAGTCGTCAAGACCTCCTTATGTTTTGATCTTGACCATTAGGACCTCCCCTAGTGAGACCTTAGCCGTCAGGACCTCCCCTTGTTTTGATCTTGGCCGTCAGGACCTCATTTGGATCTCATCTTGACCGTCAAAGGCCTCCCTTGTGTTGGACCTCCCTCTTAGTCCAAACGTCCAACCCTTTCGCACCGTCCGATTCAAATCTGACAGCCTCGCTCTTTGCGTTAGCCCGCTTCAGCGCACTCGCGTCTTCAACCCTTGTAAACCGTCCGATCCTTATCGAACGGCCCTCTCGCCCATGCGCGTTTGGGCGGTCCGAATGTTCTTTTCGCCTTGAGCCACCCGATCAAAATCGGATGGCTTTGCCTCGCCGCGCCTTTTCCTTGACCTTTTGGACCTCCTCCACGCGGCTTTGTGGTCTTTTGCAAAGATCACCTCCTCGCGGTCTCTTTGTAGAGACCGCCTCCGTTGGTCTTTTTATAAAGACCACCTTGTGATCACGACCTCTGGTCTTTTTGCAAAGACTACTTTGGTGGGTCAGGACCCCTTGTCCTCAGGATCTTCTGGTCCTTTTTGCAAGGACCACCCTTGCGGGTTAGACCACCCTTGTGGTTAGAACCTCTGGTCCTATTGCAAAGACCATCTTAGTAGGTCAAGGCCTCCCTTGACCTCCATACTTCCCACCTGTGCTTGACTAGTCCCATCTGACAGGTTCTACTCACCTTTTTTTTCTCCTTCGCAAGGCCCTGATACTATGGAAGTCTTCACGTATTTAATGCGGGTTGTGTCACACTAAATGCTACCCGCCTTTTTGCAGCCCTCGTGCTATCTTTTGTCACTTCTTTACCTGCTCCTGTCTCTTTTTCACCTATTGATTGAGCACGCCTGTCCTTGAAAACTCTCAGCAGCACTAGCTCTATAAGCTTGGGCAGCCTTTCATCTTTACGTTTTCCTCATTTCACCTCTCTGGCTCTTCTGACCAGTTCTTGGGCCTTCTTCAGAGCTGTTGGTCCTCCTCCGACTAGCTCCTTGGACCTCCTCCAATCGCCAAGCCCTTCTGTGGTTCTTATTTGGAGTTTCTTTGGAGTTCGTTCGTTCTTGTTTGATCTTTGTTTGATCTTGTGCTATTTTATCGTAGACTCGACGTCTCTCGTGAGCCCGAGCTTCGTGAGGAGGTGGTCCCATGAAGCCTTTCGAAAGGGGAGGCAAGTTACACTTTGACCATATTGCACCAATTATTTTAACATATTTATGTTCCATTTCAGGTGTTAATGCATGCTTACTTCGCTTAATTATTTCAATCCCTGTCTTTAAGTTCATAGCTACGCCTAACTTCTTTGTATGGCCACCGTTGACATGGAACCGAGTCTGTTTGCACCTTAGGAAAAATCGTTAATGCAATAGTGTGAACCAGAGCATTTGAAAAATAGATGCTTAGTTATGCTTAGACCAAAAGTATTTGATTTTGGGAAGTTTTACTTTCAATGACCAACTGTTGTTTAAAATGTTAAACCATGTCATTGGGTTGTCATGGAAATCTGTTATCTTTATCAAAGGCAAACGAATGGAAAATGGTTTGGACTTGGGCGAACTCGTTGTTTGGTTGGTGTATGTCTATGCACGGGGTCGTGCTATCCGATGCCCTAGGGTTGAGGTTGTCGCCAAGCCGATTAAGGACCGGTCCGTGAGCACTCCCTTGCTATGCCTATAATGAGCTATGCTTCTTTGTGCAACCACAAGTCTTGTGTGGGCGGGACTCGCCAATTAATTTCACTACTATAGAAAATGTAATCGCGACGGTTCGTAACGCCATCACGACGGTTTCGTGAGCCGCCCGAGTCTATGGGTCGCTGATGACATGAGTTATCACAGACGGTTTTTAACCGTCAATGAAAAAGCTATCACGCATTTGGTTCAACAAGAACCGCTCGTGATAATTACTTATCCTGCATTCGGTTCTTTTCGTAACCATCTATGATAGTCTATTTTCACGCTGCGGTGCTCAACAAGAATCGCTCGTGATAAGTATTATCACGCACGGTCCTTGTTCGTAACCGCTTCATGATAATTTTTCTATTGCAAAAAAAATTGGATTTTGAGCCAAACCAATCAATTGTTGGACAATAGTTTCCATATGCAACCTCTAGCAAGACAATTAAATTCCAATTAAAATTCTGATGGCAAACACATTATAGGAAAGGGAAACCAAAAGGTTTCACAACGTCCCCTCCGAATGGGAAAAAAAGAATAAAGTTACAAAGTTAAACTAGCTAGAAACTATCTGCGCCTCCAAGCTCCTGAAGAACTCATCGCTTCTTGGATTGGTTCAACACTACTTCTCTGCACTCACCAAAGATATCACAAGTCTGTTCTTGCATGTCGTCCGAGTTCGATTCAAGCTCGTCGGCAAGGAGAGACGACCGAAAACCTCCGGCGGCGCTCCGGCATTAGGTACAAATAAAATAAGAATCATCAAACAACCAACAAATTGTGTATGTTTTGGGGATATACATGTACCTTCCAGCAGCCTACCTCCACAAAGGGACATGGAGCACCTCGCGTCCCTCCTCCTCCTCGTCGATCGCGTCTCATCATTCGAACCGCGCGGGAATCAAGGGCGGCCGTCGAGCTCGGCGTGGGGAGGAGAGGAAGAGACGATGGAGGACAAAGCGGGGGTGGGTATAATATATCAGGACAGCGCCAAAACATTTCGCCTCCCGCGCAAGCGTTCAAAAATTTCCGTGAATCACAGACGGTTTCAATTAAAAACCGTCTGAGATAAGCTAGTATCACAGACGGTTCAGATTAAAAATCGTCTGTGTTATTATACTTATCACAGACGGTTCGTATTAAAAACCATCGCGCAGTATCACTGAGCGGTTCAGATCATGAACCGTCAGAAGTCTACAATTATCACGCAGACGGTTCGTGTTAAGAACCGTCTGTGATACTTCACAGATGGTTTTCAATATGAACCGTCTGTGATATTACCTCTTCACAGACGGTTTTAGCGCAACTAGTAACACAGACGGTCTCTAAACCAAAACCGTCTGTGATTGCATGTAATACAGACGATTTTGGTCAACCGGCTGTGATGAGTCATCCAGTTTAGCCTTTTTGTAGTAGTGTTTGCAGAGTTCCATCGCGGTTGATCCTGTTAGTGTGTGGGTGGTCTTTCATGGCCTGTCTTTCATGACTATTTTATTCCCACTGGCGCAAGAGGGGGCTTTTTCGACCGGTTTCTATCCAATGGAAGCCAATCCTTAGCGAGGATGGACTGTGGTGGAGTAATGCATTGTAAATGCTTTGTCACGTGCTCTAGACCTCTCACCTTCGAAAGTGAGTGGTGGCATCGACGGTTGCCAAACAAACTAGAGAAATCGTGTCTTGTGGGTAAAGTGTACAACCTCTGCAGAGTGTAAAACTATTCGAATAGCCGTGTCCACGGTCATGGACGTGTTGGTAATACCTCTCACAGTTAGATGTTGGTTTTGTTTTAAAAAGGATTTGATAAATCTGTTTTGGATTTCTATCCAATAGGTTTGGGTAGGGAGCCTTGTGACAGGAGGATATCCTTCACCACTTGTGATGAATATTATCCAACTGAAACTGAGTTTGAGAAAATGAATTTTAGTTATTGTAATTGCTTTATAACTTAGTACATGTATTTGAAATAAACTTGGCTTTATGCAAACTAACCACATCAGCCTTCCTTTGGTATATCCATTTATGCATGTCATTCTGTTATTCCACAGGTGTGACTTGCGAGCACGGTAGTAGTGCTCACTCTTGCTTGAATTAATCTTTTGAGCAGGAAATGGAAGCTTTGAGAAGACCTTGCTGTGGACCAAGTGGTCCTGGACGTCTAGGATGCGCCCTCCAGCCGATTGCCTGTGGTGTATCAGGTGGCCTAATGTTTTATCTTCCGCTGTGTTTTGGTTTGTAGGCTGTAAGCCTCCCTTGTAAACAACTGTGTTAATATTAATAAAGCTCTCGTTGTTATATGTTATCACTTTTGTATGCTGTGTGAGCTAGTTGATGATCATTGTGTAACACCCTGGCTATTCGGAAACCAAAATGTTACCTAAAGACCTAACATGTAACCATACAGCGGAATAATTTTCACAGTAATTCATCAACTAAGTTAAGTAGATCATCAACAATTGGAACATAAACGGAAATGTAATATTGGATCCACTAAGATAATCCTATCAACGAATAATCAATGAATATAAATAGTTATTTAAACAAACACAATGATAAGGAAGGTACCATCCAAGTCTATGTTTATTTATTACAATCCAACAATTCACTAATGTAAGGCAGCAGCAGATCTTTTATTCAACTAGTGTAAAGTGATGTATTTGAGTAGTGCATGTCTACTCCCTCCCAAGAGAAACTTCATCAACGATCACCTAAAAATAAATAAACAAAGCAAGAGTGAGTCCAAGACTCTGCAAGTACAATGAATAAGAACAAACAACCAACATGAACAAGACAATCTCTTCTCAACCTTTGAACATACAACAAATGAATACTTATGAAGATATGAGATGAATGTTCAAATTCAAAGGATTGACTGCACACATGCATATACCAGTATAGCTGATGACACACCCGCCGGTGCTCACTTAAGCCCGTATTTATCGTAAATACGGGATCCAAAATACCGTATAAAGAACGTTTCATACGGTGTTCAAACCGCCCACATTGGAATGGTGGGACTCACATGCCCATACCGGAATTGATGGGACTTTAGACTCCACTCGTGGAGCTCCACTCCGTGGGACGGAACATGAACATGGATGCAACTTTAGACTCCACTCCGTGGGACGGACTTGAACATGGGTGTATGAATATGCTTAAGAACAACGACCAACATCATCTTTGAACATATGAATTTCACATACGGAAGAAACATAATCATTGGAACTTCTCACGTATCAAATGAAAACACAGTACGGACATCCAGCATCCAATATACACAATTCATACAAACGTCAGTGTACTTGCCTTCCGCGGCGCACGCTGCAAGGAAAACATGGTGCTCTTAAACCCGAAGTTTCACCTCCTAAACAATTAAATAACTGAAATAAGAACGCGAAGAACACGACATTACTGAATAACGTCCTACAACGCTTTCCCAGCGATTCAATATTTAACTAGAAGCTCTAAATTGAAAACCAACGCATTCTGCCCTAAACCGCCTCTGGACAGCAGCACGGTAAACAACATAACTCTTGATATGGAACTCCGAATGAGGTGAATCCAGTTTCTGTGGATTCTTAACTGAAAAATATACAATACTCTAGTTGACAAGATAATCTAATTCGGCCAAATTAGTACGTCAACAAACTGATGAACTTTTAGCATAGAGCAGAAAAAATAGCAGCACTAAAACGATCATAACTTTTAATCTATAACTCCGAATTGAACGTTCTTTAACAATATAGAAAGGTTATCAAATTACCTACAATAACCTAGTTGGGTGAAAACCCAGATTCTGCCAATTACAAATTCATATTTTATGAAATAACCAAACAGAACTAATCTCGTCATAAATCTGGACAACAGATACCAAAACTATCATAACTTTTGACTCGAATATCAGAATCAGGTGTTCTTGGCGGCCATGGAAAGCTAAGAACATAATCTAGATATCTCTAGGAGATCAAAACTACTGGTTCGGCCTCTAAGATCACGAAAATGCCCACGCAACAATCTGGACAGATTGATGTGAACAGCAGACCGACATTGATCCAATCAAATCTATTCGATTTCTCCTCTAATAAGAACATACCAGCGAAGAACGCTCTTTGTTACCCTTGAAGACTTGTATGAGACCGCTGAATCCTCATGAGGTTCTCCTCTCCCCACTTCCCTTTTCTTCTTCCTTAGCCGACGGCAAAACTCGTGGCTCTCCTTCTTCTTTGCTTCGGCCAACGCTTGGGCAGCACCAATGGGGAGGAGGAGGTGGAGAAGATGGGAGGGAGAGGAGGGGTGGCGCATGGGGAAGATAGAGTGGCGGCTCTAGGGGAGGAGGCACAAGGAGGAGGGGTTCTAGGGTTTTCACCGCACCCCACATGGGCCTCCAAGGTTAAAGGCCCAAGGCCCAAGTTCGAACCTTTCTTTCTGTGCAGCGAATACCTCGGAGGTCATAACTTTCTCTCCAAAACTCGGAATGGAGTGATTATTGTCTTCAAATTTAGCTAACTTATAGTACTTCAACTTTCGAGTTGTGGAGTTGTTCTGAAAATTCAGTCTTCATTATGAAATTTGCCTTGGAAGTTGACTCAGTTGCGGACCTTGATTCTCTATACAGCCTGCCTTGCGGGCCCCATATATCAAACCTCAGAACTCCAAATTAGGTCAATGAGGACTCTAAATTGTACTATGAAAAACGATCTACAACTTTGTAGTTATAAGGTTTTCCAATCGAAGCCGTTACAGTCGCTAAAATCACGTTGCAAGATGATTACCGATTCTGTCCCGTTTCTTTGCGAGGCAAATAAGGAATCTCTCAATCTCCTTATTTTCTCTGTAACTAAACGGGATATTACACATTGGGACTAGCTCAGTTTGCACAAAGGACCTGGGAGTGATCCCAGCCCTCCACGACCACCCTTAGGTCTGTTCGTGGGAGGTCTTTGGGATGCTCCTCGGCTCCACGACCTCCTTGGGTTCGCTCCCAGTATCTCTGGGTGGTCTTGCTGGACCTCCTGGGTGGTCCTGGGGGTTCCCTCGGGTGATCCTATTGCTCCTAGGAGGTCTTAGTGGACTTTCCGGTTGGTCCAAGAGGACCTCTCGGGTGACCCTGGGTGGGTCGTTACATTCATAACTTAAACTTGTGCTTTAGTTCCTTTTACATCTTGAAGCTAATTACACATGAAATTAACTGAAGCAAACCCTCAATAATACTCAGATGTGCCACTTTAACTTTGTTGTCACATCGGCTTGATGGTGGACCCCACCTGAGATCACGTAAAGAAAGGATGTCATGTAGAGAACACACAAAGCATGCACCGATCTTGTTGTCCCACGCGTAGCAACAAATCTTGATTTCTTTCCTTCAAATCCGCGATCGTTCCTTATCTCTGGTTACGATACAAAATAAGAAATCAGATTCATTTTCCAAAAAATCAAACTTGATCTCGTTTTGTTCCCTTGTGGAAATTTGCCATAATTGCAATTTAGCTTCATGGTTGGAAATGTGTGCAACATGGACACCTCATCAGTATGCATGACAAACCACCCAAAATCGTAACCAATTTTGTTAGGCACTCGATCTCCGGTTGCACTTGACCACAAGTCCCATGCATGTACGCCTGCACCGGCTCTACCCCTTGCGCACACGCCACATGCATTGCTTGTCCATCCTCCACGCCAACCCCGTGGTTCGCATGCGCCACATCCACACACGTCAGCTTGATGCGTCCCCATCCGTCACCTCTTTCTTCTCAAGAAAATTCTAAAATTAGTTCATGCAAAATTATTTGTACACAATAATTAAAATTGGAAACAAAGTTAGTAGTCGTGGCCGCATCACTAGTTCTACCACCAAGCTATGTTTTTGTTGCTAATCTAACATATGTTTTATCAAAATGATCAATAAATTACATTAGCAAGAGGAACTCACCATAAAAAGACAAGTACATTGATGTTAGAATTTCTTCAAACCTAGATTGATCTTGATAAACAGCAAGGCTATTTACCAATGATTTCCACGGCTAGACGTAACGTGTCCTTCACGGCTTGCGGATTCTTTGACGGAAAAAAATAACTTCATACGGGGACCTCGAGAAGCCCGACGGCCTCGGCTACCACGCTCCAGTGGGCCGCCCTCAACAACCGACAACCACGTTTGACGGTGACGTTGCTTTTGACGCGGATAATAAATCTTTTCGTTCGGTTGCGTCAGCATCTTTCCTCGATGGCGAACGCCTCCTAGTCGACGACTTGGCTTGCAATTTGGCTGAGGACGCGGACGTTGGCCGTGTGAACCACCGCCACTGAATCCGAAGGTCTGATATGAAAGTTAGGATTTTTTTCAAACTATAGATTGATTTTGTGGAGATTTTTTGTCTACTCTCTATTTCTCTGTTTTTTTCATGGTGCAGCGTACAATTGCATCATGAGGTCAGAGGGTATGGACGTTATAATTTGACCCACATGTTTTCGATACACCATGAGACTCCTAAACCATGTCACCAATCATGATCAGACAGACCAATTTTAATGAGTCTAAAATATATTGGTCCCTAACACACATGTGTGAGTCATGCGTTATGATTAGATTATTTATGTGATCAATTCCAATCTGATTATGTGGGTTAACAGCCTGCAGAGCCGATCCTGCAAAACAAACCTAGCTATTCCGTCTTGTGCTATATCTGGATTAATCATACACATACATATTAAATTCCAGTTAACTCGATCTCAATAAATATGTCTACCATATTCCAGCACAGTCGTCCTCGACGTCTCGAGTTAAATTCCGCATTAGATTATAATAAAAGGGCTTGTATTTTTATGCTGGGATCAATGACTGATTCTTTAGCTGCTGAGTATGAGGGTGAACGGAATGCGCGGAAGATAATGTGTAATCTGGAACAAGATTTTGGTGAAGTATCTCTTATTAAAGTGCTTAATCTTGTTAATCGTTTTCTCTCCACCAAGATATATGATAGAACGTCAATTAATGAGATCTCAATAAACTCTGTATTTTAGCAGAGGAATTAAAAAATATTAACTATCCTTTTTCTGAAGAATACAGGTTATGGTTGTTCTCAACTCTTTTTGCAAATTTATGTGAACATTTTAAGATATCTTTCTGTCCTCATTGTGAACATTTTAAGATATCTTTCTGTCATTCTGAGAGGAAACTCAATATGCGCACTCTGGAGCATCATTTGCTTATAGAAGAAGATAGAAAACCCTCTTAGGAAAAAGAAAGAAATACTCACAATTTTGAGTTACACCTTGGAGAGAAAAAAATATATTAATAAAAGAAATTGACAAAAGAGAAAACCTAATGGTGATTCGAGAGAAAAGCTTAACAAGAAACGTGATCAGGATGATTGTAAAAATTATAACTCAGTTCAGAGGAATGATAAGTACAAGAATTTCAAATGTCACAACCGTGGTCAACATTAGCATTTTAGAGCTGGTTGTAGGAAAAAGAAGAAGCGGAGTAAACAAAAAAGTCAAAACAAACAACCAGTTGAGCATAAAGGCGATTCATCGCCTAACGGTATGTCTAATATTTTTGTATGCACTCAATCTTTATTTACTACTACTTTTCCAAATAGTTGGGTTATTGATTCTGGTGCTACATCTCATATTACTAAAGATAATAGAGTTTTTACTTCTATGTGAACAATTCCAAAGGAAAATAGATATGTCTGTTTGGGCACTAATGCCAAAGCTGATGTACTTGGAATTAGAAATTATGTCCTAGAACTCCCCAATAGCAAAAAAATATTATTACAAGACACTTTATATTCATCTAGCATGAGAAGGAATTTAATCTCTATTGTTCATTTAGAATCTATTGGTTATGAATTACTATTTAGAAAAGGAAGAGTTAAAATATTACTCAATGGGAAATTAGTGCATACTGGAACTCGTCATGAAAGTCTTTATTTTCTTGATGAACTATCAAATGGTGACAATATTGATTGCTTGGTTGGTGAAAATAACTCCATAATGAGGAATATTAATGATCATAACACATAATTAAAATCTTATTTATGGTATTTACGACTTGATCACATATCTAAAAATATAATTAAGAGGCTTATTAATTCTGAAATTCTGCACTTTAAGTGAGAGGATTTTGGTATTTGTGAGGCATGTATATTGGGTAAGATGACCCGTGCGCCTTTTTCAAAGACAGAAAGATCTAATGAGCGGTAAAAAATGATTTGTTTGTCACTTATCTTTATAATTAAATTACCATGATATATTTTTGCTTTGCTTATGCTTATTTGAATGACATGATAATAATGATAATGATGACGATATGATCACGGTGATGATGATAACATGCTCATATTGGATCTTGTTAATAGACAATGGAAATATTGCATCAATTGCATTCATCATGAAAGGACTGCATATGAGTTAGGTCAGTGAGGACGTCATATAACTATTTTGGAGCGGTCAGTGAGAAAGTTATATGACTAGTTCGGAGTGCTTTTATAGAAAGACCTACTTCGGTAGAGACTTCATGGGAGTGGAGGATGGACCCTATATGAAGAAGGATGGTACAACAATGTGTCATTGACTGGCGAACACTCTGCTATATCGATATAAACTAAGAGATGTGCATGTGGACATGTAATATAGCTAAACATTGCATTCGTGGAAAGATGATGATGTTAAATGATTACATGAAAGATGATGATGCTATATGAGTATATGAATGATGATTATAATGATCTACTTGAATGATAAGCTGATTGTTTATTGTTCTATTATATACTTGCTGAGTCATGAATATATTCTTGATTTGTTGTTGTTTTTAGGTGATCAATGAATGCAACATGCATGGGATGGAAGTAGCACTTATGCATCACATGCTATCAACCACACATATATCACTATTTAGCTGCTATCATTAAATCTAGAGACTTGATGCTTTCATCTCGAGTTAATTAATAGACATAGTTTTCATCAGCTTAATGACTTTGGAACTTGATTGATTTAGTTGGTTTATTTATTTAGTGTTGATGCTAATCAATGTTTCTGGACGCATGGTTCTGAGCGTTCTCGGGCTCGTGACCCCGAGCATTCTTCGGTGTGAGGTCACAAGTTGTGTGAAAGTTAATCGTTACGCATTTATATTGTTATGAGTATTGAAAGGTGACCCGTTATGGGTTTTATTTTATACATTGGTTGCTGAAATTTTAAGTAAATATGGTTTAAATTGAGACTGAAAAAGGTATAAATGACATTCTGCAGTGTTTGGATTGGGGTGTTACACTACCTTCCCATGAGTGTTATTTCTTTCACATATACTATTGGCACTTGGCTGTAAGGCACTATATTATTTTATTAAATTTCGGCTGGAAGTTTTGAAAATGGCATAAGTTGACACATTGGCATACATACTGATAATTACTGCTTTAATTATAATTTGCTTTTTTGTTGTACAATGCTCTCCTCAGCCGGCAGTCGGGAACACGTGGAGATGCGGGAACATGACGTGCGAACGCAGCGAATGACATAATCGGATGACGGACAGCACGGCACCACGATCGGACGGTGCAGATAAAAGATGCGACATGGCTACCCCGAGAGAAGCCCCATTTCTGCCTCCTTTTATAAAGAAACTAGTAGAGTATCCGTGCGTAACAACGGAATTCCAAAAGAGAGTGATACATATTATTTGATGAGATTCTAAACCGCATAATAAATATTAATTTTTCTTTCACACACATATAAACAGAAACATTAACTCCACTTATTACATCACCTGCTACAACTACTACCCGGAAATTAAAATTTTGAGCTCATAGAATGTTTATCTTTGAATGTTGAAGTTAATGCCGACTTCTTTCCCCGACGTGCTACTCATTTCCAGCCATTGCTGGCTGACAAGGAAGAGAGCTATGAGTCGATGGTCACGACTCAGTTCTCACGCCCATTGGCCTCTGCAGCCCTCGTTAGACATATCGCGGCGAGGAGGTGGGAGGCCAGGGGAGGAGGCGGTGGCGGCGTTGTGGTGGTAAGCGAGGAGGCAGCGATGCTTGCTCAGCCGGCCCAGAGCAGGAGGCAGTGGCGGCGCACGAGAGGATTACGATGAAGAGGACATGGTGCGGTGAACTTAAGATGGCGGTGCGGCGAGGGAAAGACGCCTTCGTCTCTACCTCTTCCTTGTGCGCCGTCGTTGCCTCCCCTCCCTTCCCTAGCACCACCACTTCTGCTCCAAGGTACCGTCGCCTCCTCTCCTCCCTTCCCTCCCGGTGCCTTCTTTCGTTCCCGACGCCACCTCCCCTCCCTGCTATCTCCTCCTGTCGCCGGCTCTACCTCTTGTGTTGCCGCCTCCTACGTTGTCAGATTTTCTCATCTTCATGCACGCCGCCATTGCAACTCGCGGACTGAGTGCCAGAGGGGGTCGGGATCTCTTAGGCACGAAGCGAATGCCGGACGGTCACAGGTGGCAAGACGCGAAGGAGTGGGACAGCGATGAATTTCGGTGTGTGTATGTGAAGAAGAAGTGGCACGACGACGATTTCGGTGGTTGCGGAAGAATTGGGGGGCATGGATACGTTCACGAGTCACAGGGGCATGGCGAGGCGAGACTTTGTCACTGTCAGGTTAGGTCCACATGTTGGTACATTTCGATGAGTAATTTAGGAGGGATGAGAGAGGCCAACTACACGCATGGGAGAAAAAACATCATCCTGCTGCACGGTGGAAAACTGCTTCATTATTAGTTAAGAGATGTAACGCTCTAGCCAAAATCTACAGATACCCATCTCCACGATAACAGGCCACTCGGCTAAATTAGGTGGCAGGTCAGTTTTCCTTTCCTCTGTGGTGCAAATTATATAAGGATGACCTAACAATCATGGAGTTTAAAAAAAGCATTAACAAGCAAGGCGACAAAAGAATGGTCTACCGCCTCTAACCAAAACAAAGTGGAAAAATTTATAAAACCCTCCACACAAGTCGAGGATATTCCGAGGCACCTAGGGGGTGCAAGTGGGGCGGATCTGTCCGCGAAGCCACCGACCCGCCCCATAAAATAGCCCGCTTAAACTCCCGCAAAAAAAACCGCAAGGATAGCAGATTCCAGCAGGCCGGCCCGCATACCCCGCAGGCCGCCGGCACCACATAGCTAAATTAGTCTGGTGTTACATGGTGAGTAGAAAAGGCACACGTCGCTTTCTCTTTCTGCTGCTTCTCTTCCACTTCCACCCTGCTTTCCCATTCGCTCCTTCGTCTCTCTCTCTCTCTCTCTCTCTTTCTCTCTCATTCCGGCGCAGCAGCCGCCTCCAGAAATCCCCCAATCTCCAAACCCTAAATAAATCCTCCTCTTTCGGAGAAATTCCACACCTGAATCCATCTGCTGAATCCAATCCCCGTTGCGGAGGCGAGAGGTGGGGCTCCTTTGGATGGGAAGGTGGCTGGCACTTTCGATTTCGTAGTGGATTGAAGGCGCTTGTGGGGGTGGGCTTAATCGTTGGAGCTGTTCTCAAGGTGAGATTTTATCGCGGCTTCTTCGCTCTTCGATCGAATCCCCGAGAGGAGGTGGGATTTTTGCGATGGTTTCTTTCTGGTGATTTCTTTTCCTCGGGTTTGGAATGTTTGATTGTTTCTAATCATTCTTTTAGTCCAGTTCTTGTATAGCATGGGATAAAGGGGGATTTTTTTTATTGCTGCTAATAATTAGTCTGATGTACAGAGCGCTTGCTGACTGAATATTTCAACATCAAAGCTTTTACGAGTACAAATGCTTTGACAGCTAAATTGCTTGTTAAAATGATTTTATGAGTACAAGACCACGTACGTATTGTGGATTTGCGGAAGCTTTGCGGGCAGCTGCTAAATGGCTGGTGCTTTCTGGACGTTTTGCGGGCAACTGCCAAGCCCACGTACGTATCGCGGATTGCATTTGCGGGCTAGTGGCAGCCGCAAATGGCTCGGCGGCCAGCGTGGTTGGGCGCAGCCCGCCCCACTTGCACCACTAGAGGCACCCCACAACTACTTTTGTCCGAACACCTTCCCATAAGTATTATTTATTTCAAATGTACTATTGGCACTTTTGTCCGAACACCTTCGCATCAGTATTATTTAGGCACTATATTTTTTCATTAAATTTCGCCTGGAAGTTTTGAAAAAGGCAGCAGTTGATACATTAGCGCACATACTGATAACTGCTGCTTTAATTATAATTTGTTTTTCTGTTGTACAATGCCAAGCATATACACGCATATCAACCCACTTGGCGTTTGTGTTTGCATGTCCAAAATGGTTAACTCAAGAGTTACATCCATACTCTAGCTCAAGCATTATACATTACATAGTAGTACTACTCACTTTACGTTTCCAATGTGGTGCTAGTACGCCCTTAAACCGCATATGCCCCGAGCTACACACACAGTGTACATGTCGAAATGCCTAGATCCACCCCTTTTATAAACTTCTGTGCTATGGGCATATGCAAATGGACCAACATACACATATTTGTGCAGTGAGGGATGATACTTTTGTAGAATTTGTTACACCCCAGCTCTTACGCTCCTTCCTCCTTCCCACCTCAGCCTGCCTCCAGGCCTCCGTTCTCTCCTCCTTTCTTCAGGGAAAACAGCACCAAATTGTGCAATTACTTGGTTGTTTGATTCAGGAACTTGAGTTAGCTTGATTGATGCACCCGTGATCATATAACTGGGCTATTTTCTTAGGCTTCACTTGGTATTAACTGATTTTCCAAATTGCGAAATGTTTTCAGCTTAACTTGTGAGCTGAGTTTGGCAAAAAGCAGTAGCGGGGGTGTTTTCTAAATCCAATGACTTGTTGGTGCTTTTGTGAAATTTCCCTGCAGAAATAAAGAAATGAAGAAAGGAGAAAAGCTATAAAGGAAAGGAAGAGTGTCCATTACTCTGCATAAATATTGAGAGAAGGGGGGGGGGGGCGGGGGCGCGAAAAGAAAAAAAATGGCAGGAAATCCGCAAGAGCAGACGGGCGCTCCCGTTCGTAGGCATGACCCGCAGCAGCAGCACCACCACCATCAACGGCACCGGCACCACCGTATTATTCAGCAGCGTGCGCCGCTTATCGTGGTAAGAGCTGCCGCGCAACGCTCGCATCGCAGAAGAAGCCCTGAAAGGTACGTACCAACACCAAACATGTTCTCTTCCGTTATGCACTTATGCTCAAATTATTTGGACAAATTTTTGTATTGAAGCTTTAGCAAATGATCTGGCTGCTGAAGTCACTTGCAAAATCTGCGATTTATGGAATTTTGGCATTTTTCTACGTAACTAATGATATGCAGACTAGCGAGCTATAGAATTGTTCCTTCTCGGCCGTGCGGAGTAGCAGGATAGTACCAATTATATAGTGCATGTACTGACCAGTACTTGATTCGCTTGATGATTTATAAGACAATCAATTTTGAGTTTAGATTTTCGTGAAACCTATAACAAGATTAAGACGCTGTTTGCTTCAAGAAGAATTACAAAACACATGTCTAGGGTTCCACTCAAGAAAATCAGATGTCTAGCGGAGTGGAATGATGCAATTGTGGCATCAACTCATTCTACGAGAGAGATAAAATTTTAATACACACTACTACAGAAAATGTCTTCACAAACGGTTCAAAAACGTCATCACAGACGGTTTCGTGAGCCGTCTGAGTCTATGGGTCAGTGATGACATGAGTCATCACAGATGGTTCTTCAAACCGTCTGTGATGCATACTATCACATACGGTTATTAACACATAACCGTCTGTGATAGTAGAATATTACAGACGGTTTGTATATAAAACCGTCTGTGATAGCTATGTATCACAGACGGTTTGTAGATGAAACTGTCTGTGATAAACAATGTATCACAAATGGTTTGTAGATTAAACCGTCTGTGAGAGATGATGCATCACAGACGGTATGTCCTAAAGAACCATCTGTGATATTCTTTTGTATTACTAAATCTATTTCCGTTCATTGGCTAGCCTCAGGAAATGCTAGCCATGCTCTCTGAAACAAGCTGAAACACAACAAGTTGTATACATCCAATTCACATTCATTTCAGAAACAAGCACATCCAATTCGCATTCATTTCAGAAACAAGCACATGCAATTCACAAATCAATTAACTAAAATTAACCATTCATGTACATTTACACACATGTACCGTTAAGTTCAATATCTTATCCCAATCAAGTTCAATCTACATTGTAGAACTTCCCATCTGGATTTATGACCTCACGGTTCAAGAATGACGCAAGCTGTCCTCGAATTTTTATGAGCTGGCTTTGTTCCAACGCAGTTTCCGCGATGGTCGCAACCTGTCACTACGAAGATTAAATTCGTGCATATATAAATTGATAAGTATGAAATAATTATTGCAAGATTGACAAATATGAGGATCATTGGTTATCGCAGAACCGATGAGTAGTTCCATGTTGTGGCAAACATAGAATCCACAGAGGTTGCAGGACGACGGCTGCTGGTGGCACTACAAAAAATAGAATTGGTTAGTTCGAGAGGCATTATTATGAAGTGTTATATAGGATTAATGTGTACTAGGAATACCGGGAATTTTAGATCGTGTCGCAAGGTCCCTCCCTTGCATACCCCTCCATTTGGATAGTACGTCTTGAACAACCTATGTGATTCCAAAAACTTAGCTTTAACCATTGCAAAGGAAGAAAAGATTGTACAATAGAGTTATCTATGGAGAAAATGTGTTTGCTTGTTGATTAATTCTCGGATAACTGAGAAGTTGTGTGTGACCCTCTTTAGGGAATTTAGGTATATTACCAAGTTCTATCTTGGTATAATTACAATTAGAATCCAGTGGAACCTACACAGGTATGTTGCCATGGTCATTAAACTTAAGTTGGTGTTGCTTATAAAGTACAAATCAACAAGTATGGCCACTAGTGCAACACTTAATGTTGGATGTAGGGCAAAAGTATGAATTGCTTGTTGCGGTGAGTCAGCAATGAGTCCGCCATGTAATCCTCGACAAATTGTGCATTCTCCTTGATGGTTTGCTCGCAGACCACGTGTGGGTCGAAGAAACCTACTGGTGAATTCCTTACTTCGGCTTTAGAAATCATGTATATATACACACACACACACACACACACACAAAAGTAAGGAGTTATATACAACATTTATCGGTATTACACGAACATTGACCGTGATTGTACACACTTACAGTGTCCAGCATCGGATGAGTGAGATGTCGAGGGTGTCGAGGTTGAAGAGACAGAACATGTCATCGAAGGTCACCGTGAAGACACAGTCTTGAGCCTCATGGTTAAAATATTCCTTCTTGAACTTGACGGTGACACCTGAGCGTCGTTGTTCATCCGTCTTGTTGGCCTGTTCCATGTACCATGTGTGCAATCTCGTGCAAGCCAATCCTATGGTAGGGTTGTCTAACCTCTCGACCAACGGCTCGCTTAGCACGAATTTTCGGGCCAACGGCAAGAAGGGGATATCAGAACAGGAGTCGACCATCTTCGATTTGCCCTTGCTGCCTCGCTTTGTATAGGTCGACTTCACGAGAGTCGACCGAGCACGTGGTGTAGATGCATCTGATGCACCGGGCCCTTGCCGCTTCGGTGCAGGTAGCTCCGGTACAGATACTTCCTGTGAATGTGGCAGATGTCTCTCTTGGGCCACTGGATGAATGCTCCAATGGCTTGCCCTAAAGTCACGACCTCGTCGTTTGGAGGCTTCTCCAGCTGGACGACCTCAAAATTGAAATAAACACCGTCCACATTCACTTTTGCGAAACCTGGCGCTATATTTACACCGTGTAGCAAGGCCCTGATACCGGATGGATACGCTTGGCCCCAAGCAGCATCCAGGGCAATGGAGTCACATCTCACTTGGAGCATGCACTTCGTAGCCCCCCTACATAACGATACAAAATTAGCTATTCCAACAGGCCTATCAATGGATCGAGCATTCCAGGGATAATAATTATTACCAGGATGTTATCAACAGGAAATATGTTATCGATTTCTAAGTTATGGTTGGACGCGCAGCTACTCGGACGTTTGGGGGGCCTAGCTAGCAAAGTAGCGGCGGGGGCTTCCAACTGATTTGTGAGGGATGCACGAATCTCCTCTCATACGACATCCCGCATCTCTTCTCTGAGGGATGCACGAATCTCCTCTCGTAGTTGTGCTTCACGCTCAGCTTTGGCTATCTTCCTACTCCGGTACGTCTCGGAGTCCTTTGAGAATCCTTTATTCCAATCAACATAAAGACCAATGCCTCTCGTGCGACCCGGATGCTGCTTGTTTCCCAGGGCCGTGGAGAGTATATCTCTCTCCCTGTCTGCCTGGAATGAGCCTTGGGAAGATTGTGCAGTACTTAGCTCTTCCTACAAGGGCCCGACATGTTATTTCACTTGCTATGAAGTTATCGAGTAATTACAAACTAGGTAGTTCGATATCTTACCATGCGCCGGAACACTTCCTCGTCTGCGGGGTTTGGAAAGGAGATGATCCTCGAAGACGCGGTAGATAACCTCACCATTAGCCACTGTTTGGAACGCTCATCAGTGATCCTAGCAAATGGCGGGGAGGCATCCAACTAGCGTGCATGCTCGTTCTGAGCCCTCCATTGTGGGATTTTACCCGCATACCCAGCGGTGCCGAGTCTGTAGGGGTGCGTGTTTTTTGCCTAGAGGGCCCTGTGCGCCCCACTTTCAATCCTAAAATCATCTGTCGTCTTCTTCGCCACAAAGTCTTCCCAGTACTCCTCCACGAACGGATACTTGTGGAAGGGCGTCAAATCCTTCTCCATGTAATCCTTGATAAGCGTGCTCTTGAAGTTCCTCCACGCTTTACACGCCGCTAGTAACGCGTATCGTTGCACGGAGGTCTTGTGTTGATCCGGTATCTGGAACAATTTAAAAATTTCCTCCAGCAGCACAGCTTTCAGATTCTTATCTTTGGTCAATTCCTTCCATGAATCATAGGTGATCTTGACCCGTTCACGTGCAACTACTCCGACTGTTGTCCAGAATGCAGACGCTGCTCGGCGAGGACTCAGAGGGTTCCCAGACACATCGACTCTCGTGATGGTAAATTGGCCCTTGGGCTTTTTCGATATTCCTCTTTCCTTGCGCTTGGATTTTCCAGAGGACGGCACATCAGACGCATGAGGCGACGATGATGGAGAATGAGTGGACGACATCTTCACGAGAAATAGAGGTTCTATCACGCATCAACATATTATCATAAGATTCTCTATGTGTATGGGTATACACACCAATTAAATGACATAATTGACATACAAACATGTAAATCCTCTAAGTCAGCCAACAACACTTGATCTACTGATAGAATAGCATGTATTATGAATTGGATCACAGAATCTGGAGGTTCAACCAATATAACCAAATGCAAAGGGGTAATAAAATTGAAATGCTGTGATACTCACGAAGCAGATGGCAATCAAAGCCAAGCAATTTGAGCAATGTGTGAGGGGAAGGGGCGTCGGGGTTGGCAGCTCGGCATCTGTTACCTTTGGGCGTTGAGGGAAGGACGAGCAGGGAGTACCAGAGCAGTAGGGCGGCATCAAAGGGGAGGAGGGGCACCGGTTTCGGGGAAGCGGCGACTCGTGCTCAGGGAGGAGGCGGCGGGCTCGGTGGAGGAGGCATGCCGGGCTCGAGGACGAGACGACGTCGAGGATGGCAGCGACGGGCTCGGGGAGGAGGTGACGGCTCGTGCTCGAGGAGGAGGCGGCGTCGAGGACAGCGGCTTGTGCTCGAGGAGGAGGCGGCATCGAGGACAGCGACGACGGGCTCGGGGGAGGAGGGATGTTAGAGAAGCTTAATCGTTTGAGTGGGGGCGCGGAAAACCCTAGAGTCTGAAAATAAATAAGGTTATACATCACAGCCAGTTCCAATAAATAACCGTCTGTGATATTATGTATCACAGACGGTTTCAATAAATAATCGTCTGTGATATCTGATGTATCATAAATGGGTTTTATATGGAACCGTCTGTGATATCTGATATATCACATGCCCTTTGAAACAAGCAGAAACACAACAAGTACATGTATACATCCAGTTCACATTCATTTCAGAAACAAGTACATCCATTTCACAAATTCAGATATGACATTCTCATATACATAAATGCAAATTCACATATGACACATTCTCATATACATAAATGCAAATCCAGAACATATGACGACACATAAACATTTCATTCATCATTCCACTTGCTTATCTCCTTTAAAAATTAGCCCTTCATGATGATCAATGCGTATGTAGCTAGTTTCGTCACGTCGTTCTTCCTCGACCCTTATGCTGTTTTCGAAAGGAGGCAACTCGTCAAATTGATTGTATTCTTACTCGTTCACTACATTCTCAACTCCGACAATCCTCTTTTTTCATGAAGAACTACGTGGTGCTTTTTTATTTGCCTGGTCGGTTACATAGAAGACTTGAATAACTTGGTTAGCGAGTACGAATGGTTCGTCTTTGTATCCGACACGTTCGAGGTCCACAGTAGTGACGCCGTACCTGTCGACTTTCACCTGTGGGAGATGGACCCAACGGCACCGAAACAACGAGATCTTGAAAAGCACGTAGTCGAGCTCCCAAATCTCCTCTATGAACCCATAGTAGGAGCTCCTCAACCCATCAGTACTAAATTCATCTATGCAGACACTGCTGTTCTGGTTAGTGCTCTTTATATCTTGTTCCTGCGTATAGAATGTGTACCCATTTATATCGTATCCTTGCCATATCACAACTGTAAATGTTGGCCCTTTTGCCAGCCATGTCAGGATATCATTTGACGAGCTCCCAGCGAGTCGCTCCTTCAACCATTGGTTGAACCGACTGTTGTGCTATCTCGTGATCCAAACATCGGACCGCTCTAGATTTTGTTGCCGAAGCACATCCTTGTGCTAGTCGATATACGGAGACACTTCAGTCATGTGTAGCAAGACCGTGAAATGGGCTTGAGTATACGCTGTCATCTCTGGAGTGATTGCTTTCCTTTCGATGGTCCCGATACCCTCGAGCCTCCCCTCATGGTGAGATCGAGGCACACCTATTGGTTCGACCTGAGCCATGTAATCGACGCTGAACTCAATGACCTCTTCGGTTGCATAACCTTCGACTATGCTGCCCTCCGGTCGAGATCGATTCCGTACATAGGACTTGAGGATTCCCATGAACCTCTCGAATGGGTACATGCTACATAGGAACACGGGCCCGCACATCTTTATCTCCCTCACAATGTGAACAATGAGATGGACCATGATATCGAAAAACGACGGAGTAAAATACATCTCAAGATGACATAGAGTCATCACCACCTCGTCCTTCAGAGCATCTAGTCCTTCGGGATCGATGACCTTCTGAGCAATTTTGTTAAAGAAATAACACAGTCTCATGATTGTCTCTCGGACCTTGATCGGCAAAATACTTCTAATTGCAACAGGGAGCATCTGTGTCATCAACACATGATAATCATGAGACTTCATGCTAATTAACTTCAAATCTTCCATCGAAATAAGTATCTTCATGTTGGCAGAGTAATTGGACGGAACTTTCACACCATGCAAGCACTGGCACAGTTCAGTTCTCTCGACCTTGGACAGAGTGTAACAAGCAGGGGGAAGGTACGTTCGTCCTTTATCGGTCTTTGTCGGTGCTAACTCAGGTTTGATGTCCATATCAACCATGTCAAGCCGTGCATTGACACCATCCTTTGTTTTGTCACGAATGTTCAGTAAGAGATCAATCAAACTGTCACAAACATTCTTCTCTATGTGCATAACGTCGATGCTGTGGCGAACTTCTCGGTGCTCCCAATAAGGTAAGTCCCAAAATATTGATCTCTTCTTCTAGATGTTCTTCTCACAGGTCCTCAATTTACGTCCCTTTTCGAGCACAACATCTAAATCCTTAACCCTATTATAGACCTCTTTTCCGCTTAAATGCCTTGGAGTTGAACTATCCTCCTTCTCTCCGTCGATTTTTTTTTTCATCCTGCGGTATGGGTGAGCCCTCCGGAGGAACCTACGGTGACGCATGTACACGGTCTTGCGCGAGTGCTTCAGCCACACTCTTGGTATCATCTAAACAGTGAGTACATGCTTTGGCCCCTTTTGTACTCTGGCCCGACAGGTTAGCAAGGGTGGGATAATCATTTATGGTGTAGAACAACAAGGAGCATACAGTGAAGTACTCTCGTTTGTATGCATCTCATACCTGTACCCCTTGGATCCACAGTATTTTTAGATCTTCCATCAATGGTGCTAGGTACACATCAATATCATTCCAAGGTTGCTTCGGCCCTTGGATAAGTATCGACAGCAAAATATACTTCCACTTCATACACAACCAAGGAGGAAGGTTGTACATACAGAGAGTCACGGGCAAGTGCTATGTCGGCTGCTCATGTTACCGAAAGGATTCATTACATATGTACTCAATCCAAACCTTATATTCATCGGTTCCACACCGAAGTCTGCAAACCTCCTATCGATGTTTCTCCACTGGCTGGAATCAGTAGGGTGTCTTAGCTTTCCATCCTGCTTACGCTCCTCCGAGTGCCAATGCAACAGTTTTGCCTCCTTTGGGTTCGCAAAAAACCGCTTCAAACGGGAAATTACAGGAAGATACCATGCCACCTTAGCAGGAGGTCCTTTCTTCACCTCGATTCCCTTGCCATCATCTGATTGATTCTTACGCTTGTATCGGGATGCGTTGCACACCGGACATACATGCATGTCTGCGTACTTTTTATGGTAGAGGATACAGTCGTTCGGACATGCATGTATTTTTTGTACTTCCATTCCTAACGGATAAAGAACATTCTTGGCTCTATAGGTGGTTTGGGGCAACTCGTTCCCATCCGGAAGCATGTCCGCTAAGAGACCTAATAGCGCCGTGAAACTCTTATCGGACCAACCATTGCTTGCCTTTAATTTCAGCAGTTCAAGCACGGATGACAACCTTGTGTATTCCGGCTTGCAGCCCGGGAACAAAGGTTTCTCCGAGTCCTCCATCAAGCCCTCGAATTTACCAAACTCTGTCTCACTATAGTTCACTTCTGCATCATGAAGCATCTGATCCAGATTGTCATCGTGCAGCCTATCCGAATCGGAACCACAATCGACATCATCCGGCGGCATATCGTTGACTTCGTCGGCGATGTCATTATTACTACCTTCTTGTATAATCTGCTCTTCACCGTGACTGGTCCAACGTGTATACCCCTTTTTGAAACCCCTTCGAATCAAGTATGCTTCGATCTGCGCTTGGTTGTCAAACATCATCAGATTCTCACAGTCAATGCATGAACAGTACATATATTCCGCCCCTTATTCAACATATCCTCTCGATGACTCTTGTAAAAGCACACGCCATTAATGTACTCTTCACTCACACGTTCTTAGCGTACATCTAGCTTCGGTCCATCACACGTACGGTTCGTGTTCAAAACCCTGGAAATAAATAAAAGGGTGACCATAGGCTTCACTTGCGATTTCGGCATAAACGCCTGAAACTACTCAAATTAAAGGATGCTTATGCTCGAGTAGCTCACCTCGATCACGAGGAAGGTGTCAATGAAGTTGGCCGGGGAAAGTTCAAAGCGGGTGGTCGTCGGTGAACAGAGGCGACGACGACAAGCTCCTCGGTGACAGGTCTTTTCGGTGGAAATAAACTGAAACGAAGAACATGTACAACTTTAGGGGGACATATAGGTGGGGAAATCGACCTTGGTGGGGTCGAGCACTCAATCGGAGAAGAGTTGGCGTCGATGGTGGCGGTGGTGACAGAGAGGTCCACGGGGACAGCTCGGCGTGGGCGACAATAGCTGAAACGGACCACATGATCGAGTGGGCTCGATCAGTGAGGTGAGGCGATACTAAAATCGGGCACGGAGTGGCGCCGATGGACTCACCGTAGCGCCAGAGATGGAGAAGAAGACTGTTGAGGAGTACATTGCAATAGATGATAAGTAAGCAGTATCACAGACGGTTCATGATGAAAACTGTCTGGGAAATATCACAGACGGTTTCTAACAAAAAAACGTCTATGATATGTAGCAATGTGACAAGCGGTTATTATTAAGAACTGTCTGTGATATTTCACAGACAGTTTTCATCATGAACCGTCTGTGATATTACCCTTCACGCAGCGGTTTTAGCGCAACAAGAAACAAAGCGGTTTTAGCGCAGCAAGAATACTGACGGTCTCTAAACCAAAACCGTCTGTTATGTCATGTAATACAGACGGTTTTGGCAAACCGCCTGTGATGAGGCGTTCAATATTAGCCTCTTTGTAGTAGTGACAATTGGTTCATTAGGCTTTTGGCAAGGTGGTCTTGCTTCAGAAACTCGTCTTGGGCTTTTCTTGGTGACAATTTCCTGAAATGCTCATGTTAAGTGCTTATTTGCAGAGCACGCAGGAGATGGGTATAAAATTCATAGGGGTGAACAATATCAATTATCAAAGCATTAACTTATTTCTTGTCCAGCATGCCTAGAGTAAAGATGACATATACTTGCTTTAGACCCGACGCAGAAGTACATACCGAATTAGACCATCACATATTTTAATAAATACACTTGCAAGCTTGGGACATATATAATTTATTCCTCGAAACAAACAGCCGATCTTACAAAGTAAAGAGCATTGACTTTCTTGCAGACAAAACGATGGTCGTCTAGCACACCAAAGAAGAAGGCGAAGGAGCAAAACTTGGGAAGTGTGTCGCGCAACGCCAAAGAACGCAGAAGAAGCCCCGAAAGGTACGTACCACCACCACAAATGTTCTTTTCCGTTATGCACTTTTGCTCAAATTAACTGGACCAATTTTTGTATGGAAGCTTTATAAAATGATCCGTGCAGGTCACTTGCAAAGTCTGCGATTTATAGAATTTTGGCAATTTTTATGTAACTAATGATATGCAGACTAGCGAGCTATATAATCGTTCCTTCTCGGCCGTGCGGAGTAGCGACCTAGTGCCAATTATATAGTGCATGTACTAACCAAAGGCTTGATTCACTTGATGATTTATAAGATAATCAATTTCGAGTTTAGATTTTAGTGAAACCTATAACAAAATTAAGATGATGTTTTCTTCAAGAAGAATTACCAAAACACATGTTTAGGTTTCCTATGCAGGCGGAGTGCCCGATCTTTCGATGAGATTGATAAATATCGATTTTTAGTGGACTTGACTCTCATGATCCGACTACAACCGTACGACGATGCTTGCACTTTAGCAATCGTTGAACTAACTCCGAGATGTTATTGACTTTGCTGGAAGCGTGATCAATCTGAACACGAGATTCAATTCCTACGAGCAATCGAAGAACTAGCAAGAATAAAATATAGGCAACCTGATATTGCGAATAAGAATATAGTGTAGATGGTATTGAAGAATAAGATGGGATCCCCAAGGCTGTCTTGACAGGTGGTCGTCCGACACAATTGAAGAACAGAAGTTTGCACAATGGCTAAACCTAAACTCAACGAAATTCGAGTTCTAGCAAAGGGAGACGGCGGCTCCTATATGGCGAGATAACCAGGGGTGGCGGCCAAGGAAGTGGACGCACGCCCTTAGGGTTACAAGGCCCATGGTTCCAAGTGGAGGTGACGTAGCACCCTTTTGACTCAGGCTAAAAAAAAGACACAAACTATTTTAATGATTGTGTCCGGCTCGAATAGAATTTAAAGATGAGGTCAGATTCGTTGGAAATTAGACTTGATAAGCTTTCAATGAAGTCCAAGAACGTCCCAAACAGAGTCCGTATGAAGAAGTTATGGACGTTTAAATTTAGTGCTATCGCGGTAGTCCGAATATGAATCCAGAACGAGCCCAACTCGAACTTGTGGTTGACTCGGACCCAAAGTGACATGGTGACCTCTATTATGCCTTTCATGCACGTCCATTACTCCATATGCCTCTCTTTGGTCTTTTCTCATGTTCCTAAGCCCAATTAAATTATTTGCATCAGGTAGCGGTCTATTCTCATAAATATATAAACCTAAGAACGAATTCACTTGGTAATTAAGTTGGCGAGCACGAGCTCGAGTAAGTGGTCCTTGTAACACTTATTGTGGATGAGTTGTATTTGTAGGAGTGGTTGCATCCCTCATCAGTTCCACTCAAGAGACAAAATTTTAGTACAATTGGTTCATTAGGCTTTTGGCAAGGTGGTTTCGGATTGTAAAAACTCGTCTTGGGCTTTTCTTGGTGACAATTTCCATGAAATGGTCATGTTAAGTGCTTATTTCCAGTAGCGCTTAGGAGATGGGTATACAATTCATAGGGGCAAACTATATCAAATATCAAAGCATTAACTTATTTCTTGTCGAGCATGCCTAGAGTAAAGATGACATTGTGAGGACCCGGAGTATTTAACTCATAATACTTAACCTCTAAATCATTCTAGTATTATCAATTAAATATCTTGAGCCTTGATGGACATGTGCTTCCCAGAATTGCAGCACACATACATCTTTACAAAATCATGCATCATATCCATACATCTTACAATACTAAGTCTAGTAAAAGGCATACATAATATAGAGTTATTACAAAAGAGCCGACCGGCCAAATGACATCAAAGAGATAATATAACAGCGGAAGCAAAAGCACCATAAGATGTCAATAACAAAATCCAACCGGTTAGCCAATAACCCACAAAGCAACCGACCGGACCGCCAAGCTAGTCGCACCCACCGCAACAATACTCACAAAAGTCGATCCCTTGGGGATCCACTTCCTCCTCTGCAACAACAAAATAATGCAGTTGAGTACAAAAATGCACTCGCAAGACTTATGAGAAACAAGCCTATACATAGCTACATGTAAGCTGAAACAAAGTAGATGGTTATATGGTTAATTGGACGCATAAAGCAATTTTCATTTGCAATAATGTAATAGATTGAAGGCAATTTGTCAAATCTGTTTTTAATTATTGAGATAACAGCGAGGTAACAATAAGTAACCACCTGGATGTGACTAACCCAATAGCCACCACAACATAGCACGAATCCCCGATTCGTACCACCCAATTCAAGTTTTAGTGAAAATGTTATAGTCTAATTCTCACGGGGCGTATCCGAGCGTGTCCATAACCTAGGACGAGGCTATTCGAATAGTTTGAAACCCTGCAGGGGTGTACCAATGTACCCACACTTCAGACCGCCTTTTTACCACAAGATGAAGCACACTTCCAAAGGTATGCCAGCATGGCTAAGTCCTACGAGATATTTCCAATATTGTGTAATAACTACGAGCCGCTCGTATGGATAGAAACCCATACGCTACATTGCAAAGCCGAAAGTCAACAAATCCCATAAGGGTGAAGACTTCTGACAACTGCAATGCTCCCAATATCTTCCCTCCTATAACCTCCTGCGACTCGGAGCTAACATACTCCAAAGTACTAAGTCAAGAGAGTTTCCATTTCCCTCTAGTGTGGTTAGCACGCAAAATGCTCAGTACGGTGGCGCAAGTAATTCGGTCCTTGTTGACTCGGGCACCATTCCAGTCACACCCAAAAGCACACCATCTTACCATTGTGCCCAAGTCTAAAACATTTTGTTTTCAGTTTTAGTTTTCTCAAATAAACATAGCACAAGGTGTTGATCATAAAGTTATAATAAGTTTTTGTGTGATCAAGGTTATCGACTAAGTCGACAACCGCCCAATTCTACCGGTAGCTAAGCATGACTAAGCAACCTTTACTTGTAAACTACTAAGTGACAAGGGCCCATCCAACGAACCCTAAATCACACCAAGATACTCCTAGGCTCAGTAGTAAAGGATGAACATTTGCCTGCAGATTGTGCATCTAATGGGTCAATTAATCGACAATAGTTTAACAACAAAATAGCACATGCATACATAAACTTTGCAACCAATATATTAGACTTTGAAAATAGTAGGAGCAATATGATCAAATGATGCTACATCTGCTTGCTTTGCTGAAGATCACAATCTGGTTGCTGAGGATCACTCTTGGGTTCAAGAAATTATTCGGAACCTACGTAAGAACGCGAAAATCCAATAAAAACGAAGAACACCGAAAGAGACTCAAAAATCAAAGTCATCTAAAATTCATAAAATTTTCACAGAAGGAAGACCATGATTTTAAATAAATTTAGCAATAAGAATCAATCAATTTGGACTAAGCATGCAAAAGTTATGGTCTAAACAATTTTTGTTAGCTCGAAAATTCAAATTAAATTGTTTTCTGTTACTATTTATGGCACAGTTTTCTAGAAGTCTTTTGAATATGAAATTTTTATGGTGGGCAGAACATGGCATTCTAAGAATAGCAAAATTGGGTTCACATTATTTGGATTTAAAATGAATTTCTTATGATTTTTCCAAGTGGTGAAAGTAGCACAAAGTCAATTTTAGAGGCAAAGACAAGATTAAAACCTACTCTACACCAAAGCATACTAACAGAGGAAGCTAACACGTTTTAGTCTACTAAATTTGGAGTTATAGAGAATTACTTAAGCATTTTACAAGGTTAAAGTAATTTCTAGAGCACTAATTAATGCTAAAACAAGTTAATACAATATACAAAATTTTCTGGTACAGAACAGTGTCCAAATATATTTTTAGATTAAAGTTCATTTTAAACCAGAGCTAACACAATTTGAATCACCCTAAAAGGAGTTAAAATGAATTAGTTATGCACTTTTGAAATTTAAAACACTTAACAGTTTGCAAATAACAACTTTTGGCTTCCCTTTTTAAACTAACTCTTCCAGAGAGGTCGGGACTGCTGATCTGGAATCGCACGGCTCAAACGCACGGGAGCACAACACTTGCGCACGAGCGCGCTGAGGAGGTCTAGATTGTCAGATCTAGATTTGACGGTCTAGATCTACAAAGGGAGGTCCTAAGGGGTAGGTCTAAGAGAGGAGGTCTCGGACGGCCAAGATCTACCAGAGGAGGTTCTGGTCGGCCAAGATCTAGACTGGGGAGGTCCTAATGGTAGAGATCTAAACGGAGGGAGGTATTGACGGCTAAGATCTCATAGGGGGAGGTCTTAACGGTCCAGATCTCCACGAGAAGGTCCTCAACAATAAGGTCTAAAAGAGGGGAGGTCTTGAACGGCTCAGATCTCCATAGGGAGGTTCTGAACGGTCAAGATCTACCCAGGGGTGGTCTTAAAGGTTAAGATCTGCGTGGAGGGAGGTCCTGAGGTTTTTCTTTACAAAAGACCAAGGGGTGGTCTTTTGCAAAGAGGACCACAAGGGTGGTCCCGATGGTGATTTTTACAAAAACGACTACGGGTGGTCTTTTGTGAAAACACAGAGGGTGGTCCAACAGTGGGGAGGTCCCCAACGGTTTAGATTTACCCAAGGAGGTCCTAGGGGTTAAGATTTACAACAACGGGAGGTCCCAACAGCTAAGACCTTTATAGAGGGTGATCCTAACGGTCAAGATTAAAACCAAGGAGGTCTTTAACGGCCAGGATCTAACCTAAGAGGTCCTGACAACTAAGGTTTTCATAGAGAGAGATCCTACGGTTAAGATCTAACCCCACGAGGTCTTAACGGCTAAGATTAACCCTAAGAGGTCCTGAAGGTTGTCTAACTTACGAGAACAGGAAAAGGTACCGCGCTTTGCTTGCCGGCTCGCCGTCGGCGACTTCGGCCACGACGGCGCAAACCAAAAGTGGCAAAACGAGCGCAATACCATTGCGCACCCGATGGGAGAACTTTCAACGGCGGAGCTGGCCTAAAACACCGGCGAGCCGGAAAGTGGCGGAGGAGCAAGTACGGCTAAAACCGAAAACGGCGAAAAGCTCCGCAGCGATCTATCTTAGCAGGTGCTCGAGCACTAAGGGACTATCGTGAAGGTACCTGCGCACAGAGGAGGTCTGGAGGAAGTCAGAGGAGCTCTGCCGGTGGAGACCGGCGCCAGAACTGAGGACGACAACGAAGACAGGAGGTTCTAAGCAAAAAAGAACAGAAAGAAATAGCAAGGATAGCTTCGAAAGACCTCCTAGGTGGTCCATAAGCAAAGAATCGAAGGGAGGAGGTCCTTACCAGAGTTGGGACGAAGAAGACCTACGGCCGCAACCGCCCCAACTCAAAATTGGGCAAGACCTGCGAAGGTGACCCAAAACGGAGTTAGGGGAAATACTTGCGATGCACAGAGGTCCAAAAGGGAGCGAAATGTTGGGCAAAAGTACCACTGGAGCTCCGAAGTCGCCAACAGAGCTTCCACAGCCAAAAATGGCGATTTGGGGACTCTGCGATTTTAGGAGCTCAAGTGAAGGAGGAAGCAAAGATGGTGCTGGAAAATGAAGAAAGAGGAGCTCGGAGCTATTTATAGTCGGTGAGCAACGGTCACAAGCTGGAGAGGAGCTCCGCGGGGAGCTAGGGTTGAGCTCGGCCACGCAAGGGCTTGAGATGATGGGAGTAGCTGGGGTGAGGACTTTGAGTGCGAAAGGGTCGACCGCATTTAATGCTAGGTCAAGGAGTGGTTGAGAGGATGCACAGGACAAGACCCAACACAGCTACTCACTGCCATGGCGCGCACGCTTGTACGGGTGCGAGGAGGAAGAAGAAGAACAGAGGAGGGGGGCCGTGACGGTTAGATCTGAGACGGACGACTGTGATTGGGCGAGACCTCCGGAGGTTTGAAACGGCAGAGGAGGTCTGGGGCGTTGGATCGAGATCCAACGGCTCAACACACGCGCCCAAACGACCGCGCCCGAGTGCAGTTAGGTGGTCCGGCTCGACCACTAAGCCCGAGTCTGACTGAGACCTAGGGTTTGAATTTAAAGCTGAGACTTAAACTAACTTCAAAAATTCTGAAATTTTTACAGGAGCTTGCTAACTTTAGGGTTGACCTTGTATAAAATTTTCAGAGGTTTTATGCAGTGAATTTTCCTCCAGAAATTCTGCAAGGTCCTGGGTAGGGTTTGACTGACCTCTTAAAATATTCAAACAATTTCTAAAAATTATGAAATTTTTCAGAGGAGTCACACATCAACCCTAGAACTAAGGAAAAATATTTTCAGAGAATTATCACAAGATTAACCAGAAAAGTTCTTAAAGGGTCAAGATTTAGGTTAAAAGAGGCTTGTGGTTTTGTATTTTCATAATTCCTTTACAAGAATTTTCAAAACATACATGAAACACAAGATGTAAAAAAAAGTTTTAATTTCTATATATTTTCTTATATTTAAAACACGCCAAAACTTGGGATGTTACAGACATATACTTTGCTTTAGACCCGACGCAGAAGTACATACCGAATTAGACCATCACATATTTTAATAAATACACTTACGTGCAAAATGGACACAACCATTCTAGCAAACTTAGGACATATATAATTTATTCCTCGAAACAAACAGCCGATCTTACAAACTAAAGAGCATTGACTTTCTTGCAGACAAAACGATGGTCGTCTAGCACGCCAGCATCAGGCGCAGGAGCAAAACATGGGAAGTGCTGCCGCGCAACAACAGCATCGCAGAAGAAGCCCTGAAAGGTACGTACCGCCACCACAAATGTTCTCTTCTGTTACGTACTTATGCTCAAATTTTTTGGACAAATTTTTGTATGGAAGCTTTAGCAGATGATCTGGCTGCAGACGTCACATGCAAAATCTGCGATTTATAGAATTTTGGCAAGTTTTTACGTAACTAATGATATGCAGACTAGCGAGCTATATAATCGTTCCTTCTTGGCCGTGCGGAGTAGCAGGGTAGTACCAATTATATAGTGCATGTACTGACCAGTGCTTGATTCGCTTGATGATTAATAAGATAATCAATTTTGAGTTTAGATTTTCGTGAAACCTATAACAAGATTAAGACGCTGTTTGCTTCAAGAAGAATTACTAAAACACATGTCTAGGGTTCCACTCAAGAAAATCAGATGTCTAGCAGAGTGGAATGATGCAAATGTGGCATCAACTCATTCTACGAGAGAAACTACTATGAAGCGCACTTTGGTCGAATCGCCAAATGGGCAATAGTCTCGAGAAAATTGCGTCCGGGACCAAAAATATCTTTAGTCCCGGTTGGTAACACCAACCGGGACTAAAAGTCCCCGCCCAACGGCTCGTAGCGAGCTTTGCAGAGGACTTTTAGTCCCGGTTGGTGTTACCAACCGACTAAATGTCAACCTTTAGTCCCGGTTGGTACTACAATCCGACTAAATCTTTAGTCCCGGATTGTAGTACCAACCTGGACTAGTGTTGACATTTAGTCCCGGTTGGTAACACCAACCGACTAAATGTCCTTCTATTTAAACTCTGCTTTGCTCGTCACAGAGCCGGAACGCCGTGGTCGCCGCGGGACACGCCGCCGCTTTGTCACCACCGCCGAGCCGCTCATTCACTCAACCGTATTCACCGGCGTGTTCGCGTAAGCTCCCGATGCTAACCCTGCCGTCCATTTGACATCTACCGACCGCCGCCCATTTTTCTTTTATTTTCGATTTTTGAATAGTACAGATTTGTGATTTTTGTATAATTAAATCTAGAGCTCCAAAAATTCTGAAAGTTTTGTGTATGCTCTCTGACATGTATACTATCTATGAAAATATGAAATGTGAAATTTGAATAATTTTTATATGTTATAAAATTGCCAATTAATTCATAAATGGAACTTTCATGATTTTTGTAGGCCACAATAAATTTCAAAAATCATGAAATTTGTTTTTCCACTAAGTTACACTGTGAACAGTCCATATAAAAATTTTGAGGCTATTTGGACAAAGTTGAATTTATACCTATTTTATGCTTATTTATTTAATTATTATTCCATGAATTTTGTAGGCTAAATTAATGATCCAAAATTCTGAAATTGTTTTGCCATGACACATGATGGTGTTCCATGGCATGTTACTCAATTAGTTCATTAGAGAAATAGAGAATTTTGGTGTATTTTTAATTTCATTTGTTTACAAAATGAGAAATTTAATTATGTGATATGTCATATAATGCACGATGACACGCCATTGGATGTACAATGCCGATCGCCGCTCCAAAGAGTTCATTGATGGTGTGCATTATTTCTTAAGAGTGGCCGAGGCAAACAAGCGGATGGTTTCATGTGTCATCCATGTGCCCTGTAAGAATTTGAAGGAATATTCTAGCTCAAGGAGTCTTCACTCACACTTGTTGAAGTCGTTTCATGCCAAACTATATTTGTTGGACCAAGCACGAGAAACCGGGTTATAATGGAAGAAGGTGAAGAAGAACAATTGGACCCCGACGACATTATTGTTCAATACGGTGACTTGATGATACCGCAATGGGCGAAATCAAGAAGAGGCAGGGGGAAGACACACTCGTGAAGATGATGCTCTTGGTGATGTCATTCGTGATGCACAAAGAGATTGCGTAAAGTGAAAGGAGAAGGCTAAGTTTGACCGCATGCTAGACGATCACAAGAAATTACTATACCGTCCCGCCAAGATGGGCAAAAAGTTGGGTACAACATCGAGTTGCTACAATGGAAGGCGCGAGAATGGTGTATCCGACAAGGCATTTGGGCAATTATCAAGATCCAAAAAGATGCTTCCGAAGCCTAACGAATTGCCCGCCACTACGCACGAAGCAAAAACAGTCGCTCGCCTTTGGGATTAGAAATCCGTAAGATACATGCATGTCGAATGATCGCATCCTGTATCATGGCAAGGACTACGAATTTGGATGAATGCCCCGTATGCAAAGCGTCGCGATATAAGATCAGCGAGATGACCCGCGATGTTGAGGGCGAAGAACGCCCCAGAAGAAAATCCTCGCCAAGGTTATGTGGTATGCTCCTATAATACCACGCCCAAACGTCTGTTGAAACAAGGACCATGCAAAGTTGTTGCGATGGCACAAAGAAGACCGTAAGGTAGACAACATGTTGAGACACCCCGCGATGGGTCCCGGTGGAGAGCAATAGACAGAGAATTCCCGGAGTTTGCAGATGACGCAAGAAACCTAAGGTTCGCTTTAAGTACGGATGGTATGAATCCTTTTGGGGACCAGAGCACTAGTCATAGCACTTGGCCTGTTACTCTATGTATCTACAACCTTCCTCCATGGTTATGCATGAAGCGGAAGTTCATTATGATGCCGGTGCTCATCCAAGGCCCGAGGCAACCCGCAACGACATCGATGTCTACCGAGGCCATTAGTTGAGGAACTCCCGCTTATGGAGCAAACGGGTGTACGTGTGTGGGATGAGTACAAACAGGAACACTTCGACCTGCGAGCATTGTTGTTCGTAACAATCAATGATTGGCCTGCTCTAAGTAATCTTTCAGGACAGACAAACAAGGGATACAATGCATGCACACACTGTTTTGATGACATTGACAAGATATATTTGAAAAAATGTCGAAGGTCGTGTACCTTGGCCATCGTCGCTTTCTTCCTATGAATCACCAACTAAGAAAGAAAGGCAAGCATTTTAAAGGTAAGGCGGACCACCGAACCAAGCCTCATAACCGAATCGGGAGGATGTACTTGATATGGTCAAGGATGTGCAAGTAGTCTTTGAAAGGGACAAGGCAGCGAACTGTTCCAAAAGATGCTAAGGGACACGCACCCATGTGGAAGAAGAAGTCCATATTTTGGGAGCTACCCTATTGGCAAGTCCTAGAGGTCCGCAACGCGATCGACGTGATGCACGACAAAGAATCTTTGTGTGAACTGCTAGGATTCATGGATGTGTATGGAAAGTCTAAGGATTCACTCAAGCACGACAGACTTGCAAGACATGAAAGAACGAGACAACTCGCATCCAGAGAAGACAGACGATGGACGCCATTACTTAAGACTCGCTAGCTTCACTCTTAGCAAAGAAGAGAAGGAAAGCATGTTTGAATGCCTAAACAAAGATCAAGGTCCCATCCGATTCTCCTCCAATATAAAGCGTATAATAAAAATGCCGGAGAAGAAATTCCTACACTTAAAGTCCCATGATCGCCACGTGCTTATGACGCAATTGCTTCCGGTTGCTTTAAGAGGAATTCTACCTCCACATGTACGCTCGCCACCGTGAAGCTATGTGCATTCCTCAATGCAATTTCTCGTAAGGCAATCAATCCAATGGAACTAGCTACTCTCTGAATGATGTGGTTCAATGTCTTGTCGACTTTGAGTTGGTGTTCCTCCATCCTTCTTTAATATCATGACACACCTCCTAGTTCACTGGTCAAGGAGATTAATATTCTCGGTCTGTGTTCCTACACAACATGTTCCCTTTGAGAGGTTCATGGAGTCTCAAGAAATATGTTCACCAAGCGTGCTCGGCGAGAAGGAAGCATCGCCAGGGCTACGGGACAGAGGAGGTCATTGAGTTCTGTGTTGACTTCATTCCGACCTTGACCGATTGGTGTTCCGAATCGCGACACGAGGGAGACTTAGTGGAAAGGGAACACTAGGGAATAAAACATATATCGATGCGGGGACGATTATTTCAATAAAGCGCACTACACGCTTCTTCAAAACTCCTCCGTGGTGGAGCCGTATGTCGAGGTACACAAGGAATTCCTACGATCCCGATTTCGGGGAAGAATGAAGCTTGGATTAGGCGTCATCACATGGAAACTTTCAGCGGTTGGTTGCGAAAGAATGTCGAGTGATGACAATATTGATGAGCAATCAGTATTTGTTGGTTAGGCAACCGTCGTGGCACATCCTCACGCATAAAGGGTGCGAGATAAATGGAAATACATTTTACACCGTAGCCCAAGATAAAAGGAGCACGAACAAAAGCAGTGGTGTCCGCGTAGATGCCATGCAGACCCAAATGGAAAGAGGCAAACATATTATGGCGCATAGAGGAGATTTGGGAACTAGACTACGCACCTAATTTTAAAGTCCCTTTGTTCCAGTGCCAATGGGTGAAGATGACCGAGGCGGGGTAACGAATGACAAGGAGTATGGAATGACAACAGTGGACCTCAACAATATTGGGTACAAAGACGAACCATTCGTCCTTGCTGCGATGTGAATCGGTGTTCTATGTGAAAGACATGTCTACAAAACCCAAGAGAGGGAAAAATGACGACAAATCAACCAATGAGCTAAAACGCCACATAGTTCTTTCAGGAAAAGAAACATCGTGGGAATTGAGGACAAGTCGGACATGTCGAAGATTATGAAAGGGATGATCGAATCCCGCCTGAGTGTGACCAAAGACCCAAGCATCCCGCTAAATGCCGAGGACACTCCATGGTTACGGCATGATCATAACCAAGGGTCATACGTCAAGAAGAAGTTCACCATCGTGCCCGCTTGATATATAGTGATGTTTAATAAATAGTGTGTATTAGAGATTTTATGTAATAATTGTAACTTCAGATGTTTCTATCATATTTTTCTTGTTTTTATCGTTTCAAATGAAATTCCTATTCGATAAAAGGACACATGTACCTCTGTGAAGCATGTCTTCTCCATGGTGTAAAAATGACTTGAAATTTTTTAGCAAGTATTTATGCCTTCAAATGAAATTCCCACTTGTGGTTTGAGCCCTTCATTTTGTTTATAGTTGGCTCTTCACTTCCCACTTGTACCTCTGTGAAGCTTGTGGTCACTATAAAAGTCGTTTGAAATGTCAATAAGATCTCGTGCTTTCTGGGACATGATCGCAAATGTTCTCAAGAACATTTGATGATTCTTTTACACAAGAACTTGGATCAAGATTAAAACCTCAAACTGAAAGTTTCCATTGTATCTGAATACAAGGAAGTCACATGACCTTATATCATTAGTGTTGACAAATGCCTCCCAACCCGCTTCGAGGACTAACTTATTCGATATCCGTGACTACAATCGTGCAAATGCTTCCATTACATGCTTTCAATTTTATCTTTCCGGGATCTTGTCTCCAAAACGCAAAGGCAAATTTTTTGGTATGATCTCAAAACATAAGGGGGTAAACTCATATAATGTCGAAAATGGTAAAGTGCAACTACTATGCAAAGGAAAAATAGAAATTTCTCCTTAGTGGGTATTGCTACATAAGGATTAAATTGCTTTTGGGGTTTTAAAACGGTTAGTCGAATTTATCTGCACTTTAAAACAGCCTAAAACAAGATGATCAAAGTAGCACAAAGGCTAATCAAGAAGACAAGAAGAGTAAAACCGCAAAAGTCGCGAATAAAGTACTAGTAGCGATAGTAGTTCCAATCTCACCTATAGTTCCAATGAAATTCCTATTTGATGGTGGATTTCTCTGTCGCGCATTTGGACAATGAATGATGGAAAACCAAAGATTAACGTTAAAATGATGCAAAAACAAATTTCCTATCGAAACCAATAGTTTTATTTTTAAAAAACTATTATTTTTTAAAAAATTTATGCCTAATATTTAATTTATTATGCATTTAACAAGAATTAGCATATTTATACAAATAAACTTAATACAAAACCCACCAGGGACTAAAGGTTCTCTGGAAAATAGTGGCGGGAACTGAATAGTGGGGACCTTTAGTCCCGGTTGCTAACACAGCCCGGGACTAAAGGTTCTCTGTGGCGGTAATTGAATAGTGGGGACCTTTAGTCCCGGTTGCTAACACAGCCCGGGACTAAAGGTTCTCTGGAAAATATGTCCCCGCGCAAAATTCACCTTTAGTCCCGGGCCGTGGCACCACCCGGGACTAAAGGTTCTCTGGAAAATATGTCCCCGCGCAAAATTCACCTTTAGTCCCGGGCCGTGGAACCACCCGGGACTAAAGGTCCAGCCTTTAGTCCCGGTCCGTATTACCACCAGGGACTAAAGGTCTTTAGTCCCGGTTGGTAAAACCGCCCGGGACTAAAGGTCCCCCGAAGTACTTAAGCAACAGTTTCGTCTTCCATTCTTCCTCCACTTCCCATCGCGCGCCCTCTCCCTCGCCGTCTCTCGCGCCTCTCCTCACGCCCGACTCAGCGCCTCCTCCGGTCCTCACGCCGTCGGCCCAACGCCTCCGGTCCTCCCTCACGCCGCGCCGACTCACCCACCTCCACATCGGAGCCACACCGCTAGGCCTCCTCCTCCACGCCGGAGCCATTTTGGGGTGAGAGGAACTATTTTTACCTTTATTTCATTCACAACATTTTGCCCTGTCATATCTATCTAGCTTTGTGTTTATTTAAAAACATTTTGCCGAGCAGATGTCAATAAATCACGCCATGACATTAGGTTTAAATCACGTCATGACATTAGGTTTTAACTTAATGGAAAACAAATGGCAAACATTTGGTGCAACCTCTTTTCATCCACAACAATGAGTGCCGGCGATAAGCGATATGTCTCAAAAGAGAAGATTAGAAAATATTTCATTAGCATATCAGCTGCAAGGCAAACCCAATCATAATGTTTACCGATTGAGTTTTGTTACCATTTTGATACCTGACAAATTAATAGCATGCCAAATAGTACAAAACAATACAAAAGATCAAACTAACCACTGGTTGGTGGAATACTTGGAGTTCATACATTCTTTGGACAAGTGCTTTGGGACACAAATGCTACTTTCATTTCAAACATTGTCCTCTCGAGTTTAGTTGATGTTTTGTGCAATCTTGTGCCCTAGATATCAATTGCGTGTGGATATGTGCTTCCCTTCGGAAGAACAATTTTATATTATGAATGATAAGTTTTATATTACGCGATATATTTGCGAAATGGCCGACCGAATGACAACATGGACGATGCCATCATGGATATTATCAACAATGGCGCCTTACAAGGTGCCCAAGTCGAAGGTGATGACAACAATCAAGAAGTAGATGACGGAGTCGATGCTGCCGATTATGAAGATGAGGTCTATCTACAATCTCTTATGTATCTACAATCTCTTATGTATCTACAATCTCTTATGTATCTACAATCTTTGTGTTTCTACATTCGTAGCCCTCTGGATCGACGACAACAACGGGGAAGAGTAGAAATGTACGAGGCCCGAAGAAGCCGTTGGAGGGTCGGTTCATTCTCTCGAATTCGAGGAGGATACAGCAAAGTACTTGGACCACATGCACAGAAATTTGTCACCATCTGTGGGTGCCTTGTAGGACAGGATCCCGATCAATGCTCGTGAATGGAAGCAAAAGAAAGAGGCTCCTCATATTAGTTTTGTCTCGATCGTGACAAGGCACTAGTTTGGCAAGATGTCCTTCAACATTTCGCGCTCGTCTGAAGATGAAGCTTTGAAGGAGAGAGTTAGGAACTGGGCTATGAAGAAGATGGCCACACAATTCCAGTGTTGGAAGAAGAAATTGTACAACACATTTATCAAGAAGAACCTGACGCCAGATTTCAACACTAAGGCCTACGTCAAGTTGAGGCCGTTTTGGGATGAGTTTATGCAGTTCAAGACATCGGAAGAGGGTGAGGCACGGGTGAGAAGGAACCAACAGAATGCCCGACAAAGCAATACCACCATCACTTGGGATCGGTGGCTACTGAGTGCCATTCCTAAGTGGGAAAGAATGGAACGAGAGATTCTTACCAAGGATCGAACAGAATCAATCAAGCGCCCGAGCGCCAAGTATTGGTTTTTCGGTCATGGGAAGCTGGACCTAGAGACCGGAAAGATAGTGTATGGCGCAAAACTCCAAAGAGCAGCAGAAAGATTTGCTTATGCTCGAGGCTTGGTGAGAGTGGCGGTGGCAGCGAGCAGAGATAAGGATGAGTGACATACGCCTGGAGAGTCTCGAACACGGTGGGCGAACAAGAGGCTATGGGAGGTGTCGTGGGAGCATGCCTTCCCTAAAGACAAAGCCACCTATAGAAGCCGCAGAGAAAGAAGGACGAGGAGGCAGAGCGGATGCGCAGGATGGAGAAATGGTTCTTGAGTCACGGAAGTGGCTCGTGAAGAAGATCTGGCGAGAAAAAGCACTTGAAGCCAAAATGAATGAGGAAATCAAAAGGCAAGTGCAGATAGCAGGAAGTTCCATCCAAAGGCAAACTGCATCAGAGCCGGGAGTCAACATCAGCCCCCCTCATCAGTTGAAAAGCAGTTGCGCTTCCACAGAGGTGCCGGTGATTCAAGATGACGCAGGGCTGCGCTTCCCCGTGGATGACATCACCGATCCTCTCACGACATGTGAGCTGCACATTCCAGAGGGGAATGCCACCGTCATGGTGGCTATCGGTGTTGTATCTCGTATCGACCCTACGAAGACACCAAGATGCCATGGGGCATTAATACCTCCTGGATATGCTAGCGTATCGGTGGATAGAGTTGTGAAAGGTTATAGCAATGTGCGTCTTGACATTGAAGGAGGTGATGGGAGAAGACTTTAGGAGAAGCGGAGAAGACATTCATATGTTGGCGCAAGCGCTATATCATTATTCTGGGCGTCACCTCCTCCTCCTCAACAACCTAACCCTAGGTGCGGATGAAAGTGAGCGAAACATTTTTCACTAATTATGTATTGGCTTAAATAACGGTTTACTCATACCACGTTGTTTTCTGTGCAGAACCTCCCCAACCTAAGTCCAATTATCCATTCACCACCTGGTCACAGTGTTGCGGGCGATGACAATGAAGTGGAAGACACGGCTGCATCCCCACCGGCCCCATCTCCTCCACGACGGGATCCAATGCCGCCACCGGCCCCATCGCCTCCACGGCGGGCTCCAACGCCGACACCAGTCGCCCCATCGCCTCCACGGCGGGCTCCAACGCCGCCACTGGCCCCATCGCCTCCACGGCGGGCTCCAACGCCGACACCGCCCGCTCCATCGCCTCCACGGCGGGCTCCAACGCCGACACCGCCCACTGCAACGCCTCCACGGCGGGCTCCAACGCCGCCACCGGCCCCATCGCCTCCACGGCGGGCTCCAACGCCGACACCGGCCGGCCCTCTGCCAAAGAAGAGGCCCACCCCACAAACGAAGGCGTCGGCCCCACCGCCGCCGAAGAAGAAAGCCTCAGGGAGAACACCAGCTATTTCTAAGACGACGAAACTTTCCTATGAGAAGACTGCCGAGGAAATAGATGCTTCAGTGAAAACAGATGTGGACAGTTTCTTCGCGAAAGTCAAGGCTAAAAGTGAAGCGAAGCGAAACCCTGAGAAGCCGTACTTCTTCGTACGTCCAGAAGTTCTAAGGCAAAGGGTGGACGCTCACCAGAAAAAGTTACGTCATGCTCGTAAGGATTCGCCACTATCAGACTATGACCGCACTCTCACCAAGTCAATTGAGGAGGCGAAGAAGAAAGAGAAGAGAGCACGGAAGGGTGTTGCACACCGGGAACAATCACAGCAATCGATGCCCCCACTAGTTATTGGGAATGAATATGGTTCAAACACGAACGTGCTAGAACAGATATCCGAAACGTGCATTTGGATCAACTTGATGAATTTTTCGCGAAGCGGTCTAAGCATTTCCAAAAATGCGCGTGAGCACACATCGAAAGTGCTCGAAGTTGATCATTGGAAGAAGGAATATGTATATGGCAAGAGTCTATACAACCACGAAGCTCATGGAACTTGTGACGCAAATGTACTTGTTAAACAAGTGGTACATGGCGGCATGTCGCAGAAAAGCGGATGACTTTATTTGCGTAAAATTATAAACCATCATTACTTCCGTGGCGATGACATTATAATGGTTCATTTAATGAGTTACACCAGCTATGCCACATGGACGCTCTAGACAAATCTCTCATCACCGCTTTTGTACATGCGTGATTCTTTCTTTTAATAATCTCACTCTAGCATATGTATATGTATAAGTAATTATCCTCACACTAGCTAGCATGTCTATACATATGCAGAGACATGATGAGAGACCTCACACGTAGAAATGACAAGAACATTGGTTTCGTTGATCCATATATCGTATTCAAGGACCCAAACACTCCCACGATCAATGGAGACCTCAAATGGAGAGGAATTTTCTGAGGTTCTTGATCAACCAAAAGAACAAAAGATTTATACTCTTCCCTACAACTTTGGGTGAGTGTTGTTATCGTGTGCACATTTTACTTTACTTACTCAATCCAACATAAAGATATATATGTTGACTCTATAAACAAATGCACTTTCATCGATATCGATTGTCTTCGATCTCTCCGCGGTCATTTGCTAATCTATGACTCGTTGAGAAAACCGCAGGAACATTACCAAGATATGATAGACATTATCCAGGGGTAACTTCGATCTTTAAATATTTATTCTGCTCTTTAACTCTGCAATAGTTAATTAACGATCCAATTATTGGGCAGGGTTTGGGCTTGGTTCGTTCAGCTACACCGTCCGGATCTGAAAGCGCCACTTCCTGATCCACACCGACTGGATGTAAGTTGTACTAGCTCCCCGCGTCTTTACCTTATCATGCTTCACTCACGCGGGATGACGAGTAATCTTTTATATCGTGCAGTGGGTTCTCTGGCAGCCACGGGCAACAATTTGTGTGGATACTACGTTTGCGAGTTCCTCATGGTGTATGCAAAAAGAACCCATCTACAGATGCAGAAAGTACGTAACAAGTATATATAATAAATCCATTTTATTTATTTGTTGCTATTAAATAAATCTTATGTATATTAATACTTCTTTCGTTTAATGCAAATTGAAGGAGATATGGTTGAAGGAACAGGTGTTGGATATGGACCGCCTCAAAGGAATTCAAGAGACAATCGCAGGATTTCTTAATGAGCATGTCCTCAAGCCCGGCACCGAGTTCTACTTTAACCCAGATGAACCATTGAAGCCAAACCAGGACGAACATTTGTATGACATTTAAGTGGAGGACAACATTTGTGTTGTAAATACCAAGGATGCATGAATAATTTTGTAAATTTTTTGTGCATATATATATATTATACATATATATAGCTCCATAATATATATAGTTTCATACTTTATTTGTGTGTAATAATGTTCCAAACTAAATATATATGTGCGTATACATATATTAGCAGCGAAGAATACGCATTTGAAAACCTAATGTAATTGTAAAACCAAAATCAATAATGAATTGAAATGGAAACAAAAAAGAAAAAAAAAACACCTTTAGTCCCGGTTGGTAATACCAACCGGGATTAAAAGGGCCAGCCCCGTGGCCCAGTCTGGCGGACCTTTTAGTCCCGGTTGGTATTACCAACCGGGACTAAAGGTCGGCCTTTAGTCCCGGGCTTGGGACCCGGGACTAAAGGTGAGACATTTAGTCCCGATTTCCTAGTCCCGGCTCTATAACCGGGACTAGAGGCCCTTTAGGCCCGGGACCAAAAGTCTGTTCTGTAGTAGTGAAAATTTTAATACAATCGGTTCATTAGGCTTTTGTCAAGGTTGTTTTGATTCGTAAAAACTCGTCTTGGGCTTTTCTTGGTGAGAATTCCCCTGAAATGCTCATGTTAAGTGCTTATTTGCAGTAGCGCTTAGGAGATGGGTATACAATTCATAGGGCAAACTATATCAAATATCAAAGCATTAACTTATTTCTTGCCCAGCATGCCTAGAGTAAATATGACATATACTTGCTTTAGACCGGAGGCAGAAGTACATACCGAATTAGACTACATATTTTAATAAATACACTTGCCACGTGCAAAATGGACACAACCATTCTAGCAAGCTCGGGACATATATAATTTATTCCTCGGAACAAACAGCCGATCTTACAAACTAGAGATCATTGACTTTCTTGCAGACAAAACAATGGTCGTCTAGCACGCCAGCAGCAGGCACGGGAGCAAAACTTGGGAAGTGCTGCTGCGCAACGCCAGCATCGCAGAAGAAGCCCTGAAAGGTACGTACCACCACCACAAATGTTCTCTTCCGTTATGCACTTATGCTCAAATTATTAGGACAATTTTTTTGTGTCGAAGCTTTAGCAAATGATCTGGCTGCAGAAGTCACTTGCAAAATCTGCTATTTATAGAATTTTGGCAAGTTTTTTTTAATCTAAGTAATGATATGCAGACTAGCGAGCTATATATATAATCGTTCCTTCTCGGCCGTGCGGAGTAGCAGGACTGTACCAATTATATAGTGCATGTACCGACCAGTTCTTGATTCGCTTGATGATTGATAAGATAATCAATTTTGAGTTTAGATTTTCGTGAAACCTATAACAAGATTAAGACGCTGTTTGCTTCAAGAAAAATTTCTAAAACACACGTCTAGGGTTCCACTCAAGAAAATAAGATGTCTAGCAGAGCGGAATGATGCAATTGTGGCATCAACTCATTCTACGAGAGAGACAAATTTTTAATACAATTGGTTCATTAGGCTTTTGTCAAGGTGGTTTGATTCGTAAAAAACTGGTCTTGTGCTTTTCTTTGTGACAATTCCCCTGAAATGCTCATGTCAAGTGCTTATTTGCTGTAGCACTTAGGAGATGAGTATACAATTCATAGGGGCAAACTGTATCAAATATCAAAGCATTATATAACTTATTTCTTGTCCAGCATGCCTAAAGTAAAGATGACATATACTTGCTTTAGACCCGAGGCAGAAGTACATACCGAATTAGACCACCAAATATTTTAATAAATACACTTGCTACGTGCAAAATGGACACAACCATTCTAGCAAGCTAGGGACATATATAATTTATTCCACGAAACAAACAGCCGATCTTACAAACTAAAGAGTAGTGACTTTCTTGCAGACAAAACAATGTCCCTTCACCAGGCCAGGGCCGCGAGATGCACGTGGTGCACCACCACCACCACCGCTTCACTCCTTCTGCCGTGGAAGTGCTCCGCGGCCGTGACCAGGCGACGGAGAGAGGCGTGTTGGGCCCCCTTGGAGCCATCATTGACAACAGGCTCAACCTGCAAAATGTTCCATTCGATCCCATCCGCAAAATGTTGAAATTAGGTGGTTGGGTGTAAGGCACGCACCCAACCAGATCGACGGCAGGATGGCAGGTGCAGTATCCGGGAGGATACGGGGCTTATATACGTGTGTGCATCACTTTTGCTTTGTTTCGATCATGTAGCACTCTCTGGCTGTCTGAAGTACACCCTATATCGTCTTAAGTGTGTTGAACCAGGTCTACAATCTGGAGTACACCCTATATCGTCTTAAGTGCGTACGTATCTTCTTAATTGTGTATGAACCAGGTCTACAATCTATATATGCTGCGTGTTAAGTTTGAGATTTTCCCTGCAAAAAAAAAAAGAGATGTAGGAGGGGTACTACTGATCATTTGGTTGGAACGCACGCCACATTCCGTCCAGAATTTCCCGTGTGGTCTTCGTGGGAATCCCTACCTTGCTATTGCTGTATGGCTTGGTCCTTTTTTTAAAAAAATAATCCAATTGCTTGTTAATCTCCTTCGTCAAGGCAACTAGCAGTGCGGGCGCACTATGGAAGAGCAGGTCAGCAGGACCCAGACCGCAGACGCTGCCGTCTACATATCTGGGCTGGGCGAGACGACGTAGTCTTGGTCTGACGAGCGATTGAAATGGCTCGACGCATCAGACACACACTCACCATGCGACTCACGACACCGACGTGGTGACAGGCGATCTCGGTCTGCGGCAGCCGGCCGTAACATCTCGAAGTTCGGTTGCTAAAAAATAAAAATAATAAAAATATTATTCTATTAGATTTTCTGAGATTTAAAATGTTTTCTTGGTTTACTTGAATTTCCTGGATTTTGAAGTAAAAAATAAAATTTTATTTAGTTTTCTGGAATTTTCTTGGATTTAAAGTTAAAAAGAAAATTTTAATTAATTTCTTAAATTTTTTTGGAATTTAAAAACGTTTTTTCTATTTTCCAAAAATTAAAAACAATTCATGTACAAAAATAAAGGGCAACATTAAGTTGAAATAATTTATTAAAGTTCAAAATAATTCAAGGAATTTATGTGAATTTTTTCTGTATTTTTGAACTCTATTTACTATTTTCTAAACACCTATTTGAATTGCCCACATTCTCTTTTCTTTTCCTTTTCTTTTTCCCCAGCCATCGCACTCCCACGACTCACTTCTCCTACACACGTGCCTGGTTGTAACATCCCAAAGTTCTGTTACAAAAATAAAATTAATAAAGTTATTATTTTATTAGATTTTATGAGTTTTAAAAGAGTTTTCTTGATTTTCTTGAATGTCCTAGATTTTAAAGTAAAAAACAAAATTTATTGAGTTTTCTGGGTTTTTCTTGAATTTAAAGTTAAAAAAGAAAAAATCAATTAATTTCTTAAATTTTCTGGAATTTAAAAAGCTTTTCCTATTTTTCCAAAAATAAAAATAATTTATGTACAAAAATAAAAGCCAACGTTAAGTTGGAAATAATTTTAGTAAGTTTAAAAGAATTCAGGGAATTACTGTGAATTTTTTTAAATTTTTTGAACTCTATTTGCTATTTTCTAAAAACCTATTTGGTTTGTTGTTTTTTTTCTTTATGAAAATCCATTAAAATCCTCATTTCTTCTCTGAGCCGAAATCCTTTTTCCCACGGCCCACTCCTTTCTTTTCAGCCCGTTTCCGCGCCCACCCCAACTCGTCGCCTCCCTCTCTCCTCGCTCCCATTACTAGTGGGGCCCGCATGTCAACTGCACCTCCCCCCTTCTTCCTCGCTTCTTTCTTCCCCACACGCCTATCTACCATGACCGGTGCGCTGACGAGGATTAAAACCTCTATATATTATTTTTAATACATAACAGACCATACGTCTTCGTGGTCGTAACCCCTGAGGTGCACGACCTCACTGGTCGTAGAGATTCCAGAGGTTACATAATGGGTACCCTGGTCGGACGAAGGCCTAAGCCAAGCTCACGACCAGGAGAACTGCTCGTGAAAAGTATGGACTGATACTTGGAACTGATTCCAGGTATATTCTCTACCGTATGATGAATGGAACACGTGCATGTTTCATACCATACGACGTTTCTTATCCGAAGCAGCGGCGATTTAACAACCACCATACAGTTATATGTCTCATAGACATATAATCACCGAACGGTTGATTCTTTATCAACCGCCATTTGACTCCAACCAGTCGCGACGCTTCACATCAAACGTCTTCTCCAGAAGTAACCGCCACCTCTTCAAGGGCTATTTAAAGATGGAGCATGGACGGAGCAAAAGGGCAAGAAACAAAGACAGACAAGATATAGTCATCAGACTAAAGCACAAGTCTTAGATTCGTGTTGTAAAGTCTGACATAGTAAGGGAACAAGCAGTGTTCTCAGTGTATACAGGAGTAGTTCATCATCTAGTCAGAAGGCATACCTTGTAAAACCCAGTTCATACTAATAAAAGAGTAGTCCCATTATTACCCTAGATTTCTCACGTCACTTTCTCTTTTTCTTTTCGTAAGATCGACGTCTTGATCGTCGACAGCTGGCGCTGTCCGTGGAGATCGCGGCGTGGAATCTTGGAAGAATTTCTCTACTCATCAAATCTTTGTCCATTCCCCATTTGTGATCGCTAATGTAACACCCCAACTCTCAATGAGCCTGGAATGTTACTGGAAATAAAGTATCTAGCACAATCTACAAATTTTCGACAGAGTCTCCTTTGTTTAATCAACTATATCGAGAGTTCAACAATAAATCATAGCATCTAACAAAATTCTCATATTCTTGCATGATGACCAAATGAACATACCAAGACCTAGCAATCTCATTATTACAAATAATCAGGTATTCAAACCAAAATAAACATCTACTCCAACAGTTTAACTATTTCTGAGATGAACTAAGTGGCAAACGCCTTAAGATTGTGAGGTAGTGAGTGCATCCAACATCTACTCCCTCCTATGCGTGTCGTTCCTGCTATTGGTACTTACAACACAATAAAGCAAGAGTGAGCCCAAAGACTTAGCAAGTATCAACGAGGCTATAAACAAGAACACAAACATAACATCAATGATCCACAATAACGGTACACTAATCATAGCCTTTTAACTTATGGAATACGACCAATGCAATGCTCCTTTTGAACTTTATCTCTTTTCGTATTTTACCGGTAATACGGGGTATACAACCGTCACTATATACCCTTGCCTGTGCCCTCTGGCACAGGGACCAAGAGCCTATACACCACATGTATAGGGACCTTTGCCCATCATCTTAATGATGGGGACCTCTTTGCTCATAGCCACATTCCACGAATGTGGGGACCTCAAGCCCGTCATTGCATGACGGGGACCTCAACTATACAAACTTGGTTACCATATAACCAAGAGTCAACATGCTCAAAACATGCATATGCACCATGACAACATCTTTCACATGTAAGAATTCAACGTGTTCACATAAACATGTAAGCATTAACAACATGCAAAAGAATTCTTTAACCATAACAAACAGTCATCAAGATACATGGTACTCATCTCATTAACGGGTATGCATGGCTAATGCCAACAAGGCACACCACAATTTTCATCATGCAAACATAAAGGTGCAATAGCCCGAATACTTGTCTCAACCATGCGAGAACGGTGGACGCGAAGAGGGTGCTGCCCCTGGGTTCACGCTCCCACCTGAACATGAGATAACCCCAACTAAGACCAGCATACTGGACCAAAATCTCAAATAATAACACAATTGAACTGGCTAAACTCTCAAGTGTTTCCATTCTTCTAGTTTCTAGCGATCGATTTGGTGTTCACTGCGGACAGTCAACTTCTAAAATACATAACTTTATTCTCAGGGATCCAAATAAGATGATCGTGGACTTTCTGAAAAGGTAATTAAATTACCTAAATAAACTTAGTTGGGGAGCCCTTTTGATTCTGCCATTTACTGCCCCTAGCAAGCCAAACTATCAGACCTCAGAATTCACGTCGGGTTCTCTGGACAGTACACTAAAACCTCCATAAATTTTGCTACGAAAGTCCAAATCTTGTGTTATTTATCTCTATAAAAAGGTATAGAAATTACCCACATTTTTCGTTATACTGAGATCCCCTGATTCTCCCTTTAATTAGCAGTGTTAATCAGTTTTCTACAGACTGTCGAAAAACTGACAGATCGCAGGACAGCGATACTAGAAAATTCATAACTCCCTGACCGTTAATCGGATTTGGGTGAGCGTGGCGGACATTGAAAGCTAAGAACATAACCTACAACTCTCTAGGAGACCAGAACTCCTAATTCGGCCTCTAACCACATGAAATTGACCGCGCAAGCTACTGAACGAATCTGCAATTACAGCGGCAGATTGCAACCTAGCCAAAAACTACCCGATTACTTTTCTACGACTAATTACCCAACAACAAACGACGTGTTACCCTTGAAGCAGCTGAAGATTGCGAACCCCGGATAGCGATCCCGCTCCCTTCTCTTCTCCCTTCCTTCTTCTCTCTTCTCTTCCTCTTTGGCCGGCTGCAAATAGCTCCTTCTTCTTCCCTTGGCCGGCTGCAATGGGGGGGGGAATCCTTGGAGGGAAGCTTGGGGGCGCAAGGGAGGAGGAGGGGGAGGAAGTGGTAGCCGCAAGGGAGGAGTGGGGCATGAGGAGTGGGGAGGGGCTAGGGTTTGGGGTGGAAGTGGCGCCTCCCTGGCCGGCCACCCTTGGAACCTCTTGGGCCAAGGCCCAAGCCCAGGATGGGTAAAATAAAGAATTTCCCCCCTCTCTAACTGTTAAACTGAGCGCTCTCCAATTGGTTCTTCCCGCAAATCCATTTAATTCTCTTCCGAATAATTAATCTCTCCCGACTAATTACTTAACCCATTTTCGGGGTATTACAGCTAATGCGGTTATGGCGGGAAGTTGGGATAAAAAAACTGGTTCGATCTGGCGGACTACGCCAATCTCGCCATGGATGCATGCATGCGCGCCATGGAGGAAAACGGAATCTCTTCATCATCCTCCTCCGCCGGTTCGCTCATCGCAGAAATCGCGAAGTCGACCGGATGGATGAAGATACACCGCTACGATCAGTGGCGGTTTCAGAGGATGTGTTTCCGAGCAGTTCGGAACACCCTAAAGCCTCAGCAAGCCCGGACCTTTCGACTGGCAAAAAAGGTGACGAAAATTCAACACCGCAACTCGAGGTTCAATATACATTTGATGCGATCATGGTTGATAGGTACTCACCGACGGCTTCTAGCAATTACAGGAGCCAACTGACACGTGGTGACGGTATCAATGAAACCTCTATTGGTCATAAACCAAGAGGGGATGATAAGGCTCAGCATTCGATCCGCAATTCGTCGGATCAGGTTGACACCCTTCCGAAAACCTCAGGAAGTGCTGATCGCCAACTGCTCTCCGTCGTGGAAGCATCTCGCAGAAGCTCTGAAAGGCTCTCCATCGATTACGACGGAAGCTCATCGGAGGAGCACAGCGGGAAGCACGAGGTCAATGCGATTGGAGATACAGATCAAAATGCCGTGTACAGTCCTCCATATGTTGCATCGCCACCACGTAATAATGGAGATGGTACGGGCGGTCAAGCACCAAATGCCGAAGGTAACGGAATTGGCGGACGTCTATCAGTTAATTCGTCTGATCCTGCCCCAACCTATGTAAGGAACCAAGCAAGACCGATCAGGAGATCGGGGGATTCAAGCCATCAGACACCTTCTTCTGGCAGAAATCTTTCGAGACCTTTGGTAACAATACAAAACTTGCAGCGAGTTAGAGATATGTTAAATACTTCTGACCCTGCTTTGGTAGAGACTCCAGATTTTGCCCAACTTGTAGGTCAAGTATCAGAGATTATCCAACAGACAATGTAGCGCACAGAAGCATATCGGGAACGAAGGCACCCGCAAAGTTAGACTATGACTTCGTCTCAGCATTCTTCCCGAAGCAGGGGCCTGCATGGTCGTGTTGAGGATCAGTTGACACTACGACCACCTCGACGATTCCGACCAACAAGTCATGAGGGGAGGAGACTGTTCCAGGAATCATCACCCTCACTTCGTCGAGAGGAACAATCGCTTGAACCTGGTGATCTTCGACATCACCTAAACCAGGCAAGCGGTCGGAGGCGTTCTAGTAACGTCCACGACCGAATCGGGACACTGGAGCACCGACAATCTGGTCCTAGAAATCGGTCTCCAACCGATTATAATCCGGCACCTTTTCAAAGAAGGCGCCACGAAACTATCACATGCTGTTGAGCCTTCTCAGCAGGGCTCCAGGCTGTGCGTTGGCCAAATAGGTTTCGACCGTCCAATCTGGATAAATTCAATGGGACTCAAAATCCTTTGAAATTTCTCCAGATATATACCACCGCTATTAGAGCCGCTGGTGGTGATGAAAATGTAATGGAAAATTATCTTCCTACGGTATTAGAAGGATCAGCCCGATCGTAGTTACTAAACCTTCCGGTCAGGTCCGTGTATACTTGGGAGCAACTCTGCGACCTTTTGATTGCAAATTTCCAAGGTACGTATGATCGCCCTGGAAAGGAAGACGATCTCCATAGAATGCGGCAAAAATCTAACGAGACTCTCCGGCAGTACATCAAAAGATTTAGCCAGGTACGTAACTCAATATCGGAGGTTGCAGAATCTTCTGTTATCCAAGTCTTCAAAGCGGGATTAAGAAATCGAAGGTTTACGGAGGATTTAGCTATACATCCCCCACGAACAACTATCGAGCTCTTCGACTTGGCTGACAAGTACGCGACGACGAGTGAAGTGGTCGAGTGGAACGAGGCCATTGATAGAAAAGATAAAATTCCCCAACCTGGCTTAGATAGGATAGAAAATAAGCAAAAGAAGACTCTCAAGAAAAAGAAGCATGGCAGAACCAACGACAAGGAGGTTCTTGCTGTTCCTGAAAAATTTACCAAAGGGAGAAAGGATTATTCTGGTCATGGCAAGGCTAAGACCCCGACCAATGATTATAAGAAAAATAAAAAGTGGTGTCCTCTCCACCGGCGGTTGTTTCCGCTAAAGAGAGGATTGAAAACTTAAGGTAAGAATATCAACCGTTTGTTGTTTTTTTTGTTGTCGTACATATTATTTCTGATCGGTATACCATAAATCCTCTTTGATGTGTAGTCGGTCGGGTTGAGGATCAATGAGGTCACTGAAAGATGTGAGCCGATTGATGATCCAACCACCCCTTCGACCATATAGTATATCAGCCTTCCAGAGGTAGGTGACCGAACATAAATAATATTTTGGACAAATGATGTTCATCTCCTAATTATCTTTGGTGATGTATTTAGGCGGTTGTCGTACCTTCCAGCAAGGTCGCTGAGGACCCATCAGTGCCTACTGAGGCTACTGTTTTGGAGGTCGATGAATCTACACCTACTGATCCTGCGATCAGGAATCCTATCCCCGACCAACTGGTCGTGGATATTGCTTCTGATTTTCAATCAGTAAATGTGCAAGACCTAGTCAACCCTACCGGTTCAGAACCGTGAAATTGGTTGAGAAGAAAAGGAAAGCTAGCGCAACGGATTTTACTCCGATGCGTTACAAGGTCAAACTCAAAAAATCGAATAGGTATATTTAAATGAAAGAATCATATAAGTATATACCTGGGGTATTTCGATATGTTGGAACCTCGATCGTCCTTACTTTCTTCTTTTGTAGATCTTCTGGTGTTCCAGTCGTGTCCGACCAGAGCACCCCTCAGGAAAAGGTTCCTGGGGAAGAGGTGGTCGTGGAGGTTCCTGATCAGGATATTCCTCAGGCTAAGACCGCAGAGGATGGAGTGGTTAAAGAAGCCCCCGAGCAGGTTTCAGTTCCGACATCTGCTCAAGATCCTCTAATAATCCTTACTCCTTCTCCGGAGGTAGTCATCTCCAGAGATCCTCAACAGGTCCCACCTCCTCCTGGAAATACCTCTCAGGTTAACAAGTTTCCTCCCCCCCCCCCGATTTATCGAGGATAAGGAACTTGACGAGGCCTGGGGGAAGATATCGGACCGTCAAGCTGAGATTGGTCCAGATACATTTTTTGCCGAATATAATGACATGGCAATTCGGGTAAGTGTTCCACGACCATCCTTACAACGCTTCCCTTTGAAGTTTCTTTGATAACTTGCTAAAGAAAGGGACTTATTTTCGCAACATTTGGTCGAGAAATATGCTGTGGTCGGAGGACTGACCCAGCGAATAAAAACTTTGGAGCAAAAGCACTCCGATCTGAGAAGTAAGAACATTTTTCTTTTAGCTTGACCTCCTAAATTTTATCATCTTGTTTCTCTCTTATAACTTAACCTTCTCTTTCTAGATTTGATAGAATATTTGATAGATTTAGAGAAAATTAAAGAAGAGATCGTGGCTAAGGAATCCATAATAATAAAACTCAGGGAAGAAAATCAAGGTAAAGACCGGTCGATCGAGCATGCGATGACCAGGCAAAAGGAGGTTTTCGACTCTTGTGAGAAGAAAATCAAAGGTAACTAGTCGTAGACTTGACTAGTATTCCATGACTCCAATTTGAAGTGTATGTTAACTTCTTTTTTCCATTCGTGAAGAAAACACTCAAGCACTTGAACGAGCAGAAAAGACTCTCGAGTTTGAGCGTGGCCAAAAGGCAGCCCTTGTGTATGGTCTTGATGAAAAAATCTTGGCTCTTAACAAGATGATCTTTGATATGGGATCAGGATCAAGCTTGCCTACCTTAAGAGATCCAACAGAAAAGATGAACTATTTTGGTCAACTTCTGGAAGATCTCAAAGGCCTGCTCTAAACTATGAGGGAAAATCATGCCCAGACAATGAGAGAAGCCATCACGATTGGAGTGAGTGTTGCCTTAGCAAAACTGAAGGCTTTCGACCCATCTGTTAGTCTTAGAGCTGTTGAGGAAGACTTCAACTGCTCCGAAGGTGAAGCAACAAAACTTCTCGAGGAAGTGAGACCTCTCGGAGCGAAAGTTGCTGAGGAAATGGAAGTCGGATCTCCATCACACAGCAACCAGTCTGATGGTTCTAACAAGTAGATTAATGTGAAATCTAGAATTTTGTAAATGAAACTTACCTTTTATCATCAATGAAGATCTTGCTTTGTCTTATCAATGTTATTAAATACTCATATATCTCCTAGCCCCCAACTGCTTATATTAGTAGATGAACGTTACTAAAAAAGCAGTAGACCAAGAAATTGAGTAATAACAATGACCATGGTAGAAGTGCTGATAATGTTTATGACAGTGATCCAGTGAACACTAGGAAATCATGTGGTTGGAACCGGCTGATGATTTCGACTAGTCTAGATCTTGTCCATTATCGAATCACCATGAGATACCACTTGTAGTCTGAAGATATAACAAAGACTGGCTTTGATGATAAGAAGATATGCATTAGGAATGTATGCAAAAAAGAAGGAAAAGATAAGTACCTTTGTTTATAAATTATTCGAATATGGTCGTAACGAATCCCAAGAATTGAAGATTTGTAAAATATCTCGCGAAACGTGTTCATGCTCAAATCTGACTGGCAGCGAGGATCGTAGGAAAAGGACCGTCACTAGGAAGCTCCTTCCAGTGGGCAGGACCACGTGCAGAGAGGAGAGACTTCGACTAGGAGGCTTTCCGTGTCCCGACCAGTAGCCAAACTTGAGTAGAACAGAATGTTAAAATAAAATAGCAGTCTTCGAATTCGAGAAATAACGAAAACCATATAAATTGTCTGAGTTTGTACTCCTTATACTCGTGTGTTTCTTTAAGAAAAGAGTATTTGGTTATGCGTGTGTATCATTGAAGCAATGATCACGACTAAAACCCGTGTGGTATGTGACATTTAAGTCAGCACCCATGAGTAAAGGAGATCCTTTCAAAAGGAATATCGGAGAAAATGAGTGTCTTCTCCAACCAACCAGCAACAATAAAGACATATGACCAGATGCGGAGAATAATAAGTATAAACAACCATACTTAACGTTGAAAAAAGGAAATGCATCTTTATGGAAAATACGAAATGAAATAAATACAGAAAATTATACAAAGAACTTACGCAATTGATAAATATTCCAAGAATTAGACAAAATTTGCCTATCCGACATAGCTAATCGTACCGATCCTGATCGGGTAACTTCGACCACGTGTATGGACCTTCCCATTTAGGTGAAAGTTTGTTGCGACCGCTTGGCTCGAATTTTCTAAGAACCGATCACCTATAGCTAGGTGCGAGGTTGCACCTATGATCGTGGTACCGACGCATGGCTTGGCCGGTAGATTGTCGATCGTAGCAAAGCTTGATTTCGTCATTCTTCAAGGAAATTGATGTCATCAAGTCGTCGCTCACACCGATCACTTCGGAAAAGCAATGCTCGAAAGCGTAACCAATTTTGAGTTCGGAGGAAGCATGGCTTCACCAGTAAACCATAAAGAATGGTGTTTCACCATCGCATGACTAGTTGTAGTACGAACATCCCATAATACAGAAGGAAGTTCTTGAACCCATGCCCCTGACCATTGAATTAGCTGGCCGAAAACTCGTCGTTTGATTCCTTGCATTATGATACCATTGGTTCGCTCAATCGCTCCATTGCTCGCGGATGAACAATGAAGCGAAATGTATCTTGATACCTAGATCCTCATAGAATTCCTAAAATTGCTGCTCGAACCGAAAACCGTTATCGCGATTATACGATGGGTACACCAAATCGTGTGATCACGCTTTTTGTGAGAAACCTCTTGGCGGCTTCAGTTGTAATTTTCACAACCGGCTCGCCTTCAATCCATTTGATGAACGTGTCAATCATGACGAAAAGAAACTCAAAGCCCCCGGGTGCTCTTGGGAAAGGTCCCAGAATGTTTAGTCCCCAGGTTGCAAAAGGCCAAGAAAGAGGAATTGTTTGCAAAGCTTGAGACGGTTGATGTACTTGTCGGCTATGAAACTGACATTGTACGCACTTCGTCACGAGCTCTTTTGCATCATGAAGGGCAGTTGGCTAGTAGTATCCTTGCCTAAAGGCGTTACCAACCAACGTTCTGTAGGAATGATGAGTTCCACAGACTCCTCTGTGAATTTCGGTTAGCAATTTAATGTCATCCGAGTGAGATATGCATCTCATCAACACTCCGTGAGATCCTCGTTTGTACAAGGTACGTTCAATTAGAGTGTATGATTTGGCTTTTCGTGCTATACGATCGGCCTCTACATCATCTTCTGGAATTAGGTCGTGCTGAAGATAATTGTAGATCGATGTCGTCCAATCTCTACCGTGATCGTGATGGTGCCAACCATCATCGACCTGTGGAGCATCCATGTTTGCAGAATCAAGGTGCGCAACCTCCTTGCGAACATCTATGTCCTCGGAAGGCTCGACTACCGAGGGTGAATCGAGTTTCTCGAGAAAAACTCTGAGCGGGACGGATGTCCTTGTAGAAGCCATCCGGGCCAACTGGTCTGCTAGAAAGTTTTCCTTTCTAGGAATGTATTGGATCTGAAAACCGAAGAAATACTTTTCAAGTTTCTGTACTTTCGCCAGATATGATGACATCTTGGTACTAGAGCATTGATACTCTTTCCCTACTTGATTCGCTACTAGTTGAGAATCGTCTTTCACTAGCAATCTGTGAATCTCGAGCAAACGAGCTGCTCGAAGTCCTGCCAGCAAACCTTCGTATTCTGTCACATTGTTAGTAGCAGGAAAGTTTAACTGAATGGCGTACTTTATTTGTCCGCCAGTAGGGGAAATCAAGATGACCCCAGCCCCCGAGCCGTGTAGCATCAAGGAACCGTCGAAGTACATTGTCCACTCATCGTGGTGTTCGTACTCGGGCTCTTGGGTGGGTTCAGGGTTTGTCTATTCGGCAATGAACTCTGCTATTGCTTGGGACTTGATTGTTGTTTGTGGGATGAAATGGAGGTCAAACGCCCCAAGCTCAACCGCCTATTTTGCTATTCGTCCTGACGAATCCCTGTTTCCTAGGACTTGACCAAGAGGATATCCAGTGGGTACGACCACTTTGTGGGCCTAAAAATAATACCTTAGTTTCCTTGAAGCCATAAGGAGACCATAGAGCAACTTTTGTACCTACGGATACCTTTCGTTTGGTCCATGCAAGACTTCGCTTACGTAATATATCGGTCGTTGAACATGGTCTCGTTCTACGACCAGTACACCACTAACCGTTTGTGGCGTTGCAGCCACGTAAATTAGCAATGTCTCTCCCAATCTCGGAGAGACTAAGATTGGGGGACTCGTAAGGTACCGTTTTAGTTCTTCGAAGGCGCTGCTTGCCTCTTTAGTCCATTCGAAACTTCCATATTTTCGGAGAAGTTTAAAAAAAGGTAGTCCTTTTTCGCAAAACCGTGCTATGAAACGACTTAGTGCTGCCATACAACCGGTTAGTTTCTAAACTTCCTTCTTTGTGGTCGGAGTGCGCATCTGATCGATGGCGGCGATTTTCGCTGGGTTTGCTTCGATGCCCTAGCCGAAACTAGGAATCCGAGAAGCTTTCCCGACGAAACTCCGAATACACATTTCTCTGGATTTAACTTAAGGTTATGACGTCTTAAGTTATTGAAAGTCTCCTGTAGATCTAGAATATGATCGCCGGCGTTGATGTACTTTACGACCAGATCATCGGCGTAGGCTTCAAGATTCCGGCCTATCTGTGGACTAAAGGTCTTTTGCATCAACCTTTGGAATGTTGCACCAGCATTTTTGAGACCAAATGACATCTTTACATAACAGTAAGTACCATATGGAGTGATGAAGGAAGTTTTCTCTTCATCTTCTTTACTCATATTAATCTGGTGGTACCATGAGTAAGCATCTAAAAAACTTAATAACTCATACCCGGAAGTAGAGTCTACAAGTTGATCGATGCGAGGAAGGGGAAAATCATCCTTTGGACAAGCTTTATTAAGATCTGTAAAGTCAATACACATTCGCCATTTCCCATTGGCTTTTCTGACCATTACAGGATTGGCGAGCCACTCTGGGTGGTCGACCTCACGAATGAACCTAGCTTTGAGAAGCTTGTCAATCTCCGACTGGATTGCTTCTTTCCGATCAGATGCGAAACGCTTTAGCTTCTGCTTGACCGGTTTTTTGTTAGGCTGCAAAGCTAGCTTATGCTCGATCACCTCCTAGGGGACTCCGGGCATATCGGACGCCTGCCAGGCGAATACGTCCTAGTTAGCTTCGAGGAAGGAGATGAGCGACTCTTCCTATTTAGGGTTGAGTCCTGCTCCGACCAGTATCTTGGCATCCTCTGGAGAAGTGCTTTCGTCGAGTTGTGCCTCCTTTATCTGGTCGGAAGGTTTTGGTGTCATCTTTGGTCTCGAGTGTTTGACCTTCATATTAATGGTGTTAGTTCCCCTGGTCGGAAGTTCATCGACCAGTTCTAAACATTTCCGATCGCATGCGTAGGCTATTTTCTGATCGCCTCGGACTGTGATTACACCCTTTGGTCCCGGCATTTTCAAACTCTGATAACCGTAATGCGTGACTATCAGGAATTTTGCTAAAGCTGGACGACCAAGGATTGCATTATATGCGGTTTCGAAATTCACCACATCAAATGAAAATTTTTCTGTTCGGAAGTTGTTGGGTTTTCCAAATGTAACTAGTAGGGACAAGTGCCCTATTGGCTTGGCGGTAGATCCAGGAACTATGCCATGGAAGGCATATTTCATAGGTTTTACCTTGGATTTGGGAATCTGCATGTCTTCCAAAGCACTTGCAAATAAAATATTTAGAAAACTACCCCCATCTATCAAGACCCGATTAACCCTGCATTTATTAATAGTAGGCTCAATGACAATTGAAAACCTACCTGGTCGAGTTGAAGGAATAGGGCAATCTTCTTTGCTGAAGGAGATTATCGTCTCCGACCACCTTGAAGGTTTAACGGCGATCGAAGGTTCGGTAAGGTTGACTTCTCGCTCCATGGCTTTCAGGTGACGTCTGGACTCGTACGAAGAGGATCCACCGAAGATCATATCGACAGTGTGCTGAGGCTCTTAGTACTCCATTTCTTCGTCACCATCTTTGTCCTTCTTGGAGCATGTTTCCCCGAGCTCTTGTATCGACGGGAGTGGACCTTTACCTGCATAAAAATCTTCCAGCTTCTTTTGCCAAGCACGACAATTGCGCAAGTCGTGTCCTGCTTGCTGGTGGAGAGGACACCACTTTTTATTTTTCTTATAATCATTGGTCGGGGCCTTAGCCTTGCCATGACCAGAATAATCCTTTCTCCCTTTGGTAAATTTTTCAGGAACAGCAAGAACCTCCTTGTCGTTGGTTCTGCCATGCTTCTTTTTCTTGAGAGTTTTCTTTTGCTTCTTTTCTGTCCTATCTAAGCCAGGTTAGGGAATTTTATCTTTTCGATCAATGGCCTCATTCCACTCGACCACTTCACTGGCCGTCGCGTACTTGTCAGCCATGTCGAAGAGCTCGATAGTTGTTCATGAGGGATGCATAGCTAAATCCTCCGTAAACCTTCGATTTCTTAATCCCGCTTTGAAGGCTTGGATAACAAAAGATTCTGCAACCTCCGGTATTGAGTTACGAACCTGGCTAAATCTTTTGATGTACTACCGGAGAGTCTCGTTAGATTTTTGCCGTATTATATGGAGATCGTCTTCCTTTCCAGGGCGATCATACGTACCCTGAAAATTTGCAATCAAAAGGTCGCAGAGATGCTCCCAAGTATACACGGACCCGACCGGCAGGTTTAGTAACCACGATCGGGCTGATCCTTCTAATACCGTAGGAAGATAATTTGCCATTACATTTTCATCACCACCAGCGGCTCTAATAGCGGTGGTATATATCTGGAGAAATTCCAAAGGATTTTGGGTCCCATTGAATTTATACAGATTGGCCGGTCGGAACCTATTTGGCCAACGCACAGCCTGGAGCCCTGCTGAGAAGGCTCGACAGCCTGTGATAGTTTCGTGGTGCCTTCTTTGAAAATGTGCCAGATTATAATCGGTTGGAGACCGATTTCTAGATCCCGATTTGGTCGTGGACGTTACTAGAACGCCTCCGACCGCTTGCCTGGTTTAGGTGATGTCGAAGATCATCAGGTCCAAGCGATTGTTCCTCTCGACGGTGAGGTGAGGATTCTGAATGCTCCCTCCTCATGACTTGTTGGTCGGAATCGTCGAGGTGGTCGTAGTGTCAACTGATCCTCAACACGACCATGCAGGCCCCTGCTTCGGGAAGAATGATGAGACGAAGTCATGGTCTGACTTTGCGGGTGACTTCGTTCCCGATATGCTTTTGTGCACTGCATTGTCTGTTGGATAATCTCTGATACTTGAGATACAAGTTGGGCAAAACCTGGAGTCTCTGCCAAAGCAGGGTTAGAAGTATTTAACATATCTCTAACTTGCTGCAGGTTTTGTATTATTACCGAAGGTCTCGAAAGATTTCTGCCAGAAGAAGGTGTCTGATGGCTTGAATCCCCCGATCTCCTGGTCGGTCTTGCCTGGTCCCTTACATTGGTTGGGGCAGGATCAGGCGAATTAACTGATGGACATCCACCAGTTCCGTTACCTCTGGTATTTGGTGCTTGACCGCCCGTACCATCTCCATTATTACGTGGTGGCGAGGCAACATATGGAGGGCCGTACACGGCATTTTGATCTGTATCTCTGATCGCATTGACCTCATGCTTCCAGCAGTGATCCTCCGATGAGCTTCCGTCGTAATCGATGGAGAGCCTTTCAGAGCTTCTGCGAGAAGCTTCCACGACGGAGAGCAGTCGGTGATCAGCACTTCCTGAGGTTTTCGGAAGGGTCTCAACCTGATCCGGCGAATTGCCGATTGAATGCTGAGCCTTATCATCCCCACTTGGTTTATGACCAATGGAGGTTTCATTGACACTGTCACCAAGTGTCGGTTGGCTCCTGGAATTGCTAGAAGCCGTCGGTGAGTACCTATCAACCATGATTGCATCAAAGTTATATTGAACTTCGAGTTGCGGTGTTGAATTTTTGTCACCTTTTTTGCTGGTCGAAAGGCCCGGGCTTGCTGAGGCTTTAGGGTGTCCTGAACTGGTCGGAAGCACGTCCTCTGAAACGGCCACTGATCGTAGCGGTGTATCTTCATCCATCCGGTCGACTTCGTTGATTTCTGCGATGGGCGAACCGGCGGAGGAGGATGATGAAGAGATTCCATTTTCCTCCATGGCGCGCATGCATGCGTACATGTTGAGGTTGGCGTAGTCCGCCAGATCGAACCAGTTTTCTTCATCCCAACTTCCCGTCATAACCGCATTAGCGATCACAAACAGGGAATGGACAAAGATTTGATGAGCAGAGAAATTCTTCCAAGATTCCACGCCGCGATCCCCACGGAGGCTCATTCAATCTCGCAATTTCATTCCCGATTCCTCGCGCAAGCAAAGACATTCAAACCCCTAACTCTACTGCATCCATTTTGGACATCAACCCCTTCCATAAACACCCTAACGCCGCAAATCACACCGCCGCCATGACTTGACCTCCGCCCGTGATCTCCCTTGTCGGCTACCTCCTTACCCTATAAATAGGAGCACCTGATGCCCCTGCTCCTCCTCATCTCATCCCCGAAGCCCCATCTCCTCTCTCCCTTTCTCCTCGCTGCAATCGGCATTCCTTCACCCCTGGCTGCAAGCTTCTCCGCCGCCATTAGCGTCGCCTCTCGTGGAACTCTGTCGACGTCGTCTTCAGCCCTGGCATCTCTCGGCCATGTTCTATGTCGTGCGTGCACCCTCCTCCCTAGAGCATTGCTGGAACCACTGCACTTCCAGGAGCCGATCCGCACTACCGCCTCCGTCCTCACTACCGGCAACTAACACGTCCCGAGGTGATCACCAAACCTTGAGCCTCGTGTTCCTCATTACTCCCTCTTTCTTTTCTACTACTCATCGACCACCGTCGTGCCGTCGTTCACCAGCGACCTTAGGTTCCCGTGCGCTACCACCACATCGTGCCATGTCACGCCACCTCATCGTAAGCGCCCACATGGCAGCCATGTGGCAGCCCACATGGCCACTTGCGTGGCAAGCCACACTACTACACACGCTCGGTCCACCGTGGACCAAGAAGAAATCTCGTGGACCTGGTCTATGAACCAGGGCCCACATGTCAGTGAGTATTTTCCATTTTCTTTAAGAAAATAATTCAGCCAGAAATTAAAACCCCTCGTTGACATCATGCTAACGTAATAAGTAGATTTTCCTTTTGAAAAATAATTCAATAAATTCATAAAATCCATTTATGTCATTTCATGTGAAATTCAATCTTCCGAGAACCCGTTCTCCTTTGTTCGAGCTCCGATTCAAGTGATTCAAATTTATAAATTCAATATCTATCTCCTAGAATCTAAATTATTTAATTTTTAGTTTATTTTAATTTTAATTTTAATTTTTGGAATTTGGGTTATTTTCGCATATAGATTTCGACGACTTTGGAGAGTCAGATTTTGATGCCGTTACAGAACAACAATTATTTGAGTAAGGCAAGTTACATATTTGGTCATGTTTGATCCCAATATTTTAAATTATTACGGCATGCTTATTTATATTGAATGTAATTTAAATACCTGTTTAAAATTTTAGTTAATCCCAATACAATTGTAAAGCCAAACTTTCATATTTTTAACATCCATACCTTGTCACGTTACATAAAATATAGTTTGTACAATAGTATGAACTAGAACATTTTGGAAAAAATGTATGCTTAGTCATGCTTTGATAAAAAATATTCAATTTGTGAAATTTTACCCGAAGATTCAAATATGGTTCACAAGCGACTCTATGTCATTCTTATGCAATAGAAATTTATAAATGATTTGAAAAGCAAAATAAAAAATTGGTTTGGACTTAGGCGAAAATGGATAGATGGTGGGTGCAGGTTTATGCACGGGCTCGATTTAGGGAATGGTTGAGGCCCATGGTTATTTTGAAAGTCGTCAAATTTGGTTAAGGACTGGTCTTTAAGCCGCATCTTGCAAAGCTCGACCGTAGTACCACAAGTCTGGAATGGGACAAATTGGGCTCAATAATTTGCAATATTCCACTGTTAGTTGTGCCATTTTGATGTGCAGGTGTCGGTCAGACAGTATTCATACTTGGCAAAAGATGGGGTTTCCGACGGGTGGTTAGCTCAATGGAAGTAAAACCTTAGCGAGCATGACTACTTTGGGATGAAGTATTGTAAAGTCCTTGTGATAATCACTTAGTCGCACACCAATGAAAGTGTGTAAAACAGATAGTATAAGATGATTATCTCTTGTGGGTAAAGTTGTACAACCTCTACAGGGTGTAAAACTATTCGAATAGTCGTGTCCACGGTCATCGACATGTTGTGCAAAGTCACTCAAAGTTAGACTTTGATTTTATTTTAAAATGTTTTGTAAAATAGTTTATGATATGGTTGGGTGTCCATGAGAAAATTGTGGGTTAAAGCCCGGGTTGGTGCCTCTGTTTAAGTTAGTGTTAGGTTGGTGCCTACACTAGCTTTATTAATTCATTTAAAACTCAATTTTAGATATTGTGAAACTTTGGCTTTTGAACTTAGCTATTGTATTTAAAATGTCAAAGATTGCTTTTGAAAAATAACCCTATATACTTTTCTTTGATAATATCCATACATACATTAACTCTGTTATGAGTGTAACTTACGGAGTATATTTTTGTACTCACCATTGCTTAATAAAATGTTGTTGAGAGGAGAAGGACTTCGCTACCACCCTCGTCACCCACGCGCCCGGTCCATCGTGGACTAAGGCTCTATCCTGTGGACCTAGTCCATATACTAGGGCCTACATGTTAGTGGCTCAAAGCCATTTTCTTTTGGAAAATCATTTGGCCAAAAAATTAAATCCTCTCGCCGATGTCATCATGACGCAATAAATGGATTTTTCTTCATAAAAATATTTCATAAATTGAGAATTTCCATTTCTATCATTTCATGTGAATTTGAATCTTCCGAGAGCCCGTTCTCCTTCGTTCGAGCTCTAATTCAAGAGATTCAAATTTCTAAATTCAATATCTCCCAGAACCCTAATTATTTAATAGGAGTTTATTTGAATTTTGTTTGAATTTGGCTTGTATTCATGTATAGATTATTTAAATTTGTTTGAATTTGGCTTGTCTTCACGTATAGATTTTGTCGACTTCGGAGAGTCAGATTTGGACACCGTTTAAGAACAACAATTATTTGAGTAATGCAAGTTACATGATTTGATCATGTTTGATTCCATTATTTTAAATTATTTAAATTTTGTTTTAAATTATTACTACATGCTTATTTGTATTCAATTTAATTTAAATTCTTGATTTAAAATTATAGTTATTCCCATTCCCATTGTATATCCAACTTTGATATTGAATTAAACATACCTTGATACGTTAGATGAAAATCTAGTTTATGCAATAGTATGAACTAGAACAGTTAGGGAAAAATATATGCCTAGTCATGTTTGGATAAAATATTCAATTTGGGGAATTTTAGCCAAATATTCAACTATGAATTTAAAATGAGTCTATATCATTATTATGCTATAGAAATTTACAAATAATTTGAAAAGAAAAATAAAAACTGGTTTGGACTTAGGCGAAAATGGATAGTTGGTGGTGCAAGTTTATGCACGGGATCGATTTAGTGAATGTTCGAGGAAACGAGGTTCTTTCTGGAAGTCACCCAGTCAACTAAGGATCGGTTTGAGAGCCGCATCTTGCTAAGCTCCACCATACTACCACAAGTTTGGAGTGGGACAGACCTTGCTAATTAATTTGTAATGTTCCACTGTGGTTGTGCCATTTAGATATGTGGGTGTCAGAAAGAACCTACTTTTATTATCCCACGTGGCGCAAGAGGGCTTTCGTTTAGCGTGAAACCTTCACGACAATGAAACCTTAGCGGGCATGACTACTTTGGAATGGTACATTATAAAGGCCTTGTGATAATCACTTAGTTGCACACCAAGGGAAGTGTGTGAAGCAGACATTATAAGTGGATTATCTCTTGTGGGCAAAGTTGTACAACTTCTACAGAATATAAAACTATTCGAATAGCCATGTCCACGGTCATGGACATGATGAGCAAAGTCACTTAAAGTTAGGCTTTGGTTTTTTATTTCAAAAGATTTTATTAAATAATTTTGGATATTTTTGAAGGGATATGGGTAGACTACGATAGCAATAATTCAAAACTTCTACCACGTAAATCAGGATGCCAAGTAAGTAAATGATCATAGATCGTTACCACCAGACGTGCAGTGCAACAGAAGAAGAGTCGGAGCAACCTGGTCTAACGAAGAGCATGTTGATGTAGTGGTCGTAGTCGATCGTCCAGTGCCCTCGCGAGTCGCTTGTCTCCTCCAACAACCTCTGAAGTTCCTTGTGAAGATCGTGGATCGTCCTCAAGCGTAACAACAACTGTAGTAGCACCTCTACAGTATCCACATATCTAGGGGAGGAACAATCGGACGCCGGTGTGCTAGCACCAAGTCGCACGGTGGGGCTCTCTCGGGAAGATGGTGGCTAGGATTTTGGTGGAGTAACTCGCGTCTCTCGCTTGTCCCCAAATAGCCTCAAGCATCTCTTTATATAGTGCCCATGACGGATCCTATCTGAACACGTTTTGTTCCAACCTGCTAAGTGTGTGGCTCGTTAGGTTTATGAGTAGTCGGTTGTGACTTGGAAACCTTTTCTGACCACGAGTCGTTAGCGGTTCCTAGCAGGACATAACGATTCCCGAATACACAAAAATTATATCGAACGAACCTTAATGCAACATGATCTACGATCAGGTTCTCATCACTTGCGACTAGCTCGTATCTCATCACAACCAATCCATATTTAGGTATGACTAGTTCGTAACTCCTTACGACCAGTTAGTACTTAAGTATGACTAGTCTACGACTAGCTCGTATCTCCATACGACCAGTTTATAACTATGTATGACCAGTTCATATTTTGTCTCGACCTGTTCGTAACTCCTTATGACCAGGTTTCGACCACTCTGTGATTACGTTCGGCCAGTTTACGACCAGCTCGTATCTCCATATGACCAGTCTGTAACTGATCAAACTAAGCGACCTACTCGTGTATTCTCCCTTTGCCTCACGATATCTGGTTTGAACTCCAAGTGAGATGTTTGTCCGTAACATCCCAAAACTCGCTTTCTTTAAAATTTAATTTCAAATTAATTATTTAAAATTATATGGATTTTATTTGGATCTTATCTGTATTTTTGTGTAATACTGGAAGAAAATCTCAAATTCCAAAACTCCATTTCCAATCGATATTTCAAATTCAAATTCAAATTGAAACCTTGAGAAAAATATTCGTTCCAATCTCTTGGCCCGATTTATTTTTGCCCGAATGATATGAGAAGAGTTTCTTCCACTGCAAGTTTATTATTCTGTTGTTAAGCCCTGCGTGGCAATAATTCTAAAACCTTGACCATAAGGTCCGTTGTTACTCTTTAATAAAATTTGGCTTATTCTTAGCTATTTCGCTGTATGGATATGATTTCATCAATGTTGACACTGTGTGAGCTAGCTACTGATCTTGGAACTAGCTCAGAATACACAGAGGGTCCGGATTTGCAGATTTGGGTCCCGACAGGGATGGTATCAAAGCCATATTGACTGTAGGACAAGCATAGTTAGCATGGTCATTTTAGCCAAAAGTTTCAAAATTTATGTTATAAATAAAACCAACCAATTTATGAATAGCTATTCTTCCCTCGTCTTATTCTATTCTTTTATCATCTTATTCTATTCTCTTCTCATATCATTCTTAGGTTCTTATCTCTTGTCTCCTCTGAAACTCTATTTTCAAATTTAATTTGACCTTTCTCACCTCAATAATCTCTTTTTATTTAAGTCTTCGGTGATCAAAGCGATGGATGGACTGGAAGTCTCAAGATCTGTCGTTTAAGTCTTAGTTGAGCAACCCTAAAAGTTAGACTAGTCAGCATCACCTAGATCGTGTGTTTTAGGATTTTCGGTTGCTCGTGTTTATTGTTTCTTTTGTAGCCTTTTCGGCTATGCTCTGCGTTGTTTTCTGTTTCTGGGTAGCCTGCTCTCCTAGATGACTCTACCACTTATCTTTTGCTTATTCCCTCTCATCTTTTAAACCGTCAGTTTGTTCTTTAGATGGTTCAGACCCGCAACACCGCAAGCCAAGGTGAACCCATGGATCCCAACACCAGTGCTGATCTCAATGCACCACCTCCTTCAGCCGTCGTAGCAGACCAAGGCTTGGGACAATTCATGGCAACTCAGACGTAGCTGATGAATGCCATGATGCAAAACATGAACCAAATGATGAATCAACAGAATCAAACCGCTGCTGCTCTAATGACATTGATGAACAGAACAATCTGGCCACTGCTGTTCCATCACCAGCACCACCAGCTTTTCAGCAGTCCAAATTGGCAGAATTCATGAGGACGCGTCCGCCTACTTTCTCCAACTCATCTGAACCTTTGGATGCGGATGACTGGCTGCGTTCCATAGAGAACAAGTTGGCTATTGCTCGATGTGATTATCGCGAGAAGGTCTTGTACGCCACACACCAGGATGTTTATAAATAGAACCATCTGTGATATTTCTCGACGCAACAGTATATTAAACCGCTCGTGACAAGGAGTATATCACGCATCGCCTTTAGAAGAGCTGTCTTTGCAACCGTCTGTGATATGTTATTATTACAGACGATTCGTATATTAAATAGTCTGTGATAAGGAGTATATCACAGACAGTTCCATGATAGAACCGTCTGTGAAATATCACAAACGGTTCTATTTACAGACCCTCTGTGATAATGACATATCACAGACGGTTGCAAAGGAACCGTCTGTGATGAGGATATTATCACAGATGGTTCTTCATGGAACCGTCTGTGATAGGGTACAGAGCCTCTATATGCGCAACTAATTACTAAAATGAATTGCCCAGTAATAAACAGACGATAAAAAAGACCATATCTTTTTACATCACGCATTTATAAAAAGACTATATCCTTTTTACATCACAAACGATAAAAAAGGATCAACGATCCTATCTTAGTCTTCAAATCTTCGTAAGCCGTCTCGTCGGCTTCAATGGTGGCGAGATCGACTTGCTCACCAAACGCCCACTGTGACCTTGCACGCTCAATTTGCTCTTATAGCCGTTGGATTGCGTAATCAAGTCCCATATAGCCTAGAGGCCATCAACCTTGGTCTCCTTCGTCTCGGCGAGGCGTACATGCTCTCTCGCAATTCGGGACGCCGCCTCAACTCTTTAGGCTGCATCCTCGGTGCGGACCAAATAGTTTTATAGGGACGATCTCTCGATGAGGTTTACTCGCCGGATGCCGAGACCCGCATTGGTCTGTTGGAGGAGGAGCTCCAATCGGCGGATGATGGCGCTATGGTCTCCGGTAGATCGCAGGGCCTACAACAGATGACATTGCGAACGGAACGCAGGGCCTACAACTATATCCTTTTTACATGATAGAACCGTCTGTGAAGTATCACAGACGGTTCTATTTACAAACCGTCTGTGATAATGACATATCACGAGACGGTTGCAAAGACGATTCCTGGCAACCGTGCGTATAAATCTAACACGACGGTTCCTTTGGAACCGCTCGTGATGAGGCGCCCACTATAGGCTGTTTTGTAGTAGTGCACCGATATTTGGTTCTTATATCTGCTTTTGTTTTCACCCCTTTTCGAGCTACGATATACTTCTAATATGGCTAGAATGTTGCTTTCATTTTGGTGATACTTCTTCCACACACGATGGAACCAAGAACAGATAAATGGGTGCAACAGACCCCGACTATTCTGAGAATGCTTCCATGCCCTGTTCTGAGTTTATTGTTCTTAAGGTTACCGATTGTAATATTGCTTCCAATCCCTTTATGGGTTGGCTGCTCTTATGGTTACCGATTACTCTAATTATATATTTCTTTATCTTTTGATAATACTTATGTCCTGACCTATTAGCGTGCTTCTTACTTTTTGGTGTCTCAGTTGCACATGCTTCAACATCCGCTTTTTTCTCCTCTTACGAGAAAAGTACACAAAAGTAGCCCATTTATTGTGTTAAACTATTTCCTCTTTTTTCCTGATCTACAAAACCTTACGGAATTATCTGTTTGGCAAAAGCATGATCTATTTTATTTATGATATACCATTTAACCCCCGCATAAAACAATACAAATGGCGTGGGTTAACTTCTAGTCATAATAGTTCCTAAGTTTTTAGGAGAACATGCTAAAGCTTTGAATTAAGATAGAAGAAAAAACCCATCATAATTATTACTACATGGCGTGGGTTAACTTCCTAGTCATAATAATTCCTAAGTTTTTAGGAGAACATGTGAAAGCTTTGAATTAAGATAGAAGAAAAAACCCATAAGTTTTTAGGAGAACATGCGAAAGCTTTGAATTAAGATCAATAATAATTCCTAAAATACATTGCAAAACGTGCACTCGGTGGTCCCACCCTGAGCATAGATATTTTAAACAAAAGAAACTTTTGCTAAGATCATGATGATAATTCATTTTAAATTTCGTGTGAGATTACTAAAGAACCTTCTTCCGCATCATCAGATCTCAAAATACAACACTTTTATCTCAAAATACAATACCTTCTTCCGCATCCAGTCAGTGTTTCTGGAATTATAGTAAGCCCATTGTCACTAATCTGTTTTTTTTTCCACTTCGATGTTGCCAACTTTTTATGATTTGTGATCTCAATTCTTGCTTTCTCTCATGGATGCCAAGTAAAGCTTGAATTGGATGGAAATAGAGAAACTACTAGGGTCTCGCTAATTTCACAAAACTTGGACTGTCTTGACTTGAAGGGATTCTTGTTGTTAAAACATTAGAAAATAAAACTCAAGCAACCGGAAGATTAGGTGCTCAACTATGGGTACCCTTCAGTTCAGGTGGATCTCTCGCACGCGAGACACAGTAATGAATTATCTTGCATTTACGCGCTTCACTTCTTCATCATTTTTTAAGTACAAGGACATATGCATACAACACACACACCACCCACGCACATACACGCGTGTTTGTACTCAGTCCTATACCTGTAGGTGCGCTAGGCATACTCTTGTGTGCACCTAGCCATTTAGCCACAAGCCAGCTTTCATTTAACTTTTTTTATCTATTTATATAATATTCGGTAAATTACATATGGCCCTTGGGTGCCTAAACAGCTACACCATGAACCGTTCGATACACGTGTATGATTGATATAAATTCGAAGTTTGGGTATGAAATGTTTTATACGCTTGATGTGTTTATGGTAGGTGAGTTTTGAGTTCAGTTGAAACTAATTTGAATTACAGTTGAATTTAATGCTATTAAAGTGATTATATATGACAAAACTAGCTCAAACTAGTTAAACTAAAGATGAATTTATTTTTTACGGAGTTTAATATCTCAAATATGCCAACTGAGATCGAATCATTGAAACAAGGTTTTATTAAAACACGAGACAAAGGATCTAATCAACAGAAGTTTGTACTACTACTTGATCTGGTTATTTCAACCCCATCGCTGACAATGATTACCAACTGGAACATACTTCTGTAAAAGGATTTGTTATATCCAGACCACCGAAGACCAGCAGCATCCACGGTTGCACCCCCTCTGAAAGTTCAAGCATACCCAAAGATCTGAACTTTTCATCTAATTTCTTAGTTTCCTTATTCCTTCTCCGTGCAATTCAAATGACTGAGATTTTATTCTGCTCTTCTAGGTGCTCGAATCAATGAGTAATAACCGGCTTTGAAATTTCAGCTCGGCCTATGAAATGTTTGCTAAAGTGACTAATGTTTTCTTTTTATATTTCTGAGACACAAATTGTATATTCAATTGATGTTTCTTCAGATTTTCCTTTTAATGATTAACTTACGTTAGCCATGTCAATAACATTGGAAAAACCAATCAGTTCTATCTGCAATCCTTGCACAAAGTTAGCTATTGATTAATGTTGAAGCATATATTTGTGAGCTGCTAATTAAATAGTTACGGAATAAAGTCAGTCTTATCTCTTATGCACAAGATTTATGCGATGTTATCAACAAGTTGTGACAAATTGGACACGTTCCAATTACTTTTTGAAGTCCATTCTTGCAATTATTTTATAAGCAAAACAAACACTAACTTAAAAAGAATAATGCACTACATAAATATGCTGACATGGGTACTCCCAATGCACTTATGCCAGCAGTTTCCATAAAGTGCCATGTAGGATCATCTGATGTGGAAGGAGAGTTAAGGCAGAGATAGAGAGTAAAGTTATGTCTCATGCAAGATACAATTCATTCAAGAAAACCAAGAAAGTTAGAATATGAAGACAGGGAGGAATGAGACAGAGGAGAAAGAAATTAATTGAGTGGGTAGTTGCTAGACACCATGCATTCACAAGGTTGTATCTAGAGCTATTTCCATATGATGTGTTATGTTTAGAAACAACCTATGCACACTATGCATTGGGAATGCCCTTAAGATAAGGAAAACACTATTGTTCAAGGCGTCCGCTCCATTGGATACCACATTTTACTACTTTTATTCGCAGTCCGGTTCCCCTCCCCTGCTTCTTCTTTCCAACAACTTTCACTTCTCCCACTCCCACCACTATAGTCACACCACCACCCTCCTCTCTCCTCCTCCCCCACCACCCACGCCCTCTTCCTCCCAGCCGGATCCCCAACTCTAGCTAGCATAGTAGCCCCAGCCCACGCTTCTCCACGACGGCGCTGCCTCCGTTCGTTTCCGTTCCCTTCTGATTTGGGCGCCGTCAAATCTGGGTGATTCCGCCCGATTCGATGTTTTGGTTGCTCCGATTTCAGGGATCTGGGTGTCTTGCAAGCTCGCTTGTCCCTGATTTTTAGTCTTGGGAGTGGGAACAAGTGTGGGTGTTTGCGTTTTGTGGGGCGATTGCGATGGTGGCGGGAAGGGGGACAAGCCGCCACTACGAGGGATGAAGGAGGAAGAGGATGCCGCCAGGGTGCTGTTCGAGGAGCAGATCGTGGACTTGGCGGATAATCTTGCTCTTGTTGCTGTAAGAGTTCAAGGGGGGTTAGTAGTTAGTAGTGCTGTGTTAGAGTCTCAATAAAGGGTAAGGTCCCACTTTCTAGATGGGGCGACAAGTTCAGAACTCGATTTTGACAAGTTTAGATGGGTGAGTGTACTGTTTCAAACAGTTTAGAGAGGAAGAATTAAGATCATCTACATCATCTTCTCCAGCAAAAGTTTCAAATTTGCATCATCTTCTTCAGCAAAAGTTCCAAATTGTTGTTTCTAGTTCTGATGTTTTGATGTTGTGACTGATGAAAAAAATTTGTTATGAACTGTTTCTTGATATGTTGCGACCCATAAGAAAAAATGTTGCAACCGTTGAAAAAAATGTTGCATACTATTCACGGTGATGTTGCATCACGTTCCTTGATAAGTTGCACCACGTTCTTCATTTTTGTTGATTGTGATGTTGCAAGATGAGCATTTTTAATGTGTCAAGGTCCTCCTCTTCTGGCTCAACATCGTCGAGGTCACCCGCCACGGCGACTAGCTCGGCTTCTCCGTTGGCATTGCCTCCGCCGACTTTGGCATCAACAAATTCCTTGAGAGCCCTAATTGCGGATGCGGCCTCGATCGCGACGACAATGACCTCCTATTGCGCAGCAAGACCTGCAGAGTCTAGCCTACACCGCAAGGTGCGTTCAAAATCCCACCCACTTCTTGGAGACTGGATTCAAATTCAAGTACTTCTTGGATGGATAATCTTGCCTTTGTTGCTATAAGAGTAATAAAAGTTTACCATCTTCAGCAAAAGTTCCAAGTTTTTGTTTCTGGTTTTGATGTTACAGCCTATTGAAACAATGTTGTATACTGTTCTTTGAGATGTTGTGACCCGTTGAAAAAATTGTTGCGATCAGTTGAAAAAATGTTGCATACGGTTCACGAGGATGTTGCAACTGTTGGAAAAAATGTTGCAGTGTTTTGCATGTGCCCTCACCAAGCTGGTTCCTCACCGAGCCTCTTGGAGCCGGCAGCGCTCGGATGCTGCTGTTGCCTTTTTTGTGGTCGTCGTCGGGAGTGAATGTGTTTTCATGTAGCGCTCGGATTGTAGTTTTTGTTGTTACAACAACATTTTTTTTTACCGTTTTTGTTGTGCCATTTGTCGAGATGTTGCAAGTGGCGTACGACGCTAGCGCTCGGACCGTATGTCCGAGCGCTAGTCGCACCCTTAAGATAACTGCATCATTGAGTTATTAATACATGCCCAAACAACCCACAGAAACGCGTGGGTGGGACACCTAGTTTAAAAGTTCATACCGACCAAGCCACTGTGGAAGCCTAAGCAGGCCACACTCAACCCTTGCTGCTCCGACTTGGTGACCTATGCGCCCACACGCAATGTCGTAACTTCCCAAGCACAACTGCGCACCGTCGAACTGCGTGGTCACCTCGCTAGGACATTATGTGAATCGATCAACATCAGCACGTAGTGGTGGTGCCGCAAAGACATGTAAATGTTGAGGAACCGTCGCTGGCGAATCCAGTCCGAGTGATTACCTCGTAGACAAACTCAGAATCGTAAGAACAATGCAAGAACACAAGAACAAAATAATAGATTGAACACAGAGATGTAGGGGAACTTCTTGCTTCTCTTTATTCCTTCATTAAGCGATCATCCTTTACAATGACTAGTACCCCCTATTTATATGCTACAGTCCCTACTAGAGTTTGGGATGAGGAGTCTACCTTGGGCTAGGACTCCCGGTCCTGAGCCCAGTTTCTTAACACTCCCCCTTGAGCACTCATCCGACATGTTCATATCTCGTTAAAACTCCATAAAAACCCAATGGGAAAAATTTGGAGAAAGAATACATGAAACACGTTCTACTGTGCTGCACGAATTGCCTCATTAAAAACCTTAGCCGAGAAACTTCAGAAAAACTCATCAAGGGAAAAAGAGTACAATCCACCCAATTTTATTTAATCTCTAGGATTTATTCTTCGGGTACTCGATCTTCATGATCAATCTTTAGTAATGAGTTTGTGAAGATTCTCCCCCTGAATTCTGCACTTCTCTAAGTCTCATCATTCCAATTCCACGGATGCATCTTTCAAAGCTAGACGCTGCAAGTAACTTAGTGAATAAATCTGTAAGATTTTCACAGAACTTAGTATGCAGTACTTTAATTTTGTCCATCTTTTGCAATTCATGATCATAGAAGAACTTAGGGTTGATATGCTTTGTAAGAGGATTCTTCACATAACCCATATGCACTTGTGCAACACAAGTTGCATTATCTTCATAGATAATAGTGGGAGTTTGTGCGGTATTCAATCCACATGACTGCTGGATGTGGTGAATCATCCGTCGATGCCAAGCACATTCTCGTGAGGCCTCGTATAGTGCTATTATTTTTGAGTAGTTTGTTGAAGTCGATACAAGACTCTACTTAGACGATTTCCATCGAATTGCAGTTCCACCACATAGGAATACATAGCCTGTTTGCGATTCGGTTGTATGCGGGTCCTACAGGTACCCGTCATCTGCATTGCCATTCATAGTTAGATCTTGGTTCTTTCTGTAGAATAGACCAAGTTCTTTGCTTTCTTGGAGGTATCGGAAGATGTCCTTCATTCGATAGGTTCTGTACTATACCTTGCTAGTAGGTTTACGGCAAATGCAATGCCCGATCTGGTACAGATTGCTAAATACATGAGTACTTCTATTGCATTTAAGTATAGGAATTCCAGTCCCAGGGTTTCCCCCCTCTTTTTTAGGTCTATACGGGTCTTTGTCTTGCTGCAAAGATCTCTCGACCATCGGCACTTTCGAAGGGTATGCCTTGTCAAAGCTGAACTTTTCTAACACTTTCTGAGTATAGGTTGACTGATGTACTAAAATTCCTTCAGGGACATGCTCAAGCTACAAGCGTAGGCAATATTTGGTTTTCACCCAAATCTTTCGTTTCGAATTCCGACTCTAGGTAAGAGATTGCTTTCTTAATATCCTTCAGGGTTCCGATGATATTCAGATCATCTTTATACTATGAGATTATACACAATGAATATTCTCATTGTTCGTGTAACCTTTCTTGCATATAAAGTCGCTTCAAGCAATTATACCACATCCTACCTGATTGCTTAATTCCGTACAGTGACTTTCTGAGTTTCACACTATACAGATTTTTATTTGCTCTGTCTTGGTTCGGAACAGGGATATATTCAGGTATCTTCATATAAATATCTGAATCCAATATTTCATAAAGGTATGTTGGTACCCTATCCATCAATTTCACTTTTAACTTCAAGTTCACTGCCATTAAGATAAATATCTAAAGAGAGTTTTGCTCATGACCGGGGAATAGGTTTCTTCATAATCATCTCCTCGATGTTGAGTGAAACCTAGTGCAATGAGCCATACTTCTTTTCATTTCCCTTTCGAACAAATACCCACTTATGCCCTACGGGGTGCACATGGGGAGGCATGCGGTCTACAGGCCCAAACACCTCTCTTTCATTCAGAGAGAATAATTCAGTTTATATTGCCTTCTTCCAATCTTTCCAATCTGATCTTTTCTTTCATTCAGCGAGCGATGCAGGATCTGGATCAAGATTGATGATTGTGGCAATTTTCTTTGTAAATAAATATCGACATTGGCTGTTGTCTTATTCATAGATTCTCCCGAGGTCACAAAGTTTATAACTATTTCTTCAAGGGGCGATTTTTCTAATGTTTCTACTTGCTCACCGCTGCTTCAAATTGCGGGGCAAGTCCTTTTAGTTTTTCAGCTCCGATGTGTGCGTACACATCCATGCTTATGTCTCCCTTCATGGGGATGTTTAATTCTAGTATGCCTTTTTCTGAAGGTTCCATACTAATGTCAGGTCTCAACTGGCCCCCTTCTGGTTCTAGGGAACTTCAGTGATCGGCCGTGTCAAATCCTTCTTATCCTTTTTCACTAGGCGACCCCCGGTTACTTCGGATTCGAGGGGCCAGACTTCTCATCCTTTCTGAGGCCTTAGGACGGGATTAGGGATACCTTCATCGGTATTTCAACCCTCTCTGGTGCATTGCATGCAGGCACATGCTACTTGGTCACGCTCTTCAAATCACTAAAGTAGTCAGACAATTGATTCGCTAATACATGAAAATCAATTAGCTTCTGGACTTCAATTCAGTTATCTTCTGGACTTTAATTATCTTCTGGACTTCTCTGTTTGCTTCACTAGTGCGTGGGTCATATGCATAGATTCCAATTATCTTCCAGACTCCAATTGTCTTTTGGACTTCCCGTGGCTTGCCACGTTATTTCCCGATATTTTCATTAAGGGTTGATTTCCTCCCCCTAATGACGGGAAACTAATCTCATCTAATATACTAGCAGTGAATCGAGCATTATGCAAATCTCCAGTCATAGGGTCCAAATACTTGATTACGGATACTATCACATAACCAACATATATCCCAGACCTTCGTAGAAGGCCCATTGCAGTTCGCTACGGTGGTGGTATAGGTACATAAACCTTGCAACCAAACCTGCGAAGATGAGAAGTTTTCGGTGCTGACCCTTGTGCTAGTTGCACAGGTGGATGGATGTTATAGGCTGACGGTCTAAAATTGATGAGAGCTGCTACGAGCAGGACTGTGAGTCCCCAACATGTAGTTGGTAAATTACAATTCTTCAAATATCTGCTAGTCCATTCTAGGTGTGGACATGCGGAACGGAATGCTCAACTTTAATTCTTATTTTCATGCAATAATCATCAAATGCCTTAGAAGTAAATTCTCTGACGTTGTCCATTCAGGTGGAACTCACATGATGATCAAGAAAAATATTTCTAATTTAATTATCTGCGAGATTAGCTTTGCAAAAGTATGGTTTCTCGTAGACAATAAACATACGTGCGACCATTCTGAGGGAGTATCGATGAGCACCATAAAATACCAAAATGGTCCTGACAGGGGCTGTCTTGGACAGCAAAAGTCTCCCTGGATACGGTCCAAGAATGCTGGGACCTCATCCTTCGCTTTCAGAGCAGAAGGTCTAGTAGTTAATTTCCTGGTGGCGCATGCAGGGCACACAAAATCTTCCTGGTTCGGGAAAGTTTTTACATTGATGTTCTGTCCCTGTGAATTGTTAATTATACTTCTCATCATCCTAAGACTTAGGCGGTATAATCTATCATGCCAGAGATAGAAAAGTTCAGAGCTTCTAAATACGATTTTCAAGGTAGTATAGGCTGCAGGTGCCTTAATATTAGTGTAATATAGCCCAGTTTCATATGGAGGAAGTCATTCTAATACTCTTTTCCACTTTCTTCATGCTATGCAATGAATAGGTATTTTTTACCATACGCTTCTTCAGTTTCTACGTAAAAACCGTTAGCGCGGAAATACTAGAGAGTTCTAGTCAATTCTGGGTACAACAAGCCTTCTTTAATGACCAAAGTTGTGCCCATTGGGAGTCCTTCCTGAGCCTATTATACTAGTATCGTTGCTTGCGATTATCGTAAGATTACCAACATTCTTGCTGGTCGACTGAATTTTTTTTGTTTCTCTCAGGATAGTATTCATTGTGCCACTACTTGCTAAGCACACTTCCTCCATAGGGCGCCACACGCGTTCTAATATAATATATTTTATTAATATATAGCAGAAAACAAGCAACACATAAATAAAATACTTCAGATATCAGAACGTAACTTGCTATTATAAAGACAGGAAAATAAGCCTTGCAGGACTCATAATAAGAATTTAATGCTTTGCTCTTCTAGATCTTGCAACTATTATTCAACAATTCAAAATTTTACTTCAATTACAAATTGCAGGTTACTATAAAAAAATCCAAGTGCAATGCGTGCACTAGATCGAATCGACGAAATATTCAGGAACTTCTGCCTCAATCTACTCCATGGTGATCTTCTCCTCTTGGGCAACTACGGCTGCGACCGCTGCGATGTCCAAATGAGGGATGATGGGGGCTGCTACTGGGTTGTCCACATTCATAAGTGAAACTAACGAATGTGGATCCTTTGTACCTGTAATGGCAAGGTGTGCCTCATGCTATCATTTCCCCTTCTTCTTAGACTAGAAAACACCAATAACGTGCGACCCACGATCTTACCCTTCTTGCCCCTCTCCTTCGTGACAGGATTCATCACCTTGTAGCTACTAGCATTGGCTTCATGGCCAATATTGCTACTAGGTGGCTATGATATATAGTTCTTCCTTATAACATCATCTTGAGTTTTCACAACTTGCATGATGTCAATTAATTCGACATCGCTTGTAGCCGTCTTGATGATAGTTGCGCGCGGATTGCACCGTATTTGGGTGAAAGGTAGAGATAGTCTTCTCAATCTTACGCTCATCGTGATTACATTATCACGAATTGAAGACTTGTACAAATTCTACACAAATTACGCCATGTTGGTCGTTCTTGAACTCCTAGTTCGTAATGCCATCATTTTCATATTCATGCAAAGAGTTCATAAGATTACTGCTGGTAATGTACATAAAATGATTGCAAAATTCTCATAATACTATTCGAACTTTCGGTTCGTGATCCCGTATTTTTCTATGCATTTTCATGATTTACTGCTATTTGGTGATTAAAAGCAATATAAACAATCACGCACAATCAAACAGAAATAAATTGCATAGAAATAACAATAGCAAAGTTAAACATGCTTCAAAAGTGCAAAATATGGAAAGAAAAAAAAAGATTCTTGAGGCCTTTTTTTCGAAAAGGCTTTTCGGCAAATTCTACAATTTCCAGGGGTTAAGACGAAATTTCAGTTCTAAAAAATGTTCACGCAATTTTCAGAGAGTCCGAGGGCCTTCTTGCAAACATTCCTTATTCGCGTAAGGATCCTGTAATTTTTTGAATCCAGAAGGACCTTTTTGCAAAATTTTCCCTTTTTAGGTTTTTCTTCTCTTTTTTTTTCTCTACTCCCATATGGGCCTTTCCTTTTGGGCCCGTTCCACCGTTTCATACTTTTGGCCCAAATGGCCTTTGCTTGCACGGTTGGCCATTTTCCTTTCATCTCCCGTTTCCCTTTTATTTTTTTCCTCAAATTGCTTCTTGCGCCGTGGGCTGGTCGGCCCATTTGGCCTACTCAAGAGGAGTTAACGGGGTAGGGTTTCCCCTACCCCTTTTCCATGGCACCGGCGGCGCTAATTAGCGCGCACGGGAGCTAGTGTTGGAGGACGACGCCGAGCGGCGCTGCAGGCGCGCGCGATGGTCCGGCGGGTGGGGTGATCGGTAGGGCTTCGGTGGAGCATGCGTACCCGGCGATGGTGGCAACGTGGAGGCGGGCGGCGGCGTGAGCAGGTTCCGGCACTGGCGCGCAAGGGCCGTCTGGTGGGGTGGCTTCGGGCGACCATGTGAGCCAGCGGCTTCGGGCGGCTATGCAGCGGCTCGCTCGAGCGGTGCGACAACGTTCTTCGAGGCAGCCATGTGGCGGCGCGATCGGCGGCGCCGACGGCGATGGCCGGATCGGGAGCACACGACCGGCACGGCGTGGGCAGCCGGTTCGACGACGGTGGCTCCGGGCCGGGGAGCACACGCGACGGGCATGGCGCGGGCGGCCGGTTCTATGGTCGGTGGCGGCTTCAGGCCGGCCGCGCTTCCTACCCCCTCCTCTTTTTTTTCTTTCTTTTGCTTCGGGTGGTGTATGGCCGGCGGCAGCTCAATGCGTCGCTCCAAGGCTTCATGGCCTACACGGAGGTGCTACTTCAAGCTCACACGGCGGCGACTCTTCAAGGCCCGCTTAGGCGGTACGCGGCTCCGGCGGTGGAGTAGACTACGAGCGACTCCAACAGAGGCTGGCTGCCTTGCGCGTGAGGAGGCGGCCGCTGCGGGCGGTTTGAGGCAAGCGGGTCCAGTGGCGTGCCCATCTGGTGGTGGTGCACGCGGCTACAGGCTGATGGGAGGTGGTGCGGCCGTGGATGCCGGTGATGTCCCGGCTTCAAGCCGGCGGCAGGCGGGAATCTGTGTGGGGGTGTCAGCAGGCCGTATAGGGCCGCTGTAATTTTTCATTACTATTCATGCGATGCGATGCAATGTAATATAGTGTAATCAACATCCGTTCTTTCATGCAATCTAACGATCGACATTGTGTTGGTGACTTCAAGTCTGGTCGCGGTAGATTTGAGCAAATTTGCCCCGTAGAAAACTAATCTAGAAAGTAAATTTGTATAATTTAAAGCGATCTAGAAAGTAATATTCAATCTACGAGTGTCGTTCACCAACGGTTACCCTTTTGATGCGAGGAGAGTTGATCGTGCTGATAACGTGTTGAGGAACCGTCGCTAGCGAGTTCAATCCGAGCGATTAACTCGTAGACAAACTCAGAATCATAAGAATAATGCAAGAACATAATAATAGAATAATAGATTGAACACAGAGATGTAGGAGGACTTCTTGCTTCTCTTTATTCCTTCATTAAGTGATCATCCTTTATAATGATTAGTACCCCTTATTTATAGGCTACAGTCCCTGCTAGGGTTTGGGATGAGGAGCCTACCTTGGGCGAGGACTCCCGGTCACGGGCCCGATTTCTTAATGGTAAATTTACCAATTTGGCAATTTTGGCACATGATGGCAGTTTGGCAGGTCACGCGGTATTGTCTGGCGCGGCATGCACATGGTGGGGTGCATGCACATATAGACGTGGACGTTAGGCTCGGCTTTTATGGGCTAGCCCGGGGCACATCCAAGCACGGCTCATGGCCCGACACGACACGGTAGATGGTGGGCCAGACCGACACGACACGAACAGCAAGACCAGAATGGGTATAGAAACCAAGCACGATGGACGACACTACACAACACGGTCGCTTGGGCTGTGTTTGGGCCGGCCCGACACAAAAATAGCCCGATAGTACCAGCCCATCAGACACAAGCCTAAACCAATAGTCCAACACTTGATACTACCCCCAACATTTGCTACTAGCCGAACCCAACACAAGCCGCTAGCCCACCAACATGAATAGAGGAATCAGCCCAACCAGCTTAGCGAGCACCAGCCCACCAACATGAATAGAGAGAACCAACACAAAGCTCCAGCCTACCAACAGTTCAAAAGGGCCCATGCTGGGACGGCACGACACGGTCTGACCCAACCCATGCATATCAGGCCCGTGACGTGCCGGGCCTGTCCGATGCCCAGCACATGTCGTTGGGCCAGTTTGTGCGTGCTACATGGTAGCGCTTCTTTACAACTCGTCTGCTATTCCGGACCCATTAGCAAATGCAGCACAACAGAAACAAAGCCCGTATTAACTAATTAGCGCGCCCATTAAACCACGCCGGAAATGACAAAGACACAAACAAGCCCGTTACGAAGTGCGGGCCCGTTTAGATGAGCGACACAACTAAGGGAAACAAGCCGTTATGACTGCAGGCCCGCTGAGGCGTGCGGGCGACCACGTAGACAAATTATGTGATTCTTCTCAGAAAAAAAGTAGACAAATTATGCGACATGTCCCATATCTAGGTTCCTTGATCCTCTGGTTCAAAATACGACTGAAATTAAAAGTACAAAAACTTTTAGTCGACTAACATACCGACACTCACGTTTCCGAAAAGTCGGTCTAAATTTAACCTTAAACAATGTTAAACAAAGTCGGTCCAAAACCATCATCAGCTGCTACCCCTTCCGTACTTCACTTGAATGGAAGATTTGTGCCTCCAAAATCATTGGATGCAGTGTAGACCATGGTTAAAAATTTCGGCCGATTTTCAGTGATAATCGGTTCTATTGGACCCCGATAATTTTTGAATCGGTTCTGATTTGCATGAATATTGTCAAATTTAGAATAAATTTGCACCAAAATTTATTTTTAAACATTTCGGCCAAAATTATCTGATTTGCGGCCAAACCGGCCCTATCCCCCAGGTAAAAATTTGTTACAGTTTTCAAAACCTTGTTGTAGACGATCGAGACGCATGTAAAAATCAGCAGTTATTTATCCGAACCGAGACGCATCTGCAAGAATACATTCTCCACCGTGAAATTACCATGTGCGTGTACATATGCATGGTTGGCCATCTCGCTGGCTGACCATGACTTGCTGAGCAGCAGCTAAGTGTCGCTACACCGCACGTCCAGCACTACTCGCAACCTTTTTTCTTTCTTCATAAGTTCCCCATGGTTGGTCACCGTACGCTTAATGGTAGAGCAGCTGTGAAGCTTCCCGATTCCAAATCATGCGGTAGGAGTAGAAAAATTGAATCGTGGAGCTGAAGCTACACTTCGTCATTGACTAAAGTTGCTGATCAGTTACATCATATGTGCAGCCAATATTCTGAAGCTACTGATTTTTTCTCGGACGAAGGCAGGATCCACAACATTTAGTCAACCTTGGAGCATGTACGCACCAAATCAGAGATCCCTAGATTGGTTCGCCAATTAATTCTCGTATGGCTGATTTTATTTTGTTCATGTCTCGATCATCCTTGGAGTAGTTGCACCTGATGCCCAGAAACACATGGACCAGGAGCGTCCACTGCATTGACATTTGCAGGCATAATGAGCAACTACTTGACGTTTTCTAGGGAAACATGGTACTAGAACGTTTTGAGTCTACACGAGCTAGTCTATTTTCAACCAAACAACTGTGCTGACACGCAAATTAACTTGAACATGCATGCATGTTATTTGGAGATGGAAAACGTACGAGTCGTTGATTTGGGTGCAACACATGCATTTTTAGGTTCCAAGTTAATTATAAGCAAGCTGCGATATTAGCTAGGGAAAAGGTACAAGGAGAAAACACTACTACAAAACAGGTCATACTGAACGCCTCATCACAGACGGTTCCAAATGAGCCGTCTGTATTGAACTTATACAAACGGTTCCCTTTAGAACCGTCGTGATAGTGCCTCATCACGCGACGGTTCTTATTACCTAACCGTCAGGATACTTCTGAGCGGTTCATATAAGAACCGTCGTGATAGTGCCTCATCACTGACGGCTCCTTCTACCAACCGTCGTGAATATCACGGGCGGTTGGTGAGAAGGAGCCGTCTGTGATGAGGACACCTCATCACAGACGGTTAGTATAACGAACCGTCTATGATACTTCACAGACGGTTCGTGATACCAACCGTCAGTGATAACTACCTCATCACAGACGGTTGGGATTAACAATCGTCTGTGATTTTGATTTTACTATAGCTTAAAAATTTACCATGACTTAGAATTTTCCTTACTATCTGATTTTACCATGACTTAGAATTTTCCTTACTATCTGATTTTACCATGACTTAGAATTTTTCTTACTCTCTGATTTTACCATGGCTTAGAATTTTTCTTACTCTCTGATTTTACCATGATTTTACCATGGCTTAGAGTAAGGAAAATTCCAAGTCATGGTAAAATCAGAGATACCATAGCTTAGAGTAAGGAAAATTCCAAGTCATGGTATATCATGACTTAGAGTAAGGAAAATTCCAATTCATGGTAAAATCAGAGATACCATGGCTTAGATTAAGGAAAATTCCAAGTCATGGTATACCATGGCTTAGAGTAAGGAAAATCATGGTAAAATCAGAGAGTAAGGAAAATTCTAAGTCATGGTAGTAAAATCGAGAGTAAGAAAAATTCCAAGTCATGGTAAAATCGAGAGTAAGAAAAATTCCAAGCCATAGTAAAATCCAAATCACGCACGGCTCTTAATACCAACCGCTGTGATGAGGTACTATCCTGAGCAGTTCGTATTAAGAACCGTCGTGATGAGTTATTTATCGCTGCACGGTTCGTGATCTGGCGTGCGTGATTTATCATCCTGACGGTTTTGTATGAAACCGCTCGTGATTCGCAGCGGGAATTTGAAAATTTTGAACGCGTGCGCGGGAGGCAAAATATGTCCTTATATATTATGGCCGACCTCCTGCAGGCCCTCGCCTCGCACTCCATGATCCCGGTCCTCCTCTCAGGCTCGGTCCTCCTTGCTCCGGCAGTCCTCCTCCGAGCTCGGCCGTAGCTGCTCCTCCGGTCCTCCGCAGCTCCACGGCCCTGCTACACCTCCGTGCTCGGTCCTCCCTTGCTCCCGATCCCGACCGACATGGTCTTCCTCCCAACGCTTGAGAGTCGACGCCGACACCAACGCTGATCTCCTCTAGTCCTCGACGCCGCGCGCGAGCTCCTCCGGTCCTCCTCCAGCGTCGATGTCTTTGGTACTTTGTATATGAGGTTCTATTAGATTCAGATCCGATTTGTATGTATGAGCTTGTGGTACTTGTGTTAGATTCATATCCAGTTTCTCATTAGATTTTCATCCGATTCTACTGTTGGTACTTGTGTATGATCGAGTGTATGTGTGTATCCATGAATCCATGGCTTGAGAAATTTATTGGGAGGCTTAGGAGTTGGGAATCTATGTATGTGTATCAATGAATCCATGTTTGGGAGGCTTGGAAATGGCGGTGTATGTGTATGAGTGTATTCATGAAAATGGCAATTTTTTTTTGCAATAAAAAAGCTATCACAGACGGTTTGGAACAAGAGCCGTCAGAAAACGAGGTATCGCAGACGGTTCGAACAAGAATCGTCGTGATAGTGATATCGCGCAGCGGTTCTTATTCGAACCGTGCAGGATACTGTTTTCCTGCACGGCTCTTGTTTTGAACCGCTCAGTGATAGTTTATCACGACGGCTCAAAACCGTGCGTGATAACCGCTTGTTATCACAGACGTACTTTTACACAGACGGTTGGAAACCGTCTGTGATGACGGTTCCGAACCGTCTATGATGAGGTTTTCTGTAGTAGTGAAAGGCACGGATTTAACGTGTGGTTACGCAAACACTTGGGAAATTGAAGTTTCGTTGTGTGCCATTCCAGCTGACGGGATAATAAGACATTTCGCTAGAGTAACTGACACTCTTGGGAGGCGCCGTAGACACTGAGGATTGTTGCAGTTTCTAGTAGTGGATGCTAGGGAAAGAGCTGAACCAATGTGACAATATTTGGGACATGCAGCTTTGGGACTAAGATACTTGGGCCCTAAGGGCCCTGAAGACTGAATTCATTGGTTCAAAAGTCGAGTACATAATTGGCAAAAAAAAAAAAACACAAAAGGCCTCTAAAAAATGTAAAAAATAATTTCCACAACAGCAACAACAAAAGGAAAATTAAACTAAAGTAATTAACTAGTATGTATAAAAGGGGCATCGTTAGGGCGGGTTGACCTCCCCTCCCGCGGCTGGCCAGGTCGCCGGAGTTGAGGTACGTGTGGAGGGGGGCCGAGTAGATCTGGAAAAAAATGTGAACATAGAGGGGTGGAAGCAGGAGTGGAAAAGAGGTCCGTTGAGAGCTCGCTGTCGTAATACATTGGGATGACGATATATGAAACATTTCCTACCGATGAATTACATGATTATATAGGTGCTACTTCGTCTTTGCATCTTTAAGTGGCTACAAACACAATGTAATGTTTCTTCCAGTGCTCAATCCAGATAAAAATGTGCTTTCTGTTTCGTACTTACATCTACTTGAGGGACACAAAAAAAATATCAATGACCAGAGAGAGGAAGAAGGTCTTTTAAGTATAGAACAGTAACAGCAATCTGTGAAGTTCATTTCTTATAATATTATTAAAATGGAACTTTTCAAACTTCGATTATTAGCTACCTTGAACTGATTATTATAAGTTATGTCAAACAGCTCATGCGTACGGTCTGCCCACCAACCCATGCATCCCGGAAGATAAGCGACCAAATAAAGTCCAAAACGGCATAAAAAATAATAATGGGGTACCGGTGGCTATTTGATTACAGGTGTTGCGCTTATTGGCAATTTCCTCCTCAGCTGTGAACAATCGACGAAAGAGGAATCAAATACTTTTCCATCAAGGAATCTGATGTGAATCCACAGAGTGTAGTAGTTAGCGGTTGGGTAGCCTTTGAAGCGTGTATTACATTAATTTTTCTCTTCTCAATAGACACTGATTATGCTGCAGAGATGAATTTACCTAGCTACATATATGCTTTTTTTAGGCCCCTAGCAATATAGCCAGGATTAGAAAACAAGCTGTTCCGGTTTTCTTAATGGTATTGTTGGTGTCGAGAAAAGTGACTTAAATCGGATTCTTCTAAGTTGTAAAGGCTTACAATATTCTTACTCGGATTAGGAATTATACATCCATGAGTTGTAAAATTTGCGGTTTTAGTAAAATACTCACAAATAATTTCAGCATATATTATGATAATTAAAGCATATATATTCCAGAACTGGTATCATTCATATATTTTCAAGTTTTCGAATTAAAGATATAAAATTATGAATTGGATTGGCCTCACAGATTCTTGGACGCTTTACGGGGAATGAAACGGGGCAGAGAACGGTATAATCAGAAGTTCGTCATAACTAGGAAGTTGTAGGATTTTTCATGGGGATTTCAGAAAGTAGTGGATGTTGAGATTTGGAGTATTGATAAATAAGTTAGAGTCGGTTTTGTAACACCTCAGCCCAATACTGAGCCTAGAATGCCACTAAACTACCCTAACAATTTAATTTACATCAACTTACAATAAAATTACAGCAATCAACTCATTAACAAAACCCATCCACGGGTCACAATAAAATATGAATAAAGATGTGACAATCAGAAATAGAAAACTCTAAAAGCATGGCAAGATAATAATCCAAAATCTGCGTATAACCAATTGAATAAACTCTAAGGAATAAATAAACATGGCCTAAGCAATCATCTAAGATTAAACAATAATCATCATGTCTTAAAAGATATTCCATCATAATGAAGTAAAGGTTTCTCTTGACAAGTGAGTCAAGTTTGATAGAATGTAATTATTCCATGTGCGCTAATCCCTTCCAAGCCAAATGCCATCAACAATCATCTAAAAACAACAGTAGAACAATGGTGAGTCCACGATTTAGCAAATACAACACTAGTGTAACATCCCAAATTTTGAGTTTGTATTTCAAATGTATAAAAATGTGATCTTTTTAAAACTTTTGCTGCATCTTGTTGTCATTTATTTTATTTGGATTTTCATCCAAGGTTTTATTGGATTTTCAAAACCTAAAGCATCAGTTTTGAAAACATAAACCTAATGGATAATTAAAAGCAAATGGAGATAAAAGAAAATAATACAAACTTAGCATAATTATGTTGAATATAAAATGAGGGAAATAACTAAAGCATGTTTTGGAATTTTTCCTCAAAACAAATATTAAAGGATTAAACAAACTGAAACTTGAAAGATTTTTAGAGAGGAATATATAACAGAAGAAACCCTAGAAAAATAAAAAAAAATCTATACAGTGTCAGTAACCTACCCTAAAAATTTCATGAATTTTGGAGCCCTACAACTATGTTAAATAAATCCCTTAAGACTAAGCTAGTTTCAAATAAATAAAAATCAGAAAAATCTAAACCCTAACTTACCTCTCTCGCTGGCAAGCAGGCCCCGCTGGCTAGAATTCACCTTCCACGCGACGCAGGGCATTGCACCAGCGTACGCCATGCCATGGCCGCTCCGACTGCATCGACGAGCCGGCCAACTAACCGCCCCTGGTATTCCCCTCTTGCCCGCATCGCCTTACCTACCAGTCACCTCCCCCATTTACTCGGCGCCCATCCCTGCTTGGCCTTTCCCATCGCCACGGTGAGCACAACGTCGCCGCTGCCCGTGGCTCTCACTCGCGCTCTCCACCGCTTAGCTATAAAAGCCCACCAGCAGCTCTCCTTTTCCCCCTCTTCTTCACCATTTGACCTCCCCAAGCCACACCTCTCTTTCCCTCTTCTTCTCACCAAGCAAAACCGCAAGATCAAGTAAGCTCCATTTTTCGGCCGAGGCGCCACCTTGCCGTTCCGGCCACGTCAGTGAAGCTCCCTCCTTGCCACCTACGTCATACCGTGTTCCATCCCCCATGGGTCCATTCCCCTCTGCTAATTTGGTGTTCCTTGCGCAGGAGCTCGCTATCGACCCTAGCCACAAGTGCCAAACCTCCACCCCACTAACTCCGGTGAGCTATCTCCCAATTAATTCATTCGGGAGCATCTCCTTAACCCCCTAATGCTTTCCCCACCGTTATTTTTCCTTCTCTTTGCACAGGCCATCACCCCCACGACTACCTCATCGCCACCGCCACTATACCATGTCGTCGGCTCAACCCCAGCAATCTTCGACCAACCTAATAGCTCTGGTGAGTTCCTAGTGCATTGTAGGAGCTCAAGCACGCTAATTAGCTTGAAGCACCAACGAGTTGTGAAATGGCTTGATGTTCGTAGTTCGTCATCGCCATTCTTCGGCGCGCGCCGACAACAGCAGGTGCACGAGCGTGCGGGCATTCCATTTTTGCCATTAGCCTGTGCCGCCATGCTCCCTATAGCGGGTGATTAGCCGGAGAAGCCAGCGGCCGGGAGCTCCTTTGTGTTGTCGGAAACAGACCGTACTATAGCGAGTAATTAAAGACCAAATCTTGGTCATAAGGGTTAATCATTGCCTTAGCTATTGATTTAATGATGTTCGGTTTCACTACCGTGCGGGCCCGGGAATAGAAATGAATAAGGCAATTAAAACCAAATATATGTTGGAGTGAATGACATGCGGGCCCGAGATCTTTAAATGCATAGTCACCCAAAGCATGGACCGAACACTGTTCGTATGGACTCCGGTGTGCTGAGCCACTAACGCGTGCGTCCCAGTTCTAAGTAAATAGATTTCCTTTAGGAATTTAAATGGAAAAGAAAATAAAACTCGCTTGGACCGACTTGTCATATGCTAATGGATTTCGATAGAAAACAAATCGAATGAAAAAGAAAAGGGGCACGGGACCCACCTGTTAGACAGACATTTCTCTCTCCTCTTTCTTTTTCCAGGGATTTTCAAACCGAACCAAATTCAAACCTTAATAACTTTTGCTACAAAATTCCAAATTGAATGATTTTTGTCTCTAAATTTGTGTAAAATCATAATCTACCTGAATATGCAAAAATATTTGAATTTGGTTACTGTTAGAATTTATTTGCACTATTGAATTTATTTTTGGCTCTTTTTGCAATAGACGTCGCTGATGCGAGAGAAATCTTTGACGACCAACCAATCTTATATTCAGAACAACAAGAGCAAGGCAAGTACCCCTTTTGATCATGTTGATACTAGTATTTTACTTGTTGTACTTTGTTTTGAAAAGCTATTATTGCATGCATGTATGTTCAGTATTAAATTGCTATGTTTGGGATGTCGGTAGTTGTAAATCCTATTCGATGCATGGATTCCCTTGAGATGTTGATATCCTTAGTGTTGTAGACATTAGGATATGGGTTAGACAATATATAACATCATTTAGTAATTTTGAGTGCAAGTTATCGCACAAATGCTTATTAGAACGATAGTTTTCCTAGAAAAAGGTAAATAAAGGACAATATGGTAAATGTGAATTTGGGAGATTAATGAAAATGTATAGAGGGGTGAGACTCTGTTATTTTATGACAATAAAATAAAAAACCTAGTTTTGGACGCGGATGAGTTATATTATATTCTGAGAAGAGTGAGAGAGGAGTCTCACTAGTAGATAGGGGAGATTCTCGCCCGGGTCAATTAAGGACAAGACGTCAGTAAATCCAGAGCTAAGACTTAACGTACAACCACATAGGCTAGTATGAGGATAGTCTTAGCTAATTAAGTCATTGAAAATTAGCCCTACATGTAGGTAAACCATAGTGTGCGGACATACCGAACGATAGGCATGTTCAAAGCGGCTCCCATCACCGAGGGGGTGGGAACAAAGCCTTCTGACACAACTGTGAATGCCTCACAGAGACAGGGGTGTCAACCTGGGTGAAGTGAGGGTATCCATTCGCTGGGCTAGTGTAGGGTTAGGACTAGGTGATGTAAAGGCTTCGACACGTGCTCTAGACTGCTTACCTACGGTAGTGAGCGGTGGTATCGACGGATGTCAAATAAACTAGGGAATTTGTGTTATGTGGGTAAAATTGTACACCTCTGCAAAGTATAAATCTATTATAATAGCCGTGCTCGCGGTCATGAGCATGCTTAGTGCGGACGGTATGTGTTTAGTGTTGATTTTCACAAAAAACTATCTTATCGGTAAAACATGCACTACTACAAAATAGGCTATACTGGACGCCTCATCACAGACGGTTCCTGTTGAACCGTCTGTGTTGTAATTATTACAAACAATTTTTAATAAGAACCATCTGTGTATGTAGCGATGGCTAGAACTATCCGTGCTGCATAATTATCACAGACGGTTCTTGATAATAACCCTCTGTGAATTATCATAGACGGTTTTAAATACAAATAGTCTGTGATGTCTTCGAATATCACAAACGGTTTTTATCACGAACCGTCTGTGAATTATCATAGACGGTTTTAAATACAAATAGTCTGTGATGTCTTCGAATATCACAAACGGTTTTTATCATGAACCGTCTGTGATTATAATCATATCATAGACGGTTTTGCAGACAAAACCGTCTCTGATACTTTTGTTTTGTTGGGCAGGGAAATAAAAATTTGGACTTAATGGGCGGGCTGCCGAAACTCGCTTTATATTAAAAGCCACCCTTATCTACTGCACACCTCTATGGAGACCTGACCAGGGGTCACCCGAGAGATCCTCTAAGAGCTCCCAAAAAGTTCACTAGGACCTCCCAAGAGGTCTAGCAAGGTCACTCAAGAGGACCTCCAGGACCACCCAGGAGGTCCAGTAGGACCACCTGAAGGTCCGGAGACCTAACCCGAGGAGGTCTTGAGACCCAGGACCTCCCCAAATACCATGACCTGACCTGAGGGAGGTCGAGAGACCAACCCGAGGAGGTCGTGGGACTTGGAAAAGCCCAAAATCTCTTGTGATCTAAACTAGTCCCAAGGATAAATGGCTAGCTCACAGAGCATACACATGTGATACTCATACATCAACGCAAACTTTATTAACAATAAAAGAGTTGATCACAAGATTAGCTTACAAGCCGACAAAAGCAAAGCACATAGCGGGGCAAAAGTCAAGTCCATCCAATACACCAAAGGAAATTGGCTGGGGGGGGTGTGGCCCAGTCGTCTTGGAGCTCATCTTCCTCAAAGTTCTCTCATGCTCAATGGTTAAATCAAGCAAGAGTGAGCACAACAACCATGCTCGCAAGTCACACTCGTCAAATAACAGATTCATGCATGAAAGGATTAACAATAGGAAGCTTATAGGGTTGATTTGCACAAGCCATGTTTCTTTCAATTACTTGTACTAAGTTTCCAAAGCAGTTTAAACCATACATAAAATTCATTTTCCAACACAGTTTTGATTGATTGATAACAAGAATAAGAGCGGTGAAGGATAACCTCCTATCACTAGGCTAACCGCCCAGGGCTACCCGCCCAAAACCCATTTGGATAGAGATCCAAAACCATTTAACAAAGACATTTGAAAACACAAAACCATAATCTAACTTGGAGTGGCTTTGCTAGCATGTCCATAACCGTGAATACGGCTATTCGAATAGTTTTACACTCTGCAGAGGTTGTACAGCTTTACCCACAAGAGATAACCAATTATACTGTCCGCTCACACACTTCCGAAGGTGTGCGACTAAAAGGTTATCACAAGGCCTTTACAATGCGTCATCCCACCATAGTCCCCCCTCGCCATGTGGGAATGTAAAGAAGAAGGTTATGAAGGATCACCCACTCAACCTAATGGGACAACCATGGTGAGATATTGCAAATTAATCAGCCAGGTCCTGCCCATACAAGACATGTGGTTGCACGATGATGCATAGCAAAGTAACACTCAAAGGCTGGTCCTTAACTGACTTGAGTGACAAACCACAAAACCCTTGGGTATTGGCCATAGAAATGACACGACCTTGTGCATAGACATGCACCAACCACACAACCATTTCGCCCAGGGCCAAACCCTTTTTTCCTTTAACCTTTGCTTTTGAAAAAAATAGATTCCCATGACAATCCAATGTCACGGTTAAAACATTTAGACAAAGTTGGTTTTTGGCAGTAAAACTTCCCAAATCAAGATTTTGGTCTAAGCATGACTAGGCATTACTTTTCAAAAGGTCCTGGTCCATACTATTGCATTAACCAGGTTTTAACTATGGTAACAACATGTTAGGTTTCAATGTCAACATTGGCCATATGAAGGATTTAGGTCTAATTATGAATTTAAAGACTAATATTGAAATATTGAGTAAAATATGCATGTAGTTACTAGCTTGAAATAGAAAGTACATAAGTTGAAGTACTGGGTGTCAATATGATCAAGGGTATGACTTTCCTTGCTCGAGAGCTTGGGTGTCTTCTTCCTCAAAGAACTTGGGCTCCGCGGTGTCGTCGCAATCTACACGAGAGTGCAAAGCTAACTCAAACAAAGCTCAAGTAAAAAACCAAAAGAACTCCAAAGAAAACACTAACTAAAACCAGCAGAAAAACTCCGATGGTTTGGAGGAGGTCCAAGGAGCTAGTCGGAGGAGGTGCGAAGCTTTGGAGGGAGGTCCAAAAGAGCTGGCTAGGAGAGCGAGAGAGCTGAAATGAGGAAAAAGATAAAGATAGAGAGCTACCCAAGTTTATAAAGCCAGGGCTACTGGGAGTTTCAAAGGCATACGTGTTCAAGGGTACGTGAAGGAGGAGATGAGAGCAGGTAAAGGAGAAGATAAGAGAAGGAACGGGTGCTGCAGAAGTGATAGCATTTAATGCGACACAACCGACATTAAATGCACGAAGACTTCTATGGCGTTCGTGATACGGTCGGAGGAAGGAGAAGGTGAGCAAGACTGACAGATGAGACTAGTCAAAGCTCAGGTGGGAGGTCCTGAGGATATTCCGCAGATGTTAGGGGAGGTCCTGACCTACCAGGGTGGTTTTTGCAAAAAGACCTAAGGTCGTGACCACAAAGGGTGGTCTTGACCCAAAAGGGTGGTCTTTGCAAAAGACTAGAGGTCGTGACCACAAGGGTGGTCTTGACCAAAGACGGTGGTCTTTGCAAAAGGACCATGGAGGGTGGTCTTTGCAAAAAGACCACAGGGTCGCGAGGAGGAGGAGGTCCAAAGGACAAAGGAAAAAGGTGGCGAAACAGAGCCATTCTATTTTGATCGTGTGGTCCAAAGAGATAGGAACGTTCGGACCGCCCGAACACACATCTCCATCGGGTCGCCCAAACTTAATCAGACACTCCACAAGGCTAGAGAACGTTTGGACCACCCGAACGCCTCCTCTCGATCGGGCCATCCAAACAAAATCGGATGGTCCTCGAGAGGGGATGGCGCGCGCTGGATCGGACCACGTGAAGGGATAAAGGAGGTCTGGACTCAAGGGGAGGTCCAAACAAGGAAGATGTCTAACGGATGTGATCCAAATAGGAAGGATCCAACAGAGGATATCTAAGGAAGGAGATCCAAGGAGGTCCTAACAGTTAGGATGAGATCAAAGGAGGTCTCAACGGTCGAGATGAGATCAAAGGAGGTCGCAACGTTCAAGATGAGATCAAAGGAGGTCTCAACGGTCGAGATGGGATCAAAGGATATTTGAAACACAAACCCGAGCTTAAAACGGCTCGAGGGTGGTTGTGACCCAAAAGGGAGGTCAGAACCGAGGAGAGGTCTGGACAAGGAGGTGGTCCAAACACAAGAGAGGTCTAGACCTAGGGAGTTCTAAACCAAAGGGGAAACATAGAGTAGCTTTGGACCAAAGAGGAAGGTTGGCCGATGGGAAAACGAAACAAGCACAGAAGGGGATAGAACACTAGAGCTCCATCACTCCAACAAACCCGACAAATTGACAGGGAATTTAATTGAAGTTCGAGTTAGTCAATTGGAAACCATTACAAAATCACAAATTAAGCTTTTAGATTCCAATAAAACCAAATGGTTCATTTTATTTTGAAATTTTCAAAAAGGCTCCAAGATCCAGGGTGTTACAACCTCCATCTCCTCCTTTGCCATCTCTCCTCTCCCCAACCCTAACCGAGTGCCGCCGCCTTGCCCTGACCTTGCGCTCCAACCTTCCTTGAGCTTGTCGCCCCCGGCCTCCTCCACCTCGACCCGACCTCGTCGTCACTGGCCTCCCCCAACCTCATAGCCCATGGGTTCCCCTGACAACATCGCCCCTGGCCTCCTCCACCTCGCCCCAACCTCCCACGACATCGTCGTCGCCGGCCTCCCCCAACCTCATTGCCCCAAGCCTCCGTCGACATTGTTGCCCCCAGCCTCCACCTCAGATCGCGCACTGTCTGGTAAAACATCCATAACGTTTGCATACGAACTCGGATTGCGACGTTCTTTGGTTCGTTGGAAATCTAACAAAAATTTGCATCCAAAAATCCATAAGCCAATCTCTAATTCATTAAGATAGGGCCTCTACACAGTGTCGGAAGTTGCAAATCCAAAAAAGTGAAAAAAAAATCCAAAAAAGGGTCGTTTAGGGCCTCAAAATGGCTTCTGAAGTTTTAACACCTATTTTTGCCATTCGTTAGCCATCTAGTTTGAGTTTTCTTTCATTCTAGATTGTGTAATCAACCATATGCAGATACTCAGGTCCAACTGTCCAACAATTGATTGGTTTGGCTCAATATGTGAATTTTTTTGCAATATAAAAAACTATCACAAATGGTTCTGAACAAGAATCGTCTGTGATAATTACTATCATAGACGGTTCTTGTTCAGAACAGTCTATAAAAATAGACTATCATAGACGGTTATTATCACAGACGGTTCTTATTCAGAATCATCTTTGATAGTTTTTTTTACAGACGGTTTGAAAACCGTATGTGATGGCTACCTATTATCACAAACACATAAATGCAAATGGTTCAGAAACTGTCTGTAATGATGGTTTAGAATCGTCACTGATGACCCTTTGTGTAGTAGTGATGGGACATGGTTTATGGTTTATTTGAGATAACTGCCATGTTATGGTTGTACATGAAATGTTGCTCGCAGTCGAGGAGGGTTGTGAGTTGTAGTTGATATTATTGTTGATTCATTCAATTACTTATTACTGTCTGGTACCTATTTAACTGCTCTTTCAAATTCCGTTGCAAAGTACTACATATGAATATTGCAAATAGAATCTGCTTACTGCAAAATAATTGGTAGAGTAGAGCTACCTCCTTTGCTAGCCGTGCATTCATATAAACTTTGTGATACACTACAAGTCTCGCTGAGTACACAATGTACTCAATCTTGCTTATGTTGTTGTTTAGAGTACGAGGAAGAGTCTACGCTAGACGAAGCCTACTTCGCACCCAGAACTGGAGGGTTCGGTGACATGTCTATCTAGGCCTTGTTTCTTGTCGGTTGCCTAAGGGTTGGATGGGCATGCTGTTGGAGTTTTTTTCGCTACCTTTGCTATTCCTTCTGCTACTACTTTACTCTATTAATACTTGTTTATATTTGGCTGATCGGGAGCTGATGTAATAACTGTACCACTTAAGTTAAGTACCCCTTTGCTTTACTTTTACATGTGAATGTATAGATGTGAATGCCAAATGTTGTGAATGTGTGTACTAGCCACTAATCATGGGACTAGTATGGTACACACATAAGGTCTTCAGGTATTCCACACTTTGAGGGTCAGCGGTAGCCGTATCGAGCTATCTTGATGTAGGACAAGCCTAGATAATTTGGCCGCATGATTAGGACTTAGAAAATAAAAATGCAACCCAATCTAATCATAGGAATGATTACTAAACTTAGGAGGTTTTGCTAATCTTATCCCTCTTAGCATTCTCCTCTTATCTAAAATTATTACAGTGATTATGTCTTCTCATCTCATTCAAAAGAACTCTAGTTTGGAGAGATGCTCTCTGAAAATAAAAACTTCTAAACACTTTTAGGACCTTAAGCAAAACCAAAATGTTTTACAAAAGTCCTTAAAACATCCGATACAATGTTCTTTTGAAAATTCATCTTTGAACTACTAAGGTTATTACTCTAGATACCTCTTTTTCGAAAAATTTCAAAACATATACTTGCTGAAATTAGTGTGATGCAATATTCCTTAAACCCCTCCTACTTTCATTTGGAGTTAAATTGATTGCTATTATAAAGGTCTAATAGCATATAAAGACCAAGGGGTAGTATGACCTAAGTTTTGAGCCATCAGGATTGGTTAAATAATATAGAGAATGAATAAGAAAATTGTGTTGCAATCCTTTTCTCGTCTAGTATCATTTCTTATCTATGTCTCTTATTACATGTTTACTAATTCCTCTTGCTCTTAAAATTGTAGATGACTACATACTGGGAAGCGTAGTACCGCACTCGTGCCTTCGAGGAAGGTACCCTGTAGCACACCCTTTGGGTAATGCTTCAGCACGTAGAGTGGCCGCATACACCTCTATATACAGTTTTCAGCATGTCCTCCAGTGTGGCATCCACTGAGTACCTTACCCAGGTACTCATCCAAGGATGCCACTTGGGAGATCCCAACTTCTGTTACTATAGGAGGTGCTCTACCATCTTGATGTCGCTTTACGATACGGCCTACGTCGCCATGCTACGTCTGCGGCACGAGCTACCAGAGCTGGAGACCCCATTCTTCCATTTCCCTACCCGAACGGTGGACCAAGAGGAACACACCTACCGGGTGGTGGGAAGGCCATTCCTCTCTCCCCACATGCACCTTGCTGACCTTGTGAGGTGTAACATCTGTAATTTAACCCTGTACTGCAAATGTGTGAAAATGAGTATAATTTAAAACTTTTGAGCATGTATTAATTTCCTGAAATTTTCGTTTGAAAAGTTGCCTTTGAAATTTTGAAAACAATTGAGAACATACAACCCAAATTATAAACACAAAAAGAAGCCAAAAACTCATGATCATCCTCTGGAAGTATTTTGCCTACCTTCCTAACCTTCCTAGTCACCTCTCTGCAAAATCTCATAATTTTTAGATTTAGTTTGCTATTTCAAATGAGCAAGTCAAACCAGTTTGGAATTCTGGTCAACTCTTTGGGACAACAGCTTGTGAATTTTCTTGGGAATAATGCAATGCATACAAATTCCTGGAAAATTTATGCAAGGTTGTTCTCTGTCCAAAGGAGTTACCATAAACATTTCGGAATTTTTGGAGCTCTGGAGTTACCTCTAAAAATTCCCTAATCTTCTCAGCCTTTTTGAAATCAGAATCTGAAATCACTGTTCCTCGGGCTCGGACCTGACCTCGAGCTCGAGTCCGCCGCGTCGCTGGCAGCCGCTTTGCCTAGCTGCACCGCCGAGCCCGATCATTCTCCACCGTCGGATCTTGATCGTGTGGTTCGTATCGTCTGAAACAATCAACCAGTCCGATTGCATCCTTTCATCTCAACCGTCCATTCTAGATCAACGATCGACATCTACTTGATCGAGTCGAACCAAATCTTTGAACCGCACCAGACCCCGACTCGCGCCGCTTTGTCACTTGTCGGCGACGAGTGGGTCCCCCTTGTCGATGTCGTCCTCGTCTTCTCGCGTCTCACCGGAGTTCGGCGCGATCGCAAGATACGTGCCACGCAGCTCGTCGCCGCCACCTCGTGGACGCGTGTCCGGTCGTGGCATGTCGCCGGGTCTTCATCATCTCACCGCACACCCATTCCTCGTTTCCTTCACTCTATCACCCTCTCCGACCAGTTCTTGGTTTCGGCCGAAGAAGAAGCCGAGAGCAGCGCCGCCGTGTTGGTGCCACCCTCTAGCCCGCGACCGCACCACCGTGATCCACGCTCGTTGCCGCCTCCATTTTGCCCAGTCCGGTTCTTTGGCGTCCAGTGAATCACCAGGGGTGGTGTCGTCGTCTCCGCCTCCGATGATCTCGGTCCCGCAAGCTTCCTGGCATTCTAGTGAGTATCATGCTTCGGCGTTTGGTCCCTTAGGATCGCATTGCTTCACTGAATCTTACGGTGGCTTTACTTTGTTCTTTGGTGCATCACCGAGGGCGTACGACCGGTTCTTCTCCGAGCTCGGTGTTTCGCCGCCGCGGTGATTCCCGCTGCCTCGGACCTCCTTCGTCGTCATCATCTTGTGCTTATTGCTCCTGGAGCCGAGGCGATCCCTTGGCGCACTTTCCCGAAGCTTCTCGTCGCCCGTAGCGCCTCCGCCTCGGGAGCCCTTCTTCGTCTCCGCCTCCGTTCGCCATCAGCTCGCCGCCGTTATCCTCGAGGGCCCGTGTCGCCGTCATCGTGTTCGCGGGGCTGCTGTGCACCTGGTGGAGCCACTCGCGAGCCCAGGGAACCACTCGGCTCGGATCCTCCACCTGCTGCGTCGCGGCGTGCAGGGAACTCCGTCGAGCCGCGGTGGTTGGAGTCTAACCATTCTCATTAGTTCTAATTTCCTTTCTAGCTGTATCTCTAGCTTGTGGGCCCCCTTGGTTTAAGCGCGTTTAGAAATTTTAATTCCGGCCGTTTTAACCCTCTGAGTCCATGACATGTGGGCCCTCTCGGACGGTTAAGGAGTTGCGTAAAATAGTGAAATACGTTTTCTTGCGGTAGCAGGCGTATTTCTCTATATGTTTAAGTTAGGATTACGTGTTGATAAGCCAAAGCCTTCAACGTCACCTTCGGCGGGGCTGGATCAGGTTTGACCTGGTCAACGTTTCTCGCCCGGTCCCGCTTGTCAGTGGTCGTGGGTCTCTGTGCGCCGGTAGAAAAAGTATTTTAAGCATTTTGATATTCCGAAATGTATTTCTGTTGCACTGTTAATCCTTTTAAACTTAGAAAATTCATAACTAATTCAATTTTTGTCCAAATCGAATGAAACCAATTTTGTTAATTTTCATTTTTAATGTACTATTTATCAGAATAGGTTTTAAGTATGGTTCTGTTCATAAAGTTTGATAAATAATTAAATGATGTTTTTATGCATTTCTAGCTTAGAAAATTCCTAGAAAATTCTTCATAGCTCCAAATAAAATGTTCACTGTTTCTAAAATTTTGTTTAGTCTTGCTCTAGCTGCTGTGTGAATTTTGTGCTCATTGGATTAAATTGAATTTTGGTTGTTGTCGGTGTTACTTGTTCTTATTTGTCGTTTTTGTTCAATCGATAGATTGCGACGAGTCTGGTATTATCGAGAGTGAGCCTCAACAACATATTGAGCAGCAGCAACCAGGCAAGTAGTTTGATCATGTTAATTCCTTTATGTTCAAACTAATATTTTGTTTGCAACTTATATGTATGCATTGCTATTTTGTTGTTAAAATATGGGTAGTGAGCCTTTTAGTTGCATAATCTGTAGACAAATGATAATCCTCTACTACCGGAGCCTAGGTTATTTGCTGTGATTAAAGATCGCTGGATGATCTCTTGTCACTTAGTAGATTCGGGTCAATTTGCTTAGACATGCTTAGCTATCGGTAGAATTGGGCGGTTATCGACTTTAGTCGGTAGCCTTGATCACACAAAAATTACTAAAACTTTATGATTCAGCATTTTGTTATGTTACATGTGAAAACTAAAAATGAAAACAAAATGATTTGGACTTGGGCACAATGGTAAGATTGGTGTGTTTTTGGGTGTGACTGGAAGGTGCCAAAGTCATTTAAGGACCGAGTTACTTGCGCCACCGTTCTGAGCATTTTGCGTGCTAACCACACTAGAGGGTATGGGACCTCTCTTGACTTAGTACTTTGGCGTGTATTGGCTCCGGGTCGCAGGAGGTCGCGGGAGGGATGGTGTTGGGAGCATTGTAGTTGTCCGAAAAGCTTTATCCTGTGTGGGTAGTTGTCTTTTCGGCTTTACCATGTCAGTGTATGGATTTCTATCCATACGGACGGCTCATAGTTAATACACAATATTGGAAAGCGTCTCGTAGGACTTAGCCGTGCCAGCATACCTTCGGAAGTGTGCTTTGGCTTAAAGGTGGTCTGAAGTGTGGGTACATTGGTACACCCCTACAGGGTTAAAACTATTCGAATAGCCTCGTCCTAGGTTATGGACACGCTCGTATACGCCCCCCAAGAACTAGACTACAACCTTTAAATTAAAACTTAACATGGGTGGCATGGATGGGTAATTCATGCTATGGTCGTCGTGACTTATGGGTTAGTCACTTCCAGGATGTTGTCATTTACTTACATTATTACATCCATTTGTTATTTCAACCATAAAAATGAATTGCAAACTTGCTTTTAAATGTATTACTTCTTGCAAATAAAGATTGCTTTGTGCTAAAATGAGCCATACAGCCTCCACTCAAATATGCCTGCATTTAGTTATGTACAGGTCTGCTAGTCCACACGTCAGTCTTGCGAGTACAAAAATAATTTTTGTACTCATATGCTTTGCTTAATATTTTTGTTGCAGAGGAGGCAGATGAGCCCCAAGGGCCTTACTTCTGTGAGATGTGCGGGTTCTGGGACGACTAGCTTGACGGTCCGGTTGGTTGCCTTGTGGGCTAAGGCACACCGATTGGCTTTGTTTATAGCCATCTTATGGCACTTTTGCTTCCGCTGTTTATTTAGTTACCTGTTGTAATTTGGCCGGTCGGCCTCTGTTGTAATAACTCTACTGTATTGTCTTCTGTTTAGTACTGTGATGTTTGGACTCTATGTTTAGAATGGAGTTGATGCATAATTTTGTGAAGAGGTGTGCATACTACAGTTCTGGGAAGTATGCATGTCTCGAGGCTTAGTTTATTTGATTTGTGATGCTAGGACCAAGTGGTTGGTTAAGCATTAAAAGCCAAATAAACTGGGGTCCTCACATGAGGTCTCTCGACGGATACCTTAGTCAAGTATCTTGTGAGCTGCTGGAGGCCCCCTAGAGGATCTCCCTACTCGAGGACAGCATCGCACTGCTGGTGGCCTAGGGGTTCTTCATATGGGAACTACTGTACGGAGAGGACACTGTACTAGCTCCTGCCGAGGAGCTACCTGAGCCTGGCATCCGCATCCGGTCCAGCGCTCGACCTTCTCGCATGTTTGCAATTGGTTCCCATCGTGGGATGACTAGGCAGATGCAGATAGCCTAGAGCTAACTGGTAGGACTTATGATGAGGACATGACCCCTATAGATATAACCAAATTTGCTATGCTTGCTGTTCCAAATACAAGAGCTCGTACACTTCACTTAAATTATCAGGTGAACTCGTTTTTAGGAGTGTCTTTATATTATATGAACTATATGATGCTACCTAATAATGAAACTGTATATTTGTGTAGCACCACATCACTTTGTGTCCAGGCCAAGAAAGAGTTCAAGTTGGACATGTTCTGGAATCCAGTTCGGCCTCTAGAGATAGCCCCAACTTCAAATGAGCATAACTTTCACATACAGATACCGTTTGAGGTTCACGAGTACTTGATTGAAAGCTTATCTCGTCCTCTTTCAAACGGATCCAGCCTCACCATCAAATTCCTTCTGTACGAGTTGCAATCATCAAAAGAATGTGCTACATCACCTATTTGTATCGTGGGCCTTGTAAAGTGGAGAAACCCTAGGCCCATTACTGTTCACGCATCAACAGTACCACCGCCCCTCCCTCTTTGTCCTATACATAGTGGCCACTGCCCTCGAGTTTCCTTGGATTTCGTTTATGTTTAGTTCGCCTTTGTTGCAACTTGTATCTTCTGCGTGTGTCGACTAGACCACCCGGTCAAGGTCCTTAATTGGAATCCCACCTTATCAAGTGCTTCAATCCTCTTTGTAATTTCAGATTGCTATTTATCTTGTTCTTGCTTGTTCTTCGATTGCATGCAGGAATAGACCTTCGTGGTCAGGTCGATCGTGCTTCTAGCAAGGCCGATAACGAACTTGGAGTTGTGTTGGGACCCAAAATTACGATTCTGGACCCTCTGTGTATAATGTACTAGTACAGGATCACGCTAGTGCACACAGTGTCAACACAGGTGAATATCGATACACACAAGCGATAAATAAAGTAAACGATAAATTTGAATAACAAATACTGGTTTTGACCTTACGGTCGAGTTTACACTTATTGAGCCACGCAGGGCTAACAGAGAATAAAAATAGCAGCGGAACAGAAATAATTTCAGTGTAGATCCTATCAGTTCACCACAGGCAACCAACTGGTATCCAGATCTTAACGATCAGCAACCTTCGACGAACTCGTCCTCTTCTGTAGGTTTGGGCGCAAGTTTTACAACAAGCGTGAGTACACAACCGTACTCGCAAATCATACCACAGAATACAATTTATAGATGCAGGCTTATTCCAAAAGAAAATGCTTCTGTGGTTCTTTTGCATGAAAGCAATATTTGCAATAGAATACAATAATAGATTGAAAGCATAATTCAAAACAAATAGACAATATTAATTTAACATTTGTTTTCACAAAGACACAAAGCTAAATAGATTATTTCACATAGCCATATGACTTAGATCACATAGTTCCCATCACAAACATTTTATGAAAACTACCCCTCGTGTGAAATCCCCAAGCATGTCCATGACCGCGGATGCGGCTATTCGAATAGATTGATTTACACTCTGCAGAGTTTGTACACTTTACCCACACGATACAACTAGTGTAGCTAGCACTAATCGTAACAAAATAGTTCAGAAACTTCGTCTCAAACATTGACATTCCCGATGTGCTTTACCACCAGACCAACCCACAAAGAAAGCTAGTCCGACACACACCGCTGGGCAGGGATGCGGCGAACCGTCCCACGATGCAACTACCGGGTAGTCACATCTCCATCCTGTCATGAAGCCTAACCTATCCTCCTGAACATCAATGTCGAGACTCCATAACCTACTATGTTAGGCCCATCCCATCAGGCATGTGGTCGTACAGTAAGGCTCAGTTCAATGGCGCACAAAGTTAAGTCCTTAATTGACCAAGGCAAGACTTCCATTTTCTAACTATGCCACAAAGATTATCATTCTGATTCACAAAATCCACCATATCACTTAGTATCCACCACTTGCCTTAGTCCAAGTCTTTTACCACCCAGTTGGTTTTAGTGCAACACATGCTATCACGAAGTAATAACACATAGCACACAGTTTTACACAAAGTTCCATAGTCACTTAGTCAAATTTAATATTTGCAACTCAAATGAGATATGAGACTCGTAGCATGGCTAAGCAATTGTACTCGTATCTAACCAACCCACGTTGGTGCTACAATAATACCAACTAAATAAACCAATCTAGGGTGACAAGAGATTATGACATACAAGGCCAAAGTGGTTATAACAGATTGGATGGTAACTATGCCCTAAAAGCATTTAAATACATACTTTAAAGTAAATGCAATAATTTGAAACAAAGTACTTTAGAAAAATGGGATTCAATATGATCAAAGGTATGACTTACCTTGGAAAAGGTCTAGGTACTGGTCTTGATCTTGAGGTGCTCCATCTTCTCCAAAATTCCCCGACGTATCGACGTCTACTCACAAACGCAACAAATAAACAAAACAAATAAATAATATCGGCAAAACGAACTCCAAAAATTAAATAAAAATCTCAAATAAATAGATGTCAAATTTAGATGAATTTAGGAATTTGAATGGGCTCAATCGGAGTTCGGATGCAAAAGATATGAGCTCTGGAAGTTTCAATCTAAAAGAAAACCCTAATTTTGGATTTACTGGAATTTTTGAATTATTTCTTAAAAGAAAAAACGGATTATTGCGTAATAGTGACGTCAGCAAAGGGATTTCGGAAAATAAAAGAATTAAAAGAAAATACTGACATGTGGGACCCACACGTTAGTCTCACAGCTCACAGTAGACTAGGTCTACCGAGCCTCGGGATCTGGAGACCGGTGGACCGTGCCACGCGGGCGCACACGTGTCTGCTGACACGGCGCCACGCACGCGACACGTAGTCGACGGGCTGTGCTGGTGCTGAGGTGGTGGCTGACGCGGCGGTTTAACGGCGGCGGAGGCTCGGGAACCAAAGGTTCTGGCGACTAGCGGCGCTCCACTGACGGTGGATGGTACCGGTGTGTAGAGGGTGATGCGAGGAACTCGCTGGTATGCTCACGGGTGCTCGAGGGTGACGAGGATGGCCGGCGGCGAGGTTGAAGCGGCGGAGAGGCTTCGGGCTCGATGGGATCTGGGTTACGGTGATGCTCCGGCGAAGTGAAGGCCACCACGAGGTAGCGCAGCTCCGTGCGATGTCAACGGCGGTGACGAGGGAGCTCGAGCGGCACTGACAGCGGAGCAAGGGCTCGTCGGAGGTGGCGGTGGCGAGATCGAAACTTCGAGCTCCCGCGGTGGCTAGGGTTTGGCGCGAGGGCTAAGGCGGCTACGAGAGGGGTGCGGAGGTCGAGGGCTCGCCTCCTTTATATAGGCAGCGGCTCGGGAGAGTCTAGCACACGGGCCCAAAAATGGCACGCGGCGGCGGTGATCGAATCCTCAGCCCGGTCGGGTGGGGCCCGCTTGTCGATGCGGTGGCTCGGCGAGGCCGGATCGGTGGGACCAAGACGCGCCAGAGAGAGGGAGGCGGAGGTGGGCTGAAGGTGGAGTTGGGCTGAGAAGTGAATAGGACTAGGCCGGGGATTTTGGTTTCGGCCCAATCGATTAACTGAGATTTTAAATAGATTTTCTAATTTGTAAAATACCAGAAATTCAAATAAGCAATAGAAAATAGCAAATGAACTGAAAAAAATTCTAAAAAATTCTAGAAAATATATCTGAGTACATAGAACCCAAATAAAATAGTTTTGACTATTGTTCGTGTTGAGATTATTCATATTAAATATTTTTTATACTAGAGTCCCATATTAAGCTTTTGAATTAAATTCAAATAAAATCAAATGGTGACTTTTCTCCCTACTAACTATTTAAAAGATTTTTCAAGCTCAGAAAATTGGGATGTTACAAGTTGGTTCAGCGATTGCCAGTCATATTAGTCGTGTGTGATCGGTAGCCGGATCGTGAGAGTTGTCTCCACCAAATCGAGTTATCCATCTCACCGAAAGATCGGGACACCTATTGTCGCATCAGGTGGTATTAGAGCTTTAGTTGATCGGTGAGAATTTCCAGTTTTCTAGTAGTAGATTCATTTTTCATACCTAGAGTCCAGAAAATTGCCCAAAAAATTATTGCATCTATCATCCCTGTCCGAACCCCTTTGAGCTATTGCAATTTTTTCTTTTTGGTATTTTGCTTGTTAAATCATTGGTTGCATCGTCGTGTCTAGTTGCTAATCTTTAGTTCTAGTTATTGTCTAGTTGGTCATTGTCTAGATTGCTTTTTGTGTTTTCCTTCACGTTGCTTGACGTTCTTTTAGGGTTCTTAGTTTTTGCATCTAAAATAGAAAATTCGTGGATTAGAACTCCTCTAATCCGCACCAAAAATAGAAAATTCGTATTGTAAATCTGAAAAAATTCCGAGAGGATTGCTGCGATATTTTGGGAGAGTTGATGTTATTTGCGACTTGCGGCAAACGGTAGGGCCGACCAAATATTAGAAGGAGAAAGAGGCAGCTGCATTGAACAAAAGCAGCGGTAGAAAAAAAAAGAAAAAAAAGAGAAAAGAAAAGTGCGTGAAAATTGGTGGAGACCTTCTACATATAACCACAAGCTTCCACAAAAAATTTCAGCAAGTTTGGCCCACGAGTTTGAAAGATATAGTAGTTTCAAATTTGAACCTAAGACGATTTCGAGTTCGAGTAGGATTCCGTTTCCGAGACACCTTCAGTAAAACAGGCATAAGTTTCGCATACGGTGTCCGTTTTTTATGTTCTTATACTCGTTTGAAAGCTAACGATGAGGCACATCCTTTCCACTTAACTCAAGGGTCCCCAAAATGGCCATCTTCGGCCTCGAATTCGAATCGCAAGTTGTTAGTTTCTATTTTTGGAATTTTCTTTAGTCTTCGCTTCAGAATTTGGAGTTTACCTCAACTGCAAAGTTGTAGATCTCATTGAAACCTTTCAGAAGAGTATATATAAGCCATATAAAACTTTGTTTTTTCATCATTTGAGACTAGCTATTGTTTTCTGCTCAATCTAGATGGTTGTTTGCATTGCACCGATATTGTTGCCTTTTGTGCTCTACGTCGTGCGAATAATCTTGTGCCCTTCACAGAGGTTTGAGTAGTTGGCGAGCGTCTCTCTTAGCACTTGGTGTGATAATTTTCTTTGCTTGCATCAAGTCACATTGATCTTTGCATGTGCGTGCATACACTTCTCTTGATAGGCTTTGTTTAGCTAGCTTTGATTAGACTAGGATCAACAACTTTGACTAGTACTTTGAGCAATTTTTCAACATGCATTTACTGATTTGATTATTGCTAATCCTTGCTATCATATTGAAACCTATCCTAGCTCCACCTACTACCATTTTACAGGTACCAGTTGCTTGCAATCGCTTTGTCAATCTTCAGAGATCGTTTAGCACCGACACTAGTTGTCGGTCACCGCCTATTTGCTTGGTAAGAACTGGTAAGAACTTGGTATAAGCTTGAGTGTGAGCGACTTTGAGCCTCTAGATCCTAGTAGTTGATAGGAACATATACTTGTGATTTGTTTCCTTGTTTTCTACTAACTATGTGAGGCTCTCGGGATGATTATAAGATAGATCCACGTCTTCTTCGAGCTATTGAATGGGAGCACAAGAAAGTCCATAAGGAAGATGCATGCTTGAGACACGATTATCCACCACGGGAGGTACATGAACGTGATAGTACGTCTGGTAAAACTAAACTCACTGTGCCTTCTTTTGCTGGTAAATTTGATCGTGATGCCTATGTTGACTGGGAGATAGCTTTAGACAAAGAATTTGAATATTATGAATTGTTTGATAGGCAAAAGATTAAAGCTGTCACTAGTGTTTTTGTTGAAGATGCAATACTTTGGTGGAAGTATTTACGTAGACATGGAAGAGTACCTCAAACTTGGCATGTATTAAAGAAACTTTTGAGAGATGAATTTGTTCCTAAATATCATATTGATTATTTGTTAGCTAGATTTCAACATTTAAAACAACATAGTAGAACTGTAAGGGAATACTATCATGAATTGAAAACTCGTTTGTTGCGTTGTGGCTTAGAGGAAAATGTTGAAGCTACAGAGAATAGATTCTTAAGTAGGCTTAATCAAGAAATTCAGGACATTCTTGTTCACAAAAAAATTTGCAGGAAGTTGAGAACCATGCCAAAGAGGAGAATGAGTTGATTGAACCATCGACTCCATTTGTTGAGAAGGAAGATGAGGAGATGGATGCACCTATATTATCTGAGGAGAGCCAAAAAGATAAAGATCATGGTGCTATCATCACTCAAGGTGAGTATGCTTGTGAAGAACTACAATTGTCTACTGTTCATGCTATTTTAGAGCAAAAATTAGTAGAAAATAATTTTGATATGCACATATTTCAAGTAGCGAATTCAGATTGCATTGATTTGAGTGCACCATGTGATAAAATTGTTGATTTACCTGCTGATTTGAGTGCACTATGTGATGAAATAATTGAATTGCCTGCTATTTTGAGTGATTCATGTGATGAGTTAATCGCATATAATGATCATGTGGAATTGGTTAGATATACAGAAGTTTTGACTAGAATTTCTCCTACTAATTCCTTATGTTACATTATATTGGATCTACCTATGAAATTTTCACATGCTATGGAGAAAATTTCTGAAATCGCATGTTGGAAAACCTTGTTTAGTGCCTACACCCTTGGGTATAAGTTTAATTTAATTGGAGATTATGTTGTAGACAATCAATTTCTTGTATATTGCATATGCATAACTTGTGATCACATCGATGAATTGAAGCTTATTGTTTTTGACAATAATTCTTGTGTGCTGAATCTTGTTCAATATAAGAGGAAAATAAAATTTTGTGCTCATCCAATGCCTATGTGTTCATCTCTTATTGCGTCATCTAGTATTGACAATCTGTGTCATGATGCTGAAGTATGGAAAAACTTACAAATATTTTCACCTTTGCTAGATGAATTTGCTATTGCTCAATTGAAATATGATTATATGCATGAACTTTGTTTGATTCCAAAAGTTGTAGCTTTGCCCATATGTGATACCACTGCAAGTTTACAATTTCAGAGATTTGAATTGCAAAAACGCTTTACTTTACTTACATTTGCAAAACTAGTTGCAATAATTGTTGTGTGAGAAATTTTGTTTTGATCATTAACATATATGATTATTCTTGCGGTAATAATACGATGAGTTTTTACGATCGCTACTGTTTTATAACATTAATTGTGCAACAACGAAGAATTGTTAAAATAGATGACATATACATATACCATGCATACACCTTGGCTTCTTTGTTACCCTATTTTTAGCTTATCAAAAGCCGAGGACGGCTTTGTTTTCAAGAAGGGGGGATGATGAAGACATGACTCCTATAGATATAACCATATTTGCTATGCTTGCTGTTCCAAATACAAGAGCTCGTACAGTTCACTTAATTTATCAAGTGAGCTTGTTTTTAGGAGTACCTTTTATTACATGAACTATATGATGCTACCTAATGATGAAAATGTATATTTGTGCAGCACCACATCACTTTGTGTCCAGACCAACTAAGAGTTCAAGTTGGACATGTTCTGGAATCCAGTTTGGCATCCGGAGATAGTCCCAACTTCAAATAAGCATAACTTTCACATACAGACTCCGTTTGAGGTCCACAAGTACTTGATTGAAAGCTTATCTCATCCTATTTGAAATGGATCTAGCCTCACCTCCAAATTCCTTCTGTACGAGCCACAATCATCAAAAGAAGGTGTTGTGTCACCTATTTGGGCCGTGTGCCTTGTAAATCGAAGAAACCCTAGGCCCATTATTGTTCATGCGGTACTGTTTATGCATGAACAGTACCACCACCCCTCCCTCTTCCTCCTATACATAGTGGCCGCCGCCCTTGTGGGGACCCCGGGTTATCTCCATAAGGCCGAGACTAAGCAAGGTCTTAAGGACATAACTCTGGATCTCCGGTAAATGGATTCCAACTTAACTCCATCTAAGTGAGAGGCTCAACTGATAACTAGAGGCCTAACGATCATGCGCGCTGCTCCTCTGCGAGCACTACATGATTGTCGGTTCTCCAACCAGCCCAAGTACTACACTTAGAGAGTTAAATGGGAAGCCATGAACAGCGAGCATGACTTATATTGGCTCCCAAGATCAACAACCAATATATTCATACTGTCATGCAACGTCGATCACATCCATACAACATTCATACATAAATAGTACAAAAGTCATACATCAATTATCCAAGTTTACAACTAATACAAGTGGCCGACCGGTCAAATTAAACAAGTTCATAAAGTAGCAGCGGAAGCAAGTAAGTAACCCAAAAGGGCCAGTAGTGGTATGCCCCATAACCCATCGGCAACCGACTGGGAGTTAAATGATAACATTACTCATTAGTGTCGCCTAAACCGACACTAACAAGCTCGTTGGGCTCGATAACTTCCTCACCTGTAAGCCAGTAGACAAACTGGCTGAGTACAAAAGAGTACTAGCAAGTCTTACACAAATAAAAATTAGTTATGCATAAGGTTGTTCCAAGGGATGGCTCATATTGGCTTAGTTTTGCAAAAGAGACGCAACAATGTACAACCTACACAAACTAGCTTTTCAAGTGCCATTTCAAAATCAGATTTGAAGTAGAAGTAAAATATGTGAATAAGTAATGAATTGAATAACAAATAAATCATACAATTAACAAAGTGGCTGTCCACTTTGATACAACAACAAGCATGAACATCTCATTCATGACGAATACCTAGTTTACCCACAATTTTAATTCCAAGTTCTAACAATAGGTAGCCACATATTCAAGCGGTTGTCCATAACCGTGGACACGGCTATTCGAATAGATTATACCCTGCAGGGGTGTACTACTTTACCCACACGACTCGATTTGCCTGTAAGCCTCCGGATAATGACACACTTCCTTTGGTATGCCGGCCGGGGAGAATCGAGATACGGTCGTTTTTAGCAAGAAAGCCCTATTGAGCTAAGTCCCCCATGTGAGATGTTTCCAGTCTTAGTACATGTAGCGTATAGCACTTGCTAAGGGGCTCACACGATATATTGGAGATACCGATGTAATGAAAAAGGTAATTGGTGCTCCCTTGCACACTATAGAACATTGACATCGGTTCCTGAGGACAATTGACAAAGACACCATTGTCCCTACACCACCGTGAGACTTAACACAATAGAACCTTCCCCTTACTTGACAATACAACACCCATATACTGCGTATGGTAGCACAAGTTTTACTTGAATCGCAACAACCCAAAGTTCGGTCCTTAATTGTCCAGACAAGGTAAACCACAAACCCAAATCTCGTGCACGAAGGCACCATCACTAGCCAACACTTGTCCAGACCATAAACTTCTCTTAAAATGTCAAAATTTAACTCATAAAACAGATACGAAGATCTGAAACGAAAGTATATAATGGAAGTTGTGTTTATCCCATAATTGTCGGGTTATTCCTGACAATCAGACTACCGTTTCTAGACTTGCATGGCTAAGCAATCCCGAATAATATAAATTCATACATCCTATCTTAAGCATGTGGTGCTGGAATAATTCACAGATAACCTCAATGAATTAGGATATAACTAAACTACACATCACAAAAATAGCGACTTATCAAAATAGCATGCAAGCAATTATCATTGCACTATCTTAACAAAACTGGGATCAAATATGATGCAAAAAGAAAGTTCAAAGGATGCTTGCCTTGCTGGAAAAGTAGTTGCTCACTCTCTGTAGTGTAAGAGTCAATATCGATCGTTTCGGAATCTAAAGAATAAAGACCGATATAAACACCGAGAAATACTCCAAAAATCAAAATGCTCAAAAATGCATGATTTTTATACAATAGATAAGTCATGATTTTAGATGAATTTAGGTGAAAAACTTATTCCATTTGGATTTTAGATGAATTGGAAATATGATGTTGTAGTTCTTATGCATGTTGGAGCATTTTGAGACTTGGTCACGTGGTGACCAAGAGTACAATGTTGAGGTCCCTGTCATATGTAATGACAGGCTTGAGGTCCCCGCATTCATGGAATGTGGGCAATGGATACAGAGGTCCCCGTCATTGTGATGACGGGCAAAGGTCCCTATACATGTGATGTACAGGCTCTTGGTCCCTGTGCTAGAGGGCACAGGGATGGGTATTCATTGACAGATGAATACCCCGCATTACCGGTAAAATGCGAAACGAGTTAAAGATCAAAGAGTGCATAGCATTATCATCATTTAAATATTTGAAATGTCTTAATGGTGTTGAATAAAGTTGTTTTTAGATGTTATATCTATATGAATGTTGCAACCTTGTTGATACTTCTTTGAGTCGTATGGCTCACCTTGCTTTGTCTTGTTATAGGTACTTCGGCAAGAACGTCATGTATGGGAGGAGTAGGCATTGGAAAGCACGCACTACCTCACAACATTTATGCAATTGCTATTTGGTTTCATTTAGGAATAAATAAGCGTGTGGAGACTATCTAGGATGTTTTATGATGTTGGTTGTTGGATTATTCATGGTTATGAGAATGATGTTAATTGTTTACAATCGAACGATTATTTTATATGCATGAAAGACTTGGATTATAGAAATAATAATAAATGTCATGATCATCTGTTGATACCTCGATTTTGTTGTTCATACAAAGGAAGTTACGTCGAAAAATTTATAGAATGTTCTAGTTAGTTTAATTCTTGTAGCATTCTAGGCTCATGTGGAGCTTGGGTGTTACAGTTGGTATCAGAGCGGGCTGTAGGTCCGTGGTGACTAGATTATATATATATATAAAATTGCTAATGTTAATCAACTTAAAAGTTTGACACCTTTGGTGCACATGATGGGATGGGGATGGGTCAATCATTGCATTTACGTTTCGTTATATCGTTTTGATTATTCTTGATATGAATTGAGTTTGGCTGTTTATTAATTAGTTATTATGATTATTATGAGTGGGAATAGTCGTTGTTGAGAGGTTAAGGTAGTGGTTGTGACCCTGGGCTTTACCAGGTTACACCACCGTTCGTGGAGTGGGAATAGAGAAGTGCTACCCCGGATATCTTAGTACATGTGTCGATAGCGAGAATCTTTAGAAGAGTTGTTCTCTTCCCTGAATTTGAATTTGGTCAACTCTTATCCGGTTGCGATTAGTGGGTTTCTTTGAATTTTTTTTTGGTGTGTTTCCCTTGGCTTAATTTGCCCCGTAAATCAATTATTGTTTTTCCCAACCGTTGAGTTATTCTCGCGATTGGTGATCTTTGCTAATTGTCAAGATTGACTTTTGTAGTGTTGGTTTTGTTTTTCTCATTGGAAAGTTTGACCTATTTATTCGCTTGATGTTTTTGGTTAATGAAAGTTTCCTTTTGCAAGTCCTTTAGTTCATGAAGGCTTTGACTCAACGTATCTCTCTTGGGTATTTTGAGCGTTGAAGGTTAATGGTTGTGTTATGAGTTTCAAGTTGAGTCCGCATGATGTGTGCATGATTGATCTTAACTAAGGTCCTTATCAAGGAAAGTTGAATAAGTGGAGGTTGTCCTCTAGTGGTTCTTGTTGAGCTATTTTTTTTTTACTACTTGTGATCTTCCTCATTTGGCAATAATGATAATTCCATGGTGGTTCCTTCTTTCTCATTGGAAAAGAATGACTCATGTATTTGTTTGATAGTTTGGGTAGTGAGAGTTTATGTTGCAAGTTTATTAACATGAGAAAGCTTTGGCTCTATGTGTTCCTTTTGGATTATTTAGTGTTGAAGTTTAAGGCATCCCTTTTTAGTGGAAATTGTTAAAATTCTTTTGTGATACCTTGTTATGGTTAAATCGGAGATTGTAATCAAATAACGTGATATGGTATGGGTATCAAGTTGAGTCATTGGTATGGTGCATAATTAAAATTAATTAGTAACCTTGGAAGTGAAAGCGATTAAGTTGATGTTGTCTTTTTCGGTTCTTGATGAACTGTATATATGAGTAGTGATCGAGAGTATGTCCATACCTATTTGGAGTCAAATGAGATATTAAGAAGTATGGATCATTGATGAATTAGTCCGGTCATTAAAAACGTTTAGGTTGCTAAATTTGTTGGGCTCTTTGGTTCCCATGGATCAATTTAAAAGTGTGGAAAGGGAAACTAGAGGAAATGCTAGACTTACATATTCCTAGTATGATTAGTTATTAGAATTGTGTACAACAAGGTCGAATGGATAGAATATCGATGGATCTAGAAGTTATGGAAGGAGTTCCATGTAGTTCTTCTATATAGAATGACGCGATGAATTTGGTTGTAGTGTTGATGAGACTTTTGATCGATAGAAGGTTTCGATTTTTGAAGTTTTAGTGTAATTCTTGCTGAAATCCAAATGTGAGGAGGAACAGTTGAATATGTGTTTGTTAATATCCATGTGATTTGGGAAGAAAAGTAGGTAGCAACTAGATTTCATAAGGAAGCCAGTTGATAACAACAATAGTTGTAGTATAACTATTGTGTGTTGAAGTTTGATGATGAGTATCACTAAAAGTTGAACTGATATGATATAATAGGTGGCTTATGCCCACATGATTGTGAAATAATCGGATGATAATGTGTCCTTGATGAAAAGGTTTTGGTAGGAACTTTTCAATTGTGTAGTAGACCCCTTCTAGACTTAAGAGGTCGATGTAGTGAGGTTGTATAGTTTTGGGTATACTCTCATTTTGAAGATGGGATGAAAAGGTAGTATGGAACAATTTGGTGAAACTTTGGGGGCTTTCTAAGGAATAGTTGATGATAAATATTCGTGTTGAGTATATTATTCTTGATGTTAGTAAGATTATCTGCAAGAGATTCGACTTGTGTGTCGGAGATGATTATTTTAGAAATAAAGTAATTTGATTGTTTTTCGTAATGTGAATTTAGTAAAAGTGTTTCGAGTTTTGCGTTGATGATCATTTGGACCTCTTGAGTTATGTGGTGATTGAGTTGCTTTGAGCAAAGTGATATGTTGAAAGATTTTATTAGTTCTTAAGTGGTTCATACGATTTGGTCTTAAGAGCTTATCTTGTTTAAGCGGGTAAAGTGATGTAGTAATCACGAAAATAACTTTCATGGTAAAAGGAAGGAGTGAAGTAAAAGAATTTGAGATTTAAGTCGCGTTTCGCAACTTGCAGTTTATTTGAGTGTAGTTAAACCTTATGCATTTGTTCCATAAGAATTTATCAATTTTCAAAGGGCAACACCTTCTTCGCATTTGTGGTTTGGTATTCGCATAGCAGGACTTGAGCTCTCACCGTTGACTTCCTCTATGTTTTCTGAGTTCTTTGCCTAAGTGACTATTTCCCTTGGTCTGTATTTACTTCAAGCGATAAATGTCTTCATTTGCTTTTTCTTTTTAGGAAGGATCCACCAATTCATTTCACATTGGTTTTCAAGTGTTTATTCAATGTGGTTGTGAGACCTTGGATTGTAAGTTAATCGGGAGCGTTGAAGGATGAACAATTTCGTGTGTAATTCTTGGAGAGAATTTTATCTATCTGAGAATGTTTTGCCTTTGAGGCTAAACTGATTGCATGGTTGCAACCATTAGAACCTATGAAGATTTGTGAACCAACATCCATTGTTCAATTTGGGTGGAACATTAAAATTTTCGAAGGAATGGAGAATCTTTCTCGATTTATTAGAGTGTCACGATTGGGTACCTTGCACGGTTGTTGCAGATGAATTATGATGGTGTTGTAATGAGAGTAGTATTAGCAAAGTAATCTGACCGTTAAAGCGATTAATGAGATAGTTGAGATCATTGGATTATTGCCAGGAAAGACTTGGACTTAGTAAGTAACTCTTTAAGAGTTAGAATCTTTATAAAGATAATTGTGACAAGAAGATGTTCTCATGTTAATATTAATGCGCGAGTATGTATGGATTGTGAAAATTTTAGGGATTTTAATCAGAGGTTTTCCCTATCTTCTTTTTGAGAAGTTCACTGTAGGCGTCTTGGAGTTTATTTTAGGCTTTGTTTTTATGCTAGGACTTGGGTCGCCCAATGATTATGTGTAGAGGAAGTAGATTAAGGGTGGATTTCGAACAGTAGGATGATCATTGATAGAGCCTTTTTGATGAGGTATATGAATGTGAGAGCTAGGAATTTCAAGTTGTTTATTTCTAAAAGTTTGAGATGACGTGATTGTGTATGTGTTCTATTTTGAGATGCTTTGGAAGTCATCTGTCAAATTAATCATGTCGATCGAGGAGTTGTTGAGAGAAAGTTTTTTTGTGGCGTCGATAAAGCCTTTATACGAAGTTGTGGATGATGTATTTCGACTTGAGCGTAATGTTGTGAATGTTAATTTAAAAGAGTAGAGTTAGTGTGTTTTGCGATGAACTGAAACTCCAAGTTGAAGGAGATTTATTCCTAAAAGAGATACTAAGAATTTGATACTACCTCAAAGAAGTGAATCGTTTCCTCGTTTCTCATTTGAGTTTGTGTTGTTGACCAATGTTTTTTTGTAAGTTGGGTTTGACTCGATCTTGGTATGTGTGGTTCTTATCGATCCAGGAAGATAAAGGTAGTTTTTGACTTGGGCATTTAAGATGATTCCTCCTTTGGTTTTCGTGATGTTTATTCGCAAATTGCCACATGGAAAGTGGAAATGTTTTCGTGATAAATCTTCTATTTCGGATTTGACCCTTTTGGTGGGGAGTTGGTTTTACGTGGTTACGATGAGAATCCTTTCCTTTAAGTTGACTCTGTTTATAGTAGAGTTTGTTCAAAGCGAGTTTTGTTGTGTGTTTCTGGTTAAAGGAGGTGATCCTTGCTTCAGTAAAGAGTTCATTTGAAAGGTGGAACGATGGTTTCGTGTTCTGTGTGTATATCGTGTGGTTCGGTATCTTTGGTAAGTTTAACCCAAGATACTCTGGCTTATTCTCGCTAGTTGGCATATCGCCAGGATTGTCTCGAGTCCATGCGTGGAGTACGTAACGTCATGTATGTTCTGGTGTTGAGTGAGTACCTGGAAAGGTCAGAGAGAGTGTTGAGGTTTACACATGGGTATACGTTTGGGTGATATGTTCACGTCGGGTACATCTTGTTGGTTTTGGTTTTCAGTTGTGGTTGTTGTTGTTTTCGAGTAGATGACAGGTAGAATTCGGGGTCGAATTTTGTTTAAGGGGGGTAGAATGTAATACCCTAAAATATATTCGAAAGGATGTAACCGGGAGAGAATGAAATACTCCGAAAGCGAGAGAAGCAATTAATCGGGATAGAATAATTTAATCGGTAGAGATTAATTTAATCGGGGAGAAGATTTCTTTAGAAAAGCATCAAAGCAAGAAAAGAGAGGGGGTTTTCCGCATTTAGTTGGCAACCTAGGCTTGGGCCTAGGCCCATGTAGGGCTGGCCGGCCATAGGCGGGAGGCGCCACCCCCTCCCCCAAACCCTAGCCTTCCCCCCACCTTTCCTCTCCCACCCCCCAACCGGCCGCCACCCTCCTCTCCCCTCTCACCTCCCCTCCACCTCCTTGCGCCTCTCCACTCCCCCACCACCACCATTGCTGCTGGCCAAGGAGGAGAAGGAGCTCCATTGCACCGGCCAAGGAGGAAGAAGAAGGAGAAAGGAAGAGAAGGAAGAAGAAGGAGAGGGAGAAGAGAAGAGAAGAAGAGGAGAAGAAGGGATCCATGCAGCGAAGGCGTGGTGGTCATCATCCCGCTGTGTACTCTCTTCGTTTCGGCAAGGGTAACCCGTGGTTCTTTGCTTTAGGTCATTTTCTAGTTGTCTAATTTTCGGATGTCAGTTCGTCGATATTCTGCAGCGGTGAAGTTTGTCGGTTTTGATTAGGTTAGAGGCAGATTTGGGTCTGGGTGTCTCCTAGAAAGTTGTAGCTATCGTAGTTACCTTTCATTTCCGACAAGAATCAAGTCATTCGGACTTCGGTAGCCAAAGTTATAAATTTATTAGTACTTCTGTGTTTCTGGAGAGAAGCAGATTTTCTAGTGTTAGTTAACCTGATAGAAGCGCTTATTTACAGGGGTTTCCAGAGGGTCTCACCATAACGAAAAATGAGGCTAATACTCTTAGCTTTCAGGAAAGCTAAAGATCACTGAATTTGGACGAACGTAGAGAAAGTTATGATAGTTTCTTTGTCGCTGTCCAGAAACCCGACGTGAAATGTTTGCTCTGATTAAATAGATTGGTAGGTCTGGTAGATGGCCGAATCAGAGGGTCTCCCCAACTAAGTTTATTTAGACATTTCAATTACCTTTTCAGATTGTCCAAGATCATCCTATTTGGACTCCTGAGCAGAAAGTTATGAATTTTTGAAGTCTGCTGTCCGCAGTGACCGATCGCTAGAAATTAGAAAAAACTAGACGTGATAAGAAGATTAGCGATTTCGATTGTAATGTGATGTATGATTTTGGTCCAGTATGCTATTCTTAGTTTGGGGTTATCTACTTGTCCAGTGGCAGCGAGATCCCAAGGGCAGCACCCACTTCGCGTCCGCCGTTCTCGCGGTTGAGGCAAGTATTCGGGTTTATGTGTAGTATTGGTTGCATGTCATGATTGAGTGGTGTATTGTTCATCATTGCCGTGTGAATGTGTTGTGGAGATGATTCTAGTTGTGTTGATGCTTGCGAGTTATGTTTAAGGTTCCTTCATGATGCTATTGTTTACATACCCTGACTACATATTGAGTTATGATATTGGAAATATGATGTTGTAGTTCTTATGCATGTTGGAGCATTTTGAGACTTGGTCACGTGGTGACCAAGAGTACAATGTTGAGGTCCCTGTCATATGTAATGACAGCTTGAGGTCCCGCATTCATGGAATGTGGGCAATGGATCTGAAGGTCCCGTCATTGTGATGACGGGCAAAGGTCCCTATACATGTGATGTATAGGCTCTTGGTCCCCGTAGAGGGCACGTGCATGGGTATTCATTGACGGATGAATACCCGCATTACCTGGTAAAATGCGAAACGAGTTAAAGATCAAAGAGTGCATAGCATTATCATCATTTAAATATTTGAAATGTCTTAATGGTGTTGAATAAAGTTGTTTTTAGATGTTATATCTATATGAATGTTGCAACCTTGTTGATACTTGCTGAGTCGTATGGCTCACCCTTGCTTTGTCTTGTTATAGGTACTTCTGGCAAGAACGTCATTGTAACACCCCAGCTCAGCATTGAGCCTGGAATGCTACTAAAAATAAATTAAACTAAACTAAACTAAGACCTATTACAAATTTTCGGCAAAACCTCCTTTGTATAGTCAGCTATACCGAGGTTCCAACAATTAATCATGGCATTTATCAAAGTCTTCAAAATCAGGTTCATTCAAGCATGCAGGATAATCTCATAAACATAACTAAAATTTGCTATTCTCATTATTACAGTTAATCTGAAACTCAAACCATCTATAAGTAATTCTTATGATTGAGTGGTAGTGCGTGCATCCAAACATCTACTCCCTCCCCTGCATGCGGGTCTTGCCAGTTGTACCTAAAACACATCAAAGCAAGAGTGAGCCCAAAGACTCAGCAAGTACCAACAAGGCTAAGCAAGTTATCATTCATAGCATCAACAATCCAAGATAAACAATGCACCAAAGTATAGCCTTCATGCTCATGTGAATGCAACCAATGCAATGCACCTTTCTCAACTTTATCTCTTTTCGCATTTTACCGGTAATGCGGGGTATACAACCGTCGCTGTGTACCCTTGCCTGTACCCACCAGCACAGGACCAAGAGCCTATACACCACATGTATAGGGACCATTGCCCATCCTCTTAATGATGGGGACCTCTTTGCTCATAGCCCACATTCCACGAATGTGGGACCTCAACCCCGTCATTTACATGACGGGGACTCAATCAGATGTGCTTGGTCACCATGTGACCAAGGCACTGTGATGCTCTCAACATGCGTATGCACCATGATAACGTTCTTCATATGCGGGAACTCAACATATTAACATTAACATGTAAGCATTAACAACAACATCATACATGAATAAACTTATTCGCATCGCTAGCATTCCACATCATTGATATTCATAGCATTCTAGCATCCATGAATAGCACATTTAATCATAATACTAGCACACTTGAACAATCACTCATGAATATCAATTAATCATTTCTCTAGTATCCTTCATCCTTAATCTTACTTACCATACTATCAACCTTGCATGGTTATTACGCATCAAAGTATTAGCATCCTCTATCAAACAGTCATAATTAGTCACTCAAACAGAGTACTTGCATTCACTAAGATAAATTGGAACTCATCACCATAACATCCATGCATAGCTATTATGAGCCAAACACAAACAGTCACAGATACTAGCATAGATATACAATAGCCCGAATACTTGCCTCAACTGTGCGAGAACGGTGGACGCGAAGAGGGTGCTGCCCCTGGAACCGCGCTCCCACCTGAATATAAAGGTATCCCAATCTAAGGCCAACACGCTGGACCAAGAGCATAAATAATAACACAACAAACTCGCTACTCTCAAGCGCTAACAAAAACCCCCAATTTCTAGCGATCGTTTTGGTGATCACTGCGGACAGTCAACTTCTAAAATTCATAACTTTCTGCTCAGAGGTCCAAATAAGGTGTTCTCAGACTTTTTGGAAAGGTAATTTAATTACCTAAATAAACTTAGTTGGGGAGCCCTTTTGATTCTGCCAATTACTACCTCTACCGAGCCAACCTACAGAGCAACAATTATCACGTCGGGTTCTCTGGACAGATCACTAAAACTATCATAACTTTTGCTACGAAAGTCCAAATCTTGCGTTCTTTATCTCTATCAAAAGGTATGGAAATTACCTACATTTTTCGTTATATTGAGGTCCTCTGATTTCGACCTTAACTACCCGATTCATCCCATTTTCTACAGACTGTTCTAAACTGACAGATTAACAGAGCAGCGATACTAAAAAATTCATAACTTCCTGACCGTTAATCGGATTTGGGTGATCTTGGTGGCCACTGAAAGATAAGAACAACATCTACAACTCTCTAGGAGATCCAAACTCCTAATTCTGCCTCTAACCACATGAAACTGGCCACGCAACATTCTGGACAGAATTGCAACTTTAACAGACCGACTTCAATCTTGCCAAAACTACTCGATTTCGGTTCTACGACTAAACACACAACAACAAACGAAGCTAGTTACCCTTGGCGCAGCTGAAGATCACGAACTCGGATGGGATCCCGCTTTCTTCTCTTCTCCTTCTCTTCTCCCCTCTTCCTTCCCTCTTCTCCTCCTCCTTCTCTTCCTCAACCAGCCGCAATGGGGAGGGTCCTTCTTCTACCTTCGGACAGCAGCAATGGGGGGACTTGGAGGGATGCTTGGGAGGGGTGGAAGGGGGAGGTAACCAGGGAGGGGAGGCGTGAGAGAGGGGGGGTGGCGGCCACCAAGGGGGAGAGGGGTGGGGGCGTGAGGGAAGTGGGGAGGAGGGGCTGCGGTTAGGGTTTGGGGGGGAGTGGTGCCCCCCCTTTGGCCGGCTGCCCCTTGGGCTCCCATGGGCTGGGCCCAAGCCCAGGAGTGACTAAAAACACTGATTTCCCCCTTTTCAACTATTGAACTGCGAAATTAACCAAAAGGTCCTTTCCGAAAACCATTGAATTCTCTCCCGAATATTTAATCTCCCCCGATTAAGGCTTAACACACTTTCGGGGTATTACATTCTACCCCCCTTAACAGGATTCGACCCCGAATCTAAACGCCAATCTACACGAAAGAAAACCGCGACTAGAACTTAACAACAGATACCAACGCGATCAACTCTTACTAAACTTCGCCACGCGAGACTTCAACTCTCAAGTGGCCTATCTCTCCAACAGAAGAGACCACAACACCAGGACGTAGATCGACGTCTGTACTAACGCTCAACTCGACATTCCAGGTACACTCATCGGACAAGACTCAAGGGTAAGACCTCACTCGATGGTCAACGGCGCAAACGAAACCTCAAACTCTGGATCTCCCAGGTACTCACTCAACACCAAAACATACAAGACGTTACATACTCCGCGCACGGACTCGAGACAAACCTGGCGATACGCCAACTAGCGAGAACAAGCCAATGTATCTTGGGTTAAACTTCCCAAAGATACCGAACCACACGACAGAACTCACTTTAAACACACTCTTTTACTGACATAGCCCAACTGAAAATGAAGGACTCTCATCGCAACCAAACGTTACCAACTCGGTACTAAAAGAAGTCAAATTCAGAATCGAAGATTATCACGAAAATCTTTCCACCTTCAAGTTAGAAAATTTGCAAATAAACACCACGATCGCCAAAAGAGAAATCACTCGAATATCCAAATCTATCATTTCTTTTATTCTTCCTGTACAGATAAGAACCACACATGCCAACATAAAGTCAAGCCCCATATGCGAAAGACATCCAACAAAACTCATAGTTCAAACAAGAATCAAGAGAGCGCTTCAGTACTCAAGGAAATAATCTTTTCTCAATTTCTCCTTTAGAAATTAAAATTTCTCACAACTTTTTGGAATACCGATTCATCGCACAAGACACTAACTCATTATCTTAACTTGGCGATCTCAACGCCAAACCCAAATCAAAACACCTTGTCAACACCTTTGAAAAGGGACTCGATGATCTCACAAAACATTTTCTAACCGATTTTCTTCTTGTGAATTACTTTGATAGATAACTTCCGATGCATCCCAAAATGGATCTTCGCACGTAATCACGTTACCTCAATCTTCAAGAATGGGCAACTCGAATTCACATCACATATTCTCATGTATTTCATAAAAATATTTCTATCAATGACCATCCCATGCTCAAATCCACCCTTATACTACTTTTCACATTATCCATGGCGTTCAAAGTTCTAGCATAACAATGCAAAGCCCAAATTTAACCTCCAAGATTCTTGCAACGAAATTCTCATATAAAGTATAGGAAATCCTCAGATTAAATTCCTAAAATCCACAATTCCAACATACTTACTCATTAAAATCATCATGAAAATATTTTCTTGACCAGTTAACCATTACAAGGATTATAACTCTCGAAGGTTACTCATTTAGAGCCAAATCACTCTTAACATTACTCAACATTTTCTATTATCCCATTAATTGACATGACGATTCGATTACTTTATTATCCCACCTCATTAAACCACATCATCAAGTTTAACTCTCATAGCCTTGCCATACTACCAAATTGCGATACTCTATAAAATTGATCAATATTTCTATACTTTCAAGAATTCTAATGTTCGCCAAGTGAACCGGAAGATCTTGGATCACACTCACTATAGGTTCTACTAGCTGTAACAATGCAATCAGTTTAACCTCATAAGACAAACTTCCATTGAGTTAGACTTCTCTCAAAGAACTATATTACGAAATTATTTCATCCTCCGGCGCTCATCGTACAGCTTACAACCCACAGTTTCACCACTACAATTATCCAACACCTCAAAAAGACTCAGGTGAAACGAATAGGTTGATTCTTCCTCAAAAGAAAGAGCGAATGGAATCAAAAAAATTTTTTTCAACAACTTGGAAAACATGTACCACTGCAGCGAACACAAGACCAAGGAAACTGTCACTTAGACCAAGAACTCGAAAACATAAGGAACGTCAACGACCAAGGGCTCAAGCCCCACGAAAATGAATACCAAACCACAAAAGAGAAGAACGTAATACCCTTTGAACATTGATAAACCCTTATGGAACAAACGCATAAGGTTTAAGTACTCTCAAATAAACCTGCAAGATGCGAAACGACTTAAATCTCAAACACTTAACTCTCTCCTTCCTTTAACAAGGATAGTTATTTTACGTGATTACTACATCACCTTGCCAAACTTAAACAAGATAAGCTCTTATGACCAAATCATAGGAACAACTTGAGAACCAATAAAATCTTTCAACATATCACTTTGCTCAAAGCAACTCAATCACCACATAACTCAAGAGGTCCAAATGATCCCCACCGTAAAACTCAAACACTCTTACAAAATCTCATTTACGAAAGACGATCAAATTACTTTACTTCTAAAAGAATCATCACCACACACTCAAGTCACCATCTCTTGCAAATAATCTTACTAACATCGAATAATATACTCGAACACGAATATTTATCATCAACTATTCCATTAAAAAGGCCCCAGAGTTTCACCAAAAGTTCCCATACTATCCTTTCATCCCATCTTCAAAACGAGTGTATACCAAAACCATACAACATCAATACATCAACCTATTAAACTTAGAAGGGTCTACTATACAATTGAAAAGCTCCTACCATAACCCTTTCATCAAGGTCACATTATCAACCGTTTAATTCACAATTAGATGGGCATAAGCCCATATCAGTTCAACTCTTAGCGATGTTCATCATCAAACTTCAACACACAACAGTTATACCACAACCATTGTTGTTATCAACTGGCTTCATTATGAAATCTTGTTGCTACCTACTTTTATTCCCAAATCACATGGACATTAACAAACACGTATCCAATGTTTCCTCCTCGTATTTGGATTTCAGCAAAAATACACTAAAACTTCAAAAATCAAAATCTTCTATCGATCAAAAGTCTTAACAATGTTACAACCAAATTCATCGCGTCATTCTATACAGAAGAACTACATAGAACTCCCCTCATAACTTCTAGATTTACTGATATTCAATCCAGCCAACCGGTTATACACAGTTCCAGTAACTAATCATACTAAGGAATACATAAATCTGGTATTCCCTCTAATTTTTTTTCTTTCCACACAATTAAATTAATCCATGGGAACTAAAGAACCCAACAAGTTTAGCAACCTAAACAGTTTTAATGACCAGACTAGTTCATCAAGGTTCCATACTTCTTGATATCTCTTAATCACTACTCATATATACCGTTCATCAAGAACTAGGAAAAGACAACATCAACTTAATCAATTTCACTTCCAAGGTTACTAATTAATATTAATTATGCACCATACCAATGACTCATCTTGATACCCATACCATATCAAGTTATTTGATTACAATCTCTGATTTAACCATAACGAGGCATCACAAAAAGATTTTAACAATTTCCAACAGAAAAGAAAAGCCTTAAACTTCAACACTGAATAATCCAAAAGGAACACATAGAGCCAAAGCTTTCATGCTAACAAACTTGCAACTTCAAACTCTCAATACCCAACTATCAAACGAATAAATGAGTCATTTTTGCTAAAGAGAATGAAGGAACAACCAAGGAATTATCGATAATTGCCAATTGAGAAAGATCACAAGTAGCAAAGCGACTCGACGGTGGAAAACAATAATTGTTTCAGAGAACTATAAGAGACCATTGACACTCAACAACCACCATAAACCAAGAACCCCAGAGAAATTCATCATCCATCACAGATCAAGAATTTGCCAAGATTGAGGTCAAGAAAGAAATCAACTTTCTAAAACAGCTCACGCTCAACTCTTGCAACTAAGGTATTCAGGGTAACTACTTTATCGTCTACCACGAACGGTGGTATAGCCTGACAAAGTCCAAGGCCACAACCACGGTCTCCACTTCTTAACAACCATTATCAACACGCATAAACAATATAATCCAATATGATTATTCATGATCATCTCATGGCAATCATAGAATAGATTCATAGATATAGAATATCATAACATCTCATTTCATAGATTAACAACAAAAAAAGATAGCACAGAGGCAATTCAACAATTGCTCAACAAATGAAACAAAGCAATAGATAATGCGGAAGCAATGTAATTCCCAACCCCACCTACTGTGCACAGTGTGTCAATTTAATATTTTTCTATTAACCACGGACCTAAAGCCCGCTCTGATACCAATCAGAACACTCTGACTCAAAGATTGAGCCGGAATGCTACTAAAAATAAATTAAACTAAACTAAACTAAGACCTATTACAAATTTTCGGCAAAACCTCCTTTGTATAGTCAGCTATACCGAGGTTCCAACAATTAATCATGGCATTTATCAAAGTCTTCAAAATCAGGTTCATTCAAGCATGCAGGATAATCTCATAAACATAACTAAAATTTGCTATTCTCATTATTACAGTTAATCTGAAACTCAAACCATCTATAAGTAATTCTTATGATTGAGTGGTAGTGCGTGCATCCAAACATCTACTCCCTCCCCTGCATGCGGGTCTTGCCAGTTGTACCTAAAACACATCAAAGCAAGAGTGAGCCCAAAGACTCGACAAGTACCAACAAGGCTAAGCAAGTTATCATTCATAGCATCAACAATCCAAGATAAACAATGCACCAAAGTATAGCCTTCATGCTCATGTGAATGCAACCAATGCAATGCACCTTTCTCAACTTTATCTCTTTTCGCATTTTACCGGTAATGCGGGTATACAACAGTCATTTGTGTGCCCTGCACTCCACCGCACAGGGACCAAGAGCCTATACACCACATGTATAGGGACCATTGCCCATCCTCTTAATGATGGGGACCTCTTTGCTCATAGCCCACATTCCACGAATGTGGGGACCTCAAGCCCGTCATTTACATGACGGGGACCTCAACTGTATGTGCTTGGTCACCATGTGACCAAGGCACTAGATCTCTCAACATGCGTATGCACCATGATAACGTTCTTCATATGCAGGAACTCAACATATTAACATTAACATGTAAGCATTAACAACAACATCATACATGAATAAACTTATTCGTACTGCTAGCATTCCACATCATTGATATTCATAGCATTCTAGCATCCATGAATAGCACATTTAATCATAATACTAGCACACTTGAACAATCACTCATGAATATCAATTAATCATTTCTCTAGTATCCTTCATCCTTAATCTTACTTACCATACTATCAACCTTGCATGGTTATTACGCATCAAAGTATTAGCATCCTCTATCAAACAGTCATAATTAGTCACTCAAACAGAGTACTTGCATTCACTAAGATAAATTGGAACTCATCACCATAACATCCATGCATAGCTATTATGAGCCAAACACAAACAGTCACAGCATACTAGCATAGATATACAATAGCCCGAATACTTGCCTCAACTGTGCGAGAACGGTGGACGCGAAGAGGGTGCTGCCCCTGGAACCGCGCTCCCACCTGAATATAAAGGTATCCCAATCTAAGGCCAACACGCTGGACCAAGAGCATAAATAATAACACAACAAACTCGCTACTCTCAAGCGCTAACAAAAACCCCAATTTCTAGCGATCGTTTTGGTGATCACTGCGGACAGTCAACTTCTAAAATTCATAACTTTCTGCTCAGAGGTCCAAATAAGGTGTTCTCAGACTTTTTGGAAAGGTAATTTAATTACCTAAATAAACTTAGTTGGGGAGCCCTTTTGATTCTGCCAATTACTACCTCTACCGAGCCAACCTACAGAGCAACAATTATCACGTCGGGTTCTCTGGACAGATCACTAAAACTATCATAACTTTTGCTACGAAAGTCCAAATCTTGCGTTCTTTATCTCTATCAAAAGGTATGGAAATTACCTACATTTTTCGTTATATTGAGGTCCTCTGATTTCGACCTTAACTACCCGATTCATCCCATTTTCTACAGACTGTTCTAAACTGACAGATTAACAGAGCAGCGATACTAAAAAATTCATAACTTCCTGACCGTTAATCGGATTTGGGTGATCTTGGTGGCCACTGAAAGATAAGAACAACATCTACAACTCTCTAGGAGATCCAAACTCCTAATTCTGCCTCTAACCACATGAAACTGGCCACGCAACATTCTGGACAGAATTGCAACTTTAACAGACCGACTTCAATCTTGCCAAAACTACTCGATTTCGGTTCTCGACTAAACACACAACAACAAACGAAGCTAGTTACCCTTGGCGCAGCTGAAGATCACGAACTCCGGATGGGATCCGCTTTCTTCTCTTCTCCTTCTCTTCTCCCCTCTTCCTTCCCTCTTCTCCTCCTCCTTCTCTTCCTCAACCAGCCGCAATGGGAGGGTCCTTCTTCTACCTTGGACAGCAGCAATGGGGACTTGGAGGATGCTTGGGAGGGTGGAAGGGGAGGTAACCAGGAGGAGGCGTGAGAGAGGGGGTGGCGGCCACCAAGGGGAGAGGGTGGGGCGTGAGGAAGTGGGGAGGAGGGCTGCGGTTAGGGTTTGGGGGAGTGGTGCCCCCTTTGGCCGGCTGCCCTTGGGCTCCCATGGCTGGGCCCAAGCCAGGAGTGACTAAAAACACTGATTTTCCCTTTTCAACTATTGAGCTGAAATTAACCAAAAGGTCCTTTCCGAAAACCATTGAATTCTCTCCCGAATATTTAATCTCCCCCGATTAAGGCTTAACACACTTTCGGGGTATTACAGTCATGCATGGGAGGGAGTAGGCATTGGAAAGCACGCACTATGTAACACCCCAACTCTCAAAGAGCCTGGAATGCAACTGGAATTATACTATTCTAGCACAAACTACCAATTTTTGGCAGAATCTTCTTTGTTTAAACAGCTATACTGAGAGTTCAACAATAAAACATGGCCTTTAACAATATTTCTCATAATCAACTCTACTCATTCATGCATGATAATCAAATGAACATACCAAGACTGGCAACCTCATTATTACAAATAATCAGATACTCAAACCAAAACCATATATGGTGATAACCAAACAGTTTATTTATTTCTAAATTGGTGCTAAGTGGCAAACGCCTTAAGAGTGTGAGGTAGTGAGTGCAACAATTTCTATTCCCTCCCATGCATGTCGTTCCTGCCTCTGGTACCTAAAACACATTAAAGCAAGGGTGAGCCTAAAGACTCAGCAAGTATCAACAAGGCCATAAACAAGAACACAAACATAGCATCGATGATCCTCAATTAACATCACACTAAATATAGCAATTTAACTCATGATATGCAACCAATGCAATGCTCCTTTGAACTTTATCTCTGTTCGCATTTTACCGTGTCATGGGGTATACAACCGTCATTGTATACCCTTGCACCTGCCTGCGCCTCTCAGCACGGGGACCAATAGCCTATACACCACATGTATAGGGACCTTTGCCCATCATCTTAATGATGGGGACCTCTTTGTTCATTAGCCCACGTTCCACGAATGTGAGGACCTCAAGCCCGTCATCTACACGACGGGGACCTCAACTGTATGTGCTTGGTCACCATGTGACCAAGACACCTGTATGCTCTCAACATGCATATGCACCATGATAACATTTTCATATGCAGGAATACAACATATTCTCATTGGCACGGAAGCAATAACAACATGCGGAAGAACCTTTAACCATAACTAGCAGTCATCAAAATAAACAGTAACTCATCTCATAAGCAGGCATGCATGGCTATACGATCAAGATACACCACAATCATATCATGCAAGCATACATATATTATAGCCCGAATACTTGCCTCAACCGTGAGAGCGGTGGGACGCGACGAGGTGCTGCCCTGGGACCACGCTCCCACCTGAATTTTAAGATAACCCAATCTAAGACCAACATACTGAACCAAGAGCATAAGAACAACACAAATGAACTTGCTAAACCCCCAAGTGTTTCCCAACTTCCAATTTCTAGCGATCGATTTGGCGCACACTGTAGACAGTCAACTTCTAAAATACATAATTTTCTGCTCAGGAATCCAAATAAGATGATCTTAGACTTTCTAAAAAGGTAATTAAATTAACTAATAAACCTATTTGGGGAGCCCTTTTAATTCTTCCATTTACTTCCCCTACCAAGCCAATCTACAGAACATCAGAATTCACGTCGAGTTCTCTGGACAGTGCACTAAAACCACCATAACTTTTGCTACGAAAGTCCGAATCTTGCATTCTTTATCTCTATGAAAAGGTATAGAAATTACCCACATTTTTCGTTATATTGAGATCCTCTGATTTTGTCTTTAACTAATAGATTAATTCAGATTTCTACAGACTGTCCCAATACTGATAGATCAGCAGGACAGCGATACTAAAAAATTCATAACTTTCTAACCGTTAATCGGATTTGAGCGTTCTTGGCGGCCAATGAAAGCTAAGAACAATACCTACATATCTCTAGGAGACCAGAACTCCCAATTCGGCCTCTAAACACATGAAACTGGCCGCGCAACATTCTGGACAGAATTGAACATTGAACAGAATTAATCCGATCCAATCGATCTAATTGCAATCGCCTCTAATGACTGTCACACATCACAAGAAACCCGTCGTTACCCTTGACGATATGCTGGACGACGACGAACAGGCCCCGAAGAAGATCCTCCTTCTCCTCTCTTCCTTCTCTTCTCCCTTTTCTTCTCCCTTCTCTTCTTTTCCCCTTCTTCCTCCTCCTTGGCCGGCTGCAATGGGGCTTCCTCTTCCCTTTGGCCAGCAGCAATGGGGGTGGAGGGGAGGTAGGGAGGAGGAGGTTGGGGCACCGGTTGGAGGAGGGGAGGGGTGAGGGAGGTGGCGGCCACAATGGGGGGAGGTGGGGAGTGGAGGGGGCCTAGGGTTTGGGGGAGGGGGTGGCGTCTCCCCCCCTATGGCCGGCCTGCCCACATGGGCCAAGGCCCGGGGCCTGAGTTGCCAACTAAATGCGAAAAACCCCCTCTCGTTTCCTGATTTAGTGGTTTTCTAAAAGAACCCTTCTCCCGACTACTTATTCTCTCCCGGTTAAATCATTTCGAATATATTTTGGGGTATTACATTCTACCCCCCTTAAACAGAATTCGACCCCGAATTCTACTTGTCATCTACTCGCAAAACAACAAAAACCACAACTGAAAATTAATATCCAACAAGTTGTACCCGACATGAACAACTTTGGTTAAAGCTTGATCATGCGAGACTACCTCCCAAGTCTCTTCTCGCTCAGATCGACGCGACCATAACACCACGACGTAACACGCCGTCTGAACTAACACTCAACCTGGTACTCCAGGTACACTCATCAGATGAGACTCGAAGGTCAACGTTGTTAACGAAACCTCAAACTCTGGATCTCCCAGGTGCTCACTCACAGCAGAATAGACAAGACGTTACGTACTCCGCGCACGGACTCGAGACAGTCCTAGCGATACCCAACTAGCGAAAACAACCCAATGTACCTTGGGGCAACCCCCCCAGTGTTACCGAACCACGCAACAAGCGCATAGAACACAGAACTCGTGTTCCACCTTTTCAAAAAAAAAAAACTCCTCACTAAAGCAAGGATCATCTCCTTTAACCAGAAACACACAACATAACTCGCTTTAAACACACTCTTTTACCGACATAGCCCAACTGAAAATGAAGGACTCTCATCGCAACCAAACGTTACCAACTCGGTACTAAAAAAATCAAATTCGAGATCGAAGGTTTATCACGAAAATCTTTCCACCTTCAATTTAGAAAATTTGCAAATAAACACCACGTTTGCCAAAGAGAAATCACTCGAATATCCAATTCCACCATTTCTTTTATTCTTTACGAGCAGATAAGAACCACACATGCCAACATAAAGTCAAGCCCAATTTGCGAAAGACATCCGTCATAAACTCATAGCTCATACAAGAATCGGAGAGCGTTTGATTACTCGAGAACAATCTTTTCTCAATTTCTCCTTTAGAAATAAAATTTCTCTCAACTTTTGGAATCGATTCATCGCATAACACCCTAACCCATCTCTCTTAACTTGGCATTCTTAACGCTATGCTCAAGCGGAAATACATCAACCACACCTCTGAATAGAGGCTCTATCGACCACAGAAACAATACTCTAGTCAACACATCTACCGACAGAATTACTTTGATAGATAACTTCTGATGCATCCCAAAATGGATCTTCACACTTAATCACGTTACCTCAATCCTTAAAAATGAACAACTCGGAATTCACATCACATATTCTCATGTATTTCATCAAAAGTTTTCTATCAATGATCATCCCACTATTCAAAATCCACCCTTATACTTCTTCTTCACATTATCATTGGGCGATCAAAATTCTAGCATAACAATGCAAAGCTCAAATTTAACCTCCAAGACTCTTGCAACGAACTTCTCATAAAGAAGATAGGGAAAACCTCGATTAAAATCCTCAAATTCTCATAGTCCATACATACTCGCACTAACATCAACATGAAAATATCTTCTTGACCCAATTATCTTTATAAAGATTCTAACTCTTAGAGAGTTACTTACTAAGTCCAAGTCTTTCCGGCAATAATCCAACCATCCCGTCTACCTCATTAGTCACTTTAACGATCAGTTGCTTCGCTAATATTACTCTCATTACAACACCATCATAATTCATCCGCACAACCATGCAAGGTACTCAATCGTGACACTCTAATACATCGATCAAGATTCCCATCCTTTAAAAATTCCAATGTTCCACCCAAATTGAACAATGGATCTTGGTTCTAAATCTTCATAGGTTCTAATAGTTGCAATAATGCAATCGGTTTAGCCTCAAAGGCAAACATTCTGTACAAATAAAATTCCTTCAAGAATTACACACGAAATTAGTTCATCCTTCATCGCTCCTCGATTAACTTACAATCCAAGATCTCACAACCACAATGAATAAATACTTGAAAACCACTGTGAAATAAATCGGTGGATCCTTCCTCCAAGAAAAAGCAATGAAGACATTTCTTGCTTGAAGTAAACACGGGACCAAGGGAAATAGTCACTTAGACAAAGAACTCGAAAAACATAAGAGAAAGTCAACGATGAGGGCTCAAGCCCTACTGAAAGCGAATACCAAACCACAAAAGAGAAAATCGTAATGCCCTTTCAAAATTGATAAACCCTTATGGAACAATTGCATATGGTTCAAGCACACTCAAACAAACTGCAAAATGCGAAACGATTTAAATCTCAAACACTTATACTTCACTCCTTCCTTTAACAAGGAAAGTTATTCTCTGTGATTACTACATCACTTTGCTAGCTTAAACATGATAGGCTCTTAAAACCCAAATCCTAGGAACCACTTAAGAACCAATAAAATGCTTTCGACATGCCACTTGCTCGAATCAAACTCAATCACCACAATACTCAAGAGGTCCAAATAATCACAACCGCAAAACTCGAAACACTTTTACTAAATCCAAATTACGAAAGACGATCAATTTACTTTACTTCTAAAAGAATCATCACCACACACACAAGTCACCATCTCTCGCAGATAATCTTACTAACATCAAGAATAATACACTCTGAACACGAATCTTTGTCATCAACTATTTCATTAGAAAGCCTCCAAAATTTCACCACATTGTTTCATACTTCCTTTTCATCCCATCTTCAAAACGAGTGTATACCAAATCCATACTACCCCACTACATCAACTTCTTAAGTTTGGAAGGGGTCTACCACCCAATTGAAAAAAAGTCCTACCCAAAAATCTTTCATCAAGGACACATTATCATCCGATATTTTCACAATCATGTGGGCATAAGCCACCTATTATATCATATCAATTCAACTTTTAGCGATACTCAACATCAAACTTTAACACACAACAGTTATACTACAACCATTGTTGTTATCAACTGGCTTCATTATAAAATCTAATTGCTACCTACTTTCCTTCCCAAATCACATGGATATTAACAAACACATATTCAACTGTTCCTCCTCATATTTGAATTTTGGCAAAAATACACTAAAACTTCACAAATCAAAATCTTCTATCGATCAAAAGTCCTAACAACACTATAACCCAATTCATCGTGTCATCCTATATAGAAGAACCACATAGAACTCCTCCCATAAATTCTAAATCCACCGATATTCAATCCATTCAACCAGTTGTACACAATTCCAATAACTAATCATACTAGGGAATATGTAAATCTAGCATTTCCTCTAGTTTCCCTTTCCACACATTTAAATTAATCTATGGGAACCAAAGAACCCAATAAGTTTAGCAACCTAACGATTTTTAATGACCAGACTAATTTATCAATGTTCCATACTTCTTGATATCTCTTTTGACTCCACATAGGTGTGGACATACTCGAGTCACTACTCATATCTGAGTTCATCAAGAACTGGTAGAAGACAACATCAACTTAATCAATTTCACTCCCAAAGACACTAGTTAAGGCTAATCATGCACCTTGCAACTAATCCAACTTGACATCACAATGCTATGAATTATCTCGCATACTTACAAACTCTCACTTAACACAACAAATCATTGCAAAGAGAGTTGACACTCTCTTTCTCTATGAAGAGGGTCTAAATTTCAACACTCCATCTACTCCAAAATAAATAAGTAGAATCAAAACTTTATTCAATGAACTTTGTGAAAGATAATTCCCATATCCAAAATACCAAAGCAGACACCGGGTCACCTTCATCAACGGAAAGGTAAGATTCTCAAGAAAAGAACGTTCGCATGAAGTCGCAAAGATAGCTCACACTCGGCAAGTCAACAATTGTTTTGTAAAACAAAGATGGACCAATTGCAACCAAAACACTAACAATTTGTTTTATTACAATCTCACGACTTAACCAAGACACGACATAGTCAAAAGAACTTTGATGCTTCCTCTCATAAAAGAGAAGTATCAACTTCGAACTCAAATCCGAAAAAGAGTGCATGGGGCCAAAGCTTTCTCACGTTGTAAGGACAAATAAAATAAAGCTTCCATTGACCAAAGTTCCAAGTAAAAGATCAATCTTATAGACCATCTATGTTTAAAAACAGCAAAACAACTCGTCATTCGGAGAACAAATGTTTGCTTTAAGGAGCCAACAACAACCGATGAACACTCATCAATGAAATAACCATCGACCCAAGAGAATTCATCCACCGGTCGGACCAAGAATAACCATTCCAACTCAAGGAAGACAATAACCTTCCCAAAAAAACCCAGATGGTGGTGCAATCCTGGCAGCCCAAGGCTAAAACCACAAGCTTACCCTCTCATCATCTACTATCATCAAATATAACAATCTTAAAGGCAACCCATAAGTATTCATACCAATTTCACATCAGAAATGATCAAAGCAATACAATGGAAACGTAAATGCAATGCTTGACCCATCCCCAACTTACTATGCACAGTGTGTCAATTTAACAATTTATTTACCATGGACCTACTGCCCGCTCTGATACCAACTGTAACACCCCAACTCTCAAAGAGCACGGAATACTCTACTGAATTATACTATTCTAGCACAAACTACCAATTTTTGGCGAGAATCTTCTTTGTTTAAACAGCTATCTTTGAGAGTTCAACAATAAAACATGGCCTTTAACAATATTTCTCATAATCAACTCTACTCATTCATGCATGATAATCAAATGAACATACCAAGACTGGCAACCTCATTATTACAAATAATCAGATACTCAAACCAAAACCATATATGGTGATAACCAAATAGTTTATTTATTTCTAAATTGGTGCTAAGTGGCAAACGCCTTAAGAGTGTGAGGTAGTGAGTGCAACAATTTCTATTCCTCCCATGCATGTCGTTCCCGCCTCGTACCTAAAACACATTAAAGCAAGGGTGAGCCTAAAGACTCGGCAAGTATCAACAAGGCCATAAACAAGAACACAAACATAGCATCGATGATCCTCAATTAACATCACACTAAATATAGCAATTTAACTCATGATATGCAACCAATGCAATGCTCCTTTGAACTTTATCTCTGTTCGCATTTTACCGGTAATGCGGGGTATACAACCGTCGCTGTATACCCTTGCCTGTGCCCTCTGGCACAAGGACCAATAGCCTATACACCACATGTATAGGGACCTTTGCCCATCATCTTAATGATGGGGACCTCTTTGTTCATTAGCCCACATTCCACGAATGTGGGGACCTCAAGCCCGTCATCTACACGACGGGGACCTCAACTGTATGTGCTTGGTCACCATGTGACCAAGACACCTGTATGCTCTCAACATGCATATGCACCATGATAACATTTTCATATGCAGGAATACAACATATTCTCATTGGCACGGAAGCAATAACAACATGCGGAAGAACCTTTAACCATAACTAGCGGTCATCAAAATAAAAATAACTCATCTCATAAACAGGCATGCATGGCTATACGATCAAGATACACCACAATCATATCATGCAAGCATACATATATTATAGCCGAATACTTGCCTCAACCGTGAGAACGGTGGGACGCGACGAGTGCTGCCCCTGGGACCACGCTCCCACCTGAATTTTAAGATAACCCAATCTAAGACCAACATACTGAACCAAGAGCATAAGAACAACACAAATGAACTTGCTAAACCCCCCAAGTGTTTCCCAACTTCCAATTTCTAGCGATCGATTTGGCGCACACTGTAGACAGTCAACTTCTAAAATACATAATTTTCTGCTCAGGAATCCAAATAAGATGATCTTAGACTTTCTGAAAAGTTAATTAAATTAAATAATAAACCTATTTGGGGAGCCCTTTTAATTCTTCCATTTACTTCCCCTACCAAGCCAATCTACAGAACATCAGAATTCACGTCGGGTTCTCTGGACAGTGCACTAAAACCACCATAACTTTTGCTACAAAAGTCCGAATCTTGCATTCTTTATCTCTATGAAAAGGTATAGAAATTACCCACATTTTTCGTTATATTGAGATCCTCTGATTTTGTCTTTAACTAATAGATTAATTCAGATTTCTACAGACTGTCCCAATACTGATAGATCAGCAGGACAGCGATACTAAAAAATTCATAACTTTCTAACCGTTAATCGGATTTGAGCGTTCTTGGCGGCCAATGAAAGCTAAGAACAAGACCTACATATCTCTAGGAGACCAGAACTCCCAATTCGGCCTCTAAACACATGAAACTGGCCGCGCAACATTCTGGACAGAATTGAACATTGAACAGAATTAATCCGATCCAATCGATCTAATTGCAATCGCCTCTAATGACTGTCACACATCACAAGAAACCCGTCGTTACCCTTGACGATATGCTGGACGACGACGAACAGGCCCCGAAGAAGATCCTCCTTCTCCTCTCTTCCTTCTCTTCTCCCTTTTCTTCTCCCTTCTCTTCTTTTCCCCTTCTTCCTCCTCCTTGGCCGGCTGCAATGGGGCTTCCTCTTCCTTTGGCCAGCAGCAATGGGGGTGGAGGAGGTAGGGAGGAGGAGGTTGGGGCACCGGTTGGAGGAGGGAGGGGTGAGGAGGTGGCGGCCACAATGGGGAGGTGGGAGTGGAGGGAGGGCCTAGGGTTTGGGGAGGGGTGGCGCCTCCCCTATGGCCGGCCTGCCCACATGGGCCAAGGCCCAGGGCCTGAGTTGCCAACTAAATGCGAAAACCCCCTCTCGTTTCCTGATTTAGTGGTTTTCTAAAAGAACCCTTCTCCCGACTACTTATTCTCTCCCGGTTAAATCATTTCGAATATATTTTGGGGTATTACACACTACCTCACAACATTTATGCAATTGCTATTTGGTTTCATTTAGGAATAAATAACTGTGTGGAGACTATCTAGGGATGTTTTATGATGTTGGTTGTTGGATTATTCATGGTTATGAGAATGATGTTAATTGTTTACAATCGAACGATTATTTTATATGCATGAAAGACTTGGATTATAGAAATAATAATAAATGCCATGATCATCTGTTGATACCTCGATTTTGTTGTTCATACAAAGGAAATTCTGTCGAAAAATTTATAGAATGTTCTAGTTATTTTAATTCTTGTAGCATTCTAGGCTCATGTGGAGCTGGGGTGTTACAGACAACCCTCGAGTTTTCTTGGATTTCATTTATGTTTAGTTCACCTTCATTGCTAGTTGTATCTTCTATGTGTGTCGACTAGACTACCCGGTCAAGATCCTTAATTGAAATCCCACCTTATCAAGTGCTTCAATCCTCTTTGCAATTTTAGATTGCTATTTATCTTGTTCTTGCTTGTTCTTCGATTGCATGCAGGAATAGACCTTCGTGGTCAGGTCGATCGTGCTTCTAGCATGGTCGATAATGAACTCGGAGTTGGTTCAGTGATTGCCGAGCATATTGATCATGTGCGATTGGTAGCCGAATCGTGAGAGTCGTCTCCACCAAATCGAGTTATCCATCTCACTGAAAGATCGGGATACCTATTATCGCATCAACTTAGCATGAGCACTTTTGGACATTTTGTAGGCCTAGAGTTAGGTGTGATGTCCCTGTATAATTATTTGAAGTTGGTACTTTTGTTGGTCTAGTTGCTTCTTTTGTAATATAAAAGCAACAAGCGTGTGCGCCAACCCACTTAACTTGTGCTTATTCCCCCTTGTCTTGTCCACTTCGCTTGAACTGCTTTTATTTGAGTAGGATGACGATAACTGCTCGATTCGCGACTCATGCAGGAGTTTCCTCCTGATCGCAACAACTAGGAGGCGAGGTTCCTACACCCTCGCAGCCCAATCCGTAGCACCCATCGACGTCAACGCCGGCCGAGCAAACTCAGCCTGCGTCTACCGCCACCGTTGAAGAAGAAGCCCTGTGCCACCGCACCTTGGCACAAGTCTTGGCCGTGATTGAACAAGGCTGGCAGACGAACAATCTTTTGCTCCAGCAATTGGTGCAAAATACCGCTACCTTCGGCACTACTACTGGAGGGAACATAGCTGCTACAAATCAACCGTCGTCTGGGTTGGGCAAGTTCATGTGAACTCAGCCACCAACCTTCGCTTCAGTAGCTGATCCTCTCGATGCGGATGATTGGTTCCACATAGTGGAAAGCAAGCTGATCATTGCCCAGTACAATGATGAGGAGAAGTTGCTTTACGCATCTTACCAGCTGCAAGGCGCAGCGGCTGCCTGGTGGGAAAATCATTAGGCCATCCTTCCAGAGGGCCAGACTCTCACCTGGGCTGCTTTCAAGGAGGCATCCCGTAATGCCGATATCCCCTCAAGTATCATGGATATTAAGAGGCGGGAATTCTATGAACTTCGCCAGGGGAATCAGTTGGTGATGCAGTTTCTCCACCGCTTCAATTATCTCGCCCGCTATGTTATGTTCGAGATACCAAACGAAGGGAGGAAAATTGCTCTCTTCCAGGAACGCCTCAACGATGAGTTGAAGTGGTCACTTGCTGCCCATGACGTCCCCAACTTCTAGGATCTCATCAACAAGGCTATTCGGGTTGAAGACAACACCCGAGTAGTGGTAGAAAACCGCAAGCGCAAGTGGCTTATGCAAAAATCAACAAACAACAGTGTGCCTCGACCATACGCTTGGCAACTAACAAGCGTGCGTCCTTCAGCACCACCACCTCCAAGATTTCAAGGCCAAAGCCCTCATCCTCAGCAAGCCGTGGTTCAACAATACAACTATGGAGTACAACCATCCGATAGTTAGAACTGGGCAGCAGATGTTACCTGCTACGGCTACAGTGAACACGATCACTTTGTGAATGCGTGCCCGAAGAAAATATTTCTAGCCCCTCATCCTCAACCCCTCTGTGTCCAGCAATGATCTAAGGGCCTCGCGCGAGGTCAAGGAGGGCAGCAAGCCCCAAGCTGACACAAAGCTTTGGATGCAGCCATCTGAACCATACGACCGCAGAAGAGGCTGACGCTTCACCTGATGTGGTGATAGGTGCAATTCTCATTCACTCCGTACCTATATTGGCATTATTTTATTTTGGACCTTCTCACTCATTCATATCAAAGAAATTTGCTGTACAACAAGACATAAAGATTACGCACCAAGACACAAATATGGTAGTCTACTCCACCGGAGCAGTTATGTGAACAAAAGTTGGTTGTTTCGCAGTCTAGATGGAAATCAATGGGATAGAATTCAATGCAAATTTCATTATAATAGATACACCTGGGATAGATATTATACTAGGGATGGACTAGCTAGCTAAAAACAAAGGAGTAATAGATTGCATAGAGCGAGTTGCCTCTCTTCTCAACTCTGATGGGGAACAACCATTTTCACCTCCACTTATGCCGCTCCATCGCAGCAGCCCATATTCAATTCCTTCTCAATCCCAAAGCTTAGCCAAGTGCCTATAGTGTGTGAGTACCCCGATGTGTTTCCAGATGAATTGCCGGGAATGCCACCAGAACGCGACATGGAGTTCGTCATCGACTTGATACCAGGAGCAGCACCTATGTCCAAGCGACCCTATCGAATGGCATCTAACGAGTTGGCCAAATTAAAACAACAACTCAAATAATAGTTGGACAAGGGATTCATTCGTCCTAGCTCGTCACCGTGGGGTGCCCCCATGCTATTTGTAAAGAAGAAGGACGACAGTCTGCGGATGTATGTTGACTACCGTTCTCTAAATGAAGTCACCATCAAAAAAAAAACCCTCTCCCGAGGATTAATGATTTGTTTGATCAGATGAGTGGTGCAAGTGTCTCCTCCAAGATTGACCCGAGACTCGGATATTTTCAACTGAAGATTAGACTAGAAGACATCTTGAAGCCTACTTTTACCACCCGTTATGGTTTGTATGAGTACACCGTAATGTCCTTTAGAGTGACCAAAGCTCTTGCAAATTTCATGAACCTCATGAACAAGATTTTTTATAGAGTATTTGGATCAGTTCGTGGTAGTCTTCATCAACGATATTCTTATCTACTCCAAGACCATAGAAGAATATGAGCAACACTTGACGAGGGTGTTCGATAAGTTGCACGAGCATCAACCGTATGCCAAGTTCAGTAAGTGCGAATTTTGGCTCAAGGAAGTTGGTTTCCTAGGCTATGTTTTATCTAAAGGAGGTGTGGCAGTAGATCCGAGCAAAATACAGCATGTCTTAGCTTGGAAACAACCATGCACCATTCCAAAAATCCAAAGTTTCCTTGGTCTGGCTGGATATTACCGCCGATTCATCAAGAACTTCTCTAAGATTACAAGACCAATGACCCAGCTTCTGAAGAAGGAGAAGAAGTTCGAGTGGTTGGCAGCGTGTGACGAAAGCTTTCATGAGTTAAGGAAAAGACTCACAATAGCCTAGTGCTTACTCTACCTGACATACACAAGGACTTAACTATGCATTGTGATGCATCCCGCTATGGCCTCGATTGTGTGCTAATGCAAGAAGGCAAAGTAGTGGCCTATGCCTCACACTAGTTGGCGCCTCATGAAGCTAATTATCCAACCTAGGATTTGGAAGATGGCTTGAATTGATCAAGGACTATGACTTAAGCATTCATTACACTCCATTCATCCTGGAAGCACCAAGATGTATCAGGACCTTTAAAACTAGTTCTAGTGGCCTGGTATGAAGCCAGACGTCACCAAGCATATAACCATGTGCGACATATGTCAACGTGTTAAGGTAGAACACCAGCGACCCACAGGATTGCTCCGACCGCTGAACATTCCTCAGTGGAAATAGGATGAAACATGCTTGGATTTCATAACTAGACAGCTGAAGACCAAAAATGGACATGATTCCATATAGGTTACCGTGGATTGCCTCACCAAGGTGGCACACTTTATTCCAGTTCGCACCACCTATAATAGAGCCAAATTTGTAGAGCTCTATATGAACAACATCATTTGTCTGCATGGTGTACCAAGAATCATCACCTCCGATCGAGGCCCTCAATTCACCTTAAGGTTTTGGCATAACATACATGAGCTATTGGGAACTGAGCTATTCTTCAGCATAATATTCCACCCCCAATCTAGAGGTCAAACAGAAAGGACCAATCAAATTCTAGAAGATATGTTGCGAGCTTGTGTGCTGTCCTATAGAACGAATTGGGTGAAATGCTTGGCGTTTGCCGAGTTTTCCTATAACAATAGCTTCCAATCTAGTCTTCAGATGTCACCATTCGAAGCACTTCATGGGAGGAAGTGCAGAACACCCCTGTTCTGGTCCGAAGTCAATGAAAGACAATTCTTTGGACCGACTATTATCAAAGAGGCACAAGAGCAAGTTGATGCGATCAGAAGATGCTTGAAACAAGTGGAGTCACGACAGAAGAGCTATGCTGATTGTCACCGCCGTGAACTAACCTTTGAAGTAAATGATTATATTTATCTTAAGGTCTCACCGCTGCTAGGCATCCGCCATTTCCATGTCCACGGGAAACTGGCGCCTGGGTACATTGGACCGTACCGAATCCTCGTAAGAAAAGGCAAAGTGGCATGCCAACTGGAGTTGCCACCACAACTATCAGATGTGCACAATGTCTTTCACATATTGCAGCTGAAGAAGTGTCTGTGAGTCCCAATCGAACTCACTTAGTTGGAGAACATCGATCTCCAACCAATTCTTTCTTATCGGGAGCACCCGATCTGAATCTTTGACGAAGCCATCAGGCATACTCGCAGTCGCACCATCACGATGCTAAAAGTCCAATGGAGCAACCACACTGAAGATAAAGCCACAAGGGAGCAAGAAGATCATCTTAGAGCTGAATTCCCCTCTTTCTTTCCCGAGCCTACCGAATCATGGGGACGAGATTCGTTGTAGGGGGGTAGGTCTATAACATCCCAAATTTTGGGTTTATATTTCAAATGTATGAAAATGTGATTTTTTAAAACTTTTGCTGCATCTTGTCGTCATTTATTTTATTTGGATTTTCATCCAAGGTTTTATTAGATTTTCAAAACCTAAAGCATCAATTTTGAAAAACATAAACCTAATGGATAATTAAAAGCAAATGGAGATAAAAGATAATAATACAAACCTAGCATAATTATGCTGAATATAAAATGAGGGAAATAACTAAAGCATGTTCTGGAATTTTTCCTCAAAACAAATATTAAAGGATAAAACAAACTGAAACTTCAAAGATTTTTAGAGAGGAATATATAGCGGAAGAAACCCTAGAAAATTACACAAAAATCTATAGAGTGCCAGTAACCTACCCTAAAAATTTTATGAATTTTGGAGCCCTACACAATTACCCAGCGCGTGGACCGAACACTGTTCGTATGGACTCCGATCCACATGCACTATATGGTGAGCCAAGCCACTAACGTGTGGGTCCTAGTTGTAAGTAAATAGATTTCCTTTAGGAATTTAAATGGAAAAGAAAAAAAAATTAGCTTGGACCCACTAGTCATACGCTAATGATTTTCGGCAGAAAAATCGAAGGAAAAAGAAAAGGGGCGCAGGACCCACTGTAAGAGAGACATTTCTCTCTTCTCTTTCTTTTTTCAAGGATTTTCAAACCAAACCAACTTCAAACCTTAATAACTTTTGCCACAAAATTCCAAATTGAATGAATTTTGTCTCTAAATTTGTCTAAAATCATAATATACCTGAATATGCAAAGATATTTGATTTTGTTACTGTTAGATTTTATTTGCACTATTGAATTGATTTTCGGTTCTTTTTGCAATAGACGTTGATTGAGCAACCGAAATCTTCGACGACAAGCCAATCTTATATTCAAAACAACAAGAGCAGGTAGCACCCCCTTTGATCATGTCGATCCCAGTATTTGACTTATTGTACTTTGTTTTGCAAAGCTATTATTGCATGCATGTATGTTCAGTATTAAACTGTTATGTTTGGGATGTTGGTAGTTGTAAATCATATTTGATGCATGAATTCCCTTGAGATGTTGATATCCTTACTGTTGTAGACATTAGGATATGGATTAGAAAATAAATAATGTCATTTGGGAATTTTGAGTGCGAGTTATCGCACAAATGCTTATTAGAACGATAGTTTTCCCGGAAAAGGTAAATAAAGGACAGTATGATAAATGTGAATTTGGGAGATTTATGAAAATGTCTAGATGGGTGAGCTACTATTATTTTCTAAAAATAAAATACAAAACCTAGCGCGGGCGAGTTATATTATATTCTGAGAAGAGTGAGAGGATACTCACTAGTAGATAGGGGGAGATTCTCACCCGGGTCAATTAAAGACCAGATGCCAGCAAATCCAAAGCTGAGACCTAACATACAACCACATATGCTAGTATGAGGATGACCTTAGCTAACTAAGTCATTGAAAACTAGCCCTGCACGCAGGTAGGCTGTAGAGTGCGGACATGCCGAATGATAGGCATGTTTGAAGGGGCTCCCAACATCAAGAGGGTGGGAACAAAGCCTCCAACACAACTGTGAATGCCTCACAGAGATAGGGGTGTAAATCTGGGTGAAGTGAGGGTATCGATTCATTGGGCTAGTGTAGGGTTAGGACTAGGTAATGTAAAGGCTTCGACGTGTGCTCTAGACTGCTTGCCTACGGTAGTGAGCCGTGGTATCGATGGATGCCAAATAAACTAGAGAATTTGTGTTATGTGGGTAAAGTTGTACACCTCTGTAGAGTGTAAATATATTATAATAGCTGTGCTTACGGTCATGAGTGTGCTTAGTGCGGACGGTATGGGTTTAGTATTGATTTTCACAAAAACTATCTTATCGATAAAACATGGGAAATGGTTTATGGTTTATTTGGGATAACTGCTATGTTATGGCTGCACATGAAATGTTGCTCACAGCCGAGGAGGGTTGTGAGTTGTAGTTGATATTATTGTTGATTCATTCAATTACTTATTACTGTCTAGTATCTATTTAACTGCTCTTTCAAATTCCGTTGCAAAGTACTACATATGAATATTGCAAATAGAATCTGCTTACTGCAAAATAACTTGTAGAGTAGAGCTACCACCTTTGCTAGTTGTCCATTTATATAATCTTTGCGATACACTACAAGTCTTCTTAGTACACAAAGTACTAAATCTTGCTTATGTTGTTGTTTAGAGTATGAGGAAGAAGCTACGCCAGACGACGCCTTCTTTGCACTCGGAAACAGAGGGTTCGGTGACGGGTCTATCTAGGCCTTATTTCTTGTCGGTTGCCTTTGCTATTCCTTCCGCTGCTACTTTACTCTATTATTACTTGTTTATATTTGGCCAGTCGGCCGCTGATGTAATAACTGTACTGCTTAAGTACCCCTTTGCTTTACTTTTACATGCGAATGTATCGATGTGAATGCCAAATGTTGTGAATGTGTGTACTAGCCACTGATAATGGGACTAGTACAGTACACATATAAGGTCTTCGGGTATTCCACGCCCGGGGTCTAACAAATAGACGATGAACACTGCCAAAACAACATTAATCAATGACATCATTATCATCGCTTATTCTCAGATCTTTATTTTTATGCTCAATTATGCAATCCTCTTTCCATCATTCTCACACGCAATCATCAAATAATTTCTTTTCAATGCATCTCTACACTACATGTCCACATGCACTTCTTTCACGTATACCAGTATAGCGTGAGTGAACACTCACGATAATATTCACTCTCAAGCCCGTCCTCATCAAGGATCGGGGTCCTCCACTCCCATGGAGTTGTGATCAACATAATCACTTTTTCATATCCAACAATACGAAATAATGCAAGACCATCCACATTGCTTGAAATTAAAAATAAAATATAAGCACAAACAGTAATGGTAATGAGTGATAAAGAAGTACAGGGATTAACCATTGATCACTGTCTACCATGCACTTATGTAACAGCCCTAACTTAGGGTTTGTATTTCAAATGTAAAATTTTGAGGAGAAATAAAAACTTTTGTTGTCTCTTCAAATCATTTGAAAGTTTCTACATTTTTCCCTAGCAATTTCTATTTTCTAGAATTAAATTCTTGTGAATGGAAATTGTTGTCAGCAAATTCTTAGCTTTCAAACTTGTGATCATCCTCTGCAATCATTTTTCCTATCATCTTGATCATCCTATCTACCTCCCTGAATTATTTCACAATTTTTAGATTTTGTTTGCTATTTCAAATGGCCAAGTCAACTCTGTTTGAAATCTGGTCAAACTCCTTGTACAGCAGCTTGTGAATTTTCTCTAGAACAATGCAGTGCATAAAAAGTTCTGGAAAAATTATGCGAGGTTGTCCTCTGTCTCTAGTAGCTACCATAAAAATTTCAGAATTTTTGTAGCTCTGGGTCTACCTCTAAAAATTCCCCAAACCTTCTCTGTCTTTTAAATCAAAATCTAAAAATCTTTGTTCCTCGGCCCGAACCCAACTCGAGCTCGAGTCCGACCAGCGCCACTTGACTCGGTCGCGTCAACTATCTGCACTGCGCGAAGTCAATTGATCGTGACCGTCCGATGCAAATCGAGCGATCCACGTCGTGCGCGTGCAACCGACTGTCGAATGCATACATCAATCTCCGCCGTCCAGTTCAGAGGCAACGGTCGGTGCGTTCTGAACCGAGCCAAACCTCCGGTTCGCACCGCCGTCCGTCGGCGGGCGGTGGACCCTACCTGTCGAGACCACCTCGTCTTCTCGCACCTCACGGAGTTCGCGGCGGCGCGCGCATGCGTGCCACGCACTGCCGCTGCCACCTATTTGCCCTCGTGTCTGTCCGTGGAGCATCGCCAGAGCTTCATAACCTCACCGCACTCATTCAGTCATCGTTTCCTTCGCTCTCTCACCTTCTCCGCCCAAATTTTCCTCTCGGCCGGAGAAGAACTCGAGCGTAGCGCCGCCGTTTCTGAGCCGCCCTTGAGCCAGCGACCGCACAGTCGTGTTCCTCTCGCCTCGCCGCCTCCATTTTGCCTATTCCGGGTCCTTGGCGTCCAGTGGATCACCAGGGGCGGTATCGTCGTCTCTGCCTCCGGCGATCTCGGCCCCGCGAGCTTGCTAGCGTTCTGGTGAGTCTCAAGCCTCAGCGTTTGGTTCCACTTGATCGCAATGCTCCACTGATGCTCACGGTGGGTTCGTTTCTGTCTTTGGTGCATCGTGGAAGCCGTGCGTCGGTAGAAGAAGTATTTAGTGCTTTAGTATTTCTGAAATGCTTTTCTGTTGAACTGTTAAATCAATTAAACTTGTAAAATGCATAACTAATTCAATTTTTATCCAAATTGCATGAAACCAGTGCTGTTATTTTTCATTTTAAATGTATTATTTACTGAAATTAATTTCAACCTTGTATCTGTAGCAAGAATCTGTTAACTAATTTAATGTTGTAGATTGTAATCTCCAAATTAGAAAATGCATATCTCTTGCTATAATTTTCCAAATTCAATGAACCCAACTCTGTAAAATTTCATTTTCAGTGTACTAATTATTAGGATAGGTTTTGCACATCGTTCTATTCATGAAAATTTGTTAAGTAATTAACTAGTGACTTGTTGTGTTTTTAACTTAGAAAATTCATAGAAAATTATTAATAACTTAAAATAGTTTGTTCTCTGTTTCTAAAATTTTGTCTTTTCTTGCTTAGGTCTGTGTGAGTTTTGGCTTGTTTGATGTTGTTGAATGTTTGAGTTTTGTCGGTGTTATTCGTTCTTATTTCTTCGTTATGTTCGATCGTTAGGCTTCGATATTTGCGCAACCACGAGGACGATCCTCCGCACCATATTGAGCAAAGCGAGCCGTGCAAGCGGTTTGATCATGTTAATCCCAATATTTTAAAGTCTAATATTTTGTTTCAGCTGTATGTATGCATTGCTTAATTTGTGTTAAATTGATTAGTTAAATCCGTAGCTGCATATCCTGTAGACAAAATATTGATCTCTACTACCTGAGCCTAGGTTATTTGCTGTGATTAGAGGTGTTTGGATGATCTCTTGTCACTTAGTAGATCCGGTCAACTTGCTTAGACATGCTCATTATCGGTAGAATCTGGCGGTTATCGACTTTAGTCGGTAACCTTGATCACACAAAATTTACTACAACCTTATGTTTCAAAGATTCTGCTATGTTTAATTGCAAAACTAAAAATGAAAACAAAATGATTTGGACGCGGCACAATGGTAAGATTGGTGTGATCTTTTGGGTGGATCGAAAGGTGCCCGGGTCAATTAAGGACCGAACATCTTGTGAGTGAATTTTTATCCAGGCATTTCGGCGTGCTAACCACACTAGAGTATATGGGACCTCTCTTGACCTAGTACTTTGGCGTGTATTGGCTCCGGGTCGCAGGAGGTCGCAGGAGGGATGGAGGTGGGAGCATGGTAGTTGTCCGAAAAGCTTTATCCTGAGTGGGTAGTTGTCTTTTCGGCTTTACCATGTAAGCGTATGGTGTTTCTACCCATACGAGCGGCTCGGGGTTGATACACAATATTGGAAACAGTCTCGTAGGACTTAGCTGTGCCGGCATACCTTCGGAAGTGTGCTTTGGCTTAAAGGCGTCCAAGTGTGGGTACATTGGTACACCCTGCAGGTTAAAACTATTCGAATAGCCTCGTCCTAGGTGATGGACACGCTGGGTAAGCTTTTCAAGAGTTAGACTACAACATTTAAATTAAAACTTGATGGGTGGTACGAACTGGGATTCGTGTTATTGTTGTGGTGACTATTGGGATAGTCACTTCTAGGTTGTTTTATCTTTCGCTTTTGTTATTAATATCAAATCTCGTTATTTCAATCTTAAAAATGAATTGCAAACTTGCTTTTAAACTGTATTACATTATTGCAAATGAAAATTGGCTTTGTGCAAATAAAACATATGGCCTCCACTAAACAAGCTGCATGTAGCATATGAACAGTGCGCTAGTTCACACGTCAGTCTTGCGGGTACAAAGACAATCTTTGTACTGTGTGCTTTGCTTAATGTTTTTGTTGCAGAGGAAGAAGGTGAGCCTCGTGGTCCTCACTTACGTGAGTGTCTTTGTCGCCGTGGGTGACGACTAGACTTGGCGGTCGGTCGGATGCCTTGTGGGTTGAAGGCACACCGATTGGCTTTGTTTATAGCCATCTTATGGCGCTTTTGCTTCATTGTCTTTTTGTTGTTATTTGTGTATCTTGTGGCTACGGCCATTGTACGTAATATTGTTACTATTTGTTTATCTTCCGCTTGGAAGTGTGGTGTTTGGACTCTATGTGTGGAATGGAGTTGATGTCTAATTTTGTACCGGGGTGTGTATACCGCTCGAAGTATACATATCTCGAGGATCATTTATTTGATTTGTGATGCTAGGACGTGTGGTTGGTTAAGCATTACAAACCAAATAAACTGGGTCCTCACAAAGTTGGTATCGAGCCATTCGACCGTAGTAACCAAGCATAGTCGTCCTTAGGATATTTTGAGAATCTTATTTTCAAATTATAAAAGGTTTATGAAAACTTAGGCGATTCTCGATTTTATTCCTTACCTATCTTAGCTTTCTACTCATCTTACTCTAATTTAAGTTTTGAAACTGGTTTCTCTCTTTACCTTTTAAAAGATAGTTACTACCGGTGGGATTAGTCGGGGAGAACCATGAAGTTTAATCCAACTAAAACTTGTGGGGATAATAGGGTAAGATGTAAAGTGAGTAGTTATGTGTCGATTTTGTTGGTCGAACTTTATCCTGCCTTGTGTTTGTTTTTGACTGTTTTCATGAATTTTGGGTTTGCTTGCTCCTAAATTTGTTGCTAACTTGTCTTAGTGAAACAGATGGCGGGAGAACACGCGGTAGTCGCAGGTCGGTCATGATGAGGAGCTTCCCCTCCTCAGGCCATGGTCGAGGTTCTCGCCGATCGAGCGAAACCGCATGGACCAGACGCGCATCTTGGAGGTTATTGCTAGGAATACCTCCACTCCGCCGTGGTGGCGGCCACCGCACTCGCGGGGACTTGCGAGTTCCTCCGCACACAACCGCCGACTTTCTCCCGCTCGAGGACCCTCTCGATGCGGACGATTGGTGCGCATGGTTGAGCGAAGCTCAACATAGCTCAGTGCGAGCGCAGGACAAGGCACTTTCCGCGCCCCACCGCCTTGAGGGCGCGGCACTCATGGTGGGAAAACTATCTCGCCATGCAGCGCGGGCCATGTGGTCGCGTGGGAGGAGTTCAGTCGACCTTTCGTCGGGCCCACATCCCGGATGGCGATGAAGTGAAGAAGAAAGAATTCTCGCGCCAAGCAAGGGCGCAAGTGCGTGGTGGAGTATTTATACGAAGTTTAATCACTTGGCTCGTTATGCTCCGGGTGAGGTGGCCTCAGATGAGGCTAAACAGGAGAAGTTTATGGATGGCTTGTCCGAGGAGCTGCAGGACAAGTTATCTATTGTGGACTTCTCAGATTTTCAGGCCTTGGTAGATAAGGCCATTGTTGCAGAGCATAAGGCAAAGGCGCTGGGCGAGTCCCGCAAGCGCAAATGGGAGGCGCATCAGTCTACTCACACCAGCCTCGTTCGTCCTCGGTGAGCGGCACCGATGGCCTGTTCTTTTGCTCCACCGCCGAGACCATCTCGCACTCGGCTCCTCGCCCACCGCGGCCGTGTTTCAGCCACGCGCGCCGCGATCCAAACAGAGCGGCCTCCGCAATCCGCGCGAGGTTACTTGTTTTCGTTGCCACAACAAGGGCCATTATGCAATGCACGCCTCGAGTGTTGCAGCACCTCGCCCTAATGGAGGACGCGGGCAGGGAGTGGTCACCACCGACCGTAAGATTATTCGAAGACCCGAGTGCGGCGGTGGTCGAGTCAACCACCTTCAGTGAGGAGGCTCGGGAGGCGCCGATGTCGTGATTGGTACACTTCTTGTTAATTTCGCCCCGCCGCAGATATTTGATTCGAGCATCGCATTCTTTTATTTCAAGATCGTTTGCTGCTGTTAGTGGTCTTCATTGTGTCCCTTTGGGAGTTCCGTTGCTCATCCGCTCTCGGATCGGAAATGAGAGCCGAGCTCAGTGTCGGGATGTTCCTATCATAGTCCAAGGAGTGGGTTTTTAGCAAATCTTATCCCGCCGGGCAGCGAGTCCGGATGTGATTCTTGGCATGGATTGGTTGTCCCAACATTTGGGGCAAATCGATTGTGTGAAGATTGTCTACCTTACCACTCTTCAAAGCGAGCAAGTCGGATTTTCGCCGCAATGCAGGGCCACATCTATGTGCATTAGAGACAAAGCCACCTTGCAGATTCATGATGTTCCCATAGTATCGACTTTGGGATGTTTTTCCCAAGACTTGCCCGGATGCCTCCGGTTCGAGACACGAGTTTGTCATCGAGTTGCTGCCCAAGATCGCCCGATTTGAAGGCGCCGTGATCGAATGCCTCCCAATGAGCTAGAAGAATTGAAGAAGCGGCTTAGCGAGCTCCAAGCAAAGGGTTTCATCCGTCCCAGCCATCTCCTTGGGGTTGTCCGTGATCTTTGTGAAGAAGAAGGACAAGACTTTGCGCATGTGTGTTGATTACCGTCCTCTCAATGAAGTGACGGTGAAGAACAAATATCCTCGCCCGCATTGATGATCTGTTCGACCGCTTGTCCGGAGCTGGTGTTCTCAAGATTGATCCGAGATCGGGCTATCATCAAGTCCGGATCGTGGTGAGGATATTCGAAGACGGCTTTCACTACTCGTTATGGCTCGACGAGTACACCGTCATGTCTTTCGGTTTGACCAATGCTCCGGCTTTGTTCATGAACTTGATGAATTCAGTATTCATGGAGTTTTTGGACAAATTTGTGGTGGTCTTCATTGATGATATTCTTATTTATTCCAAGACCAAGCGAGCATGTTGAGCATCCAAGATTGTTTTGGGCAAGTTATGAGCATCACCGTGATGCAAAGTTCAAGAAATGTGAGTTCGTTGAAGGAAGTGGCATTCTTGGGCCATGTTCTTTCAGTGGAGGCATAGCCGTGGATCCCAAAGAAAGTCAAGCGATGTTCTATCTTGGGGCCACCAAGTCGGCCAACGATGTGCGGAGTTTTCTTGGTTTAGCGGGCTACTATCGCCGCTTTATCGAGAACTTCTCCAAGATCGCAGTCGATGACCGAATTGCTTAAGAAGGACAAGAAGTTTGTATGGTCCTCCGCTTGTGATGAGAGCTTTCAGAGCTCAGCGGCGATTGACTTCACTCCGTCCTTACTCTTCCCGATATCCACAAGAGCTTCGATATTTATTGCGATGCCTCTCGTCGGGACTCGGGTGTGTTCTTATGCAGAAGGCAAGGCGTTGCCTATGCATCCAGCGCTTGAGGCCTCATGAGCTCAACTATCCCACCCATGATTTAGAGCTTGCTGCGATGGTTCATGCACTCAAGATTTGGCGGCATTATTTGATCGAAACCGCGTGAGGTGTATTCCGATCACAAGAGTTTGAAATACTTGTTCACTCACCTGCACTGAACCTCGTGCAGAGGAGATGGTTGGAATTGATCAAAGATTATGACATGGGTATCCAAGATCATCCCGCAAGGCCAATGTAGTTGCCGATGCACTTAGCCGAAAGGTGTATTGCAATACTTTGATGATCCAGAGCAAGAACCCGCACTACTTGCGAATTTCAGCTGCCTCAACTTGGGTTTGGTTGAGCACGTTCCCTTATCGCCCTGATTGTGCAACCAACCTTGTGGATCAAATCAAGGCAGCACAGACAATCGATGATGGTGTGGGCAAAATCGCGTAATATCAAGGATGGATCGCCAAGTGTTTCACGTAAGATGAGCACGGTATTGTATGGTTTGGGCGCGCTTGTGGTCCCAAAGGTCCCGAGTTGCGGATTTGATTTCGCAGAGGCCCATGATTCGCCTTTATCCATCCATCCCGGCTACTAAAATGTACCAAGATCTGCAAGTAGAGATTCTCGTGGACTCGCATGAAGCGCGAGATTGCCGTGTTCGTGGCCGATGTGACATATGTTGTCGCACAAGGCCGAGCATCGCCCAGCAGTCTCCTCCACCCTTGCCTATACCAGAGTGGAAGTGGATTCAGAGGCATGGATTTTATCACCGGTCCGCCTGCACTTCTTCAGGAAGGATGCTATCCGGTTGTTATCGATCGATTGACGGTTGTAGCGCACTTCCGCCAAGATTTACCACTCTCGGTGTCACGATTGGCGGATCTCTATATCTCCCGCATTGTGAGCTTGCATGGTGTGCCACGAACGATTGTGTCGATCGTGGCTCTCTTTTCACTTCTGCTATGGCACGCTTTACAGAAGCCATGGGGACCCGTCTTTCTTTCATTTCACCTATCATCCTCGGGATCGATGGTCGACGGAGCGAGTCAACCAAGTTCTTGAAGATATGCTCCGTGCTTGTGTTCTTTCCTATGGGAAGAATTGGGAGAAGTGTCTACCGCTGTCGAAGTTCTCCTACAACAACAGCCTTTCGTGCTAGTCTCTGCATGGCACCATTTGAGGCTTTGTATGGGAGGCGCCTGCAGAACCCCGCTGAACCGGTCGAAACCGTGAAAGGCGCTTGGCCCGATTCAATCAATGAGGCCGAAAGTCAAGTGCGCTTGATTCGTGAGCACTTGCGCGTAGCTCACCCGAGCGTAAGAGCTATGCAGATCGACGTCGCCGTGAGCCGAGTTTCACCCAATGACTTTGTGTATCTCAAAGTCTCACCTCCGAAAGGTCATCGCCGCTTTGGTGTCAAGGGCAAATTGGCTCTCGGATGTCGGACCTACCGCATCATCGATAGAGTGGAGCCGTTGCTACAAGTTAGAATTGCCACTACACTTGAGGGGTGCATGATGTTTTCCATGTGTCACAATTGAAGAAGTGCCTCCGTGTTCGGCTGAGGAAACGCCTGGAAAATATTGATGTGCGTGAAGATCCGCCTTATCGTGAGCGCTCGCTCAGATCCTCGAAGAAGTCGAACGCAGAACAAGGAACCGTGGTGATCAAGTTCCTAAAGTTCGTGGTCGAACCACTCCGAGGATGAAGCCACTTGGGAGCGGGAAGATCGTCTCGAGCAGCATTACCCATCCTTCTTCTCCCAGTTGATCGTAATCTCTGCCGAGATTCCTGTAAGGGGGAGATTTGTAACAGCCCTAACTTAGGGTTTGTATTTCAAATGTAAAATTTTGAGGAGAAATAAAACTTTTGTTGTCTCTTCAAATCATTTGAAAGTTTCTACATTTTTCCCTAGCAATTTCTATTTTCTAGAATTAAATTCTTGTGAATGGAAATTGTTGTCAAGAAATTCTTAGCTTTCAAACTTGTGATCATCCTCTGCAATCATTTTTCCTATCATCTTGATCATCCTATCTACCTCCTGAATTATTTCACAATTTTTAGATTTTGTTTGCTATTTCAAATGGCCAAGTCAACTCTGCTTGAAATCGTCAAACTCCTTGTACAGCAGCTTGTGAATTTTCTAGAACAATGCAGTGCATAAAAGTTCTGGAAAATTATGCGAGGTTGTCCTCTGTCTCTAGTAGCTACCATAAAAATTTCAGAATTTTTGTAGCTCTGGGTCTACCTCTAAAAATTCCCAAACCTTCTCTCGTTTTTAAATCAAAATCTAAAAAGCACGTTCTTCTGCCCGAACTCAACTCGTGCTCGAGTCCGACTCGCGCCACTTGACTTGGCCGCGCAACTATCTCTGCACCGCTGAAGTCCAATTGATCGTGACCGTCCGATGCAAATCGAACGATCCACGTCGCGCGCTGCAACCGACTGTCCGAATGCATACATCAATCTCACCGCCCATTTCGCATCCAACGGCCGGTGCGTTTCAACCGAGCCAAACCTCCGTTCGCACCGCCGTCCGTCGCCGCGTGTGGACCCTACCGCCAGACCACCTCGTCTTCTCCGCACTCACCGGAGTTCGCGCCGTTGCGCGCATGCTTGCCACGCACTCCGCCGCCACCTATTTGCCCTCGTGTTCGTCCGCAAAGACGCGAGCTTCATAACCTCACCGCACTCATTCGCCATCGCTTCTTCGCTCTCTCACCTTCTCCGCCCAAATTTTCCTCTCACCGAGAAGAACTCGAGCGAGCGCCGCTGCCGAGCCGCCCTTGAGCCGATCGCACACGTGTTCCTCTCGCCGCCGCCCATTTTGCCTATTCCGGTCCTGGTGTCCAAAGTGGATCACTGGGCGATATCGTCCCTCGCTCCGGCGATCTCGGCCCCGCGAGCTTGCTAGCGCTCGTGAGTCTCAAGCCTCGGCTTTGTTCCACTTGATCGCAATGCTCCACCGATGCTCACGGTGGGTTCGTTTCGTCTTTGGTGCATCGTGGAAGCCGTGCGTCAGAGAAGAAGTATTTAGTGCTTTAGTATTTCAAATGCTTTTCGTTGAACTGTTAAATCAATTAAACTTGTAAAATGCATAACTAATTCAATTTTTATCCAAATTGCATGAAACCAGTGGTCATATTTTTCATTTTAAATGTATTATTTACTGAAATTAATTTCAACCTTGTATCTGTAGCAAGAATCTGTTAACTAATTTAATGTTGTAGATTGTAATCTCCAAATTAGAAAATGCATATCTCTTGCTATAATTTTCCAAATTCAATGAACCCAACTCAGAAAATTTCATTTTCAGTGTACTAATTATTAGGATAGGTTTTGCACATGCTTCTGTTCATGAAAATTTGTTAAGTAATTAACTAGTGACTTGTTGTGTTTTTAACTTAGAAAATTCATAGAAAATTATTAATAACTTAAAATAGTTTGTTCTCTGTTTCTAAAATTTTGTCTTTTCTTGCTTAGGCTGCTGTGTGAGTTTTGGCTTGTTTGATGTTGTTGAATGTTTGAGTTTTGTCGGTGTTATTCGTTCTTATTTGCTGTTATGTTCGATCGTTAGGCTTCGATATTTGCGGCAACCCTGAGGACGATCCTCCGCACCATATTGAGCAACAAGCAATGTGCAAGCAGCTTGATCATGTTAATCCCAGTATTTTAAAGTCTAATATTTTGTTTCAACTGTATGTATGCATTGCTTAATTTGTGTTAAATTGATTAGTTAAATCCGTAGCTGCATATCCTGTAGACAAAATATTGATCTCTACTACCTGAGCCTAGGTTATTTGCTGTGATTAGAGGTCGCTGGATGATCTCTTGTCACTTAGTAGATCCGGTCAACTTGCTTAGACATGCTCACTATCAGTAGAATCAAGCGGTTATCGACTTTAGTCGGTAACCTTGATCACACAAAATTTACTACAACCTTATGTCAAAGATTCTGCTATGTTTAATTGCAAAACTAAAATGAAAACAAAATGATTTGGACGCTGCACAATGGTAAGATTGGTGTGATCTTTTGGTGTGATCGAAAGGTGCCCGTCAATTAAGGACCGAACATCTTGTGAGTGAATTTTTATCCAGCATTTCGGCGTGCTAACCACACTAGAGTATATGGGACCTCTCTTGACCTAGTACTTTGGCGTGTATTGGCTCCGGTCGCAGGAGGTCGCAGGAGGGATGGAGGTGGGAGCATGGTAGTTGTCCAAAAGCTTTATCCTGAGTGGGTAGTTGTCTTTCGGCTTTACCATGTAAGCGTATGGTGTTTCTACCCATACGAGCTGCTCGGGTTGATACACAATATTGGAAACACCTCAGGACTTAGTCTTGGCTTGATACCTCTAAGTGTGCTTTGGCTTAAAGCGGTCTCAAGTGTGGGTACATTGGTACACCTCGCAGGTTAAAACTATTCGAATAGCCTCGCCCTAGGTGATGGACACGCTTGGGTAAGCTTTTCAAGAGTTAGACTACAACATTTAAATTAAAACTTGATGGGTGGTACGAACTCGGGATTCGTGTTATTGTTGTGGTGACTATTGGGATAGTCACTTCTAGGTTGTTTTATCTTTCGCTTTTGTTATTAATATCCGCATCGTTATTTCAATCTTAAAATGAATTGCAAACTTGCTTTTAAATCAGATTACATTATTGCAAATGAAAATTGGCTTTGTGCAAATAAAACATATGGCCTCCACTAAACAAGCCTCGCATGTAGCATATGAACAGTCCGCTAGTTCACACGCTGCCTTGCGGGTACAAAGACAATCTTTGTACTCAGTGCTTTGCTTAATGTTTTTGTTGCAGAGGAAGAAGGTGAGCCTCGTGGTCCTCACTCGTGAGTCAGGCTGCCGCCGTGGGTGACGACTCAGACTTGGCGGTCCGGCCGATGCCTTGTGGGTTGAAGGCACACTGATTGGCTTTGTTTATAGCCATCTTATGGCGCTTTTGCTTCCGCTGTCTTTTTGTTGTTATTTGTGTATCTTGTGGCCAATCGGCCATTGTCTGTAATATTGTTACTATTTGTTTATCTTCCGTTTGGAAGTGTGGTGTTTGGACTCTATGTGTGGAATGGAGTTGATGTCTAATTTTGTACCGGGGTGTGTATATCGCTTTCGAAGTATACATATCGAGGATCAGCTTTATTTGATTTGTGATGCTAGGACCAGGTGGTTGGTTAAGCATTACAAACCAAATAAACTGGGGTCCTCACAACTTACCTCTCCAAGTAGCAAGGAACATGCTGGTTAGAGGATGACCACAAACCTGATGCCGCTCCTCCTATAGTAAACACCAAACCTCAAAACAAGCTACAGTCGTACAATAACAACAAGTAACGACATCGCTCCTACATGTTTCCCCATCCACAACACTCTCCCTTTACCGGTCAGCCACCCTTAGCTAACTTGGCACTAAAAACAACAACGGTTTTTGAACAACAGTCTTCCTAAAATCATATATTTTGTTCTACCCAACCAAAATTCATGTTCTTGGACCCTCTAGAATTCGTAGATAGTTATCCACACTTTTCATTTAGAGCAAAAAATCTAACTAGTCCATTTACTATTTTTAATCTACAGTCTACCAAGATGCTGCCAAAAGATGACAACTCTTTAGACAGCAAGCTTACAAAATTCATAACACAAAAATTAATCATCCGATCGACATGATTAAATATTCTACGGAAATCTAACAAAATCCTCTACAATTATCTAGTATATGGCATCCTCAAATTACGCACTTACGGTACCCAATATAATAGTACAACAAAACAGCAGACTAAACCAATCTACTGTTCGATTTTCCCCCGACTAGAAACATGCTAATTCTTTCTTCTAATCTTGCTTTAAATCTCTAGATAAAATAAACAACAGAGGGGAAAACTTGATTGTTACCCACACGATGAAAACCCAGATCCCGACTTCTTCCTCCTAATTTTCCTCTTCTCTTTTCTTTCCCTGCTTCTTCCTTTCCCCTAGTTCTTCCTCTCTCCTCTACTATTCAAATCAGCATGCATCCATGTAAAAGATGCAGTCTCATTTTTGTGGAAATATAGTGAAGATCAATGGAAAAATAATTTTGAGCTTATTCCATGGAAAATTTATTTTGCGTGAATTTTTTAACTTTTGTATAAAACAAATAATGGAATTTCATCCAAGCAGCAACTTGTAAGAATTTTTGGGAAAATCACAAAGCACATAAAATAATAAAAATTTAGATAAACAATTATACTTGGTCAGGAATCCACCCAAAAATCTTCTTAAATTTTGGACTACGTTTACTCAGTACAAAAATCCAACAAACACTGAGTCAGAAAATTTAAATTAAAAACCTAATTTTAATTTTCCCTCTCACCTTTATCAGAGTGGGCCACCAAACTCGCACACCAAAGACAAGCTGCACACTCAACGCCCCACACGGTTGGGCCCCACCCATTAGACCCTTTCTTCCACCTCGCGCTACCTTCCCCTTTGCCCTGTAGCAGCACTAGACTATGCCCATGCCGGCATTGCCGTCACCCTCGAGCGCCCACGTGAGGAGACCCCAACTGCCCAGCCTCACTTGCCCCGCCCACCATTTCTCTCCGCCTGGGACTAGTCACCGCGTGAGATAATCACAAGAATCCGAGCCGCCCGCATTTTTCTCATCACCATTCTAGTCTCCATCTTTCTACTTGAAGTTGTGTCAAGCGTGTCGAAACACCCCACTTACATTGACATTTCCATTTCTCCCCTCCTCGGTAAGTTTCATCCACTATAACGCTTGGAACACTTCATCATCTCCAACTTCGGTGCATGCGCTTCGCCAAAGCACAACCAAGTCCTGGTGCCCTGAACCCTCGACGTGCACGTTAGCTTTTGCCATTTTGCACACTCAGTCACCCCCTCACTTCCCTGTTCTTCCATTGCAGTATAGCGCTACAACCCAGTCTTCTTCCCCACCTCCAGCTCCAAGGCAGCTGCGAAGGTTCTTCAAACTTGGTGAGTCCCGATGGACTTCGTGCCCGGTTTGAGCATCACCTCATCTCACTGCACCTCCTCGCACCACCCATTTCAACTATCATCACCCACACGGAGCTACCACCATGATCCTCTCTGCCTCTATGATTGCCATCGACGACTATGCCTCTCTCGTGAGCCTTTGACTCCACCAAAACTAATTTCTCCATCTAGGAGCCCCCCTGAAGCTATGCATGCACTTCATTCCCACTGATTTCCACCAGGACGGTCTGTCATCATGAATCTTACGGTCGTCATCCCTGTTCATCGCCGTCAAGCCATCCTAGCCCTTTTCCCTCCTCATTATCAACCTCCTTGTGATCATGGTGAGCTATTGGAGCACAAGCGTTATCTAATTTGGGTAATGTAGAATGTTTGTGCCATAATTGTTTGCAAGGCCCATGGCGCTACCGTGGGAAGTTGCCGCCGGCTCACCTCAGGCGACCATAGGGCCTCGAGCCATGGCTAAATGTTGAGTTGGCTTGAGCCCCACAGCTACCTTGTGCTAGTCCTTAGCGCGAGTACTAGGTTCACCAGAGGCACCTCGCTGCTACTCATCGCCGCACCGTCAATTTCGTCCACCTCTCTGGCCACCTTCACTTCCTCTAGCATTGCACTGGACCCCTCTACCCATTTTTGGGCTCCCTAGAACTTTTTCGCGTGTGCCTCGCCGTCGTTGAGATTCCCCTCAACTCGACCGCGCGCACGCACACTGTTCCTCTTCGCTCTCTTTGCCAGTGGAACCCACGGGGTTAAACATTCATTAGCGCTTAGATGACAGTAGTTAAAAACACTAAGTCACTGACATGTGGGACTGGTTGAAAAAGTAACAAAAAATCTAATTCTAAACATTTTTAGTAAATGTGTCACTGACATGTGGGATCACGTACTATTCTCGGTTTTAAAACATGTTTTAAAACCCTAGAGACTGACATGTGGGCCCCAACTGTCAGATAAATAAAATTGAAAATAGGTTTAATTATTAGTTAATAAATAGTGAGTCTATGACAAGTGGGACCGCCTCTGTTTTATAAATAAAAATCAATAAAACAAAAGAATGAGTCACTAACAAATAGACCCCACATGTAAGTTAATAAAAATCTGGAAAAATGAGAAAGCTGCCTTTAGTTCTGAGGAAAATAAGCTTTCTTTGTTGGAAAGCATAAACCTTGGTAGAACACATAGAAGAATGCATTTTCTCAGCTGGAAAGCGTAAACTTCGGAAAATACGCCTTCGATGTCACCCTTTTCAATTTTCTGGAATTTTCAAACCGAAACAAATTGAAACCCTAATAACTTTTGCATAAAAACTCCAATTGAGATGAATCTTTTTTATAAATTGAAGGATCAGTTATGGCGACTAGGAGGGGGGGGGGTTGAATAGGCGCAAATTAAATTTATCCCACTCAAGTATTTCATCTCTTGAACTCTAGTGCTATTAGGAAGACACTAGGTTCAAGAACACCAAGAGTATAGTAAGAACAGAGTGAATCAGAACAAGAATTTTAGAATAGCAATTTCAGAAAATCTGAAATTTCAGAAACTTAGCTGCTAAGAAACCTCAAGAACTCATTATCTATTCAATCAAAATTGATGAAACTTGAAACATAGCAACATGGGGTCCTCAGGGTTATGATTCCAAAAGGAATTGCAGAATAAAGCCCAAGAGAGAGACCTATCATGCTTCAAGATCACGTTGCATCAAATTTGTAATTTCAGCAAATCTGGAATTTTAGAAACTTAGCTGCTAAGAAACCTCAAGAACTCAAGATCTATTCAACCAAAATTGATGAAACTTGAACCATAGCAAGATGAGTTCCTCAGGGTTATGATTCCAAAAGGAATTTCAAAATAAAGCCCAAGAGAGAGACTTACTAAAGATATACTCATCCAAAATTTTGCTCAAAGTTCACATTGCATCAAAACAGCAAATTCAGAAACTTAGATGTGAAGAAACCTCAATAACTCAAGATATACTCATCCAAAATGGATGAAACTTGAACCATGGCTAGGAAATGATCTTGGGGCTATGATTCCAAAAGGAATTACAAAGATATGCCCAAAGTCTCAACCTTTCATGCAAATAGTTCAAGCTGCATAAAAACAATAATTTCAGCTCAAGAACATGGTTAATGCAAACACAACTTGAGCAAGAATGAATTCTAATGGATCTTGTTGGGTTGGAAAATGTTCTTGATGAACTTATCAACCTATTACATGTCTTAGATCCAATAGAACTACAACAAGTAGAAGGAGTGGAAGAAAAGCTTAAGTTGCAACAAAGGAAAGCAAGAAATTGCAAGAAATAAGATAAATTTCAGAACATGCAAGAACTTGAAACTTTCATTGTTTCAAGAGGAACTTTCATTGCTTCAAGAGGAAGGATTACAAAGCCACACTTCATGGTGGGCAAAGCTCAAAGGATTATAAGGAAAATCCTAAATCCTTCCCCAAGACTTGGTGGTGGAGGCATACCTCTACCCCTCTATTTCTAGCCCTGTGAGAGCAACCTCAACCCTTGGATCACCTCAAAGGCTAAGATTAACTCTCTCCACTCATTCATATCCACTTAGGATTCAGCTAACTCTACCCCTTGCCTAGAATACCCCTCTAGACAAGCTACAATTACATCAATATGCCAATTACATCAATACCCTTATGTTGATATGGTCAACACAAGCCACCTAGAGCTACAACGCTGCTCCACCTTCGCGGTCTTCACTCCTCGTTGACTTGTCATGTCCATACCTTGTGTCTCCAGCTTCGAACACCCTCAGAACGTCTCACTTACACTTGGACACTACCAAGTCACCCTAAGCCGATGCACGGACCTGTCTCATGCCATCTTCACGAAGACTCCATCTTCATGACCGGACTTGATCCCCGATTATCTCCTCGACCACCATGATCGTTATGGACGCTAAGCTATCCAAGCTTGCTCCCGATCCCACGTCGATGATCATCCAAGCCATCAAGTCAACCTAATGAGGACATCAACCCTCTGGATACGAGCGCTACTCCATGCCATGGCACAAGGAAGGTTTCCATGTTACTTTGTGTCCAAGCAAAGCAAGAGTTCAAGATGGACACGTTCCGGAATCCAGTTTGGCCTCCGGAGACAGCCTTGACTTCAAACAGGCATAACTTTCGCATATGCACTCCGTTTGAGGTCCACGAGAACTTGATTGAAAGCTTATCTCGTCCTCTTTCAAACAGATCTGGCCTCACCTCTAACTCCTTCTGTGCGCGCTGTCATCATCAAAAGAAGGTGTCGTGTCACCTATTTGGGCCAAATTGGGCTTTGTAACGTATTTGGGCTGGCCACCCCGCTTGGGCCACACTATTCATGGCCATACTGTTCACATGAATAGTACCCATGAATAGTACCACCCCTTTAGCTCTTGGATATATGCGGCTTCCCCTCCCCTATATAAGGAGGCCGCACCCCTCTAGTTTTCCTTGGATTTTGTTTAGTTAAAAGTTAGCTTCCATGCAACTTCGTGTATTAGCTTATGTCGACTAGACCAACCATAATACCGCTTCGGAATCCCAATTTATCAAGTATTTCAGTCATATTCGCAATTTCAGATTGCTTATTTATCTTGTTCTTGCGTGTTTCTTCGGTGTATGCAGGAATCGATCTTCGTGATCAGGTCAGCTGGGTATTCATGCACGGTTGATAACGACTTGTCGAGCAGTTCAACGATTGTGTGGTTTCGAGCCTTGCGAGCTCGTAGCCAGGATCGTGAGAGTTGAGCGACTAATACCGAACATATCCTTCTCATCGAAAGATCGGGCCAAAAATAGGACCTTCGGGTTCATCAAGTGGTATCAGAGCTACAGCTTCTTCTGAGAAATCGCACCTTAGTAGTAGATTTGTTTTTCATACCTAGAGTCCAGAAAATTGCTCCAAAAAATTTCGCATCTATCATCCATACCGAACCAATCTGAGCCATTGCAATTTTTCTTTCATTTTTTGTTTGTTGAATTAATGGTTGCGTTGTTGTGTTCAAGTTGCTGATTACTAGTTTAGTTAGAGTCTAATTCATTGTTGTCTAGTTTGCATTTCATCTTTTCCTTCGCGTCGCTGGATCGCTCTTTCAGGGTTTTTAGTTTTTGCATCTAAAACAGAAATTCGTGGGTTAGAACTCCTCTAATCCGCACCAAAAATAGAAAATTTGTATTGTTGTTAATCCAAAAAAAAGAGAGAGGATTGCTGTGATCTTTTGGGAGAGTTGATTTTATTTGCAACTTGAGGCAAATCCTAGGGTCGGCAAAATAGTAGAAGGAGTAAGAGGCAACCGCAAAAACAAAAGCCGCGGTAGAGAAAAAGAAGAAGAAAAAGAAAACGAAAAGAAAAGTGCATAAAAATTAGTGGAGACCATCTACATATAGCCACAAGCTTCCATAAAAAAAATTCAGCAAGTTTGGCCCACAGAATCAAAAGATTGAACACGAGTCGGTTTCGAGTCCGAGTAGGATTCCGTTTCCGAGATACCTTCAATAAAATGTGCATAACTTTTGCATACGGTGTCCGTTTTTGACGTTCTTATGCTTGTTTCGAAGCTAATGACGAGGCACATCTTTTCTACCTAAGCCACATGTTGCCCTCCAAGTTCCCCAAAATCGGCCATATTCAACCCCGAATTCGCGTCGCAAGTTTTCGGTTTCTGTTTTTGCCGTTTCCTTCTATCTTCCTTTTGGAATTTGGAGTTCGCCTCAACTGGAAAGTTGTAGATCTCATTGAAATTTTTTAGAAGAGCATATATAAGCCATATGAAACTCTGCTTTTTCATCATTTGAGACTAGCTATTGTTTCTGCTCAATCTAGAGGGCTATTTGCATTCCACCGATATTGCTGTCTTTTGTGCTCTACGTCGTGCGAACAAACTTTTGCCCTTTATAGAAGTTTAAGTAGTTGGCTAGCGTCTCTCCTAGCACTTGTTGTGAGGCTTCCCCTTGCTTGCGTCAAGTCACATTGATCGTTGCGTGTGCGCACATACACTTTTCTACATAGGGCTTTGATTAGCTAGCTTTGATTAGGCTAGGATCAGCAACATTGGCTAGTACTTTGAACAATATTTCAACTTGCATTAACTGATTTGATTATTGCTAATTCTTGCTACCATGTTGAAGCCTACCAAGCTCTACTTCCTACTAACTCAGCAGGTGTCGTTCCTCGCAATCGTTGGGCTAATCGCAAGTGAGAGTATCACGAACCAGCCACCGGTTGTACCACTTCCTTGCGGCATTGGTAAGAACTTGGTATAAGCTTGAGTGTGAGTGACTAGATTTGAGCCTCCAGATCCTAGTAGTTGATAGGAACATATACTTGTGATTTGTTCTTTGTTTTCTACTAACAATGACAGGTTGGTTGAATTTGGTAGATTGTGATGTCATCGCAGGTAGATTTGAGCTCAAAGGGAAACAACTACCTGCATACATATTACCACTCACTGCTGAGAGTACGTCATTGGACTACCTTCTATGGGTTACTATGTTGGAAAGCTATTTTGAAAGACAGGACCTTGATCCTTATGAGAAGATGACCATGGCAAGGACGACACTAATCGGTGATGTTCAACATTGGTGGTCGAATCTAGAGTACCACTTCACATACACATGGGAGCAAATGAAGAAGAAATTGCAACGTCGATTTGTACCTCCACCAACCACAGTCACAAGCGAGGTGCGACCTAAGATAACTGAAAATGCTAACATAGTTTTGGCTCCTACTCCATCTCTAGATACCGCCGAGACGCTTGAAGAGATGAACGATGATCTGGTGCATCTTATGCCATTAGAGGAGAAGCTTGAGGTACCTACATTAGCTGATGAGGACGATAATGACAAAGGTCCTGATTTAATGCTAAAGCAAGACATAGAGCAACCTTGTGAGTATATACCTGCTATAGTAGTGCAATCTTTTGATATTCCTTGTGTTGACTTGAACGAACCATGTGCTAATCTGAACTCTCATAATTTTGCACATGTCGAATTAATTACACATAAGGAAGTACTGGATAGAATATCCCCTGCTGATGCTTTGTGCTATATCATGCTTAAAGATCCAATTAGTTTGGAATGTGCTATGGAGAAAGTTTCTGAACTTTCATCGCTAAATTTTCTTTCTAGCACCTACACCTACTATTTTAAATTAATTGGAGATTATGGTGTAGGCAGTCAATTTCTGGTATATCGAATATGCATAACTTGTGATCACATGAATGATTTGAAGCTTGCTGTTTTGGATAATAATTCTTGTGTGCTGAATCTTGTTCAATATGAGAGAAAAATAAAATTTAATACTCATCTAATGCCTATGTGTTTACCTTTTATTGCAGCATCTAGTATGGACAATCTGAATAAAGGTGTTGAATTATGGAAGAACTTACAAATCTTTTCACCCTTGTTAGAAGAATTTGCTATTGCTCAATTGAAATATGATTATATGAATGACTTGTGCTCTTTGAATTCAATTATTGTGCTGCCCTTTCACAGAGCAATGAATAACTCCACTATATACTTCACTTATACTTGCAAATTGAGTTGCAAACTGACTGTTATGAGAAAATATACCTTTGCTGATTTGATGCATGCACAATCACCTGTAATTTCCAAAGCTTTCTCTATTTCTTTGCCACTTGTTGTTGCTAACATTTTGCAGAAAGATGAGCATGCATTGCTACAAGTTTTGAAGCTTTTCTTGGAATTGGAGGATGAGCTTGAGTCGAGGACGACTCAAATGCAAGAAGGGGAGGATGATGAGGACATCAACCCTCTGGATACGAGCGCTACTCCATTCCATGGTACAAGGAAGGTTTCCATGTCACTTTGTGTCCAAGCAAAGCAAGAGTTCAAGTTGGTCACGTTCTGGAATCCAGTTTGGCCTCCGTAGACAGCCTTAACTTCAAATAGGCATAACTTTCGCATACAAACTCCGTTTGAGGTCCATGAGTACTTGATTGAAAGCTTATCTCATCCTCTTTCAAATGGATCTGGCCTTACCTCCAAATTCTTTATGTGCGCGCCATAATCATCGAAAGAAGGTACTACGTCACCTATTTGGACCAAATTGGGCTTTGTAACCTATTTGAACTGACCACCTCCTTGGCCACCCCCTTGGGCCATACTTTTCATGGCCATACTGTTCATGTGAATAGTACCCCCATGAATAGTACCACCCCCTTAGCTCTTGGATATGTGCGGCTCCCCCTCCCCTATATAAGGAGGCTGCACCCCTCTAGTTATCCTTGGATTTTGTTTAGTTAAAAGTTAGCTTCCATGCAACTTCGTGTATTGGCTTGTGTCGACTAGACCAACCATAATACCGCTTCGGAATCCCAATTTATCAAGTATTTCATTCATATTCGCAATTTCAGATTGCTTATTTATCTTGTTCTTGCGTGCTTCTTCGGTGTATGCAGGAATCGATCTTCGTGATCAGGTCAACCGGGTATTCGTGCACGGTTGATAACGACTTGTCGAGCAGTTCAGTGATTGCGTGGTTTCGAGCCTTGCGAGTTCAGAGCCTGGATCGTGAGAGTTGAGCGACTACTACCGACCGTACCCTTCTCATCGAAAGATCGGGCCAAAAATAGGACCTTCGGGTTCATCACAACCTGCAGTCAACAAGGACGAAGAAATCATTTCCTTGGCGCAAGTGCCGTGCACTTCACCATCATTAGCAAAAACATGCATCATAACATCCCATGCAACCTAGGTGAAACTCAAAACTTGACTTCGCAAACTTTAACAACTATCGAACCTCCATCCATAAGTCCCAAATGCTGTCAGATATTCATCACAACATGGAGAGGGCCTCCACATGGTCTCTCATAAATTCATATAAAGTCATGCTCTACCTCAATATGCAAAAAGATTTAGATTTTATTGCTGTTGAAATTATTTTATTATATTTAATTTGCTTTTGGCTCTTTTGATTAGATGTTGATTATTCCGATGATTTTTATGATGATATTCCATCCTCATTTTCAGAGCAACCAGAGCAAGCGCCCCCTTTGACCATGTTGATCCTATTATTTTAATTATAGTACTTCTTTTTGAAAAATCTATTATGCATGCGTCTATGTTTGATATAAAATTTGCTATGTTTGGGATATCGGTAGTTGTAAATCCTATTAGATGCATGAACCTCCATGAAATATTGGTACCCTTACTGTTGTAGCCATTACGTTATGATTTAGACAATGATAAATTTCAACTTGGCTTCTTTTCGAATGCGAATATTGCATAATTCCTTAGTCGGGCATAGTCTTTTATAAAATTGTTAAAAGGATGACCTGATAAATATGAAAGAAAGTCCAGAGGGGTGCACCTCTGTTATTTTCTATAAAAATAAAAGTGAAAAACCTAGTTTTTGATGTGGGCAAGTTATATTATTGTTGATGGTAAGATTTGGCATCTATAATGGTCGTTGTAGTGCTGATTGGTCTGACAATAAGAACTTAAAGGTACCGCTGATTCAACTAATATTTTGCTTTGTAACGGAAGACAGAATGGCCTCAAAGACCACCTGAGAGGTCCTGGATGACCTCTTCAAAGATCTCTTGAGAGATCCTGGACTAAAACAAACCCCTGAGAGGTCCAGGACGACCTCTTCAAAGACCTCCCAGGAGGTCCTGGCTTCAAAAGCGCTTGAGAGGTCTTGGACGACCCCTATGAAGATCTCTTTAGAGGTCTTAGGAGGTGGTCTTTGCAAATGATCACTTCTATAAAAAAAAACTCCTCAGAGGTCCTTGAAGACCTCCTAGGTGGTCCTGAGTGATATCTATAAAAACCTCCTGAGAGGTCATGGAATACCTCTTAGGTGGTCCTGAGCGACATCTACAAAGACCTCCTGGGAGGTCCTGGAAGGTGGTCTTTGCAAAACAGGAGATCTTAGCTCAAAAAGGTTGTCTTTGCAAAAGATCCAAAAGGTGGTCCTTGCGAAACTACAAGTCGTGAAGACAAGGAAAGGCGCGGCAAAGTGAAGCCATTTGATTTAGATCGGATGGTTCAGAATGGTGGGAATGTTCGGACCATCCGAACCCATTATTTCAATCAGACCGTTAAAACCCGGGAATGTTCGGACCGTTTGGACCCTCCTTTTCAATCAGATCATCGAGTTTTGGTCAAACAGTCCACAAAAGGAAAAGCGCGCCCAGGACCTCCTCTAGAGCATTCACGTGGCTTCATCAGGACCGTTCAAGACCTCCTCAGGCTTCATCAAGACCGCCCAGGACCTCCTCCGGAGTGTCTACGTGGCCTCATCAAGACCACCCAAGATATCCTCAGGAACATCCACGAGGACCACCACAGGACCTCTCTAGGAGCTACCACGTGGACCTCTCAGGACCTCCCAGGAGCAATCGCAACCGTCTAGGATCACTTCTAGGCGATCCACACCGTCCAGGACCACTCCCAGGAGGTCCACATTGTCCACGACCACCCTCAGGAAATCCACGCCATCCACATCCTCCTCAACGCTTCCCGCGTGGACCTCCCACAAGGACCTCCTCAAGATCTTCCATGAGGATTTCCCTCCAGGGCATACAAGACTTCCCTCTAGGAGCTCCTCAAAACTGCTCCAGAGAACTTATGTGATCGAATAGGAAATATTTATCTGTTATAGAAGGTTTGAAAATCATAACCGAATCATATATGTAGATTTTATTCGGTTTAGGAGTCCTGATTCCTTACGGCTAAGACCTGCCACCCTTTAAATAGAAGAGGGTCATGGCTGATTGTAATCATCACCAATCGATCAATACAATTTGCATTTACTATTTTTACCGTAGCTTTTCCCGTAGTCCTGTTTCTTCTCTGACATCCCTCTGCTTGTTGCTGGGTTGGGTTGCAAGACCAAGCTTGGGCAAATCATCATCGTGTTATACCACGACTAGCTCCGCCTAGGTACTGCACGTTGGTGCCGTGATCCTTTTGGTGCGTGCAACTTTTGTGCGCAACACATTTTGACGACTCCACTAGGGAATCGATCTACTCTCCGGCGATGGCAAAGGATGGTTCTACGGTCAATTCTGAGAACATCATTACTCCTATACTTGAAGATCTACCCGAGGAGTACCGTCAGGAGTGCGAGAAGCGCAAATTGGAATTCGACAAGCTTATGTTATCGTGCTTCTAGAAGACAAGGCAAGGTGTTATCAAGAAAGAGGGTGAACTGCCATCTATTTACATCAAGCCCGAGGTAACTCCCACAGTGAGTAATTCATTCCTTACTGAAGAGCAAGTTGCCTTGATGATTGATCAACAAATAGGTGCTTCCGTATCTAATACTTTGGATAGATTGCTATCTAATCGTCTTATGGTTATGGGTCTTGAAGTGCAAAGTGAAAGAGATTTGAAATGACCCGTCTTGCCTCATGCTAAAGCTTACAATGTTAGCAATGATAGCAGCATTCAGCATAGCTCCTTGCCAATTAATACATCGGCAGTAAATATACCATCTAGAGTCATCCCGCAGGGTGTGCCGATGAACACATGCACAGCCGGACTAATGTGTTAAGTTTGGTTGGTCATAGTGCATCATCGCATGCTGTTCCAAATATTGCTAGACCCGAATCCACAGCCCTTGTGGTCAATTCGGGTGCACCTAATGTTGGCGATTACACTAGTATGGGAGAGAATTCGACAAACATGCAAACACCTTTGTACTGCACTATAGCGTATAGTACACCTCCCATACCTCCTCAAGGTTCGGGTGTTGCATATGGGCCATTGCCAGCCAGTCATTTTAATGGTCCTTTACAACATGTGTCACATGCACAGCCGGACCAAGCTCCACAGTATGCTTATGACACTCCACAACCTAATGTTGTTAGCCCACCACAACCGGTCAATGAGACACCTAATCGGCCTACGGCCGAGACATATGTTGGGCCTGAAAATATTAGAGAGCAAGTAGCCAGTATGTTTAGAGAGACATTCGGGGTGGAGCCTAAAGGAAGATCACGTGCCTATCAAAAACCATACCCTGATATTTATGATACTGTGCAATATCCCAGAGGATTTAGGGTGCCTGAGTTTGATAAGTTTACTGGGGATGATTATAAATACACATTAGAACATATAGGTCAATTCATTGTGCAATGTAGTGAAGCTAGTGCTAGTGATGCTTTAAAGTTAAGGTTATTTCCTTTATCTTTATCTGGCACTGCATTCAATTGGTTTACTTCACTTGCACCTAACTCTGTTCATACATGGTTCTAGTTAGAGCAAAAATTCCATGAATATTTTTATACTGGTGATACTGAGTTAAGGTTATCACATTTAACATCGGTTAAACAAAAATACAATGAGCCTGTTGCTGATTACATCAGAAGGTTTAGGGAAACAAGGAACCGATGTTTTAAGCTAATGATTTCTGATAAAGACCTGGCCAATTAAGCATATTCTGGTTTACTTTCTCACTTGAACGAGAAGCTAGAAAATCATGATTTCCTGGATGTTAGCCAAGTGCTGCAAAAAGCTCTGGCACAAGAGAGCCGAGCTAAAGATTCTAGGAATTTCCAGAGGTCAAGTGATAAAGTAAAGGTCGATCGTCCTAGTGTTCACATGCTTGAGTATGAATATGAGAATTCGGACGATGATGGTATTGATGTTTGTGTTGCCGAATGGGCTTGGTCTTCAAAGTCTAAACCATTCATTTGTTCAGCTTTAAGGCCGATTTCACAAAAGAATCGGCAAGAGGAAATTAAGTATACCTTTGATATTGCTAAATGCGATAGAATCTTTGATTATTTGCTATAGGAGAAACAAATTAGATTACCTGACAGCCATGTTATACCAACACCTAAAGAATTAAGAAGGCGTGCATATTGTAAGTGGCATAATTCTTGTTCTCATGCTACTAATGACTGCAATGTTTTTCATCGATAGGTTCAATCGGCCATTAATGAAGGACGATTGAAATTTGCTGAAAGTCCAAAAATGCAGCTAGACCACAACCCCTTTCCTGTCCACGTAATTGATTTTGAGAACAAAAAGGTGCTTGTTCGGCCATCTCAGGCCGAGTCTACAAAGGGCAATAATGTGGTGATAGACGAGGGGGGGGGCAAAGGAACATCAAATTCTGGGGCTATGCAAAATGTTAAGCCAAAGATGATCAAAGCGAAGAGCCTGGAGGTTGAGCATTGGAAGATTAATAAAGGCAAAGGTAAGGCCAACAAAAGATTTGAGAAGCCAAAGCCCTCATTTAAGGAGCTTCTGACTAAGTATGAGGATGGCAAGGCCGACCGAAACAGTACTAGTCGGCTCAATGGTTTTAAACGACCAAGATCACCTGCAAGGCGAGAGTTTGATGGTCGGGATCATCGTCAAGAAGGCTTCCATGCAGCGGCACCATATCCTCCTTTTGGGCCACCAATGCCCACCCCATGGGGTCCTCCTCCTGTTGGTTTTCTTCCTTGTCCATCGTGGGGCTGGTATGGTCCATGGATACCGTCTCCAATGCCTTTTGGACCCTTCCATCTGGGGTGGATAGCACTAAGAAGGCCTGTGTTTGATAGGTTATCACATTCTAATGATGACCATTTTGATCAAAGAAATCGGTCTTACAATGGGAGAGGCAATAAAGTGGTGAAGAGGGTGTATCGTGTTAAGAATAATGGTAATTTGGGTGAAAAGTCATATTTGAGTTCAAAGACAGAAGAGATGATGATCGAGAAGAAGGGGAAGCAAATACAGTCAGCTACTGTTGTTTCAAGTGTTAGCAATGGGAATTACACGGCAGCAGCAGTAGTGCATGGTTCGGACATGAGCAGCAGCGCATCTACAGTAGCCATGAATAGTACTATAGCTACAGTACTCGTGGACATCAGTTCGGCTACAGTAGAGGCTACAGTAACAACCGAGAAGACCACATCGCATGCTGATTTTGAAGCACCAAAAACAGTGGGGAAAGTCAAGGAAAAATATCTTTGTTGCCTGGGACAAAACCACAGCCCCGTTGGTGTCCTCTCGGTCTTTCTCATTCCCAAAAGAGAAGGTTGCAACGGCTGCGCATGCAAGAACTTAGAGAGGCTAAAGTAGAGAAGGTGAGAGACAAAATATTTAACAAAATAAAGCCTATGGTGTCTGTCCTAAAAGACTGGAGGGTAAAGCAAGTTGAGACACCAATTTAGGTATCTGATGATGATGAGGATGATTTGCTGGATTATGGGGGGTCTCCAATGATTAAAGATGATACTCCGTCTCATGAAGGTATGGATATTAATATGGTATTTACATTGCCCTCAGAGTTTCGGATTGCTAGTGAAGAGGTTGCCCAGTTATGTCTTGGCCCTAAAGAAGTTATTTTTGAGAAGTCTGTGGAATCGAGCCGACATTTGAAACCATTATATGTTAGAGGGCATATCAATGGTATGCTGATTTCTAGGATGTTAGTTGATGGTGGGGTTGCCATGAATTTGATGTCGTATTCAATCTTTAAGAAATTGGGTAAAAAAGACAACGAGCTTATGAAGACTAATTTGATGCTTAATGGTTTCACGGGTGAGTCCACAGAGGCCAAGGGCGTTATCTCTATGGAACTTACTGTTGGGAGAAAAACTCTACCTACGGCCTTCTTCGTCGTTGACGTGCAAGGTAATTACAGTATTTTATTGGGTCGTGATTGGATACTTGCAAATCGTTGCGTTCCTTCTACCCTACATCAAACTTTAATACAATGGATTGATGATGACATAGAAGTGGTTCAAGAAGACACATCGACTTATGTCGCTTTGGCCGATACTTCAGCTCATTGGCAGCATGGTGATGTTCAATGTTTGATGAGTCTAGATCTTTCTAGTTATGATTATCTTAGTGTTACTAAAGATGGTTTTGTACCTGTGCCTATACAGCTGGACTCTCCAGCTCGTCTTAGTAATATGATGTTATAAATTAGCAAAGAAAGTAGTTTAGAATGGTTGCAACAACGTACAGAGCAATATCGGTCAAACAAGAACGATATCTGTGAAGCTATTGATGATTTTGATGAAGCAGAAAAGTTAGAACAAGGTTTCTCATCGGCTGACCTGTTAGAGGAGGTTGATATAGGCGATGGGACTATTCCTAGGCCGATGTTTTAAAAAAAACATGTCTGCTGAATATAAGAGCAAAGTAATAAAATTGCTTAGAGAGTATGTTGATTGCTTTGCTTGGGAGTATCATGAGATGTCGGGACTCAGCCGAGAATTAGTTGAGCATCGATTGCCCATTAAATTTGGCTTTAGGCCTTATAAATAGCCATCTAGAAGATTTAATCTGAATATGTATGATCGAATCAAAGAAGAGATAGACCGATTGTTGAAGGCTAGTTTTATTAGGCCATGTAGGTATGCTGAATGGATTTCTAATATTGTCCCGGTTGAGAAGAAAAATACTGGTAAGTTGAGAGTATGCATTTATTTTAGAGATTTAAATAAAGCTACCCCTAAAGATGAATATCCTATGCCTGTAGCCGACATGTTAATTAATGATGCTTCAGGACATAGAATAATTTGTTTCTTAGATAGTAATGCTGGTTATAACCAAATTTTCATGGCCGAAGAGGATATGTCTTGTAACAGCCCAAAATCCCTAAGTTGGATTAGTTAAGCATCTAATGTGCATTTGTGAAATTTTGGACTTTTTAAAAACTTTTTGTTGCAGCAAATAGGTTTCAAGTGTGGGAATATTTTAGTTGGATTTTATATTCTCTGTCAAGCTTGTTGGATTTTCTGAAATTTTTGGGGCTTAATTGGTTCCCTGATTAATTTGCATGTTCGACTTTGAGTTTGAATTTAAAACCCCAACCTAATAGATAAATAAAACAAATAGAAATGAAAGTGATAACTTAAAATCTAGACTCAGTATAATTATTCTAAATATAAATGGAGGAATTAATTAAAGCATGTTTTGCAATTTTCTCACATCAAGTAATAATAATCAATATTAAATCAAATTGTTAGGAAAATTGTAATTAAAAATTTAATTATTTTGATTTTATGTTTTCACATGCATCACAAAAATCATGTCATTATGCATGCATTATTATCATCATCTTTCTTTTCTGGTTCGACCCACAGTAGGTGAAACGCCTGCGTGTCCCTTCTTTTCCGTTCCTGCTAACTCCCTTCGCTTCTCTCCTTCAAATCTCATCTAAAAACTCAAAACCAAGCGATGCATGTCGTACCACCGTGATCGTCATCGCACGACCAACCCATTTCTGCAATTCGTTTGCGCATGCATGGCAGTTTGAGCGATTACGCGAGAGGAGAAATGAAGTAGCAGATGAAACGTTTGCGAGTCTATTTCTTTTTCCCAACTTCTCTCCTCGCGATCACAACCGAGAATCAAGAATCCGACGACGCATGTTATACCGTTGCGATCCCCGTCTCGAGGGCGTTCCGATTCTGCAATCGTTTCTCGCATGCAAGGTCATATGAGCAAGTTGGAAAAATGTGGGAGAAATACACTGCTATTTATTCCACTACTAATTTCTCTCACTGCCATCCCCTTTCCACCCCACTGACCAATTTTTCTTTATGCCCAGCACCATCCCCATGCCACCATCTCGTCAGAGCACCACTGCCCATTTCTTTTCACCCACCTATCACTGCCATTTCTTTTCACCCCTCCTCATCTACCCACTGCTCCTTGCTGCCTCTGTCCCCTTCACCCCCGCTCCACTGCAAAGCCGCCGCCCCTGGTGCTTCTAGGCCGCGCGGCCCTCCTCCTGTGGTGCCGCACTCGCCCCCGGCTGCTCCACCGCCGCCGCCTTCCGGTCGCCCGACGGTGCCGGCTCTGTCTTCCTTCACCTCCAGCCCGTCCCCTCCACGCGCTCCTCATCTGGTGCCGCCGCCACCTCCCAGCTTCGCCACCCCTGGCCCCTTTCTCCGCTCAACCCGGCCCGGCCGCACCTCCTTCCCCCCCAGATCTGGCCGCCTCCCGGTCCATGGTGCGCGCCGGCTTCGGCAAGCCCGCCGCCCTCCTCTTGTGCCGTCGCCCCCTGGTGCCTCTCCTCCTCGCGCGGCGCCGGCTCCGCCCAGCTCGCGGCGGCTCGCCCGCCCGCCATCGCATCTCGAGCACCGCTCCTCCCGGCGCCTCAGAGCCCGTGGCGCCGAGCCCACCCGGCTGCTCGCCTCCCGGCTCCGTCCGGCCTCTCCGCCACCGGCCGCTTCCATGGCCGCCGCCGCTTGTCGCCGGATCCGCCGCCGGCTGCCCAGCGCCGCCACCCGTGCCGATGCCGCTTCAGCTCCACGCCGTGGCCGCCGCATGCAATCGCCCTGCTGATTCCGACCGCTGGCGGCAAGCCAATGCCGAGCCACCTTCGATATCTTCTTGTTGCCCTCTACGTGTTTGTGTAAATGCCGCAACGCATGTCTTTGTGTCTCTACAGGTGGAGTTGTATGCACTCAGGCAGAGAGCATATGGTTGTATATGCACATTTTTGCCGGAGCATTGTGTCCAGGTGGAGCTCACTCCGGCCAACCCCTGTCCATTTCATCTGTGCCCAACCACCGCCGTCAACACTCCCTACGGCACGGCCATCGCGAGTTCCCCTCACTGTCGACTTTGTGCAGGCTCGAGCCACTACGGCCTTTGTATTTCGATTCACCTCTGTTCATCATTCAGTTGCCAGTTCCAGAATTATTTCTCTACACTTGGTGCTCTCTGCTGTGTGTATGGATTGGAGTCCCTTTGATTAGCATGTCAGTTAGCATAAGTTAGCTTAGATGAAGGCTATGGTTTTTGATGAGTAAGAATGGTGTTGAATGCTTTGCAGGGCTAGGCAGTACCAAAGTTTTTAGCTGGCTTTTGAATGCTCCCTGTTAATAGATAACTCATTAAAGTTAATTGGAAAAATGCTAGTAGCATGTCATCATACATTTGTGTAGCCTTGTATGCTAAATGAATGGTTAGTAGCTAGCAAATGGTCTTTTGCAGGATAGATGACCAGAGAATTGATCTGAATGCTTGTAGTGACATTTGACCAATAACATTTCTAATACAAGTACTAAGAAAGCTTCCGATTCAATTAGTACTTGTACTAAGTGTTGTGTATGTCATCACTCATTTAAGTAGCATTAGAATCTAAAAATCAATATGGTTATAAATTTTCAGAAAAACCAACAGAGAATAGAAGGGATTAGTTGAATTTTTGGTTGGAATTCTCCCAAAGACCTCCTATCTTTTGCCATCAAATCCTTGCAAATGTCAATTAGATCACCTCAGTAAGTTAGCATTTGGAAGTTTGAGTGAAAGGGAGGCTAGTTGTAACATTTCTGTCAGAGGTAAGTGTACAATTGTAGGTTTATGAGCAGTACTGGTTTTAATCAAATTTTGTTAGTAGGCTGATAACCTGATTAATACAAGCAGTTAAAAGTCTTTCGTAAACGCTGTCATTAGATGAGCATTTAGTTGTCAAGTAGTTTCAAGTTTAGAATTTGTGCCCTTGCTAGATTTGTGAACAGGGGAGAAGAATTGGTAAATAGGTGATATAAGGCCAAATGCAAGAAATAGCAAACCTAGTAGCTAACAGTATGCCACCCCAAAATGTGATTAGTAAATTCAAACTTGGGTTAGTAAGGAGGTTAGCTAGCAGCACTCCACTCTGGGGTTGTTCTCTCGCTTAATAGTTGCGCAGTTGAGATAAGGTGATCATTTTGACTAGTAGCTTTGTAGTTTTTAGAGTGGTTGGTTTGTAGGTTGTAGTAGCGATCGATGATAAAATCAATTGATTAAAATAATAATTAAGTGAATGGTTAGGCTAGAATAGTTAAGTAGGTAACTAGAGCCCATCTGTAGCTAATAGATGTGCACACAATCACTACCAAAGTCTGCCGAAAAAGAAGAATATATAAGAGAATTGATTTTGACTGTATGATTATCGTGGAAAATAAGTGAGTTTGGAAAGAACAGTAATAAGAAATCCTAACCAATTAAAATAAACTCAGAATCAAATAATTTGTTGTAACACCCCAGCTCAGCATTGAGCCTGGAATGCTACTAAAAATAAATTAAACTAAACTAAACTAAGATCAATTACAAATTTTCGGCAAAACCTCCTTTGTATAGTCACTATACCGAGGTTCCAACAATTAATCATGACATTTATCAATATCTTCATAATCGAGTTCTTTCAAGCATGCAGGATAATCTCATAAACATAATCAAAATTTGCTATTCTCATTATTACGCTTAATCAAACTCAAACCATCCATAAGTAATTCTTAAGGTTGAGTGGTAGTGCGTGCATCCAAACATCTACTCCTCCCATGCATGCGGGTCTTGCCAGTTGTACCTAAAACACATCAAAGCAAGAGTGAGCCCAAAGACTCGGCAAGTACCAACAAGGCTAAGCAAGATCGTTCATAGCATCAACAATCCAAGATAAACAATGCACCAAAGTATAGCCTTCATGCTCATGTGAATGCAACCAATGCAATGTACCTTTTCAACTTTATCTCTTTTCGCATTTTACCGTAATGCGGGTATACAATCGTCATTTGTATACCTTGCTCGTGCCCTCCGCACGGGGACCAAGAGCCTATACACCACACGTATAGGGACCTTTGCCCATCATCATAATGATGGGGACCTCTTTCTCATTGCCCACATTCCACGAATGTGGGGACCTCAAGCCCGTCATCTACATGACGGGACTCGAACATGCATAGTCACCACGTGACCAATCCTCCAACATGAATGCATGATGCACATAAACCAACTTTAAATCATCATACATATGGATTCACAACAACGACATACATGAATAAACTCATCCATACTTCTAGCATTCATCACCATTGACATTTGTAGCATTCCAAAGATCCATGAATAGCACATATATTCATTAAACTAGCAAACATGAACATTCCTTCATGAATAACATTTAATCATTTCTCATTATCATGTAAGCAATAGCAACATGCGGTAGAACCATTTAACCATAACTAATAGTCATCAAGATAAACAGTAAATCATCTCATAAACAAGCAAGCATGGCTATACTGTCAAGATACATCACAATCACATCATGCAAGCATACATATATAATAGCCCGAATACTTGCCTCAACCGTGCGCAGCACAGAGGACGCGAAGAGGGCGCTGCCCCTGGAATCATGCTCCCACCTGAACATAAAGACATCCCAATCTAAGACCAACATACTGGACCCAAAAGCATAAAAACAACACAACCGAACTCGCTAAACTCCCAAACGTTTTCCAATCTTCCAATTCCTAGCGACGGCTTGGGTGATCACTGCGGACAGTCAACTTCTAAAATACATAACTTTCTGCTCAGGGGTCCAACTAAGGTGTTCTCAGACTTTTTGGAAAGGTAATTTAATTACCTAAATAAACTTAGTTGGGGAGCCCTTTTGATTCTGCCAATTACTACCTCTACCAAGCCAACCTACAGAGCAACAATTATCACGTCGGGTTCTCTGGACAGATCACTAAAACCATCATAACTTTTGCTACGAAAGTCCAAATCTTGCGTTATTTATCTCTCTGAAAAGGTATGGAAATTACCTACATTTTTCGTTATACTGAGATTCCCTGATTTTCCCTTTAACTAGCAGTAAAAACCAGTTTTCTACAGACTGCCCAAAACTGACAGATTAACAGAGCAGCGATACTAAAACATTCATAACTTCCTGACCGTTAATCGTATTTGGGTGATCTTGGTGGCCATTGAAAGCTACGAACATAACCTACAACTCTCTAGGAGACCAAAACTCCTATTTCTGCCTTTAAAGCCACGAAACAGTCCACGCAATATTCTGGACAGAATGCAATCTAAAAGAAATCGGTGACCGATCCACAAAACGAATTCGTAAACGCTTCTAATACAAAAGATTCAGCGGGGGAAGGGTCTTCATTACCCTAGTTGCCGCTGAAGAACGCGACTCCGGATGGGATCCATCTTCCTTCTCTTCTCCCTCTTCTTTCCCTCTTCTCTTCCTTCTTGGCCGCCACCCCAATGCAGTTCTCCTTCTCCTCCTTCTTCTCTTGGCGGCAACAATGGAGGACTAGGGAGTGAAGCCATGGAGGAGGGGCTGGTGGAGGAGGTTGCGCAAGGGGGAGAAGGGAGAATTTCGGCCACCAAAGGGGGAGGAGGAGGAGGAGGGGAGTGGAGGGGTGGGGTGCGGCTAGGGTATGGGGAGGAAGTGGCGCCCCTGGCCGGCCACCCCTTTCCCCTCATGGGCCAGGCCCAAGGCCCAGTTGGGTTAACTGCAAAAACCCTCACAACATTGTTGAATTTTGAGTATTTACTAGAAGGTCCTTCCCAAATTTCCATTTAATTCTCTCCCGAATAAATAATCTTCCGACTACTAGCTTGTCATGCTTTTCGAGTATTACATAATTTCTCTCTCGAATAGAGTATAACCCCTCTATTTGATATTCGGTTATTACATTCTACCCCTTAAACAGATTCGACTCGAATCCCAACACGCTCTATGCGAAAGAACAACCGCGATCGAGAACGAAGAACGGTAACCACGCACTGTTGTGAACAACACCGCAAAAGCTCAAGCAAGCGAGACTCTAATTTCCCAAGTAGCCTCTTCCTCGGACTAAAGAAACCACAACACAACGACGTAACACGACGTCTGAGCTAACACTCAACCCGGTACTTCCGGTACAATCATCGGGCAAGACTAGAAGGTAAGACCTCACTCGATGGTCATCGGCGCAAAGCGAAACCTCAAACTCGGATCTCCGGTACTCACTCGACACGGAACAAACAAGACGTTACGTACTCGCGCATGGACTCGCGACGGTCCCGGCGATACGCCAACTAGCTTAAAACAACCCAAAGTACCTTGGGTAACCCCTAGTGGTACCAAACCACGCGACATGCGCACAGAACACTGAACTCTTGTTCCATATCTCAATCGAACTTTTGCACCCAAACAAAGATCTCCTCCTTTAACGAGGGACACACAACAGCACTCGCTTTAAACACACACTTTTACCGATATAGCCCAACTGAAAATGAAGGACTCTCATCGCAACCAAACGTTACCAACTAGGTATTAAAAGAGTCAAATTCAGAATCGAAGATTTATCACGAAAATCTTTCCACCTTCAAATTAGAAAATTTGCAATTAAACACCACGTCAACCAAAGGAAAATCACTCGAATAACCAAATCCATCATTTCTTTTATTCTTTCTGAACTGATAAGAACCACACATACTAGCATAAAGCCAAACTCAACTTTGCGAAAGACAATGGTCAACAGCATAGAACTTAAACGAAAATCAGAAAAACGATTCACTTCTTGAGGAAACATCAATTTAACGGTTTCTCTTTTAAGACCAAAATTTCCCTCAAGTTATGCAATCCCAATCATCGCACAACACACTAACTTGTTACTCTTAACTTGGCGATCTCAACGCCAAACCCAAATCAAAACACCTTGTCAACACCTTTGAAAAGGGACTCTGATGATCTCACAAAATATTCTCTAACCGATTTTCTTCTTGTGATTACTTTGATAGATAGCTTCGATGCATCCCAAAATGGATCTTCACACGTAATCACGTTACCTCAATCCTCAAGAATGGACAACTCGAATTCACATCACATATTCTCATGTATTTCATAAAAATATTTCTATCAATGACCATCCCACATTGAAATCCACTCTTATTCTACTTTTTCACATTATCAATGGCGTTCAAAGTTCTAGCACAACAATGCAAAGCCCAAATTTAACCTCTAAGACTCTTGCAACGAAATTCTCATATAAAGTATAGGAAATCCTCATATTAAATTCCTAAAAAAATCCACAATTCCAACATACTCACTCATTAAAATCATCATGAAAATATTTTCTTGACAGTTAACCATTACAAGGATTATAACTCTCAGAAGGTTACACATTTAGAGCCAAATCACTCTTGACATTACTCAACATTTTCCATTATCCCATTAATTGACATGACGATTCGATTACTTTATAATCCCACTCTCATTAAACCACATCATCAAGTTTAACTCTCATAGCCTTGCAATACTACCAAATTGTAATACTCTATAAAATTGATCAATATTTCTATACTTTCAGTAATTCTAATGTTCCGCCCGAAGTGAACCGGAAGATCTTGGACCACACTCACTATAGGTTCTACTAGCTGTAATAATGCAATCAGTTTAACCTCATAAGACAAACTTCCATTGAGTTAGACTTCTCTCAAAGAGCTATATTACGAAATTATTTCATCCTCCAGCGCTCATCGAATAACTTACAACCCACAGTTTCACCACTCCAATTATTCAACACCTCAAAAGACTCAGGTGAAACGAATAGGTTGATTCTTCCTCAAAAGAAAGAGCGAATGGAATCAATTTTTCAACAACTTGGAAAACATGTGCCACTTAGGCCAAGAACTCGAAAGAAAAAACATAAGGGAAAGTCAATAGTCAAGGGCTCAAGCCCTACTGAAAGCGAATACCAAACCACAAAAGAGAAGAACGTAATACCCTTTGAACATTGATAAACCCTTATGGAACAAGCGCATAAGGTTTAAGTACTCTCAATAAACCGCAAGATGCGAAACGACTTAAATCTCAAACACTTAACTCTCTCCTTCCTTTAACAAGGATAGTTATTTTCTGTGATTACTACATCACCTTGCCAGCTTAAACAAGATAAGCTCTTATGACCAAATCATAGGAACAACTTGAGAACCAATAAAATCTTTCAACATATCACTTTGCTCAAGCAACTCAATCACCACATAACTCAAGAGGTCCAAATGATCCCCATCGCAAAACTCGAAACACTCTTACAAAATCCAATTTAGGAAAGACGATCAAATTACTTTACTTCTAAAAGAATCATCACCACACACTCAAGTCACCATCTCTTGCAAATAATCTTACTAACATCAGAATAATATACTCTGAACACGAATATTTATCATCAACTATTCCATTAGAAAGGCCCCAGAGTTTCACCAAATTGTTCCATACTACCTTTGCATCCCATCTTCGAAATGAGAGTATACCTGAACCATACAATCTCACTACATCGACCTCTTATGTTTAGAAGGGGTCTACTACACAATTGAAAAGCTCCTACCAAAACTCTTCATCAAGGACACATTATCATCTGATTATTTTCACAATTATGTGGGCATAAGCCCATATCAGTTCAACTCTTAACAATGCTCATCATCAACTTCAACACACAACAGTTATTCCACAACCAATGTTGTTATCAACTGACTTCATTATGAAATCTAGTTGCTACCTACTTTTATTCCCAAATCACATGGATATTAACAAACACGTATCCAACTGTTCCTCCTCATATTTGGATTTCAACAAAAATTACACTAAAACTTCAAAAATCGAAATCTTCTATCGATCAAAAGTCTTAACAACGTTACAACCAAATTCATCGCGTCATTCTATACAGAAGAACTACATAGAACTCCTTTCATAAATTCTAGATCCACCGATATTCAATCCAGTCAACCGGTTATACACAGTTCCAGTATCTAATCATACTAAGGAATACGTAAATCTGGTATTTCCTCTAATTTTTCTTTTCACACAATTAAATTAATCCATGGGAACCAAATAACCTAACAAGTTTAGCAACCTAAACAGTTTTAATGACCAGACTAGTTCATCAAGTTCCATACTTCTTGATATCTCTCAATCACTACTCATATATACCGTTCATCAAGAACTAGGAAAAGACAACATCAACTTAATCAATTTCACTTCCAAGGTTACTAATTAATATTAATTTTGCACCATACCACCGTCTCAACTTGATACCCATACCAAATCAAGTTATTTGATTACAATCTCTGATTTAACCATAACGAGGCAACACAAAAAGATTTTATCAATTTCCAACAGAACAGAAATGCCTTAAACTTCAACACTCGGTATAATCCAAAAGGAACACATAGGGCCAAAGCTTCTCATGCTAACAAACTTGCAACTTCAAACTCTCAATACCCAACTATCAAACGAATAAATGAGTCATTCTTTGCTAAAGAGAAAGAAGGAACAACCAAGCAATTATCGATAATTGCCAATTGAGAAAGATCACAAGTAGCCAAAGCGACTCAACGGTCGGAAAACAATAATTGATTCAGATAACCATATGAGACCATTGACACTCAACAACCACCATAAACCAAGAACCCATGAGAAAATCATCATCCACCACAAAACAAGAATTTACCAAGATTTGAGGTCAAGAAAGAAAACAACTTTCTAAAGCAGCTCACGCTCAACTCCCGCAACTATGGTAATCGGGTAACTACCCTATTCGTCTACCAGAGCGGTGGTATAACGACAAAGTCCAAGGTCACAACCACGGCCTCCACTTCTTAACAACCTTATCGACACGATAAACAATATAATCCAATATGATTATTCATGATCACCTCATGGCAATCATAGAATAGATTCATAGATATAGAATATCATAACCTATCATAACATAGATTAACAACAAGCAAGATAGCACGAGGCAATTCAACAATTGCTCAACAAATAAAACATATCAACAGATAATGCGAAGCAATGTAATTCCCAATCCCACCTACGTACACGATGTGTCAATTTAATATTTTTCTATTAACCACGGACCTAAAGCCCGCTCGATACCAATCAGTAACACCTCACTCAAGCATTGAGCCCGAATGCTACTAAAAATAAATTAAACTAAACTAAACTAAGATCAATTACAAATTTTTGGCAAAACCTCCTTTGTATAGTCACTATACCGAGGTTCCAACAATTAATCATGACATTTATCAATATCTTCATAATCGAGTTCTTTCAAGCATGCAGATAATCTCATAAATAATCAAAATTTGCTATTCTCATTATTGATTAATCTGAAACTCAAACCATCCATAAGTAATTCTTAAGGTTGAGTGGTAGTGCGTGCATCCAAACATCTACTCCTCCCATGCATGCGGGTCTTGCAGTTGTACCTAAAACACATCAAAGCAAGAGTGAGCCCAAAGACTCAGCAAGTACCAACAAGGCTAAGCAAGATCGTTCATAGCATCAACAATCCAAGATAAACAATGCACCAAAGTATAGCCTTCATGCTCATGTGAATGCAACCAATGCAATGTACCTTTTCAACTTTATCTCTTTCGCATTTTACCGGTAATGCGGGGTATACAACCGTCCGCTGTATACCCTTGCCTGTGCCCTCTGGCACAGGGACCAAGAGCCTATACACCACACGTATAGGGACCTTTGCCCATCATCATAATGATGGGGACCTCTTTTCTCATTGCCCACATTCCACGAATGTGGGGACCTCAAGCCCGTCATCTACATGACGGGGACCTCGAACATGCATAGTCACCACGTGACCAATCCTCCAACATGAATGCATGATGCACATAAACCAACTTTAAATCATCATACATATGGATTCACAACAACGACATACATGAATAAACTCATCCATACTTCTAGCATTCATCACCATTGACATTTGTAGCATTCCAGCATCCATGAATAGCACATATATTCATTAAACTAGCAAACATGAACATTCCTTCATGAATAACATTTAATCATTTCTCATTATCATGTAAGCAATAGCAACATGCGGTAGAACCATTTAACCATAACTAACAGTCATCAAGATAAACAGTAAATCATCTCATAAACAAGCAAGCATGGCTATACTGTCAAGATACATCACAATCACATCATGCAAGCATACATATATAATAGCCCGAATACTTGCCTCAACCGTGCGAGTACAGAGGACGCGAAGAGGGCGCTGCCCCTGGAATCATGCTCCCACCTGAACATAAAGACATCCCAATCTAAGACCAACATACTGGACCCAAAAGCATAAAAACAACACAACCGAACTCGCTAAACTCCCAAACGTTTTCCAATCTTCCAATTCCTAGCGATCGCCTTGGGTGATCACTGCGGACAGTCAACTTCTAAAATACATAACTTTCTGCTCAGGGGTCCAACTAAGGTGTTCTCAGACTTTTTGGAAAGGTAATTTAATTACCTAAATAAACTTAGTTAGGAGCCCTTTTGATTCTGCCAATTACTACCTCTACCAAGCCAACCTACAGAGCAACAATTATCACGTCGGGTTCTCTGGACAGATCACTAAAACCATCATAACTTTTGCTACGAAAGTCCAAATCTTGCGTTCTTTATCTCTCTGAAAAGGTATGGAAATTACCTACATTTTTCGTTATACTGAGATTCCCTGATTTTCCTTTAACTAGCAGTAAAACCAGTTTTCTACAGACTGCCCAAAACTGACAGATTAACAGAGCAGCGATACTAAAACATTCATAACTTCCTGACCGTTAATCGGATTTGGGTGATCTTGGTGGCCATTGAAAGCTACGAACATAACCTACAACTCTCTAGGAGACCAAAACTCCTAATTCTGCCTTTAAAGCCACGAAACAGTCCACGCAATATTCTGGACAGAATGCAATCTAAAAGAAATCGGTGACCGATCCACAAAACGAATTAAATGGCGCTTCTAATACAAAAGATTCAGCGGGGGAAGGGTCTTCGTTACCCTAGTTGCCGCTGAAGAACGCGACTCCGGATGGGATCCATCTTCCTTCTCTTCTCCCCTCTTCTTTCCCTCTTCTCTTCCTTCTTGGCCGGCCACCCCAATGCAGTTCTCCTTCTCCTCCTTCTTCTCTTGGCGGCAACAATGGAGGACTAGGAGTGAAGCCATGGAGGAGGGGCTGGTGGAGGAGGTTGCGCAAGGGGAGAAGGGAGAATTTGGCCACCAAAGGGGGAGGAGGAGGAGGAGGAGGAGTGGGGAGTGGAGGGGTGGGGTGCGGCTAGGGTATGGGGGGGGAGGAAGTGGCGCCCCTGGCGGCCACCCCTTTCCCCTCATGGGCCAGGCCCAAGGCCCAGTTGGGTTAACTCTGCGAAAAACCCCTCACAATTTGTTGAATTTTGAGTATTTACTAGAAGGTCCTTCCCAAATTTCCATTTAATTCTCTCCCGAATAAATAATCTTCCCGACTACTAGCTTGTCATGCTTTTCAGGGTATTACATAATTTCTCTCTCGAATAGAGTATAACCCCTCTATTTGATATTCGGGTTATTACATTTGTTGTTCCTAAATTCATGATCTATCTTCTGTGTTATTAATTTTTGGATGCTGTTGGCGTTCTGGTGTTTATTCGCTGTTTTTCGCTTTGACAGTTTTTATCGCTAGATGACGTTGATATCGAGAGTGATCCTCTGCAGCAAGTCGAATATCTCTAGCAAGGCAAAGGCAAGCAGTTTGATCATATCCACTCAATCCCATTACTTTTAAAATCTAATACTTTGTTTTACTTGTATGTATGCATGCTTTTGTGTCAATGATTAATTTTGCCGAATAGAGGTAGCTAATCCTATTGCATTGTTTCCCTTAAATTGCTCACCCCTGCCACAACCATAAGTTATTATTCTCACTGGTGAATTAGAGCCCGGTGAATGATTTATGGTCTTTTATTTGTCTTTACGATGTGACGCTTAGCAATGCATAGATACCGGTAGAATTGGGCGGTTATCGACTTATGTCGGTAACCTTGATCACATAAAACTTGCTATTACTTATGTGTCATACCTGGAGTTTTGTTTATTTGTGCAAACCAAAAACTAAAAACAAAATGGTTTGGACGTGGGTGAAACTTGGTTGTTTCTTGATGGGTGCACGGGTTCAGCGTGCACGAGGGGCTGTGGTTCATCAGGCTCCCCCAGGTTTGAAGATGTCACCCATGTCATGTAAGGACCGAGTTACTTGTGTCACTAGGCCAAGCGATATTTGCGTGCTAACCACACTAGAGGGAAATGGGACCTCTCTTGACTAAGTATTTTGGGGGGTGTTAATTAATGAGTCGCGTGGTGGGTTGCATATGGGGTATATGCAACATGGACGTGTTTGTGGGGAGGGGAGCACCCGCCGAGGCCGGTGTCTCTTGCTCCACGTATGGGTCCTTGTGATCCATATTTCGTCGGCAGATCACTAAGGGTTAACCCCCATACGTGCGGCTCTTGATTAGCTCATTCCATTGGAAATGTCTCGTAGGACTTAGCCGTGTTGGCATACCAAAGGTAGTGTGCTTCATCCGGTGGCAAAAAGGAGGTCTGAAGTGTTGGTACAGTGGTACACCCCTGCAGGGTTCTTGATCTATTCGAATAGCCTCGTCCTAGGTTATGGACATGCTTGGTAAGGTCGTGCAAGAACTAGACTACAACATTTAATTAAAACTTGATGGGTTGGTATGAATGGATGTTCATACTATTGTTGTGGTGACTATTGGGTTAGTCACTTCCAGGTTGTCTTTACTGTTGTTATTATTATTGTATCGCTGTTATTTCATCAATTACAAACAGTTTGTCAAATCGCTTTGAATCTATTACATTATTACAAATGGAAACTTGCTTTATGCTAAAAGTAAGTCCAGAGCCCCCTCTACCTAAATAAAGCTTGCATGTAGTTAAATTATAGTTCTGTTACCCTTACACGTCAGTCTTGCGAGTACAAAAATAATTTTTGTACTCAGATGCTTTGCTTAATGTTTTTGTTGCAGAGGAAGAAGGTGAGCCCCAAGGGCTTCCCTTTTTGTGGGATGTGCTGCGGGTTTGACGACTAGCTTGGCGGTCCGGTTGGTTGCCTTGTGGGTAAAGGCACACTAATTGGCTCTTTTGTTTATTGCCATCTTATGGCCCTTTTACTTCCGCTGTCTAATTGTTATTTTGTTGCTATTTGGCCGGTTGGCCCTTGTTGTATTTAATCCCTATTATGTATGTCTCTTATTGTTGTGCTTCGGTTCTATGCGATTGAATGGAATTGATGCATAATTTTGTGAGGAGGTGTGTATACTGCAGTTCTGGGAAGTATACATATCTCGAGGCTTGGTTTGTTTGATTTGTGATGCTAGGGCCAGGTGGTTGGTTAAGCATTACAAGCCAAATAAACTGGGGTCCTCACATGTCTAAGACGGCCTTTCGATGTCCTGGTTTTGTTGGTTTGTTTGAATGGGTTGTCATGACATTTGGTTTAAAGAATGCCAGTGCTACTTATCAAAGGGCTATGAATTTAATTTTTCATGATCTACTTGGTGTTATCCTGGAGGTATACATTGATGATATAGTTGTTAAATCGGATGGTATGGATCATCATTTAGCCGATTTATGTCTAGCCTTTGAACGAATGCGTCAGTATGGTTTGAAAATGAACCCTGTAACAGCCCTAACTTAGGGTTTGTATTTCCAATGTAAAATTTTGAGGAGGAATAAAAACTTTTGTTGTCTCATCAAATCATTTGGAAGTTTTCCAAATTTTCTCTAGCAATTTCCATTTTCTAGAATTAAATTCTTGTGAATGGAAATTGTTGTCAGCAAATTCTTAGCTTTCAAACTTGTGATCATCCTCTAAAATTGTTTTTCCTATCATCTTGACCATCCTAGCTACCTCTCTGAATTATTTCACAATTTTTAGATTTTGTTTGCTATTTCAAATGGCCAAGTCAAACCAGTTTACAAATCTGGTCAAACCCTTGGCCAGCATCTTGTGAATTTTCTTGGGAGAGATCTAGTGCATGAAAACTCCTGGAAAAATTTCACAAAGTTTTCCTCTATTCCAGTAAGCTTCCATAAAAATTTCGGAATTTTTGGAGCTCGGGAGCTATCTCTAAAAATTCCCTAAAACTCTCTCAGCTTTTAAACTCAAAATCAGAAATCACTGTTTGTCGGGCTCGAACCCGAGTCCGACTCAAACAGCATCGCACCACTTGACTCGGTCGCACCGCCTAGCTGCACCGCGCGCGAGTCCAATCGATCGTGACCGTCCGATGCAAATCGAACGATCCACGTTGCGTGCGCAACCGACCTGTCCGAATGCATACACAAATCTCAGCCGTCCATTTCAGATCCATCGGTCGGTGCGTTACTGATCGAGTCAAACCACCGGTTCGCACCGCTTCGTCCGTCGGCGGCGGTGGACCCTACATCGATATCACCTCGTCTTCTCCGCACCACCGGAGTTCGCGGCCGGGCGCGCATGCTTGCCACGTACCTCGCCGCTGCCACCTATTTGCCCTCGTGTCCGTCCGTGGAGCATCGCCAGAGCCTTATAACCTCACCGCACTCATTCATTCATCGTTTCCTTCGCTCTCTCACTTTCTCCGGCCGCTTCTGTTTCGCCGCGAAGAGATGAAGGTAGCGCCCCATTGGTAAGCGCCGCTTTGATTCTGCAACCACGCCACCGTGATCCACGCCGACGCCCCTCCATTTTCCCAACCGGGTCCTTGGCATCCGGTGGATCACCAAGGGCGTATCGTCGTCTCGCCTCGGCGATCTCACCCGCGAGCTCGTTTGCGATCGGTGAGTTTCTAGCTCCGCCAACTAGTCCCTTAGGATCGCACTGATGCGATCGAATCTAACGGTGGACTTGTTTCTGCCTTTTGTGCATCGTTGCGGGCGTGCGACCAATTCTTCTTCAAGCTCGGTTTTCCGCCGCCGTGGAAATTCCGGCCACCTCAGGCCTTCTTCGTCGGCGTTATTGTGTGCTTCTTACTCCTGGTGTTGGGGCGAAGCTTGGGCGCACCTTCCGGAGTCTTCTAGAAGCTTGTCGCCTCCTCTCCGCGGAAGCCGCATCTTCTTCTCCGCCTCCGTTCGCCGCCAGCTCGCCGCCGGCATCCCCGTGGCTCCGCGTCACTGCCATCGTGTTCGCAAGATCTTCGCGAACCTTTTGGTATCACTCACTCGCCCAGAAACTCTTTGGTTTGCTTAATCAGCTGTGCGGCCGCCATGCGTCTCTCGTCGTCGTGCGGTGAGCCGCCGCGGTTTAGTTATCGCTAAAGCCCGGATTCGTTAGGTCGCTGACTTGTGGGCCCTCTCTGTTAAATCGCGTTTAGAAATCCTTTAATCCAGCCCGTTATTTGTTCTCTGAGTCACTGCCATGTGGGTCCATGCTGTCAGTTAGGGCTGTGTAGCTCTGGTTATGCGTTTTCTCTGTTGGGAAGCGTATTTCTTTGTGATGAGATGTCGGGTTTGCACTTTGGTAAGCCGAAGCGTATTCTTAGAATACGCCGACGCCACCTGCTCGTGACGATCGTCTGGTCAAGCACCTTCATTGGGCCATTGTCGTTGTCTCGGGGCTAGATAGCTGTGGGTAGAAAAAGGATTAAATGCTTTAGTAAATCTGTAATGCTTTTCTGTTGCTCTGTTAATTCAATTAAACCTAGAAAATGCATAACTAATTCAATTTTTATCCAAATTGCATGAAACCAGTCTGTATTAATTTTATTTTAAATGTACTATTTACTAAAATTAGTTTCATCCATGTCTCTGTAGCAAAATCTGTTATCTAATAAAATGATGTCTTATGTATCTTCTAAATTAGAAAATTCATATCTTTTTCAATAATTGTTCAAATCCAGTAAAACCAACTCTGTAAATTTTCATTTTTAGTGTGCTAATTATCAGGTTAGGTTTTAGGCATTGTTTCTGCTCATGAAAATTTGTTAAGTAATTAACTAGTGTTTTCATGTGTATTGTTAGCTTGGAAAATTCTTAGAAAATTCATAACCACTTAAAACGAATTGTTCTCTGTTTCTAAAATTTTGTTATATCATGCTTTAGCTGCTGTGTGAATTTTGGTATGTTTGTTTGTTGTTGCATATTTGAGTTTTGTCGGTGTTATTCGTTCTTATTCACTGTTTTGTTTAATCGTTAGGCTTCGATATTTGCGGCAACCACGAGAACGACCCTCGCAACAACTTGAGCAACAGCACCGAGCGGTTTGATCATGATAATCCCAGTATTTTAAAGTCTAATATATTGTTTCAAATTGTATGTATGCATTGCTTAATTTGTGTTAAATTGATTAGTTAAATCCGTAGTTGCATATCACGTAGACAAAATATTGATCTCTACTACCGAGCCTAGGTTATTTCTTTGTGATTAGAGATCATTGGATGATCTCTTATCACTTAGTAGATCCGGTCAACTTGCTTAGACATGCTTAGCTATCGGTAGAATCGGGCGGTTATCGACTTTAGTCGGTAACCTTGATCACACAAAATTTACTATAACTTTATGCTTTAGCATTTCTGCTATGTTTAATTGCAAAATTAAAAATGAAAACAAAATGATTTAGACTTGGGCACAATGGTAAGACGGTGTGATCTGTTGGGTGTATTGGAAAGGTGCCCAGTCGATTAAGGACCGAGTTACTTGCGCCACCGTCTTGAGCATTTTGCGTGCTAACCACACTAGAGTATATGGGACCTCTCTTGACCTAGTACTTTGGCGTGTATTGGCTCGGGTCGCAGGAGGTCGCAGGAGGATGGAGGTGGGAGCATGGTAGTTGTCAGAAAAGCTTTATCACGAGTGGGTAGTTGCCTTTTCGGCTTTACCATGTAAGCGTATGGATTTCTATCCATACGAGCGGCTCGTAGTTAATACACAATATTGGAAAAGTCTCGTAGGACTTAGCGTACAAAGATACCTTCGAAGTGTGTTTTGGCTTAAAGGCGATGCAGAGTGTGGGTACATTGGTACACACCTGCAGGGTTAAAACTATTCGAATAGCCTCGTCTAGGTTATGGACACGCTCGGATCGCCCCAAGAACTAGACTACAACATTTAAATTAAAACTTGATGGGTGGTACGAATCTGGAATTCGTGCTATGTTGTGGTGACTATTGGGATAGTCACTTCTAGGTTGGTTATCTTTCGCTTTTGTTATTAATATCCTTACTGTTATTTCAATCTTAAAAATGAATTGCAAACTTGTCTTTAAAACTGTATTACCTTATTGCAAATGGAAATTGGCTTTATGCAAATGAAACATATGGCCTCCACCAAATAAGCCTGCATGTAGCTTATGAACAGGTCTGCTAGTTCACACGTCAGTCTTGCGGGTACAAAGACAATCTTTGTACTCAGGTGCTTTGCTTAATGTTTTTGTTGCAGAGGAAGAAGGTGAGCCCCAAGGGCCTCACTACGTGAGGCTGTGTTGCCGGTCGTGGGCGACTAGACTTGGCGGTCGGTCGGATGCCTTGTGGGTTGGAGGCACGATTGGCTTTGTTTATAGCCATCTTATGGCACTTTGCTTCATTGTCGTTCTTGTTCATTTGTGTACCTTGTGGCCTGTCGGCCTTTGTGCATAATAACTCTACTATTTGTTTATCTTCCGTTTGGTAGTGTGGTGTTTGGACTCTATATTTGGAATGGAGTTGATGTCTAATTTTGTAACAGGTGTGTATCTTTGCTTTCAGGAAGTGTACATATCTCGAGGATCAATTTATTTGATTTGTGATGCTAGGATCAGGTGGTTGGTTAAGCATTACAAGCCAAATAAATTGGGGTCCTCACAAACCCACTCAAGCATGCTTTTGGCGTGTCGGCTGGTAAGTTCTTCGGGCTTATAATACATGAGGGGCATAGAAATAGATCCTAGCAAAATAGAGACTATCAAGAAAATAAAGGCGCCACTGTGTAAAAGGGATATGCAAAAGCTCCTATGAAAAGTTAATTATTTGAGAAGGTTTATATCCAATTTGTCTGGTAAAGTTAGTGTGTTCACTCCTATACTTCGGTTAAAGAAAGAGACCGAATTCACTTGGGGGGCAGAACAGCAACAGGCATTTGAGGAAATTAAAAGGTATTTGTCTACACCTCCTGTGTTGAGGGCGCCTAAAGCTGGGACACCGTTTCGGCTATATATTGCTGGAGAAGAAAGTGTCATTGGCGCTGTTTTGACACAAGTGATGAATGGTGAGGAATATGTGATTACTTACTTGAGTCGGCATCTCCTGGGAGCTGAGACGATGTACATGTTTATTGAAAAATTATGTTTATCCTTGTATTATGCTTGTACCAAGTTGAGGCATTACTTGCTATCTAGTACCTATGTGGTTGCATGTCAAACCGATGTTATTAAAATATGTTGCAACAACCGATTTTAAGTGGTAGAATCGGAAAGTGGGCTTATGCATTAATAGAGTATTATTTGGCTTATGAATCTTTCAAATCCATGAAGGGCCAGATTGTAGCTAATTTCATTGTCTATCATAGGATTGATGACGATATAGAGCTGGTTGATTATTTATCTGTACGTCCATGGAAATTGTATTTTGATGACTCGGCTTGTAGGGAAGGACAAGGTGTTGGTATTGTTTTAGTTTTGCCTAGAGATGTTGTTTTTGAAACATCAGTTTGTTTGGAATACTTTTGTACTAGTAATCAAGCCGAGTATGAAGCTATTTTGTTAGGATTACAAATTTTAGAGTCCATGGGTGTAAAGAATGTAGAAGCATTTGGGGACTCATTATTAGTTGTGAGCAAGTTTCTAAGAATTATCAATGCTTTGATGGATCATTGAATATGTATTTAGAAAAGTGTTTAGAAGTCATAGTAACTATGGATGATTTTACTATTAGTCACATACCTAGAGAAGGGAATATCAGAGCAAATGATTTTGCACAACAAGCATCTGGTTATCAAGTTAGAAGAGGTAAATTATTCAGGATAGAAAAACCGAAGCTAGAAGGTGCTACAATTTATATGGCCGGACAACATGATAACAGTTCGGGTGCTTTGAAAACATCAAGTGTTGCCGAACCTAATGATTGGAGAAAGTCTCTAATTAGTTATTTGAAAAACCCTAGTCAACCTGTCGATAGAAAGCTTCGACGACAAGCATTAAAGTATACATTACTCGATGGAGAGTTATATCACCGTACTATAGATGGGTTGCTTTTAAAGTGTTCAGGTTCGGATCAATCTAAAGTTGCTATGGGTGAGGTGCATGAAGGCATATGTGGTACACATCAGTCGGCCCATAAGATGAAATGGTTATTAAGAAGAGCTGGTTTTTATTGGCCGACTATGTTAGAGGATTGTTTTAGATATTATAAAGGGTGTGAATCATGTCAGAAGTTTGGTGATGTGCAATTGGCACCTGCTGCTATGTTGCATCCTATAATTAAACTATGGCCGTTTCGTGGATGTGGATTAGATTTTATCGACCAAATACACCCTGCATCTTCTAAAGGTCATCGTTTTGTTTTAGTAGCCACTGATCATTTTACAAAGTGGACAGAAGTTGTTCCTCTTAAAAACATGACACATAAAGACGTGATCAGTTTTATTTTGGAACATATTGTTCATAGATTCGGCATACCGCAGACTTTAACTAAGGTTCATCTTTTATGTCCCATCAAGTACGTGAATTCGCCGAATCACTTAGAATCAAGCTCCTTAATTCTTCACCTTATTATGCTCAGGCCAACGTGTAGGCCGAGTCAAGTAATAAGACCTTGGTTAAGCTCATTAAGAAAAAGATAGAGGAGAACCCTAAGAGGTGGCATAAAATGTTATTTAAGGCATTATGGATTCATCATATATCTAGACATAGTGCTACAAAGGTAACACCGTTTGAGTTGGTGTATGGGAAAGAAGCCGTTTTACCTGTCGAGGTAACTCTAGGTGCCCTTAGATGGGCTAGGCAAAATGATTTGTCGGCCGTAGATTACCATAACTTGATGATGGATAGGATAGATGAAGATGCAGATGACAGGTTTAGAGCCTTGAGATTGAAAAAGATAAGGTGAGGATAGCTAAGGCTTATAATAAGAAAGTGAAGGGAAAATCGTTTCAAATAGGAGATTTAGTTTGGAAGACGATTTTACCTGTTGGGTCTAAAGATAGTAAGTTTGGGAGTGGTCTCCGAATTGAGAAGGTCCATATAAAGTTGTAGAGATTGTTCCTGGGAATTCTTATATAGTGTAATGTTCACAGGGAGATAGGTTGCCTAAAGCTCTTAATGGCAAGTATTTGAAAAAGTACTATCCGAGTGTTTGGCAGGATGCGTAAGAAGCACACATGGCCGATGAATTGTTTATCATCGTCCTGAGAAACATACATGTGGCCAGTGTTTAATCATCGTCCTGAAAGGCATTTGAAGACATTTTTGTTTTGTGGCAAACATGTTTGTTTACCAAAAAAAAAGGGGGCATGTCTTGATGGCAAGATTTGGCATCTATAATGGTCGTTGCATTCTTGATTGGTCGACGATAAGAACTTAACGCGTCTGCTGATTCAACTAATATTTGGCTTTGAAACGGAAGATAGAATGGCCTCAAAGACCTCCTAAGAGGTCTTGGACGACCTCTTCAAAGACCCCCTGGGAGGTCCTGGCCTAAAAAAAAACCCCTAAGAGGTCCAGGACAATCTCTTCAAAGACCTACTAGGAGGTCCTGGCTTCAAAAGTGCGTGAGAGGTCCTGGACGGCCCCTACGAAGACCTCCTAAGAGGTCCTGGGAGGTGGTCTTTGCAAATGATCACTTCTATAAAAACCTCCTGAGATGTCCTAGAAGACCTCCTAGGTGGTCCTGAGTGACATCTATAAAAACCTCCTGAGAGGTCCTGGAAGACCTCCTAGGTGGTCCTGAGCGACATCTACAAAGACCTCCTGGGAGGTATTGGAAGGTGGTCTTTCCAAAACAGGAGATCTTAGCTCAAAAGGGTTTGCCTTTTCAAAAGATCCAAAAGGTGTTCTTTACGAAACAACAGGTCGTCAAGATAAGAAAAGGCGCAGCAAAGAGAAGCCATTCGATTTAGATCGGGTGGTTTAGAATGGTGGGAATGTTCGGACCATCCGAACCTTCATTTCAATCAGACCATAAACTAAATTGGACGAATAACAACACCCGGGAATGTTCGGACCGTTTGGACCCTCCTTTTCGATCATATCATCCAATTTTGATCGAACAGTCCACAAAAGGAAAAGCGCGCCCAGGACCTCCTCCGGAGCATTCACGTGGCTTCATCAGGACCATTCAAGACCTCCTCAGGCTTCATCAAGAGCGCCCAGCACCCCCTCCAGAGTGTTTACGTGGCCTCATCAAGACCACCCAGGATATCCTCAGGAACATCCACGAGGACCACCACAGGGCCTCTCTTGGAGCTGCCATGTGGAACTCTCAAGACCTCCCAAGAGCAACCGCAACCGTCCAGGATCACTTCTAGGCGATCCACACCGTCCAGGACCATTCCCAGGAGGTCCACGCCGTCCATGATCACCCTTTGGAAATCCACGTCATCCACGACCTCCTCAAAGCTTCCTGCGTGGACCTCCCACGAGGACCTCTCACAAGGACCTCCTCAAGATCTTCCACGAGGATTTCCTGCCAGGGCATACAGGACTTCCCTCCAGGAGCTCCTCAAAACCGCTCCAGAGAACTTACGTGATCGAATAGGAAAGATTTATCAGTTATAGAAGGTTTGAAAATCATAACCGAATCATATATGTAGATTTTATTCGGTTTAGGTGTCCTGATTCCTTACGGCTAGGACCTACCGCCCTTTAAATAGAAGAAGGTCATGGCTGTTTGTAATCATCACCAATTGATCAATACAATTTGCATCTATTATTTTTACCGTAGCTTTTCCCGTAGTCATGTTTCTTCTCCGACCTCCCTCTGCTTGTTGCTCAATTGGGTTGCAAGACCAAGCTAGGGCAAATCATCATCGTGTTGTACCACGACTAGCTCTGCCTAGGTACTGCACATTGGTGTCGTGATCCTTGTGGTGTGTGCAACTTTTGTGTGCAACAATTATAACCTGAGAAGTGTGAGTGAGGAGTCTCACAAGTAGATATAGGGAGATTCTCCAACCTAAGCGTAAGTGTGCAATCACATGTGCTAGTATGGGATGGTCTTAGGTAATTAAGTCATCGAAAACTAGCCTTGCATGATTGGTAGACATTAGTAGTGCAAACATGTGTGATTGCTGACACAACGGCGAATCCCTCACAGAGATGGGGGTGTACCCGCGTGAAGTGAGGTTATTCATTCGCCGGGCTAAATGCAAGGTTAGGTCTAGATGATGTGAAGGCTTCAACACGTGCTCTAAACAACTTACCAAAGGTAGCGAGTGGTGGTATCGATGGATGCCAAACAAACTAGAGAATTCATGTGCTATGGGTAAAGTTGTACACCTCTGCAGAGTGTAAATCTATTTAAATAGCCTTGCTCGCGGTCATGAGCGTGCTATTTTGCTGGTTTATATTTGCTATGGCTGAAAATAAAATATTGCTCGCAGCCGAGGAGGGTTACGAGTTGTTATTTATTCAATTACATACTTATTGTCTTTATCTATTTGAGTGCTCTTTAAAATTTCCGTTGCAAAGTACTATGTATTGATATTGCAAATAAAATATGCTTAGTGCAAAATAACTTGTAGTATAGAGCCTCATCTTTTGTTTAGCCTTCCGTTTATATAAATTTTGCGATACACTACAAGTGTTGCTGAGTACGCAATGTACTGAATCTTGCTTAATTTGTTGTTCATAGTTTGAGGATGAGCTAGTTCTGGATAGTGACTGGTCTTTCTAGAGCTTAGTTCTTGTCGGTTGCATGTGGGATTGGATGGGGCACACCATTGGAAAATTTTGGTTTATTTACCATACTTTCCGCTGCACTTTGTTACTTTTGATACTCTTATACTTAAGCTTTTATTTGGCCGGTCGACCCATGTGTTGTAAATAATGTAATCACTTAAGTTTTGCACCATAACTTGTTTTGTGTAGTATGTATGAATGTATGGATGGATGTGAATATCAATGTTGTGAATGTGTGTACTAGCCACTAATCATGGGACTAGTATGGTACACACATGAGGGCTTCGAGTATTCAAAGCCTGGGGTCCTTTTAACAAAAAATCCCAAATTCATGTTCATCATGTCATCCTTTTAACAAATTTTAGAATAGACTATAGCTTGACTAAGCAATTGTGCGATACTCACACTCAAAATTCCCATTTTTTTTATGAAACAAAAATAAATTCCCAATTTGACATTATATATTATCTATACCACCTCATGGCTACAACATTAAGGATATCAATATTTCAAGGAGGTTCATGCATCGAGCAGGATTACGACTACCATTATCCCCAAATTTAGCAATTTTAATCAAACATACACTCGTGCATAATAGATTTTGCAAAAAAAAAGTATAATAATTAAAATATAGGATCAACATGATCAAAGGGGGTGCTTGCCTTGCTCTGGTTACTCTGAATATGAGGCTGGAGTATCGTCGTAAAAGTCGTTCGAACAATCAACGTCTAATCAAAAGAGCCGGAAGCAAATTAAATATAGCAAAATAACTTCAGCAGCAATAAAATCCAAATATTTTTACATATTCTGGTATAGCATGATTTTATATGAATTTAGAAAAAAAAATTAATCTCATTTGGAGTTCTTATGCAAAAGTTATTAACGTTATAATTTGCTTCGGTTTGAAAATTCCAGAAATTATAAAAAGGGTGACGTCGGAGGTGTATTTTATGTATTTTCTCCTCTGGGTTCTTATGAGGTTTAAGTTTTCCAGTAAGGAAAATGTATTTTCCTAAGAACTAAAGGAAACTTTTCTCATTTTTATGATTTTTATTAACTTACATGTAGGGCCTACTTGTTAGTGACTCATTCTTTTGTTTTATTGATTTTATTTATAAAGAAGTGGATGTCCCACATGTCGTAGACTCATTATTTATTAACTATTGATTAAATCTACTTCTGATTTTAATTAACTAATGATCGGGGTCCACATGTCAGCCTCTCGGGTTTTAAACGTGTTTAAAACCGAGAATAGTGTGCGGTCCCACATGTAAGTGACACATTTACTAAAATTATTTAGAATTAGATTTTTGATTATCTATTCAGGTGGTCAGACCTGTCATTGACTTGGTACCTCTAACTACTGTCATTAAATGCTAATCAACGTTTAACACACATGGGTCCCACTGGCAAAGAGAGGAATGGAGAGCTAGGCGCACATGGCCGAGCACCATGGTGAGCTCGTTGGTGGTGAACGACGTGATGGCAAGGCTCGGGAATGGGTAAAATGGGTTCCTCTCTCGATGGCGATTCCATCGGATGGTGGTGGAGACTAGAGAGATGGCCGAAGGCGGTGCTACACCAGCGATAAGCGACGGAGCTCTTCGGGTCTGAAGTGGATTTTGCGATTTGAGCTAATCGGGCGCGAATGGTGGTACGCACTGGCTCTAGGGGATGTCTATGATGCTATTGGCAATGGCTTGGGGACTAATGATCACCAGAGCGGTGGCGACAATGCTTCTCATGGCAGTGCTATGATCGGCCATGAGGAAGTCCATGCTACACTAGCTAATCTTTCAATCTATAGCATGCTACTAGAAGCTCACCAAGGTCCTTGATGGTGTCAGGGGATGACCAGAGTAGCCTAGCGACATTAAGCAACGGTGGCGCAAAGATGGCTCATGGTGACATCATGCTACGGTGATGGTGATGCTACAAGGAGGTACACATTAGCTTGCATGCACACTGAGGATGGTAGGGATAGAAGGAATCAACCGGAGACTCACCGAAATGGCGGCTAACTAGAAAAGAGCTGCGACGACCGAAAATGAAGAAGAAGGTTGATTGGGGGATTCCGTACGTGGGGATCATCATCAACCGAGGGAGAAGCATTAGTATAGCAAAGGACACGAAATGACATGGTCAGATGAGGTTCAAGCTCACTAGAACGTCGGGGTTACGAAGGTCCGGAGTGGACTGTGCACTACAGGTGAAGAAGACGATGGCACATTCACACTACAGGGTTCCTGGAGCTACATCATGCACAGAAGAAGCATCAGTGAGGTAAGAGGTGCATAGTGACACGGTTGGTGAGGGCAAGGAAGCTCGCTAGAGCTACAAGCGTTGTGATGCTTGCTCACCAGCATCGAGAATGACGCTCTCTTTCCCGATGAACTAAGGAGCGAGAAGCTCTGGTTCTTGGTGGGAGGCGAGAATGGTGAGCTAGGGACTCTGTGACGTGGTCGGAGGCTTAAGTATTAGTGAGTAGCGCGTGAGAATAGCGGCGAGAATTTGCGGCCACAGCGAGAAAATCGCTTGCTCGCTTCGGCATTTCCGTCAGCGTGGGGGTTGGGCACCATTAAGGAAGTAGATGTTGTGGGCGAGGTCTGGTGGAGGTGATGGGGGTAAGTGAGGCGCGAAAATAGTGGACGGCGAGGAAAAACTGGAGGCGGGCGAGAGGAGCGAGTGAGGGTGTGCTCCCGAGCGAGGGCTAAGCGAGGTGGAAGATAGGGTCTGACGAGCGGGGTCCACCCATCAATGAGAGGGATCAAGCAAGGTTGGCGCAGGCTGGAGCTGGGTGAGCGAGAGTGGGTTGGCTTAGTGTCGACCCAAAGGTCCGGCGGGAATTCAAAATCACTTTCTGAATTTCCAAAATGGGGCTTAGTGTTTGCTAAATTTTTGTACTAAGCAAACATAGTCCAAAATTTATGAATTTTTTTTGAGGGCTCTTGATCCACTATGGTTGCTTATGTAAATTTTTTAGGATTTCATATGCTCTGTGATGTTCCCAAAAATTCTTACAACCTCCTGTTTTCATGTTAATGCATTGTTACCTTTGATGAAAATTCACAAAATATGCTCAAAGAATTTTTTCCTCATGTAAACATGCCCAAAATTATTCTCCTTCCTATCTTCCCAAAATTGGGATTTTTGGAATGTTATACCACTACAACGATCTAATTATACGCATCCACCAATCGACAAGACATATATTCCGCTACAATGATCTAATTATTCATATCCGCTAGCATAACATCACATATCACACATATGCAAGATTAAGATCTAACCAGAGAGTTACACTAGTCTAAGCTACCAGGCAGTTTACACTAATCATGTATAAAAAGATGCCATGCTTATGACGGTTGTGCAACATGCACAACTAATAACAAAAATGTGGTAACACAATTAACACTAAGGATTTTATCGCAACACTAGGTGTGCGAATCACCATCAGATGTCATTTCTTGGCCACTCATCCGTGTCCACCGTAGTCGTCATCGGTTCCGTGTCCCACTCGGCCTCTCATCTGCGTCCGCCATCACCATAGCCGGTTCCGCGTCCTGCTCAGCCTCTCGTCCGCGTCTGCCATCGTCATCGCCGGTTCCGTGTCTCGCTCGGCCTCTCGTCTGTGTTTGCCGTCGTCATCGTCGGTTCCACTTTGGTCCATTTCTGTGCCGAACTTGCCCCCGTGTCTTTTCTTCTATTCTCTCATTTTCTTCTCTTTTTTCTTCTCTTGTTTTCTTTTTCTTTCTTTTCTTTTCTCTCTTTTCTCCCACTTGACAACCTCTTTTCTTCTTCCTCCCTCTTTCTTTTTCTTTCCTCTCTTTCTCTCTTTCTTCCATCTACCTCCAGAATTCTCTCTTCCCTTCCTCTGCTCTTCCTCCCCAATCGAGCCGGAACGGATCCTACTAGGGGCTACCATATCGGCAGCTGCCACACCGACGCCTCTACCGGGCCATAGCTCCAGGCTACATCGCTGCTGCCTTGGCGGCGAGCCATGTGCTAGGCTTAGGCGCGCCATCGGGCCACGCCGCACCAGCCAGCTGCTGGTTGCCGCATGCCAGGCGCCCCCTCTCTCTCCCTCTCGGATGCTTCCTCGGCTCCAGCACACTGCCTATGCCAGCCGTTGTGCCACGTGTCCTGGCCACGCTGGGTTGGGCCGCCACTGCAGTGCTACCTTAGCTAGGTTGCCGTAGGCCGCCTTGACGCTGTGTCGTCTGTTAGGATTTCTTCAAACCCTAGCTAGATTGATTTTGTGGAGGCTTTTCGGTCTACCCTCTATTCCTCTTCCTTTTTCGTGGTACCGCTCACAATTGCATAAAGAGGCAAGAGGGTAAGGACCTATTTATAGACTCCACTTCCAAGTATTACAAAGTGACCCACCTATTTTCAGTACACTGTGATACTCCTAATCCATGTCACCAACCACGATCAGACATGCCGGTTTTATATGTCTAAAATATATTAGCTCCTAGTACACATATGTGAGTCATGCACCATGATCAGATTGTTTGTGAGATCAATTCCATTCTGATCATGTGCCATATCCAGATTAATCATACGCGGGTGTATTAAATTCCAGTAGACTCGATCTCGGTAAATATGTCTACCATATTCCAGCACAGCCACCCTTAGAGAGTATTAATTTCTCGAGTTAAATTCCGCATTAGATTATTCCCTATCACATACATCAATAATATGAACAATTCCATATTGAGTTAAAATAGACAATGACCGTAATAAATATTGAAAGCCACATAAAAATCCAGCATCTCCCACTTGGTTGAAACATTTCAATCAATAAACTGAAGTCCCATGTATTTAACATGCTTAGAAAATAATTCCTGACTAACTAGCTTAGTTAGTGGATCTTCCTTCAATGTGTTTACTTTTACTATAAAATTTAGGATCTTTCGAGACCTTGATCACTGCCTGATTATCACAAAACATAGTGGTAGGTTGTGATGCACTTTTCACGATCTTAAGTGATGCAAGAAATTCCCTTAGTCACACACCTTCCTTTGCTGCTTTAAATGTAGCAATGTATTCAGCTTCCATAGAGGAAAGAGTAACTGAATCTTATTTCCTGCTGCACCAAGAAATAGCATCTCCTGCCAAAGTAAATAGATAAACATATGTTCATTTTCGGTCATCCGGATCCCATTACCAATTAGCATCAGTATAACCTTGCAGTTGAAGATTATGACCATTAAAACAAAATGAATAATCCATAGTTCCTTTGATATAACGCATTAGATATTTGATTTGTTTCCAGTGCTCTTCCCTAGGATTCATTTGATATCTACTAAGAATTCCAATGGCATGGCTAAGGTCAGGTCGTGTGAACAACATAGCATATATAAGACATCCCAAAGGTGAAGAATAAGGAATCCCATTCATTCTAGTTTTTTCCTCAGGAGTTTTTGGACATAATTCACCACTGGGTTTAGTTCCCTTCACAATAGGTATATTAACATATTTGTTATTTTCCATAGAAAATCATTTTAAAACGCTTCGAAGGTATGCCTTTTGGGACAACCTAAGAATCCTTTTATTCTGATCTCTATGTATCTCCACTCCTAAAACATAGGAAGCTTCTCCCATATATTTCATATAAAATTTAGAAGACAACCAAGGTTTCACTTCCATCAATGTATTTTTATCATTAGAAGCAATGAGAATATCATAAACATATAAAGACAGTAAGACAAAATAATTACCCATAACTTTTGTATATATGCAATGATCACCTTCTGTCATTATAAAACCATATGACGTGATACATTATAAAAAATATATACCACTGACGTGAAGCTTGTTTAAGACCATAAATTGATTTATTCATCTTGCAAATTTCATTTTCATTTCTTTTTTCTCCAAAACCTTCTGACTGTTTCATATATATTTCCTCCTCCAAAACAACATTAAGGAAAGCAGTTTTAACATCCATTTGGTGGAGTTCAAGATCATAATAAGTTGTCAAAGCAGTAATTATACGAATTGATGTAAATTTTGCTACAGGGGAAAAAGTTTCCACAAAGTCAATACCTCTCCTTTGTGTAAAGCCTTTAGAAACAAGTCTAGCCTTATATTTTCTCACTAAACCTACTGCATTCAATTTTCTTTTAAAAATCCATTCACAACCTATGGGTTTATAGTTGTTTGGTAGATCAACAAGTTCCCAAACTTTAATTCCTTTCATTGAGTTTAATTCTTCCCGCATTGCTTCCACTCATAGTTTTGATTTTGAGTAGCTTATTGCTTCTTTATAAGTCTTTGGTTCTTTCTCTAAATCTGAAATTTTTTAGTGAACTTCCCCCCAAGAACATGTAATAATCATCTAGATATTGGGGTGTACAAAAATTCCTCTCACTTCTCCTAAGCATGTTAGTGTTGGGAGTTTGATTTGTACTTCCTTCAAGAGCCAAACCTCCTTCGGTGTCAGAATTAATACCAGATGTATCTATCTGTGTTTTCGGTGGAGTTGCCAATAATTCCACCCACGTCCGCTTAGGACGGCGAGGTGTGTTTTGATCTAAAAATATTGCATCCTTGCTTTTCACCAGTTTATCCTTTTCCCGATTCCAAAGAATAACCAATAAAAATTCCTAGTGTGCTTTTAGGCTGCAATTTTGTATAGTTTTGATTTTGCACTCTAATTTGTGCATTACGACCCTAAACAACTAAGTGGCGAAGTGGAGGTTTATGTAATGAGTTGAGTTCATGGATAGAAGAAAGGAAGTGGCAGTGTTTTATTGTGGAAGACAATGGCAATGGGGGCTTTGAATTTTGAGGAAGAAAATGACAGTGAGGAGTGGGTAGGAGTGAATCGGATGGGGGAAGAAAATGATAGTGAATGAGGCTTTTGTATGTTAGATGGAGTTGGCAGTGAATAGAATTGGGCACGCAGGTGTTTTGTCGGCTGCCGGTTAAACTAAAGATGGGGGCAATGATATGAATGAATGACATGATATGATTTTGGTTTTTAAATGTATGCGAAAACAAGAAACAATACAATCTAATTTAAATGCAATCACTTTCAAACAATTTGATTTTATATTATTATTTATTTTATTGTTAATATTATTATTATTAAGCATTTTTTTTACATTTCGATTTGATTTTAAAAGCAACCTTTTAATTAAACACGAAAAAAAATTCAAAACATGCCCAAATATTTAATAGATCGCCAAATTAAATATTAACATCCTGATTCGAAAATTGAGGTGTTCTGAGAAAAGGCCCCTTGGCAAGCCATGAGGAGGAGAGGAGCACTATATACTGAAGAGTAGACCCCCCCCATCATAAACAAGTTAGATCTTGTAGTTTAATAGAAAACAAGAAAAGCCAAGTTATGGTGACCACCTCTGGTATGAGTGTGTTCTTGTGAATTTTCTTTCAAAAATTCATGTAGGCGTGTTGGAGCTAGTTGTTGTGCTAGTTCTTGCTTGCTGATCATTGTTGATCTTGTTCTTCGTTCTTGCACTAAGCTGTGCACAGGTGGAGAAGCTTTATCTAGGGTTTACAAGGTTGGAGATTATAGTACCATGAAAGATCAGGCCAAACCAAGAGGATCCATCTACTCAACTAGTTGGATCCACATCAGCTATGGGTATTAGGTACTTGCAAGATTGATTCTCCTGCAAGTGAGAGATTGTTAGTGATATGCCCTAGTGATATGTTCACTCATAATATGTTATTTCATCCCTTGATTGAAATATCACTCATAATGATGATTGTATCACTTCTATGTTTATGAACTTTTGAATAATATGTTATTTCGTCCTTTGAATGAAATATCACTCATAATGATTGGCAAGTATGTGACGTATTCGTGGAACTCTCTATTTATGTGTATGATGTCATTAATTATGTAACACCCCAGCCCAACATTGAGCCTAGAATGTCACTATACTACCCTTCCAACTAATATTCATTAGCACACTATAAAGTTTCAGCAGCCAAAGCATTAAAATAGTCCAACAACGGGTCACAATAGATCATGAATAATGACTTATCAAGCATGTATGAAAAAAAACGAGGGAAACATAGCAAGATAATAAGTCTAAAGCAACACCAAACCCGTAAATCCAAAACATTGGAACAAATTAGACTAGTCCAAAACATTCATCTAGGCTTATTCAATTTCTAACATGTTCTAACAGTAGTCCAGTGATCATGAATCAAGTGGTTCTCATGGCAAATAATCATGTGTCTGAAGTATGAAACTATTCCATGTGCTCTAGTCCCTCTCAGTCGTGGCGCCCTTAACGATCACCTAAAAACAACAAAGAAGCAAGGGTGAGTCCACGACTCAGCAAATACATTAATATACAACAAGCAATGATAAATCAACAGTATTCAATAACTTCATTATCATCACATGTCCTTCTATTAATATTCTCATGCCATTCTCTTCTCTTTGTTTTCACACACATTCATCCCGTATCCCAATGCAACCCTACTCTACATGTCCACATGCACTTCTTTCGCGTATACCGGTATAGCATGAGTGAACGCTCGCGACAACGTTCACTCTCAAGCCCGCTCCTCCTCGAGGATCGGGGACCTCCTCCACTCCCGTGGAGTTGTGATCAATCATGATCACTGCTCATATGCAAAGATGCTTATGAATGCAAAATGCATAATTTCATCATATTAATCATATCCAATTTTTCTCATGTTCGTCAACAAGATATAATCAAACCATTCTATTGCTTGCAATTAAATACAAATAAAAGCACAACAATAATGGCAATGAACAATAAAGAAATACATAGATCAATCATTGATCGCTGTCTACCATGCACTTGCCTTTACTAGTTGTGACGCCTTGCGGTTTGGCTTGAAGATGGCAACAAGCACGACGTCTCTCCTACATTAAACATTCAAATTTCAATACAAGCTACAGAATCACAAGAACAACAATTAATTGACATCGCTCCTACACGTCCCCCAAATCCACATCGCTTCCTGCATGCGAGCAGTCTTCCTTGCTATCACGGTACTAAAAGGCGTAACTTTTGACTCACATGTCCGATCATGAAAAACCACCAGTTCTACAATCTACACAAAATTCCCCATATTTTTCTTAGATTACCATGCCTTCTAATTAAATCATCTAACCTCCCGTTTATATTCCAGAAGACCGAGCTGTCATCTTCTGGATAGTGAGCCTTAATAAATTCATAACTTCAAAAATTACTCGTCCGCTCAGTATGATTAAATACTCAATGGAAAGATACTGAAATTATCTACCATTAACTACTAGATGACATTCCCAAAATTCGCCATTAAAGTACCCGAATAATTCGTACAATAAAACAACAGACTAATCCAACCTCTGCTCGATATCTCTCGACTAGAAATATGATAATAAAACAGCAGACACTAACTATCTAATGACTCACCTTTACTATTTAAGCATGCATGCATACCAAAAGATCTTGTACTACTAGTTTGCTACATGCGAACCATTAAAAATCCTAACAAAGGCATCCCTAACTATCCAATTTAAATAGCCACCGATGCATGCATCTTTTCCAGTAGAGTCACTAGTAGCCTACGGCATGCAACAACTAAACATGCAGCACTTTTAGACTAATCTCTCTCCCAACTACTCCCATTAAAGAAACACATGTAACACTATTAGTTAATCTCTCTCTCCTAACACTCCAATGAAACGCATGCATGCATATACTATTAAATAATCATAGCAAAGTGCACCAAGATCTAATCAATTTTCTAATGCCAACAGATGCTTTCATGTAGCACTATCTAGTACATCCTGTGCCTTACTATACCAATGGAACGCATGCAAGCACATCCCAATATCTAGTCATATCCTTAGTAGCCGCATGTACAAACCTCTATTATCAAGTCGTGCCTACTTACAAGCAAGTCGGCGGCCCCACGCGACAAGAATTAAACAGCGAAACTACACCTCACGGCGGGGCGCCGCACGGTAGGAGGTGGCGCCGGTGGTTGGTGCGGTGTTGGCCGAGCACGAGCGCGCCCACGCGGTTGGAGTAATTGATGATGCTCACCGGGAGGGCGTCTTGGCGATCCCCACGCGAGGCAACAGACGCGCCGAAACGCGACAGCCGCCGTCGCGATCGGAGATCGATGGCGCGCATCGAAAGAAATAAATTAGCTAGGGTTTCTAGAATCCACCCTTTTTACAATCCTTATATATCGGTATGAACCGACCCTTTTCTAAAAACTCTAAAATATTCTATTTACGCGTAACCTTTTTTTTCTAATTACGCATAGACCTTTAAGGGTTAAATTCGGGATATTACATTCTACCCCCCTTAACTGAATTCGACCCCGAATTCTATTCACCGTTCTACTCAAAGAACAACCACACTGAAATTAAACAACAAACCACACGTACCCGACGTGAACAACTCCGGATATTGCTCGCGCAAGCGAGACTCCAACTCCCAAGTTGCCTCTCTCTCGGTCTGATGCGTCCACAGCACCTTGACATATACCAACGTCTTGTGCCTCAGCACTCGCTCCGACCTCTCCAGAATACGCACCGGACGCGACTCGATTGTGAGGTCTTGCTCAATAGTCAGCGGCTCCAATGAAATCTCATGCTCTGGGTCTCTCAAAAACTTTCTCAGCATCGAGACATGAAACACATTGTGAACCCCACGCATGGACTCAGGAAGGTCCAAGCGGTAAGCCAACTTCCCAATTCTTGCAATAATCGAAAACGGTCCAACGTACCTCGGGCTAAGCTTCCCTTTGGTACCAAACCGGACAATGCCTTTGGTGGGAGACACTCTCAAGAGCACCTGATCACCCACCGCAAACTCCAAGTCACGCCTCCTCACATCTTCATAGCTTTTCATGCCGGCTCGAGTACGCTAGCGATTCTCGCCTCACTATGGCCACGCGCTCAACGGTCTTCTGAATCCAGTCCGGACCCAAAACTGCTTTCTCACCCATTGCATCCCAACAAAGTGGCAATCTACACTTCCACCCATACAGAACCTCGAATGGTGCGGCTCTAATACTAGAATGGTAACTATTATTATAAGCGAACTCTGCAAGTGGCAACTGATCCTCCCAACTACCCTTCCAAGACAGAACACAAGTCCGCAACATATCCTCCAAGGTCTGAATAGTGCGCTCTAACTGCCCATCTGTCTGAGGGTGAAACGTCGTACTAAGACGAAGTTGTGTACCCAACGCACTCTGTAGACTCTCCCAAAACTTTGAGACGAACTTCACGTCCCTGACAGAAATGATGGTCTTTGGCACACCATGCAGTCTCACTATTTCACGCACATAAATAGGAGCTAGATCACTCGCTGAACTTGTCGTGCGAATAGGAATGAAGTGCGCAGACTTGCTGAAACGATCCACTACTACCCAAACTGCATCCTTTCCTCGCGGTGAACGAGGTAATGCCACCACAAAGTCCATAGTGATATCATCCCAAGGCCACGAGGGAACCTCCAAAGGCTGCAACAATCCTGCAGGACGCTTATGCTCGGCTTTCACTTGCTAACAAACACCACAAGAAGCCACGTAATTAGCAATGTCCACCTTCATCCTTTTCCACCAGAAATTTTGTTTCAGATCTCGATACATCTTAGTCTCACCAGGATGAACAGTGTATGGAGTGCAATGAGCCTCCCTCAAGATGTCATCCTTGACCTCCGCCTTTTGTGGTACACAAAGGCGGCCTTTAAACCGCAAAGCACCAGATTCATCCACGCTGAAATCTCCCTCTTTGCCCTCATCCAGACGCTTTCTGACCTCCTGCAATAATCGGTCACTCTGCTGTGCCTCCCGCACACGGTCTGGAATAGCTGACTCAAGGATCAACCGCGTCTCAACATGTGCTGTGCCCGCATAGCAATAGGATATCCCCATGTGATCAAAATCAGCAATGAGGCAATCTAGAGTAGCGGGAGTCGCCTTGCGACTAAGAGCATCAGCAACAACATTGGCCTTGCCCAGATGATATTGAATAGTAAGATCATAATCCTTGATAAATTCCAACCATCTCCTTTGCCTCAAATTTAGATCCTTCTGAGTGAATATATACTTGAGACTCTTATGATCTGTGAAAATATCACAAGACTCACCGTAGAGATAATGCCTCCAAACCTTGAGAGCAAAGACCACTGCAGCCAATTCCAAGTCATGAGTGGGATAATTCTGCTCGTGCTTCTTTAACTGTCTCGATGCATAAGCAATCACCTTACCATCTTGCATAAGCACATAGCCAAGACCCACTCGAGATGCATCTGAAAGGCGATCAGAAACGCTCACTGGCTCGGGAAGAGTGAGAATAGGAGAAGTCACCAACCTCTCCTTCAAAGTGCTGAAACTGCGCTCACACTCATCAGTCCACTGGAATCTCACACCTTTCTGAGTAAGCTGGGACATCGGCTTGGCGATGATAGAGAAATCTTGTACAAAACGTCGATAGTAACCAGCCAAACCCAAGAAACTCCTCACCTCCTTCACATTAGTCGGCCTCTTCCAATCCACCACCGTAGAGACCTTGCTAGGATCAACAGCAATGCCCTGAGGATTTATCACATGACCCAGAAAACCCACTTCTGAAATCCAGAACTCACATTTCTTCAACTTGTCATAGAACTTGTGCTCCCTCAAAGTCTCTAATACTAGCATCAAGTGACGCTCATGATCCTCATTGGTCTTGGAATAGATAAGAATATCGTCAATGAACACCACCACGAAGTCATCTAGATACTCATGCAACATACTGTTCATGGTCTCCATAAAAACGGCAGGTGCATTAGTCAGTCCAAAAGACATAACTTTATATTCATAATGCCCATACCTGGTGGAGAAAGCTGTCTTCTCTACATCCTGCTCACGCACACGGATTTGATTATACCCTGACTAGAGATCAATCTTGGAGAACACCTGAGCTCCATTCAACCGATCAAACAAGTCCTCAATGCGGGGCAATGGACATTTGTTCTTAATTGTAACTGCATTAAGCGCACGGTAATCAACACACATACGCCAACTACCATACTTCTTCTCTGTGAATAGAACAGGAGCTCCCCATGGCGAAACACTACGCCTGATCAAACCTTTAGCCAACAAATCGTCCAACTGCTTCTTCAACTCATCCCGAAACGGACGTGCGGTCGATATGGAGACAACGAGATGGGCGAGTGCGGAACAAGATCAATCGCGAAACTCCACGTCTCGCGCAGGTGGCATGCCCGGAAGCTCAGCCGGGAACACATCGGGATAATCACTAACCACCAGAATCTCCTCAATCTGTGAAGCCACACTTGGTTTCTCAGCAAGAGCTAAGAGAAGTCCAGTTTTCACCGCACGCTGACCCGGAAACAGTCCGGCCAACACCGAAAGAGAGCGCGGAGGCGCACTCCCCTAAAAGGTCAAAGTCTCCCGGGCAGAGTGCCATGCAGACCGTCCTACGAAACAGGATATCACGGCTCGGTAAGAGTGCAACCAATCCATGCCCAAGATAACATCAAAAGGTTCCAACTGAATGATCATCAGATTCGCCGTGAACTTCTCTCCATCGATAACAATAGAGCACCCCGGACAAACAGTGGAGCTCGCAATGATACCCCCAGGAGAACTAACCAACACTGACTGAGAAATCAATTGCATACTCAGGTTTGCTTTCCTAGCAAACACCGTCGAAACAAACGAACAGGTAGCCCCGAATCAAAAAGGACTAAAGCATCAAACGAATCCACAAGCAAAGTACTGTCACCACCGTCGCCAGACGTCCCGCGGACTCCGCGGTAGGCATGGCGTACACTCCAGGTGGCGCCACGGCGAGAGAAGATGGCGCTGGGGCGGCGAGAGCCCCGACAATCTGCTGTGGTGGTGCAGGTAAAGCTGGTCGTGCAACCTGAAGTGGCGCCAGAGGCGCGATCGCGATAGTACCACCGAGGCGCCAAGCTGAAGGAAGGGTGGCGCGAAGGAGCGGCCATCATCTGGACAGATCCTCGAACGGGACCCACTGAAGAAGAAGCTGGCACAGGCTCCCACTTGATCACACTAGCGGGGTTCTGGCGACACACCCGCTCCTTGTGACCCGGTCGGCCACACTGACGGCAATCTCCCGTCCAAGAGCACTCAGCAGCACGGTGTCCATCACCACACTTGAAGCAAAGCATGCCCTGCCCTGGGACAGGACGAAGAGCTGGAGTACCTGCAAAAGAACGATGCGCCGAGGAAGAAAATGGCCTCGACTGCTTAGACTTGGAGGATTGTGGTCCTCCCTTAAACTTCTTGAGGTCGTGTCGGCAGCACCCACTCCCCTCACCAGAGCTCCTCTTCTGGTCACCACCAGAAGCAATAAGTCCACTAGAGGCCTGTTGTCCCTTAGTGAGCTGCATCTCCAACTCCATACCCCTGGCTTGCTCCACAACAGAGCTGAAGTCGCGTAGTGGAGTGGCTCCCAACACGTGTCGGTACTCAGAATTGAGACCTCGACGGAACCTCTTGGCCTTCTGAAGATCATCGTTCGCCACCGAAGGGACAAAACGGACCAAGTTGTTGAACTCAGCCTCATACTCAGCAATGGACCTCTTCCCCTGAACAAAAGTCGTCAAGGCAACCTCCATCTTCTCAGTGAAGGAGTAGGGGTAGAACTTTGCCTTGAATTGATCAACAAAATCCTCCCAAGTGACTGGCCCCTGAGCGGCGGTCCTCGAAGACAACACGCCGTCCCACCAAATGTCCGCTTGCCCTTTCAGCTGAAAGGCTACAAAACGGACCCTCTGAAGTGAGGACAGCTCCAAAGCCCCAAACTGCCTCTCCATATAGCGCAGCCAGTCCGCTGCCTCGACCGGTGTTCCCGACCCGTCAAACGGATCCAACCTCAACCCCATCCACTCTCGGAGCGTCAACCGCGCCTCAGGTGCAGGTGAAGGAGCGACAGATGCCGCAGCAGCAGGGGCTGCCGGCGCCTATTGACGAAGAGCACGGATCTCTCCCACCAACTCTCTCAACAAAGCGGGGGTCTCATCTTGGCCCCCAACTGGAGGAGGGTTAACGGCAACCCCCTCCATCGCAGTTCCGTTCCCCTCAGCTACTGACTCAACTGCCACAGGAGGTGGCTCCACGGAACCACGCCCGCGACCCCGACCTCCACCACGGCCTCCACGACCGCGGCTACCACGACCACATCCTCTACCTCGCGGCATAGCTAGCAACCACAATCAATAACACACAATAAGCTCAAAGGTCAATATCAAATCATGCATCAGTATACAACATAACAAAAACGTAAAAGCGATACTCATCCCACTCTGTAATCTATTGTGCACTAGTGTGTCAAATTTTTAATTTAGTTTACCATTAGCAAATTTTAGTTGTTTTACTAACCACAAAACAAATTTTAGCAATTTTTGGTTACCTAAGTTGTTAATCTATTCACCACGGACCTAAAGCCCGCTCTGATACCAACTGTAACACCCCAGCCCAACATTGAGCCTAGAATGTCACTATACTACCCTTCCAACTAATATTCATTAGCACACTATAAAGTTTCAGCAGCCAAAGCATTAAAATAGTCCAACAACGGGTCACAATAGATCATGAATAATGACTTATCAAGCATGTATGAAAAAAAACGAGGGAAACATAGCAAGATAATAAGTCTAAAGCAACACCAAACCCGTAAATCCAAAACATTGGAACAAATTAGACTAGTCCAAAACATTCATCTAGGCTTATTCAATTTCTAACATGTTCTAACAGTAGTCCAGTGATCATGAATCAAGTGGTTCTCATGGCAAATAATCATGTGTCTGAAGTATGAAACTATTCCATGTGCTCTAGTCCCTCTCAGTCGTGGCGCCCTTAACGATCACCTAAAAACAACAAAGAAGCAAGGGTGAGTCCACGACTCAGCAAATACATTAATATACAACAAGCAATGATAAATCAACAGTATTCAATAACTTCATTATCATCACATGTCCTTCTATTAATATTCTCATGCCATTCTCTTCTCTTTGTTTTCACACACATTCATCCCGTATCCCAATGCAACCCTACTCTACATGTCCACATGCACTTCTTTCGCGTATACCGGTATAGCATGAGTGAACGCTCGCGACAACGTTCACTCTCAAGCCCGCTCCTCCTCGAGGATCGGGGACCTCCTCCACTCCCGTGGAGTTGTGATCAATCATGATCACCTGCTCATATGCAAAGATGCTTATGAATGCAAAAATGCATAATTTCATCATATTAATCATATCCAATTTTTCTCATGTTCGTCAACAAGATATAATCAAACCATTCTATTGCTTGCAATTAAATACAAATAAAAGCACAACAATAATGGCAATGAACAATAAAGAAATACATAGATCAATCATTGATCGCTGTCTACCATGCACTTGCCTTTACTAGTTGTGACGCACGGTTTGGCTTGAAGATGGCAACAAGCACGACGTCTCTCCTACATTAAACATTCAAATTTGAATACAAGCTACAGAATCACAAGAACAACAATTAATTGACATCGCTCCTACACGTCCCCCAAATCCACATCGCTTCCCCGGTACCGAACAGTCTTCCCTTGCTATCCTGGTACTAAAAGGGCGTAACTTTTGACTCACATGTCTGATCATGAAAAACCACCCAGTTCTACAATCTACACAAAATTCCCCATATTTTTCTTAGATTACCATGCCTTCTAATTAAATCATCTAACCTCCCGTTTATATTCCAGAAGACCGAGCTGTCATCTTCTGGATAGTGAGCCTTAATAAATTCATAACTTCAAAAATTACTCGTCCGCTCAGTATGATTAAATACTCAATGGAAAGATACTGAAATTATCTACCATTAACTACTAGATGACATTCCCAAAATTCGCCATTAAAGTACCCGAATAATTCGTACAATAAAACAACAGACTAATCCAACCTACTGTTCGATATCTCTCTGACTAGAAATATGATAATAAAACAGGCAGCACTAACTATCTAATGACTCACCTTTACTATTTAAGCATGCATGCATACCAAAAGATCTTGTACTACTAGTTTGCTACATGCAGAACCATTAAAAAAAATCCTAACAGTGCATCCCTAACTATCCAATTTAAATAGCCAGCTGATGCATGCATCTTTTCCAGCCGAGTCACTAGTAGCCTACGGCATGCAACAACTAAACATGCAGCACTTTTAGACTAATCTCTCTCCCCAACTACTCCCATTAAAGAAACACATGTAACACTATTAGTTAATCTCTCTCTCCTAACACTCCAATGAAACGCATGCATGCATATACTATTAAATAATCATAGCAGTGCACCAGTATCTAATCAATTTTCTAATGCCAACAGATGCTTTCATGTAGCACTATCTAGTACATCCCTGTGCCTTACTATACCAATGGAACGCATGCAAGCACATCCCAATATCTAGTCATATCCTTAGTAGCCGCATGTACAAACCTCTATTATCAAGTCGTGCCTACTTACAAGCAAGTCGGCGGCCCCCACGCGACAGCAATTAAACAGGCGAAACTACACCTCACGGCAGGACGTCGCACGGTAGGAGGTGGCGCTCGGTGGTTGGTCTGGTGTTGGCCGAGCACGTAGCAGGCGTCCACGCGGTTGGAGTAATTGATGATGCTCACCGGGAGGGCGTGCTGGCGATCCCCACGCGAGGCAACAGGACGCGGCCGAAAACGCACAGGCCGTCTGGCGATCGGGAGATCGATGGCGGCGCACGGGAAAGAAATAAATTAGCTAGGGTTTCTAGAATCCACCCTTTTTACAATCCTTATATATCGGTATGAACCGACCCTTTTCTAAAAACTCTAAAATATTCTATTTACGTGTAACCTTTTTTTTCTAATTACGCATAGACCTTTAAGGGTTAAATTCGGGATATTACAAATTAACATTCCAAATTTTATGTCATTATGTGGGACACGTGCGATTTATGGATCAGCACATTTATTGATTGGTGATGATGTTTCACCAATCACGGATATAAGATATCGAATCAATAATGTGGAGGCATGTTGGAGAACATAGTGTTGGATTGACCGCCTTCAGACACTACATGAGTAGTTATATTCTTAGGTGTCATCAGTTGGTCAAAACATTGTGTATTTGGAATTCTTAGAACCAGTGCCGTCATGGTTTCCTACATGTGTAATAGTAGTTTAGTTAGGAGTTGCAAAATGCTACTCCGTAAATGGGTATTCATAAAAGTAGCTTTCGGGTTTACTATGAAACATGTGGAGGAATGTGAGCAATAAAGATGGAATTTGCCTCTCCTCTTTAACGGGAGAGATATCTCTAGGTCCCTCGATGTGGTTGGATTAAGAAACTGCATAACCATGGCGAATATGGTTGAGGAGTCAACTACATGTAAGTAATCCACTATAAGATCGAGTGAATGATCGAGCTATCATAGGATGGCACATATCTCGTCTTGAGTTCGATCTGATATCTTGAGGCAAAGGATCAGCACATGAGGTTTATAAAGGTTTATCTTATGATCTTTATGTGTATTCGCATGTTGCTATGTCCTATTAGGGACCACTACCGACTTCTTGATCAGAAAAGAGTTTTCGGGTCACAGCCAATTACGCATGAACCTATAGGGTCATTAACTTAATGGATTAGAACAAACTAGTTCGTATTGGATCCGTTAGAGGCTTAAATCGGATTACTCCTGATGGGTTTTAGCGTAGGGATCTGTTAAGGGATCTTTATATGGGGAGGTGTGGGGGCTTTTGGGTGGATATTGAGCCACCCGTTGAAACCCTTGCGCTTGTTTTGAGGTTGTATTTAAGGAAATTGTGATCGGCTTTACCAAATCACTTACCGCTTGTCATGATTGTTTCAACGTCCGCATTTCGGTTCTCTGTCATTTATCTATTTCGTTCTGGATACTGTTCACACTTTTGTCATATTTCATAATGTCAGACCAAATTCAGAATTACTGCACATAAAAGGGGTACGAGAGTATAACAATTTGCCTAACATGGGGAGTTTATCATGTTTTGATGTTTGGGACAAGTATAATAAGCAATAATATAGACAATCTGCCTCTGATGGGCATCAAGTTAGGCGGTGTTTTAGGGCCAAACTGCCTGATTTTGAAAAAAAAAAAAAACAGTTTTCGACTGGATTCAAGAAACTGGCTGCTTTTGGGTTGGCCAGTTCACGCTGGTTTTGAAAACCCCTGGGTATAGCAACCATGCCTGAGGCATGGGTTGCTACAAGACTACAACGATACGTTTAATACAAACAATGAAACAGTGTGTCCCACAGCTGCGCATTATTTGATCGTATCAACACAAATGTAGCAATTAAAAAACCAAACGTCTGATTTTTAGCAAATCTGTATGTTTTCGTGACAATGCGTGTAGCATCACTAGATTATTAATTTCGATGTTTTTTTTACAATACTCAGAATCTTATAGTTTGAGCTGTCTGTTCCAATTCTCCTTAACGGCCGTATCTGCCTACCAAACCCTCAAAACAAGCAAGTTGGTGACTTAGACCGTATTAAAAAAGAATAACAACGGGATGCGCGTCTTGAATTTGGTACTACATAGCCACATGTTAGTGATGGGTGATATATCATGTGTCGTCCGTTGTGAACAAGCAAATGGAGGAATCTAGTCATTTTCATGGAAGAATCTGACGTATGTGAACCTACATTCTTAGTTAGCTTCTTTGTGCAACCCGTAGAACGCACACAGCGTGAATTAAATTACTTGCAAAATTTTATAGCTCTTGCAATATTATTCGTAAATCGTGCATTGTTTCATTTTTATTTTTAGAAAGTAATTTTTTTAGTATTGTAATTTTCGTTTTGATTTCCTTGTCTTCCATTTCTCCATTCCGATCCATATGAGCTGCGGTAGGTAGGACTGAACTTCCCCGGCATTAGAATTGATAGTCCAACACACTATGTTATATTAGATGATAATCTTGTTACCGTGTCAAGCTGCATGTGTATGCATGTAGAACAGGGTCACATGTAGTCGTGGTACCATATACAAGTGCACGTTTGTTTAGTGCTTGCATGCAGCTAGATATTAGCGAAGTGCACATTTGTTTAGTGCTTGCATGCAGCTACATATTAGCGAGTTGAGTTAGTTGACCGCGTCTGCTGGCTTGTGGCGTGAGTTCAGGATCGAGTTGGTTACTAGACGTGGAGTAAGAAGTGCTTCACCGTGTGCATGTGTTAGTGGCGTGTGTTATTTATACCATGTACTTAGTATGCAGCAGAATAACCAGAAAGCCGGAGAAAAGATGTGGATGTGAGAGCACGCCGCCAAAACAACAGTTTCTTCTTACTTCCTTCAAGTGTGTGTGTTTGTGAGGAACACGTGCGAGAAGAAGTAAGCTATGGGTGAGTTCTCTTCAGGAGTTGAACCAACATGTTAGCCATATGTCAGTTCCCTTTTTTATCCATGTTTTATTGGAGAAGAAGTAGCTACAGCCTACAGCTAGGCATTTCAAACTAGAGTTTTGCCACACACATGTTAGGAAACTAGGACATTTTCAGGCCCTTGATTGGTCTGTATCCAGTTATGGTTTGCCATACTTTGGGAGCACGTTGTTCCACTAGTCAATACACACTCCACTTGTCTAAATTTGCTTATACTATGGTGACCAATTTGACCTCCACAAAATGTGTTGCTTGCGGCGCTTTGAAGAGAATTTTTTGGCAAACTATTGGCCCCATCCAAACAACCCCAGATATTACTAACTCCATGGTAGCTGCGAGTCCTAAAAGCAGCGCATCCCAACCTTTGGACCCCAACCTTGACACAAGTGAAATATTTAACCAGGTTAGGGCTCAATTTGACTGATATCCGTAGTGTTTGCCATAAAAATCTGCTTGATACTTTTTCTTGGACATAATAATTAAAGGCCTGTTTGGAATGCAAGATTTTTCAAAGAAAATTTTGGAATAATTTCTAAAAAACACTTCTATTCTTGTAGGAATCAAGAATAATTTTCACATTCAAAATAGGTCTAACAAGGTATGTGAGTATACCATATGGATATATCTTCTAGCATTGCGCTATACCATCCTGACACTTATGGAATGTACGATTCAGTCACTACTATAGAAAAGGTAATCACGACGGTTCAAAATCATCATCACGACGGTTTTAGATCAATCGTCGACTTTATGGGTCGATGATACTATGAGATCATCACGAGGCGGTTTTTGAACCATGTGTGAAAAAACCTATTACGGACTGTTCGAATAATAACCATCTATGATAGTCAATTATCACGAGCGGTTCTTGTTCGTAACCGTCTGTGAAAATAGACTATCATGACGGTTTTTAGTAAAAACCTTATGTGATAGTTTTTCTATTGTAAAAAATTGAATTTTGAGCCAAACCAATCAATCATTTGGACAATAGTTTTCATATGCTCTTTCGATAGTTTGAAAGAAGGTAATTAAAATATACTCTCTCTCTCAATCAATGGCTCACTCTCTGATGAGGACGAGGTTGAGTAGAGGCATCCATTTCGAACCGAATCAGCCTCCCTTGATGACCACAGATTAGATTTTTGATTATCTATTCAGGTGGTCAGACCTGTCATTGACTTGGTACCTCTAAATACTGTCATTAAATGCTAATCAACGATTAAACACATGGGTCCCACTGGCAAAGAGAGGAATGGAGAGCTAGGCGCACATGGCCGAGCACCATGGCGAGCTCGTTGGCGGCGAACGATGTGATGGCAAGGCTCTGGAATGGGTAAAATGGGTTCCTCTCTCGATGGTGATTCCATCAGATGGTGGTGGAGACCGGACAGATGGCCGAAGGCGGTGCTATGCCAGCGATAAGCGACGGAGCTCTTTGGGTCTGAAGTGAATTTTGCGATTTGAGCCAATCGGCCGCGAATAGTGGTGCGCACTAGCTCTAGGGGATGTCTATGATGCTATTGGCAACGGCTCGGGGACCAATGGTCACTGGAGCGGTGGCGACAGTGCTTCTCGTGGCGATGCCATGATCGGCCATGAGGAAGTCTATGCTACACTAGCTAATCTTTCAATCTATGGCACGTAAAAGCTCTAGGGGACTACTAGAAGCTCACCAAGGTCCTTGATGGTGTCAGGGGATGACCAGAGTGGCTTGGCGACATTGAGCAATGGTTGCGCAAAGATGGCTCACGGTGACATTATGCTACGGTGATGGAGATGCTACAAGGAGGTACGCATTAGCTTGCATGCTCACTGAGGATGGTAGGGATAGAAGGAATCAACCAGAGACTCACCGACATGGCGGCTAACTAGAAAAGAGCTGCGACGACCGAAAATGAGGAAGAAGGTCGATTGGGGGGATTCCCTACGTGTGGATCGTCATCAGCCGAGGGAGAAGCATTAGTATAGCATATGACACGAAATGACATGGTCAGGTGAGGTTCAATCTCACTAGAACGTCGGGGTTACGAAGGTCCGGAGTGGAGTGTGCACAAGAGGTGAAGAAGACGATGGCACATTCACGCTACAGGGTTCCTGGAGCTACATCAAGCACTGAAGAAGCATAAGTGAGGTAAGAGGTGCAGAGTGACATGGTTGGTGAGGGCAAGGAAGCTCGCTAGATACACAAGCGTTGTGATGCTTGCTCATCGGCATCGAGAACGACGCTCTCTTTCCCGATGTATCAAGGAGCGAGAAGCTCTGGTTCTTGGTGGGAGGCAAGAATGGTGAGCTACGGACTCTGTGACGTGGTCGGAGGCTTATGTATTAGCGAGTAGCGTGTGAGAATAGCTGCGAGAATTTGCAGCCACAGCGAGAAAATCGTTTACTCGCTTCGGCGTTTCCGTCAACATATGGTGTGGGCGAGGTCTGGTGGAGGTGATGGGGCAAGTGAGGAATGGAAATAGTGGGTGGTGAGGAAAACCGCAGGCGGGCGGGAGGAGCGAGTGTGGGCGCGCTCCCGAGCGAGGGCGAAGCGAGGTGGAAGATAGGGTCTGACGAGCGGGGTCCACCCATCAGTGAGAGGGAGCCAGCGAGGTTGGCGCAGGCTACAGCTGGGTGAGCGAAAGTGGGTCGGCTTAGTTTTCGGCCAAAGGTCCGGCAGGAATTCAAAATCAGTTTTTGAATTTCCAAAATGGGGCTCAATGTTTGCTAAATTTTTGTACTGAGCAAACATAGTCCAAAATTTATGAAATTTTTTGTGAGGTCTCTTGATCCACTACGGTTGCTTATGTAAATTTTTTAGGATTTCATATGCTCTGTGATGTTCCCAAAAATTCTTACAACCTCCTATTTTCATGTTAATGCATCGTTACCTTTGATGAAAATTCACAAAATATGCTCAAAGAATTTTTTTTCCTCATGTAAACATGCCCAAAATTATTCTCGTACCTATCTTCCCAAAATTGGGATTTTTGGGATGTTACACCACTACAACGATCTAATTATACGCATCCACCGATCAACAAGACATATTCCGCTACAATGATCTAATTATTCATATCCGCTGGCATAACATCACATATCACACATATGCAAGATTAAGATCTAACCGGATAGTTACACCGGTCTAAGCTACCAGGCAGTTTACACTAACCATGCATAAAAAGATGCCATGCTTATGACAGTTGTGCAACATGCACAACTAATAACAAAAACGTGGTAACACAATTAATACTAAGGATTTTACCGCAGCACTAGGCGTGCAAATCACCATCAGATGTCATCTTCTCGGCCACTCGTCCACGTCCACTGTAGTCGTCATCGGTTCTGTGTTCCACTCAGCCTCTCGTTTGCGTCCGCCATCACCATAGCCGGTTCCACGCCCCGCTCGACCTCTCGTTCGCGTCCGCCATCACCATTGCGGTTCCGTGTCCCGCTCGACCTCTCGTCTGCGACCACCATCATCATTGTCGGTTCCGCTTGGTCGATTTTGTCTTTGAACTTGCCCCTTGTCTTTTCTTCTATTCTCCCATTTTTTCCTCTTTTGTATTCTCTTGTTTTCTTGTTTTCTTTTCTTTTCTTCTTCTCTTTTCTTTTCTCTCTTTTCTCCCACTAGACAACCGCTTTTCTTCTTCCTCCCTCTTTCTTTTTCTTTCCTCTCTTTCTCTCTTTCTTCCATCTACCTCCAGAATTCTCTCTTCCCTTCCTCTGCTCTTCCTCCCCAATCGAGCTAGAACGGATCCTACTAGGGCTACTGTATCGGCCGCTGCCACGCCGACGCCTCTGCCGAGCCATAGCTCCAGGCTATGTCGCCACTGCCTTAGCGACGTGCCATATGCTAGGCTCAGGTGCGCCACTGGGCCACACCGCATCAGCCAGCTGCTGGTTGCCGCACGCCAAGCTCCCCTCTCTCTCCCTCTCAGATGCTTCCCCGGCTCCAGCACGTTGCCTATGCCAGCCGTTGTGCCACGCGTGCTGGACACGCCGGGTTGGGCCGCCACTGCAGTGCTACCTTAGCTGGGCTGCCGTAGGCCGCCTTGACGTTGTTTCGCCTATTAGGATTTCATCAAACCCTAGCTAGATTGATTTTCTGGAGGCTTTCCGGTCTACCGTCTATTCCTCTGCCTTTCTCGTGGTACCGCTCACAACTGCATAAAGAGGCTAGAGGGTAAGGACCTATTTATAAACTCCACTTCCAAGTATTACAAAGTGACCCACCTATTTTCGATACACTGTGATACTCCTAATCCATGTCACCATCTACGATCAGACATGTCGGTTTTATATGTATAAAATATATTAGTTCCTAGTACACATCTGTGAGTCATGCGTCATAATCAGATTGTTTGTGAGATCAATTCCATTCTGATCATGTGGGTCAACAGCCTACAGAGTCGATCCTACAAAACAAACCCAGCTATTCTGTCCTGTGCTATATCCAGATTAATCATACGCAGACGTATTAAATTCCAGTAGACTCGATCTCAGTAAATATGGCTACCATATTCTAGCACAGCCACCCTTAGAGAGTATTAATTCCTCGAGTTAAATTCCACATTAGATTATTCCCTATCACATATATCAATAATATGAACAATTCCACATTGAGTTAAAATAGACAATGACCGTAATAACAGTTGAAAGCCACATAAAAATCCAACATCTCCAACTTGGTTGAAACATTTCAATCAATAAACTGAAGTCCCGTGTATTTAACATGCTTAGAAAATAATTCCTGACTAACTAGCTTAGTTAGTGGATCTTCCTTCAATGTGTTTACTTTTACTATAAAATTCAGGATCTTTCGAGACCTTGATCACTGCCTGATTACCACAAAAAATAGTGGCAGGTTGTGATGCACTTTCCACAACCTTAAGTGATGCAAGAAATTTCCTCAGTCATACACCTTCCTTTGGTGCTTCAAATGTAGCAATGTATTCAGCTTCCATGGAGGAAAGAGCAACTGAATCTTATTTCCTTCTACACCAAGAAATAACACCTCTTGCCAAAGTAAATAGATAACCATAAGTTCATTTTCGGTCATCCGGATCCCCTTACCAATTAGCATCAGTATAACCTTACAACTAAAGATTATGACCATTAAAACATAATGAATAATCCATAGTTCCTTTGACATAACGCAGTACATATTTGATTTGTTTCTAGTGCTCTTCACCAGGATTCATTTGATATCTACTAAGAATTCCAATGGCATGGCTAAGGTCAGGTCGTGTGAACAACATAGCATACATAAGACATCCCAAAGCTGAAGAATAAGGAATACTATTTGTTCTAGTTTTTTCCTCAGGAGTTTTTGGACATAATTCACCACTGGGTTTAGTTCCCTTCACAATAGGTATATTAACATATTTGTTATTTTCCATAGAAAATCATTTTAAAACGCTTCGAAGGTATGCCTTTTGGGACAACCTAAGAATCCTTTTATTCTGATCTCTATGTATCTTCACTCCTAAAACATAGGAAGCTTCTCCCATATATTTCATATAAAATTTAGAAGACAACCAAGCTTTCACTTTCATCAATGTATTTTTATCATTAGAAGCAATGAGAATATCATGAACATATAAAGACAGTAAGACAAACAAATTACCCATAACTTTTGTATATATGCAATAATCACCTTCTGTCATTGTAAAACCATATGATGTGATACATTATAAAAAAAAGTATGCCACTGACGTGAAGCTTGTTTAAGACCATAAATTGATTTATTCATCTTGCAAACCTTATTTTCATTTTTTTTCTCCAAAACCTTCCGACTGTTTCATATATATTTCCTCCTCCAAAAGACCATTAAGGAAAGCAGTTTTAACATCCATTTGGTGGAGTTCAAGATCATAATAAGCCGTTAAAGCACTAATTATACAAATTGATGTAAATTTTGCTACAGGAGAAAAAGTTTTCACAAAGTCAATACCTCTCCTTTGTGTAAAGCCTTTAGCAACAAGTCTAGCCTTATATTTTCTCACTAAATCTACTGCATTCAATTTTCTTTTAAAAATCCATTCACAACCTATGGGTTTATAGTTGTTTGGTAGATCAACAAGTTCCCAAACTTTAATTCCTTTCATTGAGTTTAATTCTTCCTGCATTGCTTCCACTCATAGTTTTGATTTTGAGTAGCTTATTGCTTCTTTATAAGTCATTGGTTCTTTCTCTAAATCTGAAATTTTTTAGTGAACTTCCCCCCAAGAACATGTAATAATCATCTAGATATTGGGGTGTACAAAAATTCCTCTCACTTCTCCTAAGCATGTTAGTGTTGGGACTTTGATTTGTATTTCCATCAAGAGCCAAACCTCCTTCAGTATGAGAATTGGGCACGCATGTCTTTTGTCTGCTGCCGGTTGAACTAAACATAGGGGCAATGATATGAATGAATGACATGACATGATTTTGGTTTTGAAATGTATGCGAAAACAAGAAACAATACAATCTAATTTAAATGCAATCACTTTCAAACAATTTGATTTTATATTACTTTTTATTTTATTGTTAATATTATTATTATTAAGCATTTTTTACAATTCGATTTGATTTTAAAAGAAACCTTTTAATTAAACACAAAAAAAATTCAAAACATGCCCAAATATTTAATAGATCGCCAAATTAAATATTAACATCCCGATTCTGAAAATTGAGGTGTTACAGAAAAAGGCCCCCTTTGGCAAGCCATGAGGAGGAGAGGGAGCACTATATACTCAAGAGTAGACCCCCCCATCATAAACAAGTTAGATCTTGTAATTTAGTAGAAAACAAGAAAAGCCAAGTTATGGCGACCACCTTTGGTATGAGTGTGTTCTTGCGAATTTTCTTTCAAAAATTCATCTAGGTGTGTTGGAGCTAGTTGTTGTGCTAGTTCTTGCTTGCTGATCATTGTTGATCTTGTTCTTCGTTCTTGCACTGAGTTGTGCACAGATGGAGAAGCTTTATGTAGGGTTTACAAGGTTGGAGATTAAAGTACCATGAAAGATCGGGCCAAACCAAGAGGATCCATCTACTCAACTAGTTGGATCCACGTCAGCTATGGGTATTAGGTACTTGCAAGATTGTTTCTCCTTCAAGTGAGAGATTGTTAGTGATATGCCCTAGTGATATGTTCACTCATAATATGTTATTTCATCCCTTGATTGAAATATCACTCATAATGATGATTGTATCGCTTCTATGTGTATGAACTTTTGAATAATATGTTATTTCGTCCCTTGAATGAAATATCACTCATAATGATTGGCAAGTATGTGACTTATTCGTGGAACTCTCTATTTATGTGTATGATGTCATTAATTAACATTCCAAATTTTATGTCATTATGTGGGACACGTATGATTTATGGATCAGGACAAGTATTGATTGATGATCATGTTTCACCAATCACGGATATAAGATATCGAATCAATAATGTGGAGGCATGTTGGAGAACATAGTGTTGGATGGACCACCTTGAGACACTACAAGAGTTGTTATATTCTTAGGTGTCGTTAGTTGGTCAAAAAATAGTTGTCGACGATCGAGACGTCGATCTTACGATATGAATAGAGGAGAATAACACAGAATTTCTGGGGACGGAATGAGGCGCTCTTTTATTCATATGAACTGGGTTTCTGAGAGGATGCCTTATGACTAAAAGGTGGATTAATCCATTTGCGAGAATAAAGCTTGCTATGCTACAATATCGGGATTAAAACATGAATCTGATACTAATGTCTATGCTTTAATCCGACGCGGCTTCCTCCCCCTGCTCCGTCCATGCTTCATCTTTAAATAGCCCTTGAAGAGGTGGCAGTTACTTCTGGAGAAGACGTCTGATGTGAAACGTCGTGACTGGTCGGAGCGAGGTGGCGGTTGATGGAGTATCAACCGTTCAGCGGTTGTATGTCTATGAGACACTTAACCGTATGGTGGTTGTTCATCAGTGTTTTAAGATAAAAGAACGTCATGTGGTATGGAATATATGCATGTGTTCCATTCGTCACATGGTAGGGAATATACCTGGAATCAGTTGTGAATATGAGTTCATACCTTTTACGAGCAGTTTAACTGGTCCGAGACTAGGTACAGGACCTTGTCCGACCAGGTACCCATTGTGTAACCTCTGGTATCCTTACGACCGGTGAAGTCATGAACCTTAGGGGTTACGACCATGAAGACGTATGGTCTTTTATTATGTATAGAGGTTTTAATCCTCGTCATCTAGCCCCCGAACTTTAAATGAATAAGTCGTGTGAACACCTTTCTTTCGACGAAGTTGTATCGGGCAAATGCTTATTAAATGTCATGACATTTGAAGCGGTTTGTATTCACTTTAAAGTTGAGAATTTGCCTTGGGAACCGAAGAGTTTTGTGTCTATTGGAAAAGTTTTGTCAGTTAGACTTTTGAATAATTCGATTGTAGTTAAAAATTTTGAAGCTATAAAACCCCTTTGTAGGCTTGAGTTTTATACTTCACCTTTTCCTCTTCATCTCCTGAGCAGAAAAACTACCTCCAACCCCTTATTCTACAACCCTCCTTTCTTTCCTCATCCAAAAACCTGACCATGTCGGACAGTTACCAAGCGGTGAAGCCGATTTAGCGAAAAGAAGCTTGAGACCTTGGAGAAAATCGGGATGTTTCGACAAAGTCCGATTTCTTGAGGTCGTGACAGAGAACATTCTCTGAGCAACGAAGATGGGGAAATTCCTATTTTCCTCCCATATATTGAGCGGATTCAGATTGCCAATTCACCCCTTCCTTCCTATAGTTTTGGAGTACTACGGAGTTGAATTGGTAAATCTTGCTCCCAATGATATCGCCAATCTCAACATCTTCATCTATCTCTACGAAGCATACTTGGGAATTCCTGCAGATCTGGATCTGTTCAAGTACTACTACAGGATGACAAAGTTTGGGAAGACTATCGGGACGCCTCAAGAGTGCACCTTGCGCCTCCACGACGGAAAAGCTGATGAGTACATCCTCATGTACTCAAAATCTTCATGGTCGTCATGGAAGAAAAGTTGGTTCTACATGACGGTCACTAAGAAAGATAGCCTTTACTATTCTGGTAAGAAGGCGGTCGAGAATCCGAGATGGCACTCCTCCGTGGAGAAGGAGGGAAAAATAAAAAGATGGGCTGAAGCCATCAAGGTTCTTAGCGTCAAGGGTTTAACATCCTGGCACGTAGTGAAGGATTTTTCTATGCGCCAGATTAGTCCTTTGAAGGCCCGAGCATACCCGATGCTCTGGTATATTGGTCGTGATGATGCGACCAAAGATTCCAAAGAGGGTAAGCTCTGAATGATTCTGATCAGTTTGTCTACATTAGTTGATCGCTTAAGTCTCTTGTTCACCTTTTCAGCTTTATCTTCTGATGAGATTAGAAGCTAGATCAAAATGATCTGTGCCGGAGAGCCTGGCGACAAGGCTAGTTTCCCTTGGATCTAAGCGGTCGTTTCCGCCATAGAGAGGGCTGAGAGACTTAAGGTAAGATTGCCAACTATGTTTTTTCTTTTGCTATACAGATCGGTGTACCATAAATCCTCTTTGACATGTAGTCGATTGGATTGAGGATTAATGAGGCCACTCGAAAGTTGTGAGCCGATCGATGATCCATTGTCTCTACGACCACGGGATCTTAGCCTTCAGAGGTAGGTAACGAACATAAATGTATGTTTACGATGAATGATTTTCATCGCCTTACTAACTTTGATGGTTTATTTAGGCGAATGTCGCGTACCTCGCAACAAGGTCGCTAAGGACACATCGGTCGCTCTGAAAGCTCTTGTTTTGGAGGTCGGCGAATCTACACCCAGCGATCGGCGACCGGGGATCTTATCCTCGACCAATTGGTCGAGTATATTGCTTCTGATTTTCAATCAGTGGATGTGAGAGATCTAATCAACCACGCCCGATGCGAGCAGGTGGAATTGGTTGAGAAGAAGAGGAAAGCGAGCGCAACAGATTTTACTCCGATGCGTTACAAGGTTAAAATAAAAAAATCGACCAGGTATATGCAAACGAAGAAGTCATGTAAATACATACCTTGAATATTTTTGATATGTTGGAACCTTGATCTTCCTTACTTCCTTCTTGTAAAGGTCTTACAGTGTTCGGTCATCTCCGACGCAAACACTCCTCGGGAAACGGTTCCTGAGGACGAGGTGGCCGTGGAAGTTCCTGACCAGAACATTCCTCAAACTGATGTTGCTGAGGATGAAGTGGTTAAGGAAGCCCCCAAGCAGGCTTCGGTGCCATCATTTGCTCAGGATCCACTAATAATTCTTACCCCATCTGCGGAGATAGTCATCCCCGGAGATCCTCAACAAGTTCCACCTCCTATTGGTAACACTTCTCAGGCTAACAAATTCCCTTTTTCTCCCTGATTCATCGAGGATAAGGAACTTTATGAGGCCTAGAGGAAGATATCAGACCATCAAATCGAGATGGGTCCTGATACGATTTTTGTCGAATACAATGACGTGGCAATTCGGGTAAGTACTTTATGACCATCTTTATAACTCTTTCTCTAAAGTTTGCTTGAAAACTTAATAAATAAAGGAACTTACTTTTGTAGCATATGGTGAAAATTACTGTTTGTGGTGGGAGTGGTAACCCAACGAATAAAAACCTTGGAGGAAAAACACTCAATTGAAAAGTAAGAACTTTTCTCTTGACTTGTCTTCTTATACTTTATTATCTTGTTCCTCTTTTGTGAATCAATTTTCTCTCCTTATCATATGTTATAGATTTGAAGAAAATTAAAGAAGAGGTCTTGGCTAAGAAAGCCATGATAATAAAGCTTAAAGAGGAAAATCAGAATAAGGACCGGTCGATCGCGCATGTGATAACCAGGCAGAAGGAGGTTTTCGACTCTTGCGAGAAGAAAATCAAAGGTAACTAGTCGTAGACTTGACTAGTATATCATGTCTCCAATGTGTATGTTAACTTCTTTATCTACTCGTTTAGAGAAAACTCAAGCACTTGAAAGAGCAGAAAAAGCTCTTGAGTTTGAGCGTGGCCAAGGGGCTGAACTTGATCGGAGTCTTGAAGACAAAGTCAAAGCTCTGAGCAAGATGCTCTTCGACCTGGAGTCGGGAACACAATTGCCCATTTTAAGAGACCCTGCTAAGAGAATAAATTTTCATGGCCATCAACAAAGTGATAACAACCTTTCGAGAGAACCATGCCAGGACAATGAAGGAAGCTATTGTGAATGGAGTTAGTGTTGCCTTGGCGAAACTAAAGGCTTCCGACCCCTCTGTTCGTCTTGGGGTTGTTGAAGAAGACTTCGACTGCTCCGAAGATAAAGCAACCAAATTTCTCGAGGAAGTAAGGCCTCTCAGAGAAAATGTTGCAAAGGAAATGGAAGTCGAATCTCCATTACGTAGCGACTAGTCTGGTGATTCTAACAAGTAGATGGATGTAATATTTAGACTTTGTAAATAAAACATACCTTTTATCATCAACAAAGTTTGTGTTTTGTCTTATCAATGTCATTAATCGCTCATATTGTAACACCCCAACTCAGCACGAGCCTGGAATGCAACTACCCTAAGCTGAAAAACTAAATTTCGGCAGAACCTCCTTTGTATACGAGGATACTGGAGGTTCCACACAACAAAACACACAAGTAATCAAAAACTAGTCATGAAATCCAATTCTAAGGTCTAAACATGAATCAACGATAATGAGCTAAGATAACAAATAACCATATGACTTAAAGGTCTCATCTATGTTCTCATTGATCATAAAGGTACCATCCATGACTAAATTTATTTATTACAAACCAAAAGATGACAAAAAAGAATCATTATTTCTTATAGCAATGAGTCTAATGTGAAGTGCATTATTCGAGTAGTGCTCATCTACTCCTCCCAAGTGAACTTCATCAACGATCACCTAGAAATAAACAAACAAAGCAAGAGTGAGTCCATGACTCAGCAAGTACAATGATTAAGAAAAAAACATTCATTCATTGAAGATCAAACATAACATCATTGGGTTCGATCATAACACATTGGATTTCTTATGAATACATGATATGAATGCTCAAATCAAGGAATGGACTGCACACACGCGTATACCGGTATAGCGGTGAACACCGTCGGTGATCACTCAAGCCGCATCTTAACAAAAATGCGGGATCCACTTCCGTATGAAGAGCGTTTCATACGGGTGTCCAACATTGCCCATATTGGAATTAATGGGTCTTATCCAACCATCTTGGAATTGATGGTGGTTCTCATCCACTCCGTGGGCGTCAAATGTCAATGAATGCATGCAACAATTAAATGAAATATACCATAACATCACTTCTATTCATGAACTCAATGTATTGAACAAGGTATGAATAAGTCATTTCACATGTCTCACAAGTTACCAAAACAACTCATGCTAAAACCACAATGCACAAACATCCAAATAAACATGGTACTTGCCTTCCGCGTTGCGGCGTTATCCGCAACGGCGCTCTTATACCAGTTTCGCCGCCTAAACCAACGAAATAACTTAATAAGTATACATGATACCCAGCTCAACTAGTCGGTGTTCTATTTTGCTTCTATTAGGAGTCAATTAAATCCTATATCGCATAGACTGAAAAACAGCGGAGTCTGTCCAATAAGAAAATCCTGGACAGCAACACGGGGACTAACATAACTCACAGCCTGGAAGTCGAAAAATAGCAAACCCAATTTCTGTAGATTCTTAACTGGTCTAACTACAAAACTCTAGTTGTGCGACAAACCAATTTGGTCAAATTAATAGGCTAATAATTGTTTGAACATTCAGCACAGATTCAGCCTACCAAAATTCAGCAGAAATATTCAGTTGATCATAACTTCTATGTTACAACTCCGAATTGAGCGTTCTTTACCAATCTGAAAAGGTTATCGAATTACCTACAATAACCTAGTTGGGTGAACTTCAGATTCTTCCAACTTCTCTATCATAATATAGAAAATATACAGACAGATTAATCACGTCAGGTTTCTGGCAGCGACTGATAAAACAGACATATCTTTTGACCCAGAACTCGGAATCAAGTAAACTCAGTGGCCATCTAAACCTGACAGGATACTTCAATTTTCTAGGAGACACCAAGTTCAAAATCTGTGAATAACAATTTCTTATACAATTTACAAATTGACTGCAGAATCTCGTCAGGATTCTGGACAGTCAAGACTAATTCTATCATAACTTTTGACTCGGACCTCGGTTTGAGTGAACTCGGCGGCCACTGAAACGTAAGAACAAGACCTAGATATCTCTAGGAGACCGAACCTTCAGATTCTGCCTAAAAATAACCGAAACACCCTTTACAACGAACTGGACAGAAACAACTTCTAAATTCAGCAGTTCTGCCTAAACAAAAACGTAACCAAAACTCTTCTAACAACAATCAAACCACGAGGATCGCATCGTTACCCTTGCTGCAACCAGGGAGTAGGTGGAAGGATCCTTGGCGAAGAAGCTCTTCCTCCTTTTCACCTCTTTTGCCCCAAGCGAGCTGCTGTCCTCCTCCACTCCTTGCGCAACCGGCGGCGGAGAAGGTCGAAGGAAGATTGGGAGGCAAACCAGCAGGAGCAGCACCAATGGAGGTTGGGGCGACTCCTAGGGGCAGGGCATGAGGGGAAGAGAGGAGGATGGGAGGGTGGCAGCCAAAGGGGAAAAGAGGGGTTCGGCCAGGGGGAAGGAAAGGGGCTGATTAGGGTTTAGAGGGAGGCGCATGGGCCTAGGCCCATGGCCGGCCAAGGGTTGGGAAGGCTTCCCAGAGGCCCACGACCTAAACAACTCAGCGAGAGTTTTAAGCTTTCCGGAGTTTCCCGATTAAATTCTTTCTTTCCCGACTAAAAACAGGGTATGACATTCTACCCCCCTTAACTGAATTCGACCCCGAATTCTACTCACGCCACGGACACAAGAGCAGAAGTCTAAGGAATTGAAAACAAAATTTAATACGTACCAGCAACAAATAGGTCTGGATAATGCTCGCGCATGCGAGATTCCAGTTCCCAAGTGGCTTCTTTCTCCGATTGATGAGACCAAAGAATCTTGACATACTTCAGGGTTTTATTCCTCAAAACCCGCTCTGATTTGTCCAGAATTTTTACTGGTCGGGACTCAAAAGTAAGGTCCTGTTCAATGCTCAACGGCTCCATTGGAATTGCATGCTCAGGGTCAAATAAGAACTTCCTCAACATGGACACATGAAACACATTATGAATCCCTCTCATAGACTCTGGAAGATCCAAACGGTAAGCCAAATTTCCAACTCTTGCCTGGCTGGAAGCGGTCCGATGTACCTTGGGCTAAGCTTTCCTTTAGTATGCAAAAGCATTACTCGCCTTTGGTAGGCGATACTCTCGAAGGACCTCGTCACCACATTGAACTCCAATTCTCGCCTCCTGACATCTGCGTAGCTTTTCTGTCGGCTCTGAGCAGCTAACAAGTTCCTTCTAACTTCGGCCACTCTAGCCACAGTTTGCTGAACCCATTCTGGACCCAAAACTGTCCTCTCTCCCACTGCATCCCAACACAACGGAGATCTGCATTTCCGCCCATAAAGGACTTCAAATGGTGCAGCTCGAATACTGGAGTGATAACTATTATTATAGGCGAACTCTGCCAAAGCCAGGTGATCTTCCCAACCACCCTTCCAGGATAAAACACAACACCTGAGCATATCTTCTAAGGTTTGAATTGTGCGCTCAGGTGACCATCATGCGAGGTGGAATCTGATACTAAGGCGGAGTTGCGTGCCCAAAGCACTCTGCAAACTCTCCCAAAACTTGGAAACAAATTTGGCATCTCGGTGGAAACAATAGTCTTTGGCACCCGTGCAACCGTACTATCTCGCACATAAAGTGGAGCCAAATCGCTCATGAGGTGGTGGTTCGAATAGGAATGAAATGTGAGACTTCTTGAACGATCCACTATCACCCATATAGCATCCTTCCTCGCTGAGTGCGAGGTAAACCAACCACAAAATCCATGGAGATGTCATCCCATGGCCACACCGAACCTCTAAAGGTTGCAACAATCCTGCCGTCGCTTATGTTCAGCCTTAACCATTGGCGGATCCCACGAGAGCCACATCTTGCATAATATCGACTTTCATTCTCTTCCACAGAAATTCTTCTTCAAATCTTTGTACATTTTTGTCTCACTGGATGTACGAGATAAGTACAGTGGGCTTCCTTTAGAATCTCATCTTTAATCTGTGCCTCTGTGGCACACAAAGCGACTTTAAATCGCAAAGTACCAGAATCATCTAAACCAAAATGGCCTTGCTTGCCTTCATCTAGGCGCTTCCTCACACGCTGGAGCATTTGATCATGATGTTGTGCTTCCCGTACTCGTTCTGGAATGGCTGACTCAAGAAGCAAACGGGTCTCGGTCTCGGCGGTACCCGCAAAGCAAAAAGATATATCCATACGCTCAAAATCAGCGATGAGACAAGCGAGGTAGGAGGTGTCGCCTTGCGACTCAGGGCATCGGCTACAACATTTGCCTTGCCCGGATGATACTGAATGGTGAGATCATAGTCCTTTATCAACTCCAACCATCTCCTCTGCCTCAGGTTTAAATCTTTCGGGTAAAGATGTATTTCAGACTCTTGTGATCAGTGAAAATGTCACAAGATTCGCCATACAAATAATGGCGCGAGATCTTTAAAGCCGATTACTCTGCTGCAAGCTCTAGGTCATGAGTAGGATAGTTACTTTCATGTTTCTTGTTGCCGAGACGCATAGGCAATCACCTTACCATCACCGCATAAGTACACAACCCACCCAACTCTAGGCGCATCTGAATAAATAGTGAACCGCTTCCACAGTTACGGAAGGGTGAGAATTGGGGCGGTCACCAATCTATCCTTCAAAGTACGGAAGCTTCGTCACACGCATCCGTCCACTGAAACTTGACACCTTTCGTGTCAATCGAGACATTGGTCTAGCAATGGTAGAGAAACCCTCCACGAAGCGCCGGTAGTAACCACCAAACCAGAAAACTCCTCACTTCTTTTACATTGGTTGGTCTCTTCCATTCCACCACATTGAAATCTTACTTGGATCGTGAAATGCCCTCTTGATTGATTACATGGCGAAACCCAACTCGAAATCCGAATTCACATTTCTTCAATTTGGCATAGAATTGGTTCACTCTCAAGGTCTCAGTACCAACCTCAAATGTTGAGCATGGTCCTCTTCCGTTTTGGAATAAATCAAGATGTCGTCAATAAATACCACACGAAATCATCAAGATAAGGGTGCAACATACTATTCATGGCTTCCATGAAAAGCTGCGAGAGCATTAGTTAGTCCAAATGACATAACCTTATACTCATAATGACCATACCTTGTAGAGAAAGTTGTCTTCTCAATATCTTGCTCATGAACTCGAATCGATTATAACTTTGGTGAAGGTCAATCTTGGAAAATATTTTAGCTCCCTTCAATGATCAAAGAGATCTTCAACACGGGACAGCGGATATTTATTCTTCTGATTGCTTGATTAAGAGCCGGTAGTCCACACACATCGCCAACTACCGTCCTTCTTCTTAGTGAGCGAGCAGAGCTCCCCACGGCGATACACTACGCCGAATCATACCTTTGGATAGCAAATCATCCATTGCTTTTCAACTCCTCCTGGAATGGTCGTGCCAAGCGGTATGGAGACATCGAAATAGGTCGGGTTCGGAACAAGATCTATCCGAATTCCACTTCACGTTACGAGGCATACCAGAAGCTCCACAGAAACACGTCGGAAATTCATTCACCACGAATATCTTCAATCGGTGGAGATTCAGACTTCTCGCTAAGAGACCAAAGCAACCCAATGTTCGAGGCTCGACGACTAGGAAGCAGACTAGCCAACACACACGGGAATCAAGCGGCGCCTTGCACGAAACACTAGTTCCTCTCCGTGACTGCAAAGTCACCGTCTTCCAAAACAACAAATCTTGGCACGGTAAAAGAATAGCCAATCCATACCCAAGATAACATCAAAGGTGATAAGCTGAATCACCATGAGATTGCAATGAAATTTTCATCTTCTATAGTGATAGTACGGCCGGGACAAGCTGTAGAGCTAGAAATAAGACCTCCAGAGGCGACCACCTGATTCGAAATAGATTGCACACTCAAACCCGCCCTTTTAACAAAATCTAAGGACACAAAAGAATAAGTAGCCCTGAATCAAGCAGGCGAAAGCCTCATGTGAATCAACTAATAAAGTACTGTCACCACATCGGGCGCCCACGGTGCGGGGTGGGCATGGCGTAGACTCCCAAAGGTGCGGAGCGGAGGGCGCACCAACACTGAGAGGAGGCGCAGGCTGCAGCAGTGAGAGCGAGGCGGAGCAGATGGGCGAGGTTCCGGAAGAACCCGGTCGGAGCGCGCAGAGCTGAAAGCTGCCAGTGGAACCCATCTGGTGAGAACCGAGGCACAAAGGTGCAACGAGTGCGAATTGAGCTCGAGGAGTACTAGAGGACGGCGCTGCTGGAATCGCTTCCCACTTGATGATACTTGCGGATTCGCACAAGCGAGAAAGCTTGTGGCCCTCGACCACTGCGGCGACAAGTCCCTCTGAAAGAACATTCGGCGCACGATGCCCCTCTCCACACTTAAAACATTTCATACCTTGACACTGGGCGGCGCATCGAGTGTGGAAGAAGAAAACGTGGCGCGAAGAAAAGCGCCTCGCTGGCGGACGAGATGGGCGGCTCCTGAAACCTCTTGGAAGTAGGCCGAGAGGACCCACCTCCACCACCAAAACTACTCTTACGCCACCACGGAACCACCAGCAGTAGTGCCACGGTGCTTGCCTCTGCGAAGGAGAATTCCTCTCTGCTCTATCCTCTAGCTGCTCAACCACGTCTTGAAATCACGCAAAACCGAGGCTCCCAAGATCGTGATACTCTGAAGGAGACCCCGCGAAACCTCTTGGCCTTCACCAAGTCATCAGCCCACGGTGGTACAAAGCGTGCAGTTGTTGAACTCCATCTCGTACTCGAATCTTGACCTATTGCCTTGAGTCAACACTAGCAATGACCGCTCCATCCTCTCAATAAAAGAATCCGGATAGTACTTGGCTCTGAACTGTGGCACAAAAACTTCCCAAATGGCTGGTCCTGTGGCTGGGGTCCTAGCGAGCAGAACCCCTTCCCACGGATATCGGCTTGACCCTTCGGTTGAAAGGCCACAAAGCGAACCCTTTGCGCCGAAGTTCATCTCAATGCCTCGAATCGCGCTCCATGTACCGGAGCCAATCTGCTGCCTGAACTGGGGTACCCGCCCCATCAAACGTGTCCAGCCGAAGCGTCATCCACTCACGAAGACTCATCCTAGTCTCCGGTGGAACTGCGGCAACAACCGGACCTGCCATGGCGACAGCAGCAGCATCCACGACAGTCGCAGGAGCAACAGGAGCAGCAGGATAAGCTGCCTGCACCTGCCGACGGAGCTGCTCGTTCTCCCTTTGAAGATTCTGAATAATCGCCGACACCGCCTGAGCATCGGCCGGCGCAGCTTGAGCTTCCATAGCTGGTTGAGCAGCTGAGGCAACCTCCTCATTAACCCCACCAGCAGCCTCTTCTGCGGACGTTGCAGAAACAACCGGACCACGTCCACGACCGCGACCACGGAATGGCGGACGCCCACGGCCTCTACCTCTCGCCATCTAAGGACAACACAACGAACAGCACTGGCGAACAACGGTTGCACAACAAATAAATCATAACAACAAGAAAATTGCGGAAACAACGAATTGCCCAACCCAACCTCACGTGCACGGTGTGTCAATTTAATAATTTTATTTTAACCACGGACCTAAAGCCCGCTCTCGATACCAAGCAGAATAACCCCAACTCAAAGACGAGCACGGAATGCAACTACCTAAGTTGAAAAACTAAATTTAGTGAGAACCTCCTTTGTATACGAGGATCTGGAGGTTCCACACAACAAAACACACAAGTAATCAAAAACTAGTCATGAAATCCAATTCTAAGGTCTAAACATGAATCAACGATAATGAGCTAAGATAACAAATAACCATATGACTTAAAGGTCTCATCTATGTTCTCATTGATCATAAAGGTACCATCCATGACTAAATTTATTTATTACAAACCAAAGATGACAAAAAGAATCATTATTTCTTATAGCAATGAGTCTAATGTGAAGTGCATTATTCGAGTAGTGCTCATCTACTCCCTCCCAAGTGAACTTCATCAGCGATCACCTAGAAATAAACAAACAAAGCAAGAGTGAGTCCATGACTCAGCAAGTACAATGATTAAGAAAAAAACATTCATTCATTGAAGATCAAACATAACATCATTGGGTTCGATCATAACACATTGGATTTCTTATGAATACATGATATGAATGCTCAAATCAAGGAATGGACTGCACACGCGCGTATACGGTATAGCGGTGAACACCGTCGGTGATCACTCAAGCCGCATCTTAACAAAAATGCGGGATCCACTTCCGTATGAAGAGCGTTTCATACGGGTGTCCAACATTGCCCATATTGGAATTAATGGGTCTTATCCAACCATCTTGGAATTGATGGTGGTTCTCATCCACTCCGTGGGCGTCAAATGTCAATGAATGCATGCAACAATTAAATGAAATATACCATAACATCACTTCTATTCATGAACTCAATGTATTGAACAAGGTATGAATAAGTCATTTCACATGTCTCACAAGTTACCAAAACAACTCATGCTAAAACCACAATGCACAAACATCCAAATAAACATGGTACTTGCCTTCAGGCGTTGCGGCGTTATCGCAACGAAGGCGCTCTTATACCAGTTTCGCGCCTAAACCAACGAAATAACTTAATAAGTATACATGATACCCAGCTCAACTAGTCGGTGTTCTATTTTGCTTCTATTAGGAGTCAATTAAATCCTATATCATAGACTGAAAAACAGCGGAGTCTGTCCAATAAGAAAATCCTGGACAGCAACACGGGGACTAACATAACTCACAGCCTGGAAGTCGAAAAATAGCAAACCCAATTTCTGTAGATTCTTAACTGGTCTAACTACAAAACTCTAGTTGACGCGACAAACCAATTTGGTCAAATTAATAGGCTAATAATTGTTTGAACATTCAGCACAGATTCAGCCTACCAAAATTCAGCAGAAATATTCAGTTGATCATAACTTCTATGTTACAACTCCGAATTGAGCGTTCTTTACCAATCTGAAAGGTTATCGAATTACCTACAATAACCTAGTTGGGTGAACTTCCAGATTCTTCCAACTTCTCTATCATAATATAGAAAATATACAGACAGATTAATCACGTCAGGTTTCTGGCAGCGACTGATAAAACAGACATATCTTTTGACCCAGAACTCGGAATCAAGTAAACTCAGTGGCCATCTAAACCTGACAGGGATACTTCAATTTTCTAGGAGACACCAAGTTCAAAATCTGTGAATAACAATTTCTTATACAATTTACAAATTGACTGCAGAATCTCGTCAGGATTCTGGACAGTCAAGACTAATTCTATCATAACTTTTGACTCGGACCTCGGATTTGAGTGAACTCGACGGCCACTGAAACGTAAGAACAAGACCTAGATATCTCTAGGAGACCGAACCTTCAGATTCTGCCTAAAAATAACCGAAACACCCTTTACAACGAACTGGACAGAAACAGCTTCTAAATTCAGCAGTTCTGCCTAAACAAAACGTAACCAAAACTCTTCTAACAACAATCAAACCACGAGGATCGCATCGTTACCCTTGCTGCAACCAGGAGTAGGTGGAAGGATCCTTGGCGAAGAAGCTCTTCCTCCTTTTCACCTCTTTTGCCCCAAGCGAGCTGCTGTCCTCCTCCACTCCTTGCGCAACCGGCAGCGGGAGAAGGTCGAAGGAAGATTGGGAGGCAAACCAGCAGGAGCAGCACCAATGGAGGTTGGGGCGACTCTAGGGGCAGGGCATGAGGGGAAGAGAGGAGGATGGGAGGGTGGCAGCCAAAGGGAAAAGAGGGGTTCGGCCAAGGGGAAGGAAAAGGGGCTGATTAGGGTTTAGAGGGGAGGGGAGCATGGGCCTAGGCCATGGCCGGCCAAGGGTTGGGAAGGCTTCCCGAGGCCCACGACCTAAACAACTCCAAAGCGAGAGTTTTAAGCTTTGGAGTTTCCGATTAAATTCTTTCTTTCCCGACTAAAAACAGGGTATGACACATATATTCTATAGCGCCCGACTGCTTATATTAGTAGATGAACATTACTAAAAAAGCAGTAGACCAAGAAAATGAGTAATAACTACGACCATGGTATATGTGCTGATAATGTTTGTAAAATGAATAATCTAGAGGACACTAGGAAATCATGTGGTCGGAACTAGTATATGATTTCGACTAGTTTAGATCCTGCGTATTATCGGATCACTGTGAAATACCATATATAGTCGGAAGATAAAAGAAGATTTGCTTTGATGATAAGATAGTATGCAAAAAATGTATGCAAAGAGAGAAAAAGACAAGTATCTTTGCTTATATAAATTATTCGAAACTGGTCGTAATGAATTTCCAAGAATTGAAGATATGTAACATATTTCGCGAAACGTGCTGATGCTCAGGTCTGATTGGCAGCGAGGATCGTAAGAAAAGGACCGTCGCTAGGAAACTCCTTCCAGTGGGCAGGACCACATGCAGAGAGGAGAGACTTCGACTAGGAGGCTTTCCGTATCCCGACCAGTAGCCAAACAAGAGTAGAACAAAATGTTGAAATAAAGAAAGTAAATCTTCAAGTTCTTGAGGAAAAACAAAACCATAAAAATTATCTATGTTTTGCTCTTATTACTCATATGTGGTCGCGCGTGGGAATCATTGAAGAAATGATCACGACTAAGACCGGTTTGGCGTTTGACAATCAAGTCACAACCAATGAGTAATGGAGATCCCTCTTGGTGTTTTTTTAAAGGGATATCGGAAAGAAAGAGTGTCTTCTCTGACCAATGTAAACAATAATGATATGTGACCACAAGCAACGAATAAGAACTATAAACAATCATACTTATCTTGAAAAGGAAATGCATCTTGATTGAAATATGAAATGAAATGAATATAAGAAATTATACAAAGAACTTACGCAATTGATCAATGTTCCAAGAATTAGAAAAAACTTGCCCGTCCGACATAGCTAATCGTATCGAACTTGGTCGGGTGACTTCGATCACAGTGTATGGACCTTCCCACTTGGGTGAAAGTTTATTACGATTTGCTTGGCTCTGAATTTTTCTGAGAACCAAATCACCTACAGTGAGGTTGCGAGGTTGCACGTTACGACTGTGGTACCTACGCATAGCTTGTTGGTAGATTGTTGATCGTATCAAGGCTTGATTTCGTCGTTCTTCAAGGAAATTGATGTCATCAAGTCGTTGTTCATGCTGATCGTTTTCATTAAAACAATCAGTCCGAGTAGAACCAATTTTTAGTTCTGGAGGAAGCATGACTTCAGCACCATAAACCAAAAAGAATGGTGTTTCACCGGTCGCACGACTAGTCGTGGTACGAACAGCCCATAACACAGAAGGAAGTTCTTGAATCCAAGCCCCTGATCGTGTAATTAATTGGTCGAAAACTCGTCGCTTAATTCCTTGCATTATGATACAATTGGCGCACTCAACTACTCCATTGCTCTGCGGATGAGCAACAGAAGCGTAATGTATCTTGATTCCTAAGTCGTCGCAGAATTCCTGAAAATTACCGCTTGAGAACTGGTTACCGTTATCTGTGATTATACGACTGGGTACACCAAATCTTGTGATCACGTTTTTTGTGAGAAACCTCTTTGCAGCCTCAGTTGTTGTTTTGACAACTGGCTCTGCTTCGATCTTTTTAGTGAATGTGTCAATCATGACGAAAAGGAACTCAAAGCCCCTAGGCACTCTTGGGAAAGGTCCTAGAATGTCTAGTCCCTAGGTTACAAAAGGCCAAGAAAGAGGAATTGTTTGCAAAGCTTGGGATGGCGGATGTACTTGTCACTATGAAACTGACATTGTACGCACTTCGTGACGAGCTATTTTGCATCATGAAGGGCAGTTGGACATAGTATCCTTGCTTGAAGGCTTTACCGACCAGTGTTCTATAGGAATGATGTGCTCCACAGACTCCTCCATTAATTTTGGTTAGCAACTTAATGCCATCCGGTTGATATATGTATCTCATCAACACTCTGTGAGATCCTCGCTTATACAAGGTACTTTCAATAAGAGTGTATGATTTGGCTTTTCGTTCTATACGATCAGCCTCATGCTGAAGATAATTGTAGATCGATGTCATCCAATCTCTACCATGATCGTGATGGCGCCAACCATCATGGACCTGTGGAGCATCCATGTTCGCAGAATCGAGATGTGCGATCTCTTTACGAATATCTATGTCCTCAGAAGGCTCGACCACCGAGGGTGAATTGAGTTGCTCGAGAAAAACTCTTGGCGGGACGGATGTCCTGGTAGAAGCCATACGTGCCAACTAGTCTGCCAGAAAGTTTTCCTTTCTAGTAATATGTTGGATCTGAAAACCGAAGAAATACTTTTGGAGTTTCCGTACTTCCGTCAGATATGATGACATCTTGGTACTAAAGCATTGATACTCTTTCCCTACTTGATTCGCTACTAGTTGAGAGTCGCCTTTCACTAGCAATCTGCAAATCCCGAGCGAACAAGCTGCTCAAAGTCCTACCAGTAAACCTTCATATTCTGCCACATTGTTAGTAGCAGGAAAGTTTAACTGAATGGCATATTTTTTGTGTTCACCAGTAGGGGAAATCAAGACGACTCCAGCCCCCGAGCCTTTGAGCATCAAGGAACCGTCAAAGTACATTGTCCACTCGTCGTGGTGTTCGTACTCGGGCCCTTGGGTGGGTTCAAGGTTTGTCCATTCGGCAATGAATTCTGCTATTGCCTGGGACTTGATTGCTGTTCGTGAGATGAAATGCAGGTCAAATGCCCCAAGCTAAACCGCCCATTTTGCTATTCGTCCTGATGACTCCCTGTTTCCAAGGATTTGACCAAGGCGATACCCAGTTGGTACGACCACCTTGTGGGCCTGAAAATAATACCTTAGTTTCCTTGAAGCCATAAGGAGACCGTAGAGCAATTTTTGTACCTGTGAATACTTTTCTTTTGGTCATGTAAGACTTCGCTTACGTAATATATTGGTCGTTGGACATTGTCACATTCTATGACCAGCACACCACTGACTGTTTGTGGCGTTGCAGCCACGTAAATCAGCAATGTCTCTCCCGATCTTGGAGAAACTAAGATTGGGGGACTCGTAAGGTACTTTTTAAGTTCTTCGAAGGCATCGTTTGCCTCTTTAGTCCATTCGAAACTTCCATGCTTCCGGAGAAGCTTAAAGAAAGGTAGTCCTTTTTCACCTAACCGTGCTATGAAACGACTGAGCGCTGCCATACAACCGGTTAGTTTTTGAACTTCCTTCTTTGTGGTCGGGGGGCGCATCTGGTCGATGGCTGTAATTTTTGCTAGGTTTGCTTCAATTCCTTTGGCCGAAACCAGGAATCCAAGAAGCTTACTAGAAGAAACTCCGAACACACACTTCTCAAGATTTAACTTAAGGTTATGGCGTCTTAAGTTATTGAAAGTCTCATGTAAGGTTGGAATGTGATCGCCAACGTTGATGCTCTTTACGACCAGATCATCAACGTAGGCTTCTAGATTCCGACCTATCTGCAGACTAAGGTTTTTGCATCAACCTTTGGAATGTTGCACCAGCATTTTTGAGACCAAATAGCATCTTTACATAATAGTAAGTGGATATGGAGTAATGAAGGAAGTTTTCTCTTTATCTTCTTTACTCATATTAATCTAGTGGTACCCTGAGTAAGCATCTAAAAAACATAATAACTCACACCCGGACGTAGAGTCTACAAGTTGATCAATGCGAGGAAGGGGAAAGTCATCCTTCGGACAAGCTTTATTAAGATCTATAAAGTCAATGCACATTCGTCATTTTCCATTGGCTTTTTTAACTATTACAGGATTGGCGAGCCACTCTGGGTGGTTGACCTCACGAATGAACCCGGCTTTGAGAAGCTTATCAATCTCCGACTGGATTGCTTCCATGCCGTCGGTGCAAAACGCCTTAGCTTCTGCTTGTCCGGTTTCTTGTTAGGCTGCAAAGCTAGGCTGTGCTCGATCACCTCCCTGGGGACTCTGGGCATATCGGATGCCTGCCAGGCGAATACATCCTAGTTTGAGCAGAGGAAGAAGACGAGCGACTCTTCCTATTTGAGGTTGAGTCCTACTCCGACCAGTATTTTGGCGCTTTCTGGAGAAGCGCTTTTGTCGAGTAGTACTTCTTTTGTCTGGTCGGAAGGTTTTGGTGCTATCTTTGGTCTCGAGTGCTTGACCTGCATGATAGTGGAGTTAGCTTCCCTGGTCGGAAGTCCATCGACCAGTTCCAAGCATTTCTGGTCACATGCATAAGCTATTTTTTTATCGCCTCGAACTGTGATGACACCTTTTGGTCCCAACATTTTCAAACTCCGATAACCGCAATGCGTGGCTATCAAGAATTTTGCTAAGGATGGACAACCAAGGATAGAATTATATGCGGTTTCGAAATCTACCACATCAAATAAAATCTTTTTTGTTCGGAAGTTGTCGAGTTTCCGAACGAATCGCGAGGACAGTGCCTATATGTTTAGCGGTAGATCCAGGAATTATGCCATGGAAGGCATATTTCACGGCTATTACCTTAGATTTGGGAATTTGCATGTCTTCCAATGCGCCCGCAAATAAAATATTTAAATAACTACCCCCATCTGTCAAGACCCGATTAACCTTGCAGTTATTAATAGTAGGCTCAACGACAATAGGAACCTACCTAGTGAGTCGAAGGAATGGGGCAGTCTTCTTTGCTGAAGGAGATTATCGTCTCCAACTACCTTGATTGTTTAGCGGCAATCGAAGGTTCGGTAAGGTTGACCTCCTACTCCATGGCTTTCAGATGACGTCTGGACTCGTACGAAGAAGATCCACCAAAGATTACGTTGACAGTGTGTTGAGGCTCTTGGTACTCTATTTCTTCGTCACCGTCTTTGTCCTTCTTGGAGCTTGTCTCTCCGAGTTCTGTATCGAGGGGAGTGGACGTTTACCTGCATAATAATCTTTCAGCTTCTTTTACCAGGCACGACAGTTGTGCAAGTCATGCCCTGCTTGCTGGTGAAGTGGACACCACTTCTTGTTTTTATTGTACTCATTGGTCGGGCGGGACCTTTACCTTGCCACGACCGGCATAATCTTTTTTTCCTTTGGTGAATCGTTCAGGAACCGCAAGAACCTCCTTATCGTTGAGTTTACGGTGTCTCTTTTTCTTGAGAGTCTTCCTTTGCTTCTTTTCTGTCATATCTAAGCCAGGTTCGGGGATTTTATCTTTTCTATCAATGGCCTCGTTCCACTCAACCGCTTCGCTGGCGGTTGCGTACTTGTCGGCCATATCGAAGAGCTCAATGGTTGTTCGTGGCGAATGTATTGCTAAATCCTTCGTAAACCTTCGATTTCTTAACCCCGCTTTGAACGCTTGAATGACAGAAGATTCCGCAACTTTTGGTATTGAATTACGAACCTGGCTAAATCTTTTGATATACTGCCAGAGTCTCATTGGATTTTTGCCGGATTCGGTCGAGATCGTTCTCCTTCCCAGGGCGATCATACATACCCTTGAAATTTGCAATCCGAAGGTCGCAAAGTTGCTCCCAAGTATAGACTGATCCGACCGGTAGGTTGAGTAACCACGACCGGGCTGATCCTTCTAATACCGTGGGAAGATAATTAGCAATTACATTTTCATCACCACCAGCGGCTCTGGTGGCGGTGGTATATATCTGGAGAAATTCTAAAGGATTCTGAGTTCCATTGAACTTATCCAAATTGGCCAGTCGAAACCTATTTGGCCAACGCACAGCCTGGAGCCCTGCGGAGAAGGCTCGAAAACCTGTGATAGTTTCATGGCGCCTTCTTTGGAAGGGTGCCGGATTATAATCGGTCGGAGACTAGTTTCTTAAATTGGATTGCCGGTGCTCCGGTGTCCCGATTCAATCGTGGACGTTGATAGGATGCCTCCGACCGCTTGCTTGATTCAGATGATGTCGAAGATCATCATGTCCAAGCGATTACTCCTCTCGATGAAGTGAAGGTGAGGTTTCTTGGAATAGCCTTCTTCCCTCATGACTTCTTGGTCGGAATCGTCGAGGCGGTCTTGGTATCAACTGATCTTCAACACGACCATGTTGTCCTCTCCTACGGGAAGAATGCTGGGATGAAGTCATGGTCTGACTTTGTGAATGCCTTCATTCCCGATATGCTTCTGTGCGCTGCATAATCTGTTGGATAATTTCTGATACCTGACCCACAAGTTGGACAAAACCCGGAGTCTCTACTAAAACAGGGTCAGAAGTATTTAAAATATCTCTAACTCGCTGCAGATTTTGTACCGTTACCGAAGGTCTTAGAGGATTTCTGCCAGAAGAAGGCGTCTAATGGCCTGAACTTCCCCCTTACTTGGGCTGGGGTAGAACCAGGCGAATTAACTGATGGACGTCCACTAGTTCTGTTACCTCTGGCATTTGGTGCTTGACCGCTCGTACCATCTCCATCATTATGTGGTGACGAGGCAACGTATGGAGGACCGTACACGACATTTTGATCTGTATCTCCGATTGTGTTGACCTCGTGCCTCCAGCAGTGATCTTCCATTGAGCTTCCATCGTAATCGATGGAGAGCCTTTCAGCGCTTCTGCAAGAAGCTTCCATGGCGGAGAATGGTCAGTAATCAGTACTTCCTGAGGTTTTTGTAATGGTCTCAGCCTTATCATCCTCATTTAGTCTATGACCATTGGGGGTTTCATCGACACCGTCACCAGATGTTGGTTGGCTCCTAGAATTGCCAGAAGTCGTCGGTGAGTACCTGTCAACCATGATTGCATCAAGGGTATATTGATCCTTGAGTAGCGGTGTTGAATTTTTGTCACCTTTTTTGCCGGTCGAAAAGTCCGGGCTTGCAGAGGTCTTCAGGTGTTCCGAACTGGTCGGAAGCACTTCTTCTGGAACCGCCACTGGTCGTAGCGGTGTATCCTCATCCATCCGGTTGATTTCGCTGATATCTGCGATGGGCAAACCGGCGGAGGAGGAGGATGATGATGAAACTCCATTTTCTTGCATGGCGCGGATGCATGCGTCCATGTCGAGGTTGGAGTAGTCCGCCAGGTCGAACCAGTTTTCCTCGTTCCAACTTCCTGCCATGACCGCATGAGCGATTACCAATAAGAAATGGACAAGGACTTGATGAGTAGAGAACTTCTTCCAGAAATCGCGCCTTGTTCCCCACGGACGGCGCCAGTTGTCGACGATCGAGACGTCGATCTTACGATATGAATAGAGGCGAATAACACAGAATTTCTATGGAGAGAATGGGACTGCTCTTTTATTGATATGAACTGGGTTTTACAGAGGATGCCTTATGACTAAAAGGTGGACTAATCCTGTTAACACTGAGAATAAAGCTTGCTATGTTACAATATCGGGCTTAAAACATGAATCTGATGCTAATGTCTATACTTTAATCCGATGCGGCTTCCTCCCCCTGCTCCGTCCATACTTCATCTTTAAATAGCCCTTGAAGAGGTGACAGTTACTTCTTGTAACACCCTGGCTATCCAGAAGCCAAAATGTTACCTAAAGAGTCTAACATACATCCACAATCATAAGAATTGAAGCAATAATCCAAGTTATAACGAATGGAAAGTGAATCGCTCATAAGGCATAAAAACACAAATAAAATCTGAACCTATGCAGGTCAAGTATCACAATGAGAAAATAAACATCCATGACCAAAGAAGACATCATCCACATGATGCCTCAATTATTCTGATTTATCTCTAAACAAATAAGGAATTCAACCAAGTTCTATTATTGAAACTGGAATATGGTGATGTGTGTGTAGTGCATGTCTACTCCCTCCATGCAATTATCATCAACGGCCACCTAAAACAAAACAACAAACAAGAGTGAGTCGGGACTCGGCAAGTACAACGAATACAAGAATACACTTCATGTAAAATTATGGTACAAAGAAGTATCGAAAGAAAGAAGCGTAATGCATGGATGCCATGAATTGATTGGACTGCACTCGAGCTTATATCAGTATAGCAAGTGACACACCCGTCGGTGTTCACTTAAGCCCGTATTTATCAAAATACGGGGATCCAAAATACCGTATGAAGAACGTTTCATACGGTGTCCAAAAGCGCCCACATTGGAATGGTGGGACTTCACTTGCCCATTTGGAATTGATGGGACTTAGACTCCACTCCCGTGGAGCTCCACTCCCGTGGACGGAACATGAACAAGAATGCATGAATAAATTTATGAATAATGGTTAATATCATCTCCACACATATGAAAGAGCGTACACAAAAACATAATCATCATAACCTTCTTGTCTACCATAACCTCCACTCCCGTGGACATTCCACTCCCGTGGATGGCACATGAACATTAAGCGTCTCACATATCAATAAAACACCATACCAATCAACGAGCATCTGGGGTTTACAAAACACACATAAGTCATTGTACTTGCCTTTAGCGTTACGATCGTTGGGAGGCAACGAAGAAGCCGCTAACCTTGGCGCTCACCCCTACACCAAAGTTACTCAATAAGAACCAAGTCATCAAGACACTACGCATCGCCTAACTCATAACCCCAATCCCACCATCTAAAATATACCCGTTACTTTGAATTAAACCACATTCTAGCATAAAGTCTATACGGACAGCAGCGGTATAAATGGCATAAATTTTGATCTAAAACTCGAAAAGGGGTGTTCTCAGGTTTGATTGAAAGGTAATGAAATTATCTACAACAACCTAGTTGATGGAAACCTCGAATTCTATATGTATCAATTTCCACAAGACCCACAAACACTGTTTGTCACAACTTCTGGCAATTCTGACAGCAGCACGGAAAGTGCCATAACTTTTAATTTCCTACACCAAAATTTGCATTCGTTATCAATATCAAAAGCTAAGACTAAGACCTACAATAACATAGTTGGGTGAAAGCCCGGAATTTTCCATTATCCCACTCATATTTTAAAAGGAAACTTGACAGTTCATTCTCGTCAGGATTCTGGACAACAGAGACGAAAACTATCATAACTTTTGATTCGTACGTTAGAATTCAGTGTTCTTGGCGGCCACTGAAAGCTAAGATCAATATCTACAAAACTCTAGGAGATGGAGAGCCCAAATTCGGCCTCTAAGATCACAAAACAGGCCACGCAACATTCGGGACAGAACTGAAATTCTAACGGCAGCAATTCAATCCAATCAAACTAATCGAATTCGCATCTGAAACAACCTAAACAGCGAGGGAAATCGATCATTACCCTTGTAGAACCATCGGAGATCACTGATCAAATCCCACGAAGAAATTCTCCTTCAATCCTCTCTTCCTTCCTCTTCTTCTTCTTCCACGGTCGGCCAAGCGGGGGGAAGATGGCGGGAGAGGAGGAGCAAAGAGCGGCGAGAGGGCGTAGCATGCTGCATCAGTAGCACGAGGGCTACTGTAGCATGGTGGCTACTGTAGCAAATGGGGCTAGGGTTTGGTCCCCTCCCCTCCCTTGCCTTCTAATGGGCTGCCGGCCCACTCATGGGCCTTGGGCCACTATGGCTGACTCCCCTCTTCTCGAATATGGGTTGGCGGCCCATACTTCTCCTAAAATTCTGAATTTTAACTTATTTCTTCTCTAATCTTTACAGCATTCGATATCGAATAATCGGGTATTACACTTCTAGAGAAGACGTCTGATGTGAAACGTCGCGACTGGTCGATGCGAGGTGGCGGTTGATGGAGTATCAACCGTTCAGCGGTTGTATGTCTATGAGACACTTAACCGTATGGTGGTTGTTCATCAGTGTCTTAGGATAAAAGGATGTCATGTGGTATGGAATATACGCATGTGTTCCATGTAGGGAAACGGGTAGGCTACACTAGCGCAAAATAAAAATTTCTACCCGTAAACCAAGATCACTGCAGTTATAGATCACGGTCTTACCACTAGACGTGTAGGTGCGGAAGTTGATGCAGCACGTCGGGGCAGTGTAGTCGTACTAAGTTGATGCAGCACGTCGGGGCAGTGTAATTGTACTAAGTTGATGCAGCACGTCGGGGCAGAGTAGTCGTACTACTTCCTCGTCCTCATCGTGGCGTCCCACATACAACTCCTCTCTTGCAGTTCGTCCCAACGCTACAGATGCAGCGCCCTCAAAGGTATCCACACGTACGGGAGGAAGCGATGCACGCCGGACTACTAGATCCGCGCGTGCGACTAGGGCGTGGGAGAGGTGGCGGCTAGGGTTTGAGGATGTCACGAAAAATCAACCTCTAATCCTGTGCGCCCCTGCCCTCCTTTTATAGACGTCCTTACAATGGGCTTTTACGAAGAGGCCCATTAGGACTCAATGCCCAGTCTAATTCGGATCCAATCCGAATTAGGCTTCAGCCCCTTAAGTGTGTGACCCTATGGGTTCATGTATGTTTAGACATGACGCGAGTACACATACTTGGTCAATAGTTGGTAGCGGCCTCTAGCAAGACGTGCCAACTCCTAAACGTACACAAAGATCATATCAGATGAACCATCACAATGTTATGTACATGCCAATCCCTTTGCCTCACGATATTCAGTCGAGCTCCAAGCTGACCACTCTTTCTCGATCCTGTGATCCGGAATCCATTACTAGGTTAACTCTTAACCTTAAGTAGCATGGCCATGAATTTCTGGATCCGATCACTTGAGGGGCCCAGAGATATCTCTCTCAGGTAGAGAGGGGTAAATCCCGTCTCGACTGACCATGCCTCGCAGCATGCTTCATGACAAACCCGAAAGCTACCTTTATAACTACCCAGTTACGGAGTAGCGTTTGATAGCCCTAAGTAGGTCGATTCACATCTCAAGTACATGCGACAATCTCAGGTCTAAGGACAAGGCGTACACATTGTGTAGAGAGAACCATAAGTATAAAAGCTATGTCTCATGTTGGGTCGGTCCAACCCCATGTTCTAAACATGTGTCCACATTATTGGTTTGACATCTCCATGTCTATGACCTGTGAAACATGGTCATCAACCGATACATGTGCTAATCCATCATTCACGTGTGTCCTCACATGAACTCCGACTAGGGACAACTTTAGAATAACCATATAAGTAAAGAGTTTCACAAACAAGTCACATACTTGTTAATCAACACAAAGGCAATTTCAAGGAACATTTATTAAATCATGGATACAACGAAATATCATCATCTCTATGATTGCCTCTAGGGCATATCTCCAACATTCCATTCGTCACATGGTAGGGAATATACCTGGAATCAGTTGCGAATATGAGTTCATACCTTTTAAGAGCAGTTTAACTCATCGAAGACTAGATACAGGACCTTGTCCGACCAGGGTACCCATTGTGTAACCTCTGGAATCCTTACGACCAGTAAAGTCGTGAACCTTAGGGGTTACGACCATGAAGACGTATGGTCTTTTATTATGTATAGAGGTTTTAATCCTCGTCAATAGTGTATTTGGAATTCTTAGAACCAAGGTCGTCATGGTTTCCTACATGTGTAAGAGTAGTTTACTTAGGAGTTGCAAAATGCTTCTCCGTAAATGGGTATCATAAAAGTAGCTTTCGGGTTTACTATGAAACATGTGGAGGAATGTGAACAATCAAGATAGAATTTGCCTCTCCTCTTTAACGGGAGAGATATCTCTAGGTCCCTCGATGTGGTTGGATTAAGGAACTGCATAATTGTAACATCCCAAACAATGATTTATGTTGTAAATGTAATTTAATGAGGATAAATTAAAACTTTTGTTGCCTCATGAAGTCATTAGAAATTTTCTAGAATGCTCCCCTAATAATTCCTATTTTTCAAAGAACCATGTTTCTTTGAAAGAAAAGAGTTGTCATTAGAAACTTTCAAACCAAATCTTGTGATCATCCTCTGCAAATATTTTTCCGATCTTCTTGGCCATCTTGGCAACCTCTCTGAAAAATATCATAATTTTTAGATGTTATTTGCTATTTCAAAAGAGCAAGTCAAACCAGTTTAAACTCTGGTCAAACCTCTAGGGCTGTAGCTTGTGAATTTTCTGGAGGAAAATGTACTTCATGAAAATTCCTAGAAAAATTACACAAGGTTTTTCTCTGTACCAGGGAGATTCCATAAAAAGTTTAGAATTTTTGGAGCTTCGGAGCTACCTCTAAAAATTCCCTAAACTTCTTAGCCTTTTAAATCAAAAACCTGAAATCACTATTCATCACGCTTGAACCCAACCCTGGCTCGAGTCCGACCGCACCACTTGTCTCAGCCCAACCGCCTAAACGCACTGCACCGAACCCATCTGAGATTGACCGTTCGATTGGGATTCAACGGTCCAGATCTTGAAGCTATTTGACCAGTCCGAATGATCCATTAAATCACAACCGTCCGTTTTTGATCGTGTGGACCACCTCAACTTGATCGAGTCTAATCAACTAAATGTACCGACCCGAGCCGTACTCTGACCCAGCCATTCCCTGTCACTGACCTAGAGGCCCCACCCGTCACTTCCGTCTCCTAGCTCTCGCTGACGAGCGCACGGGCGCGAGCAGAGCTCAATCGCCACGCGGCCGAGCACCTCTGCGCGTCCCCGTCAACGCCGTGAATCCACCGCGTCCGTTGGCCACTCCCAGGGCTTCGCCTCGTCACGCCGCCTCCACTCCGTCACCTTCCCCCGGGATTATACCCCCTCCGTGCCTCTCAATCCCTCACTTCTCCTCTTTTCGACAGAGGAGAGGGAAGCTCGTGCGGGCACCTCTCTCGGGTGAGCTCCAGAACTTGGTTCCCTCTTGTTTGTGTCTCCATCGACGGTTCCATTTTTGCTAATGTGAGCCCTCTGTTTTGCCTGTAGCTCGTGGTTCCACTTCGTGCTCTCGGCATTTCCAGAGCGTGCACCCGAGGCCGCCCTCGTGTCATCTTAGTCTCCGGTGACTTTCTACCCATTTCTTGTGCGTCACAGTGCGCCATGGGATGCGAGGAACATTTTCCCTCAATCAATTTTAGCTTTCCATCGCAGGGATCTTCAGAATCAAACTTTCCCCCTTTTCTGGCCGCAAGGACCCCTTTCTTCCCCGTCGACGGCACGGTGAGCCATTCTCTAATTCCCCTCTCTTACACCATCTCAAGGCACATCAGATGTTTTCCCCATCACCCGTTTCCTCCCTCCATCCTCAGGTTATCCTCTCCTCGGTAGCACCATCGCCGCCGCCTCGGTTCTCGTCGCCGGCTCAACTCCTACCACCCCTTCACCTCCGGGTCATCCTGGTAGCTTCCCTAAACCTTGCTGTTGCTCATGCTCACACTAGATTGGGCGATGCGTGGTCGTATTGCCGTTTTCGTTTTCTCGTATATGTAACTCCGTTTCGCCTCGTCGCGCCGCCGCGTCGGGTCACCTCCGACCTTGCCGCCGGTGCCGTCGGGTGCGCATTAGCGTGCTGGTCCTATTTTGGTGCTTGGCCGCCGCCAAAGCCCTCCTTCGCGGCGGCGCGCGCGGCGCAAAGCTTCAGCGACGCAGCGAGCTCCCGCGTGGCGCGTTCCGACCGCCACTGTAGCTCATCATTAGGAGTTAATGGCGATGATTAGCTTTTAAACCGTGATCTTTGTCGGAAAGCACGTGATTAGCTGCGGTTAAGTGTGTCGCTTACATGTGGGCTCGAGGCGTTAAGCACATCACCTTGGTGAGCCCGTGGACCGAGTTCTTGGCTTCTGGTCCATGCACTGTGCACGTAGATCGAGTCAATGACAGGCGGACCCCACCTGTCAGTGCGCATTTAAAATCTGAGATTTAAATAGAAAATGGCACTATGCTCTGGTCCCCACTCGTCAGTAACTGTGGTTAGGATGGGTATTGGTATAGAAAGTATTAGTGTTTATATAAATTCCGAAATGCTTTATTTGTGAACTGTTAATTGCTTTAAACTTCTAAATTGCATAAGTATTTCATTTTAGCTCGAAAATTGACGATTCAAATTTTTGTTAGCTTCCATTTTAAATGTACTTTAATACAAAAATAGGTTGAACCATGTTTCTGTTCTAGAAAAATTTTATTAATAAAATAACTCTAGGTTAGATTTGTTTTTGCACTAAAAATTGTTTAAACTTCAAAAATGCATAAGTATCTCTCTGTAACTTCAAATCGAGTGAATCCAATTTTGTTGGTTTCCTCTAATAATGAAATTGCTGTTAAAATTAATTTTAGGCATGTTTCTGTTGTGAGAGAAATTGCAAATATAATAGAATTATGCTCATTTTCATGTCTTTGAAAATTCATAGAAAGTGCATTATAGCTCCAAATGAGATGAATCCAATTGGGTTGTTCATATTATGAGGTTCTTGATTTACTGTAAAAAATTTAGATGCACCACATTTCCAAAAATTTTTGCCAAACAATTTAATTACATTGAATAGTAACAAATTGCATTTTTCTAGCTGAGCAGAATTGTTTTGCTTATAACGTTTGCTCAGAATGTCCAAATGAAGTGATTCCTGTTTCTAAATTCATTATAAATCATGATCTTGCTGCTGTAAAATTTTCAGAGCATTTGGAGAAAGTTGATTTTTGAGTCTTTTCGGTAGTTCTCGTTCTTATCGGTTCCTATTCGCTTTTTCGTTAGGTGCCGACGAGTGTATCGATCTTGAGAGTACCCCTCTGCAGCAAACTGAGCAAAACCAGCAAGGCAAGCAGTTTGATCATGATAATCCCTTTTATTTTAAAGTCTAATATATTGTTTTCAACTTGTATGTATGCATTGCTATTTTGTGTTAAATTGGTTAGTTATTCCTTTAGATGCATAACATGTAGGTAAATGATATTCCTCTACTACCTGAGCCTAGGTTATTTGCTATGATTAGAGTTCGTTGGATGAGCTCTTGTCACTTAGTAGGTTTCGGGTCTAAATTGCTTAGCCATGCTTAGCTTTCGGTAGAAATGGGCGATCATCGACTTAGTCGATGATTGTGATCACACAATTGTTATTATTACTCCATTATGTCCAGCCTTGTGTTTTACTATCTTTGCAAATCAAAAACTGAGAATAAAAGTTATATCTTGACTTGGGCACAATGGTATGTTCGTGTGATCTGTTGGGTGCGATTGGAATGGTGCCTAAGTCCCTCAGGACCGAGTTACTTGCGCCACCGTGCTGAGCATTTTGCGTGCTAACCACATGAGAGGGATATGAGACCTCTCTTGACTAAGTACTTTGGGAGGTGTTAATTCGGGGTCGCAGGTGGTTAAAACTGTTTTTATAAGGGGAAGAGCACCTGCAGTTGCTGCGGCTGGGCCGGTGCACCCTATCCTATCCGGTTGTCGCGACTCTTAATTAGCATTATTCATTGGAAATGTCACGTTAGACCTAGCCATGCCTGCATACCCAAGGAAGTGTGCTAACCGTGGCTGGCGGAAAGGCGGTCTATCGTGTGGGTACATTGGTACACCCACGCAGGGTTTTGATCTATTCGAATAGCCTCGTCCTAGGTTATGGACACGCTCAGATACGCCCCGTGAGAACTAGACTACAACCTTTTAAAAACTTAAACTTGACATGGGTGGTATGAATGGGTAATTCATGCTATTGTTGTGGTGACTATGGGATAGTCACTTCCAGGATGTTGTCATCTATCTTTTGTTACTATGATATTCTTGTTGTTTTTTTGAACAATAAAATGAATTGCAAACTTGTTTTTGAATGTATTACATTATTGTAAATAAAATTTGCTTTATGCTAAAATAAGCCATACAGCCTCCACTCAAATAAGCTTGTATGTAGCATATGTATAGGTCTGCCAGTCCACACGTCAGTCTTGCGAGTACATCTTTGTACTCATTTGCTTTGCTTAATGTTATTTGTTGCAGAGGAAGAAGGTGAGCCCCAAGGGCCTCACTTTTGTGAGACATGCTGTGGCGGGGTTTGGGACGACTAGTTTGGCGGCCCGGTCGGTTGCCTTGTGGGTAAAGGCACACTGATTGGCTTTTGTTTATCGCCATCTTATGGCACTATCGCTTCCGCTATTTACTTAGTCTTTTTATGTCATTTGGCCGGTCGGCCTTCTTTTGTAATAACTCTTATTGTATGCCTACTGTTTGGTAATGTGATGCTTTGAATTCTATGTCTAGAATGGAATTGATGCACGAATTTGTGACGGGGTGTGTATACTGCATTTCTGGGAAGTATACATATCTCGAGGCTTGGTTTATTTGATTTGTAATGCTAAGACCAAGTGGATGGTCAAGTATTACAAGCCGAATAAACTGGGGTCCTCACAATAACCATGGCGAATATGGTTGAGGAGTCAACTACATCTAAGTAATCCACTATTGTTTATGACGGGCTAAAGGTCCCCATGCTTGTAGAGCATGGGCTTAGGTCTCCATACTTGCGGAGTATGGGCAATGGTCCCAGTGCCAGGTGGCACAGGCATGGGTGTGCATCGACGGATGCACACTTTGCATTACCGGTAAAATGCAAAAGAGAAAGAGAAGGATAAAGAGCATGTTGAGCATATTGCATAGCATGTGTATGTAAAGTAATTGGTGTGTGGTTTGTGTAATATAGTTGATGAGATTACATACATGTATGTTGTTTATGCCATTTATTATATTTGCTGAGTCTTTGGACTCACCTCTTGTTGTTTATTGTGTTTTAGGTACCACTTGCAAGAACGACATGCATGGGAGGGAGTAGGGTTGCTTGGATGCACTTGCTACCACACACTTTAAATGTTGATTAACATTTGGATCATACTCTAAATATAGCAATCTGTTGAGGATTTATTTATGGCTATAGTTGAATGTTTTGGATTAATTGTAATAATGAGAGTAGTAAATTTTGATTATGCTTGATAATGCTCTAGCTAAATAAATTATCTTGGATGCTCGAATGAATTTTGAATGATGAGATAGTGATTAGAATATATGAAATGGTTGGAATCTTTGGTATACTTGGTTATACAAAGGAGGTTCTGTCGAAATTTAGAACTATGCCTTGTGTTTAAATTGTTAGAATATTTAGTTAGTAGCATTTCAGACACTAGTTGGGCTGGGGTGTTACAGTGTACATGATATAGTTTGAGGGTTTTGTCGATCCAAAGAAAGCTGGAAAGGCATGCAAGCTTAATAAGTCTATCTATGGATTAAAGCAAGCATCTCGGAGTTGGAATATTCGTTTTGATGAAGTGGTCAAAGGGTTTAACTTCATCAAGAATGAAGAAGAATCTTGTGTTTACAAGAAGGGTGGTGGGAGCAAACTTGTGTTTCTGATATTGTATGTAAATGACATACTACTGGTCAGAAACGACATTCCTATGCTTGAATCTGTTAAAGCTTCATTGAGAAATAGTTTTTGTATGAAAGATTTAGGAGATGCAGCATATATTCTTGGTATAAGGATCTATAGAGATAGATCTAAGAGGCTAATTGGATTAAACCAGGATGTATACATTGACAAAGTGTTGAAACAATTCAACTTGCGAGATTCTAAGAAAGGTTTTTTGCCCATGTCACATGTTATTACTCTTAGCAAGACTTAGTATCCTACGATCACTAATGAGCAAGACAAAATGAGTAGAATCCCATATGCTTCGGTTATAGGATCTATCATGTATGCCATGCTGTGTACACGATCAGATGTGACATATGCTCTAAGTGTTATGAGCAAATATTAGTCGGATCCAGGTGAAGGTCACTGGATAGCAGTCAAAAATATCCTTAAGTACTTAAGAAGGACTAAGGATGCATTCCTTGTATTTTGTGGTGAGGAAGAGCTAGTCGTAAATGGTTACACCGATGCTAGCTTCCAAACCGACAGGGCTGATTTTAGATCGCAGTTTGGGTTTGAGTTTTGTTTGAATGGAGGAGCAGTGAGCTGGAAAAGTTCCAAGCAAGGAACGGTTGCTGATTCTACAATAGAGCCTAAGTACATTATTGCTTCAGAAGCTAGAAAAGAGGCCATATGGAGAAGGAAGTTCATTAATGAACTGGGTTTGGTTTCGAGTGCTTCTAGTCCAGTGGATCTCTATTGTGATAATAGTGGAGCCATTGCACAAGCTAAGGAGCCTAGATCACATCAAAAGTCCAAGCACATACCTCAGCGATATCACATTATTCATGAGATCGTAGAAAGAGGTGATGTGAAGATATGTAAAGTGCACATGGATTTGAATATGATCCATTGACAAAGCCTCTCCCACAACCTAGGCATGAGACACACACAAGAGCTATGGGTATTCGATACCTATATGATTGACTCTAGTGCAAGTGAGAGAATATTGGTGATATGCCCTAGAGGCAATCATAGAAATAATTGTATCACGTCTATGTTTATGGGTTATTGAATAAATATTATTTTGTTCCTTTAATGACCCTGCTACATGGTTTGTCTGCTTCAGACAGAGTAGAGCTCCTAGGGGTGCTAACGGCCCGCGCTTACCACCGGTGAGCTGGTTCATGGGAGCAGCCAGGGAAGCCCAAAAAAGGAGCTCTGATGGCCTGTAGTGGCGGCGCGGTGGGCTTTAGCGGCGGCGCTTGGTGCTTCGGCGAGCACTAGGTTCTGGCGATGCTTCCGCCCAACTGCCATGCGCATGAGCATCTACGGAGGGTAAGAAGCTTACCAGAGTGAAGAGGGGTGAGGAAGGTAGCTGGAGAAGGGCTGGCGATGAAGACACGGGACGGCGCAGCGAGCTTTATGTGGCTATGGCGACCTGAGAGGAAGGAGGCGCAATTAACCACAGAGATAGCTCAAGGGAGGTGGGTGGTGGTTGGAGAGGGAGGACATGGGTCAGAGCTTACCAGAGGAGGCACGGCGGTGACAAGGGTCATTTTTCCTATAGGCAAGGAAGAAGGGAGCTCCGGCATGTTCCTGTGGACCAAAAGTGAAATTAGTTGGGGGCAAAATGATCCTCGGGCTCTGGAACATGTGGTGACGTGGGTGGCATGACAGGGAGTTCACCAGAGCAGCGGGGAGGTGACGGCAGCATGGTGGCCGAGCGCTACACTTGCGCTCGTTCTTGTGCTGGTGCTTAGTGGAGGTGAGGGGAATGGGAGATGATGGCTGGGAGAAGGAGATGAAGGCTCGGGTGGCATTATATAGGCAGGAGGGCGGAGAGCGCAATGAGGCAGCCGACGACTATGCAGCGTGGGAGCAGTGCTAGGATGCGACGCGGTTAGGTGGCATAGTAGCGGTGTGCATGGTCAACATCATGAAGCGTCCCGAGTGTGATGCTCGGGACGAAGCTGGCGACGTAGAGTACATTGGCGTGGGCCCATGCCTGCGTTTTGGTGAGAGCGAACACCGCATGGAAGGAAAGAAGATGGAGAAGGTGGTTGTGCCTGAGGAAAGGAGGAGAGAGAAGATGACTGGTGTTGGGATGGTTGAACTTTGGACTGTATTGGCCTCTATAGAGCACACTAATTCCAAAAATAGCCCCTCTAACTTGAAAATTCCAAATTTAGCCTCTTGTTAGTACGTCTTTGCGCGATGGGACGCAGCAAGCACCACCGCCGTCGCACTTAAGAAGAATCGAAATGCGGTGCGGCAACGAAGGCGAGCACCTATTGCTCTCGGGCACGGCAGCAGGTGGCCACCCCTGCCACGCGCCGCCACCTGGCCGCAGTCCGCTCGGCTCGCCGGCTGCCTGCGCGCGCGACGTGCGCAACGCGCGCGCACGGCCCGGCTCGTGTTTGTGTGTTTTGGCGTTTGCATGCCACGCGCAGCAGCAGCGGTCCCGTGTGTTTTTAGCGTTTCTTTCGCTTGTCCCTGCGTATGTGAGCAGGAAGTGCATAAAACGAGAGCACTACTTTGAGTTAGAAGCAAAGAGAAAGAGAGCCAGAGAGAAAGATCGAAAGAGAGCCAGAGAGGAAGAGATTTCTCAGAAGAGAGAAAGAAAAGGAAGAAGCCAACCAGAGAGAAGTTGAAGTTCCGTAAGTTACAAAAGTTGTGCATCGTCCTGTGAGCATCTAGAAAAGGTAAGTGTCATTTGCATCCGGCTATAGTTTTAGCTAGTTTTAGCAATGTGATTAGGATGTAATCAGATGAATTGTATTTTCTTTTTGTAGCAAGTGAGTAGTTATAGTTGTGTAGTCGGTGTTTTTGGATTTAGCGTTCGGACATAAAATTGGAAGACTTAGTGTGAGTAGCACGTCATTAGGATATAATTAGATGATTTGTAGTTTCTTATTGTAGCAACTAAATAGTTATAGTTGTGCGTTGGTGTATTTTGACTTAGTGTTCGGACATGAAATTAGTGTGACTTACCAGTTAGCAATGTGATTAGGTAGTAATTAGTTGACTTAGCAAACTTATATAGTTAGCAATGTACCTTCCTGTGAGGAGGTAACTCCAGGGGAGAGAAGCGTTGGAGGAGGAATGGGAAGGAAAGAACGACAGGGAATGAAGGATGGCAGCTAGGATATTTCGGTGGTGAGGAGATAAGGGAGAGATAAATGTAATTAGTGTGATTAGCACGTAATTAGAAGATTTAGTGTCGCTGACGGTCGGGTCCCATCGAACACGTGCACCGCATGCGTGGTCCACGGACCCTTGACCGGGCATCTTGACCTTTGGTCCATGTAGTATGCCATGGACCGAGTTAATGACAAACGGGCCTCACACAGCCAAGAGGCTTTTAATCCGTAAATTAAATGAAAAAGAGCACTGCATGTGCAGACTCTGCATGTCGAGGTATAGGCTAGGTTTAGCTCGAGTATAAAAGTTTTAAATGCATTAGGAATTTCAAAGTGATTTAGTTTTGCATCAGTAAATTCATACAATTTGAAAAATTCATAACTATTTGATAGTAACTTCAAATTTAGTGAAACCAATTTTGTTGGTTTCCATTTTTATTGTACTTGAACTTACAATAGGTTTGAAACTTGTTACTACCACTGATAATTTACGATTTGGAATTAAATTCGGTTAAGAAATATTTTTACAGTACGAATTGAATTAAGTTCAACACTTCATAGAAAATTCATATGAACTCCAATTGAGATGAATCAATTTTTGTTGGCCATGAAATTTTATTCTATAGGTAACCATGACTAATATTGTAGAAGAATTCATTTGGAAAACCCACAAATAAGTGGATGCTGTGAGCATTGCATATAATTAAGTGGTTTCATATGCACATGTGTTAGGTACTTCATGGTGGAGATTCAAGATCTATTTGTATTCCAGGGGAACGCTCTCGTACGCGACGGACCGTACGGGGCGGACCTGTCGAATTGCGAACGGATAGTGATCCGGCGCCGGTCCAAGGACATGAGCCTCTGAGCTAAGGCGGTGCGTGCGGTCCGCGTTCGATCGCGCCACTGCAAGGATGAAGCTGCGCATCGAGGCGTTATATGTCTCGGTGGTGGGTGATGGAGGGGAGACCGTTTGGCAACTAACGAAGGTGACAAGTGACGCTTCATGGGCCAATTACATGGGGGTTGTTTGCAACCCTGCTGCTGCGATCTTTGCGCGGCCGATGGTCTATGTTCAGTTCGTGGAGAGGATGGGCACGTCCGATGTGGGTGGTTCCGGTGAGGCTGCTGGTGAGGAGGAGCCTGCGTTGGTCTCCGGTGTTGGAGGAAACGCGGGCGAGGAAGTGGGCGATGGAGACCTGAGGAGGTGTGCCGACAACTTCGAGCCCAACGAAGGAGTGGAGAGATGGTGGGAAGCCCGTATTGATTGCCATGAGTACCTGGCCGACCAGGTGGATGAGGTGGAAAGCGAGGAAGAGGAGGACGTGGAAACAACCAGTTCCGAAGACAAAGAAGACAGAGAAGCTCCTACGGGAGGTGTTGTTGGTGGTGTTGTGACCACCGACACTGCTTACGTCCCCACTAGATTGGACGACATCGCAACGACATCGCTGGTCCTGCCACAGCCGGAGAGGGCCGACTGGGGGTTCAATGAAGACACCCTGCTCCTAGGGCAGCGCTTCCCTAACAAGAGCGCCGTCCAGCATGCTATTGCCAAATACGCCATTAACATTGGCCGGACATATCGGGTGCAGAGGTCCAACCCCGACACCTACATCGTTAGGTGTGTTGAAGAATCCTATGCTGGCAAGGTCCGTGCGCAGCGGTTCACGGCCGCGGCCATGGGCTTCCGGATCACGGTGCTGAAGGACCACACGTGTGAGCTAGCTGAGCCGCTTCATAGGCACCGCAACATGACATCCTCGTATATTGCCAGCCTGATATGCCACCTCGTGGCTGAAGATGTTGGCATTTCCCCAAAGCTTCTAATGGTGGAGGTTGCCAATATGGTGGGGTTCCAAGTGAGCTACAAGACGGCATGGCGGGCGAAACGGAAGGTCGTGGAGAGAATGTTCGGTACATTCGAAGAGGCTTATAACCTAGTCCCAAGAATGCTGCATCAAATCGCAGAATCAAATCCCGGAACATACATAAACAAGGTTGACCGGGTGCATCCGAGGGAGGGGCCCAATTGTTTTGTTCTTAACAAGGTCTTTTGGGCCTTCTGTCAGGCAATTGAAGGGTTCAAGCATTGCCGTCCCGTGCTGACAATGGACGGCACCTTCCTATCCGGGAAGTACAAGGGTACCATCCTCACCGCGGTTGCAGCCGATGCGAATGACCAGTTACTCCCGATGGCCTTTGCAATTGTTGAGAGCGAGAGCACCGAAAGCTGGCTATGGTTCCTATCCAACGTGAAGCAGGCGGTGGTCCAAGACCGCCCAGATGTGTGTGTCATCTCGAACCGTAATGCTAGGTTGTTGTCTGCGTTGAGCACAATGCAAAATGGGACGCACCCGTTGTTCCAGTGGAATGATGTGAGGAGCCGCTGGTGCATGAGGCATCTCGCGGCGAACTTCCACACAAGTTTTCGGAGTAAAGGACCTAATGAAGATGTTCAAGAAGTTGTGCATGCAGAACCAAAGGCGGAAGTTCGATGCGGTGTGGAGACAGCTCGACGAGGAGACTGGGAAGCTTCTAAGGAACTCGGCGGACACCGAGGCAGGTGCAGCGGCAAGAGGGTCCGCGAGAGTTGGGGAGTTCACACAGTGGGTTAACTCGCACGCACCCGATCTGGAGAAATGGTCCCTGGTGCATGACACTGATGATGCACGGTACGGGATCATGACGACCAATATGTCAGAGGTGTACAACGGTGTTCTCAAGGGTGTCCGATCGCTGCCTATCACTGCGATCGTGGAGGAGAGCTGGAACTGTACTGTCGGCTACTTCATTAATAGAGCCATGATGGCCAAGAAGCATCTGGAGGATGGCAAGCAATTCTCAGAAGTAATGCACGCCCACAATGAGAAGAAGATCAGCAAGGCTCGTTCGCACGCTGCTCGTACCATGGATGGCATCAGGCAGAAGTTCGAGATCCGGCTCAGGGAGAAGTACGTCATGGGCCATGCTAGAGGGGATCGAAAGCAGGTTTGCACGATTGGTGACGAAGCATTGTGCACCTGCAACAAGCCATAGCTTATCCACAAACCATGCTCCCATGTGTACGCAGCATGCGCGGTGTGGCGCCAGGCCTCGGAGCGTTACATCTCCGAGTACTACGATATCCACCACCTGTATGGCACTTGGAGTGCCGAGTTCCATTCATATGGGATGGACATGCACTATAGGGACCTCTGGCCAGGGCAGGTGAAGTGGGTGCCCAATGATGCACTGAAGCACCCCCGCCGTGGAAGACGCCAGTCACGACGCATCCGGAATGACATGGACGATAGCCAACGTGGGCAACAGGTTCGCCGCCCAAGATGTAGACTATGCAAGACGGTTGGCCACTCCATCAGTCGCTGCCCAAACAGACCTAGCACAAGCAACACACCATAGCACCCAAGATACAATTAGTAAGTCGTGATGTTGTATGCTTATTTTAATGTCTAGTATGAGTTGTATAGTTGTCAATCCATGCCTTTGTGTACGGGGACGTCATGTTATGTTCTGTGGGTCATTTGCTAACTCATTATGGCCATATCTATTGTTATGTTGTACGCGTGTCTCTATGGTGTTATTCACTTTGTCTTACATTCTATTGTCATATGCTTCGATTTCATTTTCTATGCCATACATTATGTTTTACATGTAGACTAACATGTTGTTTATCTCTCAGCAGGAGATGGCGCAGCCTCCAGTTGACGGCCCGTATGAGCTGCTCGACGCACGCTGGGATGGGCGACATCGATGCCTGGCGTGGTTGTCCGGTGTCGGCCCTCCGAGCCTAGACCTGAGCGCCCCCAGAGAGAGGTGGGCTCTTGACGAGCGGTATGTCCCAAGACTGCGGGACACCGGCCTCCTGCCCTTTGCCCGCATGTTGGATGTACCGCACGCGTTTCAGTTTGACGCGGCACTCCTATCAGCGCTCGTAGATCGTTGGAGACCGGAGACTCACACCTTCCACTTCCGGTGGGGGGAGATGACCATAACTCTGGAGGACGTAGCTTTGCTTACAGGTCTACCACTGCACGGTCTTCCAGTAGTGCCACCTCCGAGGCGAGTGGACTGGAAGGTGCGTATGGTCGGCGATTCGGTCACCCGATTTCGATAACGTGTCGGGTGTGCCACATTCGTGGCTACGGGAGTACATGACCTGCCCCCAGCATGCGACTGTGGAGGTAGTTAGGACACACTTCCTTGCATACCTTTTGTTCTTGTTCGGATGGATCTTGTTTCCTACGACTCAGGGTGACTGCGTTTACCCTAACGACATCCATCTCGCTGAGTCTTTGGTGGACGCCCGGCCTGACGAGGTGCCACAATACAGTTGGGCCTCCGCAGTGCTTTGTGACACTTATCGAGGGTTGTGCGATGCCTCTCAGCGCAGTACGGGCGGGGAGCCGGTCCTTGTTGTATGCTACACACTGCTGCAGCTATGGTCATGGGAGCACTTTCCTGTTGGCCGGCCATATTTTCGGAGCACCGTGCACCCTTTCGAGTTGAGCGCAAGTCAGAGGCATGCATCGCTACGGTGATGACCCTGTCGATGGGCCTACAATGGGAACGCGTTGGACACATGGTACCCTAGGTTGGGCCAGAGAGAGACCGAGGCGTGCGTACCCTGAGTTCCATAACCTATTTGAGACTCTGCATGAGGACGAGGTCATATGGTGGCCATGGACTGCACAGTTCCTTGCAGACATGGCCCCCTACGGGTTATCCTCGCAGTGCACTCAAGACGAGACACTCTGGTTGACGACCTGCCACCTGATCTTCTCGCACATGGTCGAGCCGTACAATCCACAGCAGGTCATGAGATAGTTTGGCCTTTACCAGGAGGTGCTACCGCTGCCGGGACGACCTCTCACGGAGATGGCCCACCGGTATGTCATTTTTCGGTATCATAGTAGGCACATGTCTGACTTACATTTTTTGATATCTGAATTCAATTGCAGGCAAACGAGAAAAGGCCGGAGGAGCGACGACTAGAGGCAGACACAGCAGCCGTGGACGACGCTGTGGGACGAGAGGGCGGCGATAGACGTGGTGCACGAGTTACGAGGCTACGCCATCCAGACGTACGGTGCGTACTTGTAGTGGTACGTTCCGTGCACTAGGTGTAGGCTTACTGGGCCAGCGCCACAGCGACCAGTGGAGGTCATGCAAGATGCCGTTGTACTAGCAGGTCCCGACCGTCATCAGGCGGCACGCCACGACGAGATGGTAAAACATTCTTGCTAAAAATTTCATTCGGCTACACGTTTCTAACTTACTATCGGTTTCCATGCAGTACTACCGCCTTGATCGTATCGAGCGTCAGGGTGCTGAAACTCTACGCCGTGGTCGCAATAGCACATTTGATCGTGTCCTACACGCGGTGCGCGCGATGACCGAGGACGCGAGGCGCAATGAGGACCATAACTTGTGGTCGCCACGGTGACGCTCACGCACAAAGATCGCGACACCGAGGTGTGAGGACCCCAATTTATTTGGCTTGTAATGCTTAACCAACCACCGGTCCTAGCATCACAAATCAAATAAAGCGATCTCGAGATATGTATACTTCCTGTAGCAAGATACACACCTCGTTACAAAATTAGATCAGAACATCCCAATTTTGGGCTTGTGTTTCAAATGTAAGAAAATGAGTAGAAATTAAAACTTTTTCTTACATCATGTATTTCCTTTGTGTATCGAACAAGTATTGTACAAAAGGTTATGGAAATGCAAGCCACAAGTCTTTTTGATCCAAATCTTGTTCCTTCAAAACAATCACAAACCTTTGATCATCCTCTGGAAATATTTTTCCTAAGTTCTTGGGATGATATGTGACCCCTTTGAAAAATTTCACAATTTTTAGAAATTGTTTGAATGTTTTAGAGGGCAGTCAAACCTGTTTGACTCTCAGTCAAACCTAAAACCAGTACCCTGTAGGATTTTTGGAGAAAAATACAATGCTTAAAAATTTCCGAAAATTTTATACAAGGTCAAGGTCTTAGTCAGCAAGCTCCTGTAAAAATTTCGGAATTTTTGGAGTTATTTTGCTACCCCAAATAAATCCTCAAACGTCTCAGCATATTTAAAACCTAAAACCAATTTCACTATTCATTGGGTTCGAGTCGGGCTCGAGTCCGAGCCACTTGACTCGGTTGAACCACTTAACTGCACCGAGCCGCATTTTAGAACGCGCGGACGATATCAGCCGTTGGATTCAAATCGCGTGGCCCGCATTGATGGTGTCGTTCGGACCCTCCGGTTGCATTAGCCAATTGGGACCGTTGGATTTCAATCCAACCGTCCAGATTTCGGTAGGCAATCGGACTGTCCGGCGAACTCGTTTAAATCGTAGCCGTACATTTCCAATCCAACGATCGTGGTTTGCTTTTCTGTTCTTCTTCCTCCTCTGCTTCTCCGCGCGCGCGTGCGTTCATGGCAGAGAGAAAGAGAGAGCATGGGGGCTTGTGGGTCACCTCAAGTTGCTTTCGTCAACGTCTCTCTGCAATGCATTTAATGCGCAACAGGCTTTCTCCTCCATTGTCACCATGCTCACTTGCTCCCATCACTTCTTGGTCCTTGACCGCACCATAAACCGAGCTCACCATGGGCTCATGTTCTTGCTCGAAACCCTAATTCCCTTCCTATAAATTGGCCCTCTAGGTCCTCCTGGTGTTCTTTTGCACCACACCTAGCTACTCTCTGTGTTTGAGCTCAAAACCACCTCACACCCTCAAAACACCATTGTTGGTCAGAGCTCCAATGGCGGCCGGGTGTCCAAAGTGGTTCTTCTTCAACCTTTCTTGCACCCTTTGAACTCCTCAACCTCCTTTATATTTCCCTAACTTGATTTTGGGTTGCATTCACAGAATCACTCAATTTTAAGTTTGGAGATTTTCTGTTGGTTTCACCCCTTTCTTCTCCAGCTCCGGTAAGTGGTTCTTTTTGCAATTAATTGCTTTTGGAGCCTCTTTGAGCTATAATGAAGCTGTGGTGATGATTTGGTTCCACTCATTTTGCTCAGAACCTCATCTTCCACTTCATCTTCTTCGCCGGTGGACTTCATCGTGTTCAAGTCTTCCCGCCATCTTTGAAGCTCCTCTCGGTTAAGGTAGCTTCTATATAGTCCCTAGAAGTCATGGCACTCGCTTCCTTGGACCGCAGCAGAGCATCTTGCCATTTTCGTGTTTTGCCGTGTTGGCCTCTTTCTTTGTTTTCCGGCTCGCCGGCGTTCCAGACCCCCACCGCCGGCGAGGTCATCACCATTAGGTTCGCATTGCTATTGCGAGTCCATTTTGATAGTTTGTGGGCGCCGCCGTGGATCGAGTCGCCGCGACAAGCCGTGAAAGCCGCCGATTTGCCGCGCAGCTCGTTGTCGCCAAAGGATTAAGACACGATTAATACCCAATCATTAGTAGTGTTAATGGTGTCTTATTTCGCCTAATGTGTCATCGACTTGTGGGCCCGTAAGTTTCAAATCGAAAACCGTAAGTCGTTATGGTGATTTTGGTTTCATTATTGCTAATCATTGTTAGCAATAAATGTGTCCGAGATTACCTTTTGGGTCACGGCGTGTGGGCCCTCTCGTCCCTAAATCACCTCATTCAAAATCCTTAGGACCCATTAATTGCTAATCATCGTTAATCATTGGTCATTAGTAATTAATTAGCTGCCCTAAAACCTCCGATTAAGTCATCGACAGTGGGTCCACGGCATCGTGTCGTGTGCTAAATCTCGCATGTGTGACTCGCCACCGACATGCGCCCCACATGTCAAGACTCCTTAATGCACTTCGATCTTGACCACCGTCCGTTTGGCGACCGCGCCTAGATCTTGTATGCGTTCGACCATCCGGTTCCCCTCATCATCTCGACCGCCCATCTCGTGATATGCGGCCGAGATCATGTGTGCAATCGACCTTCCGGCTAGATTTGGGTTCGAGCCGCCATCTTTGGATCTACTTGCCGTGGTTCGCCGAGGTAATCGCACCCTCCGCTGCATGCTTCCTCGTGAGCCGCTGGATCTTGATCCAACGGTGGGTTTCGTTATGAACGCGCGCGCGCCGCTTTCCGCAAGCGTGTGGCTCGTTGATTTCGTGATCGACGCCCACGAGCGCCCACGTCGCTTATTGTCGGTTGGGTTGGTTTTATTTCGTAAGTAATTATTTTATCAACCAAAATTGTATCAAAACTTTAGAAATTCATAACTAATTTAGATAAGTCCTTTTACATGAAACCAACTGTAATAAATTTGTATTCCACTAAAGTTTAATATAAAAATGCTTTTAGCTATGCTTCAGAGTAGAAAATTCGTAATCTTTAATAGCTTCTTTTCTGCTATTTTTTATATATTCCAGAATTGTATTAAAACTTGCAAAATGCATATCTTTTTCTGGATATCTGTAAATTGAATGATTTTAACTTTGATAAATTTGTTATTAACTAAACTTTAATCTAAAAATGGTGATAGGTCTAAATCAAGACTAAAAATATGTTAATGGATTTAACCTTATTAATAGCAATTAAAAATTCATTTAATGTTGTAATAGGCACCAATAATTCCCTGTAAATTCTAAAAATATAAATTTGATGTTAGGAAATCCCTCAGTTATCATACTATAACATGGAATGGGTTTTTGCACAAGTTTATATTTCTGGAAAGTGCATTATGTTAGTTTTGCACCTTAGAAAAATCATAACTAAATCATTTCAACTCCAAATGTCCTGAAATTTTATATGGGTTACCACTATCCCAGTGGGTAGCTACCATAAAATTTCAGCTTCAAACCTTTCTAGAAAATGTTTTGCTACAGTGCTAATTATGGCCGAAAATGTGTTTTTAGGCAATATCTTTTGCACCACAAATCCAAATTAGGTTTTTCCAGTTTCTATATCTAGGTATATTCGTATTCTACCTTATGTATAAATTTCGTCGCATTTGGATAATTGTTGCTTGCTCATTGGTTTATTTGTGGCTCGCCTTATTGGTTGTTCTTGGTTCTTTTGCCTCTCGCTTAGGATTCGACATTTATGTAATCCCAGAGCGACCCTCCACAACAAATTGAGCAACAACAAGAAGGCAAGCAGTTTGATCATGTTAATCCCGATATTTTAAGTATTTATGTTGATTACAAATTCTATGTATGCATTGCTACTTTGTTTTAATAGTTGGCCTAGTAGATGCATTTCCTTAGCAAATGATTATCCTCTACTACCATGAGCCCAAGTTACTTGCTGTGATTTAGAGTTCGTGGATGGGCTCTTGTCACTTAGTAGTTGCGAATTAATTGCTTAGCCATGCTTAGCGGTAGAAATGGGCGATTATCGACTTGTCGATAACCTTGATCACACAAAACCTATTATGAATTATGATTTCCACCTTGTGCCATGTCTACTTATGAAAACTAAAACTGAAAGCAAAATGATTTAGACTTGGGCACAATGGTATGTTGGTGTGATTTTCGGTGTGATCGAATGGTGCCCGGTCAACAAGGACCGAACATCTTGTTACACTAAACCAAGCATTTTAGCGTGCTAACCACATTAGAGGTATGGGACCTCTCTTGACTTAGTACTTTGGCGTGTATTGGCTTGGTCGCGGGAGGTCGCGGGAGGGATGGTGTTGGGAGCATTGTAGTGTCCGAAAGACTTCACCCGTGATGGGATTTGTTGTCTTTCGCTTGCAATGTAAGCGTATGGTATTTCTACCCATACGAGCGCTCGTGGTTAATACACAATATTGGAAAAGTCTTGTAGGACTTAGCAGTACAAACATACCTTCGGAAGTGTGCTTTGTGGCTTAAAGGTGGTCAGGTGTGGGTACATTGGTACACCTGCAGGGTTAAAACTATTCGAATAGCCTCGCCCCAGGTTATGGACACGCTTGGCAAGGTCTTTCAAGAGTTAGACTACAACCTTTTAAATTAAAACTTGATGGGTGGTACGAATCGGGATTCGTGCTATGTTGTGGTGGCTATTGGGATAGTCACTTCCTGTGGTCACTTGTATGTATCTTTACTATCGTTACTTTGATAACAAAACAGATTTGCAAACTTGCTTTTAAAATGTATTACATTATTGCAAATAAAGTTGGCTTCATGCAAAATGAGACATACAACCTCCACCTAAATAAGCTTGCATGTAGTTTATGAATAGGTGCGCTATTCTACGTCGATCTTGCGGGTACAAAGACAATCTTTGTACTCAGATGCTATGCTTAATTGTTCTGTTGCAGAGGAAGAAGGTGAGCTCGAGGGCCTCACTTTGTGAGCTGTGTTGTGGTAGCTATGGGCGACTAGTCGGGCGGCCGGTCGGTTGCCTTGTGGGTTGTGTGGCTAACCTGGTCGACTTTTGTTCTAGCCATCTTATGGCACCTTTGCTTCATTGTCATTCTTGTATATTGTTCTATTTGGCGGTCGGCTCTCTTTTGTAATAACTTTACTTTATGTATGTCGTGGTTGAACTTAGTGATGTATGTTGTATGGAAATGATGTGTAATTTTGTGATGATGTGCATATGTTGCAATTCTGGGAAACATATGCCCATCGAGGCTTAGAATGCTTGATTAGTAATGCTAGAACCAATTGGAGGTTAAGTGTTACTAGTTAAATATTCCGGGTCCTCACATAGACATCAACTCCATTCCAAACATAGAGTCCAAACACCACACTACCAAACGGAAGATAAACAAATAGTAGAGTTATTACAGACAAAGGCTGACAGGCCACAAGATACACAAATAAACAAGAACGACAGCGGAAGCAAAAGTGCCATAAGATGGCTATAAACAAAGCCGATCAGTGTGCCTCCAACCCACAAGGCATCTGACCGGACCGCCAAGTCTAGTCGTCCACGAAACGGCAACACACACTCACGTATGAGGCCCTTGGGGCTCACCTTCTTCCTCGCAACAAAAACATTAAGCAAAGCACCGAGTACAAAGATTGTCTTTGTACCCGCAAGATCGACGTGTGAACTAGCGCACATGTTCATATGCTACATGCGAGCTTGTTTAGTGGAGGCCATATGTTTTATTTGCATAAAGCCAACTTTATTTGCAATAATGTAATACAGATTTGAAGGCAAGTTTGCAATTCATTTTAAGATTTAAATAACAGAAGGATAATAATAATAAAAGAGTAACAGTAAACAACCTAGAAGTGACTAACCCAAAAGTCACCACCACATAGCACTAATCCCAGTTCGCACCACCCATCAAGTTTTAATTTAAATGTTGTAGTCTAGTTCTTGGGGCGATCCGAGCGTGTCCATAACCTAGGACGAGGCTATTCGAATAGTTTTAAACCCTGCAGGTGTACCAATGTACCCACACTTGAGATCGCCTTTAAGCCAAAGCACACTCCAAGGTATCTTTGTGCACGGCTAAGTCTCGCGAGACTTTTTCCAATATTGTGTATTAACTACGAGCCGCTCGTATGGATAGAAATCCATACGCTTACATGGTAAAGCCGAAAAGACAACTACCCACTCAGGATAAAGCTTTTGGACAACTACCATGCTCCCACCTCCATCCTCCCGCGACCTCCCGCGACCCGAGCCAATACACGCCAAAGTACTAGGTCATGAGAGGTCCCATATACTCTAGTGTGGTTAGCACGCAAAATGCTCGAGACGGTGGCGCAAGTAACTCGGTCCTTAATCGACTCGGGCACCTTTCCATCACACCCAAAAGATCACACCAATCATACCACAGCCCAAGTCTAAATCATTTTGTTTTCATTTTTAGTTTTGCAATTAAACATAGCAGAAATGTGAAACATAAAGTTATAGTAAATTTTGTGTGATCAAGGTTACCGACAAAAGTCGATAACCGCTTGCTTCTACCGATAGCTAAGCATGTCTACAAACCGACCGGATCTACTAAGTGACAAGAGATCATCCAACGATCTCTAATCACAACAAATAACCTAGGCTCAGATAGTAGAGGAATATTAATTGGCTACAGATTATGCATCTAAAGGATTTAACTAACCAATTTAACACAAATTTAGCGATGCATACATACAGTTGAAACAAAATATTAGACTTTAAAATATGGGATTAACATGATCAAACCGCTTGCTCGGTCGCTGCTGCTCGGAATGCTCAACTCATTGCGGAGGATCGTTCTCCGGGTTACCGCAAATATCGAAGCCTAACGATAGAACAAGAACAGCGAATAAGAGCGAATAACACCGACAAAACTCAAACATGCAACAACAAACAAACCTACTAAAACTCACACAACAGCTTAAGCATGATATAACAAAATTTTAGAAACAGAGAACAATTAATTTTAAGTGGTTATGAATTTTCTAGGAATTTTCTAAGCTAACAATACACACGAAAGCACTAGTTAATTACTTAGCGAATTTTTATGAACAGAAACAGTATCTAAAACCTATCCTGATAGTTAGCACACTAAAAATGAAAATTTACAGAGTTGGTTTTACTGGATTTGGACAATTATTGATAGAGATATGAATTTTCTAATTTGGAAAAATACATAAAACACCATTTAATTAATCAACAGATTTTTGCTACAGAGACAAGGTTGAGACTAATTTTAATAAATAGCACATTTAAAATGAAAATGAACAGCACTGGTTTCATGCGATTTGGAGAAAAATTGAATTAGTTATGCATTTTCTAAGCTTAAACGAATTAACAACACACAGAAAACCATTTCAGAAATACTAAAGCATTTAATACTTTTTCTACCGGCAACCATCTAGCCACGGCGACTGACAGCGGGCCCGCGCGAATGGTGGCCAGGACAGCCCGCCCGCCGGATGTGACGTCGAAGGCGTATTCAGAGAATACGTCTTCGGCTTAGCAAAATGTAATCCTAACATATACTCACAGATAAATACGCTTCCCAACAGAGGAAACGCAACAACAAAGCTTACCTCACCAACAACTGACAGCATGGGCCCACATGGCAGCGACTTAGAGGGAAATATAATGGTTGGGTTAGAGTTTACTAAACACGATTAACCCGAGAGGGACCCACATGGCAGTGACTGAACTAAACATGGATTAGTGCTAACTGAATGCCACCGGCGGCTCGGCGCCAAGACGGGACGGCGGCGCCGCGCACGGTGGATCTTGCAAACCGGGAGGTCTCGGGCAGTGAGTGGTACCTTAAGGTTCGCAAAGATCCCACGAACCCGTGACGGTGACGCGGAGCCCGATGGTCGACGGAGATGAGCTCACGACGGCCGGAGGCGGAGAAGAAAGTGCGGTGCTCGCGGAGAAGACGCCTGCGCTTCGAAGACCCGGAAGGTGCGCCTCGGCCGCCTTGACTCGTGAAGGTTTCGCCACGATCAAGACGACGATGGAGCACGGAAATGGCGGAAGCGCGCGGCGTAAATACCGTGCTCGAGAAGAAGAAGTCGCACACCCTCCACGATGCATTAAAGACGAACGAGCCCACCGTGAGCATCGGTGAAGCATTGCGATCAAGTGGGATCAACCGCCGAGGCTTGAGACTCACGTAACGCAAACGAGCTCACGAGCCGAGCGCGGAGGCGGAGACGACGATACCACCACCGGTGATTCATCGACGCCAAGGACCCGGATGGGCAAAATGGAGGCGCGTCGAGCGTGGATCACGGTGGTGCGATCGCGGGCTCAAGGGCGGCGTTAACACGGCGGCGCTGCTCTCGGGTTTTTCTCCGGCCAAAACTAAAAGATGGACGGAGAAAGCACGAGAATGGGGTAGAGAAGAAATGAATGAGCTCGGTGGGTAGATGAGACCCGGCGACACGCCACGACGCACACACGCCCACGAGGTGGCACCGACGAGGGACGTGGCGAGCATGCGCTAACGGCCGCGAGCTCCGGTGAGACGCGGAGAAGACGAGGGCGATGCTGACAGGTGGGGTCCACTTGCCAGCGACTGTGGCAAAGCGGTGCGAGACGGGTCTGATGCGGCACGATGAGCTGGTTTAACTCGATCAAGATTGTGCTGACCGCTAGATCTGAGATGGACGGTTGAGATTGGTGTATGCATTCGGACAGTCGACGAGGCAAGCAACGTGGACCGCTCGACCGTGATCGGATCGTTATAACGATCGAGCGCGCACGGTGCAGCTAGGCGGTGCGACCGAGACAAGTGGCGCGGTCGGACTCGAGCCAGGCTTGGGTTCGAGCCCGAGGAACAGTGATTTCAGGTTTGACTTAAAAGACAGAGAAGGTTTGGGGAATTTTTAGAGGTAGCTCCTGAGCTCCACAAATTCTGAGATTTTTACGGTAGCTACTAGGGACAGAGGACAACCTTGTGAAATTTTTCCAGGAGTTTTCATGCACTAGATTTCTCCCAATAAAATTCACAAGCTGCTGAACAGAAATTTGACCATATAACAATCTAGTTTGACTTGGCCATTTGAAATAGCAAACAAAATCTAAAAATTGTGAAATAATTCCAGGAGGTAGATAGGATGATCAAGATGATAGGAAAAATAATTTCAGAAGATGATCACAAGTTTGAAAGCTAAGAATGTGCTGACAACAATTTCTAATCACAAGAATTAAATTCTAAAAATTGGAAATTGCTAGGGAAAATTTGGAAAACTTCCAAATGATTTCATGAGGCATCAAAAGTTTTTATTTCTCCTCATAATTTACATTTGAAATACAAACCCTAAGTTAGGGCTGTTACACGAGGGCACCCTCCGCCCTCTCCACCCTTGGCACCTCCCTCGGCACCTCCCTCGGCACGTCCGTCGCACTCTACGAGTCGTCAGAGCTATGGTCGGTCAGCTTCGACACGCCTCGGGCCACAGGTACGTGATAAGTCTGCCGGTTGTTGTCATCAATACTTGTCCAAGCACTCCTTTTGAACATATCTGACATCACCGTTTATTCTTGCAGCACTTGCGAGGGGACAACACTCTGCTTGAGCCGTCGTCGTCACGGAGGGAGGCGCAGCGCTTGCGAGGGGACAACACTTTGCTTCAGCCGTCGTCGTCACAGAGGGAGGCGCAGCATACGACTTCGGCGCAAACGCAATGTTGTTCCACTGCAGACATCGACCCTGACTCGCCGCAGCGCCAGGACGACGGGTTAGGATCATTGGCTCATGGCATTCAGCCGCAGGGCATTCAGTCGCACGTGCGGGAGCGCGACCAGTGGTTTGTCGAGACGTACCAAGGGTACACGTGCAAAGATTACGGCACGCATCGCCAGAGGATCTCGCCCACACAACAACCTACTCAGGTACATTTTAACGTAGTTGTAGCAATTTTCGCATTGCATAAAACCAATGACTAACTCACCAAGTACCTTTCCCTCAGGATGAGCACATGTGGATCGATAATATGCTCAGCTTTGACCCGAACACCTACACTGAGATCACCGCAGCGACGCCTCCCACGCAACGCCCCTACTACGGCTTGCGAGACGTACGACACCCCCCTGACAGGTTCACCTTCCCTGAGGATCAGCTACGCCATCCGGGCAATCGACGGGGCGATGTACCATAAGTAATGTCATGGTCGTATAATGCATGTTATGTAATATCATCCTGTATTGTGTGCAGCATGTCATGTTATGTGATTTATGTAGTATCAGTGTGCAGCATGACCTTGTGATTTGTGGACACAACATGTTCTAAGCTCGGGTTTGTATCTCAAACATCCATGATTTTTGAATACCTCGCCGTCCCGTGGTTGATTTGCTAGGGGATCTGACACTACCTTGCGGACGCGAATTTCCTTCAACTCTGCCACACGATTCCTCCTCGGGCCCGATGCCTCACGGACGCGATTTTCCTTCAACCCAATTGCAATTGAGCCGCTTGCTATATATGGATGCTTTGGCTGCCATACACCTCACTCTTCATTTCGTCTTCTCCTTTCTTCCAGTCTTAGACGGGATGTCTACGGCCTCATCTAACTTTCGAGTGAGCAAACAATTAGAATCACTGCAGCAGCAACTGGTTTGCCCTCGTTGCAGGGATCCGGTGAATGTGTTCACCTCGCATACGCCAACGAATTCATCCCAAGTGTTCATGAAGTGTTCAAATCTTACGGTAACTTTTGCCTATTCATCTCAAATGAACTGCATTCGAAACAACATGTTGTTTTTTTGACTTCAAGCTGTAATTCTTTTTTAGAGCACAACATGCCGGTTTTGGCAGTGGGCTGACGAAGCTGTCCCAGTGGTTCAAGATATTGCGATGCAAATTGCTGCCTTACAAGATGACTCTCGTGGTGTTCCTGCATTTCGTCTAGTGGCTCGACCCTCCGATCCACCAACGCAAAATGAAGAGAATAGACTTACAAGACTGGATGAAAGGATGGAAAGAGTTGAGAAAATGCTTCAGAAATTAGTTAAGCTAGTTAGTTTTGCGGTCTTTCTTCTATTATTTCTTGTTGTTGCCAAGTAGAAGTTCAGTTGTAATGAGATCGCAATCTCCACTCTTTATCTATGCATCGCAGTCCGCCATGAATGAGAATAAAGTAGTAACATTATCTACGAATGGATGAACTATCGTGTATCCCTGCATTACTTTGTGTGCGAATTCATGAAATCCTAATTTCCGAAACCTCAAATCCAAATTCAGAACACTTAGTTTTCACTACGACAAGGCCACACAACTTCTCTCTGCAAAGCAGAACGTGGCCATCTTTTGGAAAGTTAGACGTGACAACACTCTGCCTCCCCGGGTTTTCAGACCGAAACGACGACACTCCGCAAAGCAAGACGTGACAACACTCTGCCTCGCCAGCTTTTCAGACCGAAAAGGCAAGACTCTGCAATGAAAGACGTGACAACAATCTGCCTCACCAGCTTTTCAGACCGATAAGACAGCACTCTGCAAAGCACGACATGACTTCTCCGAGCAAAGTATGATGTGACAACACTATGCCTCGCCAGCTTTTCAGACCGATAAGACAGCACTCTGCAAAGCACGACATGACTTCTCCGTGCAAAGTAAGATGTGACAACACTATACCTCGCCAGCTTTTCAGGCCGATAAGACAGCACTCTACAAAGCACGACATGACTTCTCCGTGCAAAGTAAGATGTAACAACACTATGCGTCGCCAGCTTTTCAGATGGACATGACAACACTCTACCTCCTCAGCTTTCCAGAACTAAAAGACGGGACTCTTCATGAAATTAACCACACCATGCCAACCACGGAGCTTACAAAGGGGGTTGAACCAAACCAATCCCAACACTACACAACACTACACAATAGATACCCAACTATGGACTCTTCGGCAAACTTATACTCGAGGATGTTGCAGAAGCAAAAGTGGCTTAAGCAGAAGAGGAAACACTTACAATACCCAGATTTTTCAATAAAAGATGCTCCAGTACCACCACGTTCACCAATCCCGCAGTGTGTGTGGCTAACCGAACAGAAATCATTCACCCACGCACCCACCACCGCGCTGGGCGTATTTACACGCGCGGGCACCACCTCGTAAGCGTTTCTTTCGCGCGCATCGATTTTCGTCAACGTTGAATTCCTTAAATTTTTAACTTCATCCCCACGTAATGGCAGCCCGAGATGCGCTGCCACTTCTTCCAGTGGATCGACGGCCCAGAGATGTACGATAGGGCATTCATCCGGCCAGGTACATCTTGAACTACTCGGTGCGGCCGAGAACCGTGCGGTGGAAACCTTACGCATCGGACCGTCTTTGTGGAGGCACCGGCGAGCCCAATAGTCGCCTGGGCGTAATCCATATCGACGACGTAATCCATATCCATATTATGTTTTTTACTGTACGGTGTACTTACATCATACAATCGCAGGACATGGACGACTTCGACATACCAACCCGACGTGGACAGTCCTGCGACAAGGGCAAGGGAAAGGCTCATGCGGCTCAGCCCGGCCGCCACAGCGTATCCGGACGCCCGGGCGTAATCCGTAACCACGACGTGAGTTATGAAGAATTTACATCATTCTTACGATTTTCACTATATGATGCACTTACATCATGGAATCGCAGGACATGGATGACTTCGATGTACCAGCCGCACGTGGACAGTCCCGCGGCAAGGGCAAGGGAAAGGCTCATGCAATGAGCCCGCCGCCGTATCAGATCGTCGGGTGTAATCCGTATTGACGACGTCAGTTATAAAGAATTTACATCCTTCTTACAATTTTCACTATACGGTGCACTTACATCAATGAATCGCAGGACATGGACGACTTCGATATACCAGCTCGATGTGGACACTCCCGCGACAAGGGGAAGGGGAAGGCCGGTGAGGAGTTCAACACCGAGCTAGCAAAGAAGGGAAAATGGCCCCGGTCCACGCAGTAGGTCAGGTCATTACGTAGTAGTCCGCTGTCCTACCCCCCATTACTATCCCCTAAAGGCATGCATACTTATATGGTCCGGATGCTTGTGTCACAGTGTACCATAGTAGTAGCAAGGATGACTAAAGCAATTAGTCGAACCATCATGCCATGTCACTACGTGTAACGTGCTTATGTCCGCGGACTCTAATGTACTTCTGGTTCCGTGTCTCCGCTAAGCCATCAAAGCATATATTGCAAGTATGCCTCTTCTAGTGGAATCTCATAAACAACCATTCGCACCGACATCGAATCGTCCATGTTTTAGGGTATCTTCAAAATGACAACGGGTGTTCACAGCCCTTTCAATCATATTCTGTATAAGCTTCATAAAGTACTTCATCGACTGCCTGCCTACATACGTGTATACGTTCAGACGATGAAACCCTAATTTACAAACCTCGATGCCCATATTACTTAATGAATGTTTTTTTACAAATATCGCGCTCGTTGAAACCCTAATTGAAATGATCAAGAAAAATTGATTCCTATCAGCTAACCCAAATCAAAACCCTACTTTTTTTCATTTCTGAAAACCCTAATTGATATGACTGAAGAAAATTGTGCAGTGCATACAGAGTATGGAGCCACAACATTTCTGGCCCCCAATATTTCAATTATGAAGCTAACGGGGCTATTTTAGGAATTACGAAGCACTAGGGGGCCAATTGAGTCCACGGTTCTTAACAGACGCATCGTAATATCACGTACCTTCGTACTTACAACTCATTACTACCTTAATCGCCCTCGTAAAATTTCTCAGAAATTTAGCGCACTACAACAATATACGACGATCACAAAATGTTATTGCCAGTCTGACAATTTTTGTGCCCTTCATATTCTACAAAAATAACAAACAGACCAACCAACGTTATCGCCACACTTTTATTTTCAAAAAGAAATAACATCATACAATAGATTATTTTTAAAAAAATTCAAAAGTAATGTGATCAACAACCATAGCAATCAAGATATTATTTCTCTTCAGTTTTCTCTTTTCCAGAGTCTTTTCAAAGCTTCAAAAAACTATGATAAACCATTTCTATTTTAGTGTATCAATTAGAGCTTAATTGAAAATTTTAAAAAATTAAAATAATTTCAATCAGTAAAATAAATTTCTATTAAATTCAATCTTTTTTGACAAATTTTTGTTTTTTTCCTGTTTTTTTTCTATATTTTTCCCTTCATTTTCTTTTTTTTTTCCAATCTTCGTCTTTCTCTCTCCCTATTTCCTCTCTCTTCGCGCCACGTGGCAGGGGGCAAGGTGCTGCCAAACCACACGGCAGCACCTTGCTCATGCTGTCGGGCTCGGCAGCACCTTTCTTCCTGCTGTCAGGCTCGGCAGCAGCGGTCCACGGTGGTAGCAGGTCACCTGCTGCTGCCCCCGACGGCAGCACGTACTAGGATGGGGCCAAAAATGGAATTTTAAAGCTAATGAGGCTACTTTTGGAATTACGAAACGCTACGGGGCCAATTGAGTCCAGAATTCGGGATGGTTAGGCTGAGAGTTTTTATTTTAGAAGCACTCATACGATCTACCCGCATACAATACGTAAGTTAGTTTTACTTTTACAACATTGTGTTTTAGAGTTTCGGTTTTGCAGCGCATGTTAGACCAAGAACAAAATCACAACAAATTTTCAAAATGCAGCGAACAAAACGACAACAGACCATACAAAACTGAAAAGTTTCAAAAATTCTGTATTTTTTCCTTGGAATTTTTGGGGTGTTACATGTTGTATGCCGGCTGAGCCGGCAATTAGATTACACAAACTCAGTTCTATCTGGCCATTCGAGAATAAACAATGTGTTTACAAATTAAATGAATTTATCCATGGAAATTGTGATGTGGGTATACAATGGTGTAGGTCCAAAATTAGCAAAAGCTCAAGTTCCACCAAGATGGACCTACGCATGCATATAGAGAATTTTTGTTTTTGTTTCTCCCAAAGTATTAAGGTGAGGTTACTGCATTTGAACTCTCCACCATTGTATATAGGGAGCTACTAGGAGTCGGACGTACCGTGCGTCTAGAGTTAGGCATAACATGTGAGCGTACCTCCCTTTGAGATCGTTCTGTTTCTTTTTCTTTTGGTCTTGATGGCTTCCTCTCTAACATGGAATTATGACACGCTACTTAAATTGTGTCTGACAAAGAGTTCGTATTATATTTGGGATCAAACAAACAATTATATTAGGGTGATACTAGTTGCTGTATGTCCGATTTGAGACTAGGAATCGGACGCTCCTGATGCTTTAGACTAGGCACTTTTCTATTATTATATACGCATTGTGATAAGTGCAGTTAATAATTTACTAAGACTCAGCTATACGTCACGTCACCCTTTTTGTTGGGCATCAAGAAATTTAGCACTTAAGGCAGTATAAAAATACAAATTATGCAGCATTATTTGCATTTATTACAACACATGTAGTAAGTACACCGCCGTATGCAACATCCCTAGGACACGGTTGCAATATCCCTAGACAACGGTTGCAACATTCCAAGACAACGGTTGCAACATCTTCGGACAAATAGCTGCAACATCCCTGGACAAATAGCTGCAACATCCCCGAACAATGGTTGCAACATCACAAATCAAAACAAAGCATTTGGAAAAAAAAAACGTATTGGAAAAAATTGCAACATCGTCGTGAACCGTATGAAAAAAAAAATTCTATAGATATAACATTTTTTCTATAGATGCAACACTTGTTACATCCTATCATCTCCGGACAACGATTGCAACATCTGAGGACAACGGTTGCAACATCTTCGGACAACGGTTGCAGCATCCCTGGACAATAGTTGCAACATCTTAGGACAATGGATGCAACATCACCGAACAACGGTTGCAACATCCCTAGACAGCGGTTGCAATATCACCGAACAATGGTTGCAACATCACAAATCAAAACAAAAGCATATGAAGAGAAGAAACATGTTAAAAAAAGGGTGCAACTAGCGCTTGGACGTACGGCCCGGGCGTCGGCGCCGTACGCCTAAGTGCCAACACTTGCAACAAAAAATTTCAACGGCTGCAACAAAAATTTACAACGGTTGCAACAAAAATTTACAACGGTTGCAACAAAAATTTTCAATGCCTGCAACAAAAATCTACAACGCTTGCAACAAAAAATTTCAACACCTGCAACAAAAATTTACAACACCCGTAACAAAAAATTTCAACAGTTGCAAAAAAAAAAAAAATTGATGGTCGCAACATTCTCATACGCAATGCCAGAAGCGACGAGCCAGAGCAGGAGCTAGGCCGACGGGCGGACCCAGGGGGCGGGGAGGAACCAGAGGGAGCTGGGCGAAGAGGAGGACACGGGTCGTCGGCGTCATGGGGATACAGCGCCGGTAGCCGGAGGCCGGAGAGGGAGGAGGCGGCGACCGGAGGTGTGTAGGGGAGAAGCAGAGTCGGGGGCGATTGTGGGCCAAGCCAGGCGCAGGGGGCCGACGGTGCCAATGGCACCCGAGGGAGGATGCGCTGGGTCGGGCTGAGCCGGAGCCAAAGGAGCAGGGCGCCATAGGAGATATGCTCAGTGAGGCCAGAAGGGGGAGGAAGATATGATAAAAAGGTGAGGGAATGGGGAGAGGAGGAATGCACTAACGGGAGGAATGGGGAGATAAGGCTGAAAGGAGCTGGGGTATTAAATGGGTGGATGGGACACTATCTGGGTGGAAGCATGGGGACCGAAGCGTCCGATTTTTTTCAAAACGCCGTATGTATGTATCATATCATTTCCCTAAAAAAAAAATTGTAACATCATTGTGCACAGTATGCAACATTTTTTTTCTACATATAAAACATTTTTTCTACCTGTGTAACATTGTTTTCAACGGCTCCCATCGGACGCTGACAGCAGCATAGACACCTCTACAATGGATCGTGGATTGAGTGTTCGTTCGGTAAAGCGAACTCTCTCGTCTGTGTAGGTCTTGTTGGGTTTGCTGGCCCGTTTGTTCGCCTTGGGCCGTCAGTATGTTGCAGCCTAGTTTGCCCAACGCTTGCATTTCTGATTGGTAGTGTGCACTCAGTTTGCAAAAAGGAAAGCGTACGGAGCATCGTACGTACGGCAACAAACATCACCCTTGTATATATATACTACTAATGCACATTTTAAAATACTAAGGAGGTACATAACTGTAACAGTCTAGCTCCAAATAGGTTTTAGTCTATTCGCACATCCAATAAACTACAAACTCGCAAAACCACTTATGCTTACGTCATCACTTCATATGAAAGAGTTACCCTATGCATTGAAATGCACTTTGCACTAGGGTTTATATGCTGTGCCCTCTCACCCTCAACAAGCAATATACATGAGCCACACTTGGGCTCAATTCTAATTGGAATGGGTATCACAATTACATATTTCTAATAGAGATATTATCATTTTTCTTGTGCTAGCAACTTTTCTCGATGCTTACACTGAGTAATACGTATAGCTAGTATCCCATTTACTCTTGGTGATTGCCAGAGTTAAAGTCACACCATCCACACTTCAAAGGTTGTTAGTTATTTTTTTAGTTATTTACTGGTGGTGTGCTATCTGATCCTCTTTGTTGGTTAGGCCTTTCTTGTACAGAGCCTTTTATATCGTCTCTGTTTATTTATGTGATTCTTTCTTGCAAATAGTTAAGAGCTATCAGTCCGTACAGTCGAATATCTCCACGGATTGATAGGAACAAATTTATGCGCACGTCTGAGGTGACACGGCCAGTGTTTCTAGTTGCCAGCAGAAACCTTATTTCTCGTTATTGATTTGGATGGATGCAACAATATGCTAGACCTACCTCTAGTTGCATGTTTAAAAATCGCATCTGTGCTGGTATTACAAGCACATGTCATATGACTTGCAGTGTGATTTGTTTTAGATTAATAATAATGGAATGACCTACTGTTGAGACGTCCTAAGTCAAATATATTTTTTACATGATGATGGCACATTACAAAAAAAACGACGTGTACGTCACTTCAATAAAAACATTGGTATTTTAGTCCTTTTCAAAAATTTGAATTCATTTCGAAACTCTTGCATTAGCTTCTCTATCCCTGCCTCTGCACGAAGGCGATGTCTTTGGTAGTAGTGAACCTGACATCTGTGTTTTTAGCTCCAATGGTTTTTAGTTATGCCCCCAAATGCTTCTTCCTCCGCCACCTTCTATAGGCTACACTACTACAGAAAGGGTCATCACAGACGGTTTCTGCACCGTCTGATTTTATGTGTCTGTGATAACAAGCGGTTATCACAGACGATTTGTGAGCTGTCTGTGATAAGTAACAACACAGACGGTTTTGTAGTATAAACTTTCTATGAAGGCCTACTATCACAGACAACTTCTACCCAAAACTGTCTGTGATACGTCGGACATCACAGACGGTTATATGTACCAACCATCTATGATTGGATACATATCACAGACGGTTAGTCAAAAGAACTATCTGTGATATCAGAGATATCACAGACGATTAGTAACAAGAACCATATGTGATATCCGACTTTCCACATGCGGTTGTTAGTTATAGCCGTCTATGATAGTATAACTTCATAGACAGTTTTAACTATAAAACCGTCTATGATAGTAGGTGTTTACAGACGATTTATACCACAAAAATGTCTATGATAATAGGCCTTCACAGACGGTTTATACCACAAAACCGCCTGTGGTAGGTCCTTTTATAGCTAAAAAACATAATGCTTTTCGGCTAGACTCAGGAAATGCTAGCCATACCCTCTGAAAACAAGCAAGCAAAAAACAAATAAATCACAGATATACAACTCAAAGTGATTCATAGCTCAAAATCAATTACAAAAGAAAGTTCATGTATTGTCGTTAGAGTTACAATTGAATTACATCTCAAAGTGAATTACAATTGAATCAATTGTTTGACCATGTATTAAGTTGTGTTACCGGAGGAGTGAAACTCTCCTTTCAGGTCAATGAACACCATCTTGATGAAGAAACAGAGCCGTCCTCAAACGCCCGAGAGTTCGTCCAAATCGTATGTACTTGATTTGATTGTCATGCCCTGTCGCTAGGAGTAAAATAGTAAGCATATATATTTAAATTAATAATTAGGAAATAATAATTGTGAGATAGACAAACCTTTAGATCATTCGTCTTAGCACTCATGATTTCCTGCATGTGACGGTAAACATAGAATGCACATAAGTTGCCTTGTTGTTGCTAGTGGCACTGCAAAAGTAGAATTACATATACAGATATAGTCAGTTCGAGAGGCATTGTTACGAAGTATGATAATAGGATTACTGTGTTGTAGTGGGTACCAAAAATTGCGTCCTGTGTTGCAGTGTGACGCTCGATTCCTTGTGTATCCCTCCCCTAGCAACATAGGCGCTGAATGACCTACGTGATTCTAAAAAGTTATCCTCAGCCATTTCAAACGAGGGAAGACTACAATAGAGTCATATATGGAGGAAATGAGGATACCTGTCGAGTGCTTTTTGCACCGTGGTGAAGTCGTTGTTTTTGTTGTTTAGGGAATCAAGGTATATTACCTTGTTCCACTTTGGTACAATGACTAAAAGGATCCAATGCCACCTACTCATGTATGTCACTATAGTTATTAAACCTAACTTCGTGTTGCATATAAAGTACAAATAACATTTGCATAGCAAGTAGTGAAGCACTTACCCATGGTTGTAGGCACCAGTATGTAGTCCTTGTCGCGATGAGTAAGCAATCCCCTCGTTATGTACTTCTCGATGTAGGATGCGTCTTGGGTGATGCATTGCTTAGAGATCAACTGTGGGTCGAGGAAACCCACCGGTTCTTGCTTTTGACGGGCTTCTTGCATCATGCATCTATACATAAGCAATGAGTTATGACATTTATCGGTATTTTCGTGAATGTAGAACTTGAATAACTTACAGTGTCCAACATCGTAGAAGTGAGGTGTCGAGGGTGTCGAGGTGGAATAGTTTGTATAAATCTTCGAAGGTCACGACGAAGAAGCATGGCTGGTGGAGGAAATGCTTCTTCGTGTATGCGACGGTGATTCCAGAAGACTGGTTTGTCCCCACCTCGTTTGTCTTCAGCATGTACCAAGGATGCAATCTCTTGCAACTCAATCCAAGGCGGTGTAATTGTGTGTCGGGGATAAAGGGCTTTTCGAGGGGGAATAGCTAGGTCATGCAAGGCACCTGAATATTCTTCGATTTGGCCTTAGCATCTGGCCTACTACACGTCTTCTCAGGAGACGACTTGGCACACTTATCTTGTTTCTTCAGCGTCGTATCCACGGTAGCCAATACAGAGGCCTTCTAAAGCAGGGGTTGAGGTGGAGGAGGAGAGGGTTCTGTTGGAGAGGCATGGTCATGTGGAGATTGCGGCACCACAGGCGCCTTAATCTTGTTTGATTTGACCTTAGTGCCTCACATGCTATATGACCTAGGGGGTGACTCGGCATGCTTTACTTATTTCTTCATCGTTGTCTCCACTGATGAGGACATCAACCCTAAGGATGCAACCACTACTTCGACGTTGGGACATTCCCTCGTCTACTGGGTTTTTGAAAGAGATGATGCCAGAAGATGTGCTTGATGACCTTACTCTTAACCAGTTTCGAGCGCGCTCGTCTATGATTCTAGCAATGGCGGGGAGACATCCCACCGGGCTGCCTCCTCGTCCTCCGCCTTCCATTGCGGGATTTTTTCCTCGTACCCAACGGTGTTGAGTCTGTGGGGATGAGTGTTTTTTGTCTAGATAGCCTTGTGCGTCGCATTTTCCTCCTAAAATTTGGTCGTTTTCTTCATCTGCACAAAGGCGTCCCATATATCCCGCGACATGAATCGATACTTCATGAAGGGCGTCTGATCCTTGTTCACGTACTCCGTGACAAGCGTGCTCTTAAAGGTCTTCTACGCTTTTCCCATCGCGAGCAATGCCTCCCATTGCACGAGTCCCTAGGATTCTACTGGGATCTCGAACGAGCATGAAATTTCAACCCATAGCTCGTCTCTCTATACGTCCATCAGAAACTTCCAGCTTGGTGTGGTGATGTGGACTCGTTCCCTTCCAAGTATCCCGCAGGCGGTTTGGAATGTTGTGGCCGCTTTCTTGGGATGCAAAGGGACCCCACTGTCCATGACCTCCGTGATGGTCATTCGGCTCTCAGGCATTTTCGATTTTCCTTTGCTATGTCTTTGAGTGGACCCTTTCTTGCCAAAGCAAACAAGAGACGCCTTCGATACCCAATCACATTCATCCATGAACCAAGCGGAACCTTGTCATATGTCACGTTTCTCAACTAATTTTATCTACGGACATAAATCATGAGCCCCCAAAAGAAGATACACAACCAAAGAACTAAATACTTTTGTAGAGTTGCACAAGATACAATCTTGGTCTTTCTCAATACTTTTCTCAAGATTCTTCACTAATTAAAAATGATAACAATGGATTAGACTATGAGCTTAGAATTTAATGTTCTACTGGTTATATCAAGAATTGTCTCAAATAACAAAGTTACTTTTAGTCAACAGAAGGTTATGGAATTAACAGTGCACAAGGATCAGAATAACATGATCAAATCAATCACAGAAGAAAACAGAAATCAATTGAGCTAAGCTATTAGATATAATATTGTTGTAAACAGGGCAGTTTTCACAAACAATCATAATTAATTCCAACATATTTAAATGACATTAAAGCGTAATTCAACAATCATTTAAATGACCAAATCAACATATACTCACGAAGTTCTCGAAGGTATTTAAAAAGAATAATATGCTCAACATATACCACATATATATTAAATAAATTAGCATAAAGCTTAGATATAAAATATTATCAATTGCTCTCAGAAGGCTAGTTGCACAAGAAATAATCCTAGCCATCACAGCCCTTTAGTCTATACTCTTCACTAATTGAATGAGATAACAAGCAATCAGATTTTGAGCTCTAAACAAACTTTGCTATTCAGATAAAAGAAATCTCATGCAAAAAAGTTAAAACTTAAACTTTCTGTCAACATATGACAATTAAAAGATCACAGAATTCACTACTTCAATCTATAAGCCAATAGATTAATAATGAACACAATAGAAGATCATAAAAAGATCAGAGAAATCACTACTACAATCTATAAGCCAACAGATCCTTAATGACTCCATAGAAAACACAATGTTCAACTAAAAACCTTACGGCTAGAAGAACCAGTAGCAGGATTGCTATTCAAGTGATCAAATTAAGCACAACTGAGGTAACAGAACCACTACAGATTAAAATGCTAGTAGCAAGTAAACCTATTAGAGCTCAAACTGAACAAGTTATCATACCAATTTCAGTATAAGACCACTAACATCATAGAGCAGTTTAACCAAACCCACATAATCCACTTTGCTATATTTCTCAGTGCACAAATCAAATACAGAATTTGAAGCCAATCCAGCACACATATATATAACCAAAGTGATTCGCAACAGGAATATAGAAATACTCACAGAGCCGACAGTATTCAAAACTACCTAGATGAAATAGGGCAAGGCACTCCAGAACAGTCCAGAACCAGATTCCCAACACAAGAGTCAAGATCACCCTCAAAGTACCCAACACGAAGTGGCGCAAGAGGAGAACAGACAAGCAGCGCAATAGAGAAAGATCCCAGACTGTTCACAACGTCAAGGAGATGGACGCACAGAAGTAGCTAGGACAAGCGGCATCGGGGAGCACCAGGGCGGCATCGGTGTAACATCCCAATTTTTTTCTAAAGTTTAAAAAACTCTTTTGTTTAGTTAGTAGTTGGAAAATTCACCCTTGGAATTTATTTGAATTTTAATTAAAGCTTAATATGGACTTTTAGTATCAAAACAATTTAATATAATTAATGTCAACATCAACAATTGTTAAAACTTTTTTATTTGGGTTCTACGTGAGTGGATATATTTGCTAGGTTTTCCTAGAATTTTTCCGAGTGCATTTGTTACATCAATCCATTGCATAAGTCATGATGTAGTATTCTAAAATCAAGCTGCGTTCGAAGAACATTCAACTTTATTTAGTTCATGTGGTGTGTGAGTGACTAGCGGTCTACTTCCCCCATGCATGTCATTCTTGGCTCGGGTACCTAAAACAACAATAAAAGCAAGAGTGAGTCCACGACTCGGCAAGTACATATGGCTGTAACATCAACATCGTATAAATAAGATCAACATCAAACATCTCACATGCAAATGAAATGCTCAAGGAACCTTTAACTTTAACTCATGTGCATTACACTGTATCTGAGTATCGACCGCCGCGCATGCCCATGCTGTCAGGCGCGCACGCCACGAGGACCAATTGCAGTTACTCGCAAGTAGCGGGGACCTCAACCCACACTCCACGAGTGAGGATCTCGGCCCGTCACATTCATGGCGGGGATCTCAAAGAAACATGCTTGGTCACGCGTGACCAAGCCTCAACATGTTCTCAATATGCATATGCTCATCTCTTATTCATCATCAATCTTACCAAAGACAACAACATTGTACCACAATAAATCATAAGCATAATTTGAGCAATCACCAAACTTAAACAATCATCAAGTAAGCCATCTTGCTATGCAATCATATATCAAAAGCACACAAACATAGCCAATCAATCACCCCCATATAACAAACAATGCACTTGCCTTAACAGTGTGAGAATGGAGGCGTGAAGGCGGTGCTGCCTCGGTACCAATCCCACACGGACATGAAAACCCCATTCTAAGACCAACATTCTAGATCAAAATCATAAGTAGCATCGCAATTGAACTCGCTAACATCTTAGCATTTTCTAATTCTCATAATTTCTAGCGATCAGTCACTGCAGGCAGCTAGCTTCTAAAATACGTAACTTTCTGCTCGGGTGTCCAAATAAGATGATCTTGGACATTCTGGAAAGGTAATTAAAATTTCTAAATAAACTTAGTTGGGGAGACCCTCTGATTCGGCCATCTACTAGTCCTACCAATCCATTTAATCAGAGCAAACATTTCACGTCGGGTTTCTGAACAGCGACAAAGAAACTATCATAACTTCCTCTACGTTCGTCCGAATTTAGTGATCTTTAGTTTTCCTGAAAGCTAAGAGGATTAGCCTCGTTTTTCGTTATGGTGAGACCCTCTGGAAACCCCTCTAAATATGCGCTTCTATCAGGTTAACCAACACTAGTAATTCTGCTTCTCTACAGAAACACAGAAATACTAAGAAATTCATAACTTTGGCTACCGAGGTCCGAATGACTTGATTCTTGTCGGAAATGAAAGATAACTACGATATCTACAACTTTCTAGGAGAGGTCCAGACGCAATTCTACTTTCAACCTACGCAAAAACGACAATCTTTAACACTGCAGAACACCGACTTACTGACAGAAAACCGTCTCTGGACAGCAGTCCAACAGCAATATTCAGATGACCATAACTTTTGAGATATAACTCCGAATTGATCGTTCTTTAACAATCTGAAAAGGTTATCGAATTATCTACAATAACCTAGTTGGGTGAACTTTCAGATTCTTCAATTTCCTATCATATTTTAGGAAATATCCAGACAGTTTATTCTCGTCAGATTTCTGGCAGCAGAAACTAAATCGACCATAACTTTTGACTCAGACCTCGGAATCAGTGAACTCAGCAGCCACTGAAACTTAGAAGTAGGTCCAGATATCTCTAGGAGACCAACTCTTCAGATTCTGCCTCTAAGTAGTCGAAACAGATCCGCAACATACTGGACAGAATTGAACGAATTAAAGACAGACTGGATTTAAGCAATTCTACTCGCAAACGCATCTAATCACCAACAAACCTTGCAAGAAACCTGATGTTACCCTTGTAGAACCGCTGAAGATCATGAGCGGAAACACCAACTTGCGATCCCTCTCTTTTCCCTTCTCACTTCTTCCTTCTTCTCTCCTTTTCCCTTTCTTTTCCTCCTTGGCGGCTGCAATGGAGCTCCTCCTCTTCTTGACCAGCAGCAATGGTGGTGGTGGGGAGGTGGAGAGGGGCAAGGGAGGGTGGAGGGAGGTGGAGAGGTGGAGAGGGAGGGTGGCGGCTCAATGGGAGAGGTGAGGAGGTGGGGGTGCGGCTAGGGTTTGGGGGAGTGGAAATGGCCGGCCGGCCCCCTTTGCCCTCATGGGAAGGCCCAACAGGTTGGATACAAATGATGTTTTGTGATATTACTCGTTGATGGCATTTGTTGTTTTCAATTGGTTCTTCCAGAAAATCTATTTAGTTCTCTGAGGCAATTAATTAAATCTCTATGATTATGGTCTCACTTTGTGCTTGGGAATGATAATCTTTGTGGCATAGTTAGAAATTGGAAGTCTTGCCTTGGTCAATTAAGGACTTAACTTTGTGTGCCATTGAACTGAGTCTTACTATACGACCATATGCCTAGTATGGGACGGGCCTAACTTAGCAAGTTATGGAATCTCAAAATTGACTACTCAGGTGGTAGGTTAAGCTCTATGCCAGGGTGGATGTTTGTTTCTGCCTTCGTGGCGATGCACATTTATGAGCAGTTCTCCGTCTTCAGGTCCAACGGTGTATGGTGGATTAATTTTATGTTTGGGCGTTAGTGTCGTCAGTAAAACACATTGGCAGTGTTAATATTTGAGATGAAGTTTCAGAAAAGTTTTGTAATGATTAGTGCTAGCTACACTAATTATATCGTATGGGTAAAGTGTACAACGTCTGCATAGTGTTAAACAATCTATTTGAATAGCCACGTCCGTGGTCATGGACATGCTTGGGGATTTCACACAAGGTTTAGTTTTTCATAAAACACTTGGGATGGGACAGCTGTGCGATATAAGTCATGTGGTTGTGTGAAATAAATTATTTAGGCTTTGTGTTTTTGTGAAAACAACTGTTAAATTATTATTGTTTAATTGTTTTCAATTACACTTTCAATCTATTATTTGTATTCAATTGCAAATATTACTTTTACGCAAAAAAAAAACCACAGAAGCCATTTCCTTTGGAATAAGCCTGTATCTATACATTGCATTCTGTGGTATGACTTGCGAGTACAGTTGTATACTCATACTTGCTAAATCAAATCAACAGAAATGGAGGAGTCATCGCCTGCATTTGAGAAGGAGTACTACGAAGGTGCTGATCGTTAGGTCTTGATCCCAATCGGATGCCTGTGGTGAATCGATGGGTTTCCACTGAAGTTTATTTTGTTCTGCTACTACTTATTTAATTATTGCCAGCCTTATGAGACTTAATAAATGTAAACTCGACCATAAGGTCAAAACCATTATTTGCTATTCAAATTAATCATTTATGTTATTATTTAACTTGTGTGGATTGATATTCATTTATATTGCCACTGTGCGCACTAGCATGATCCTGGACTAGTGCAGAACACACAAAGGGTCCAGAATTGCATTTTTGGGTCCCAGACAGTTCCATAACAGAACCGTCTATTATATTCGACCATATCCCAAACAGTTGTATTATGGAACTATCTGTGATACGTATCATAGATGGTTCCATAATAGAATCTCTGTTATATTCAGCCATATTACAAACGGTTGTATTATAGAACTGTCTATGATGAGCAGTGTGGGAGGGTGGAAATTTTTAGACACATGCGTAGGAGGTGAAATGTTTTGGCGCCTATGATAGAACCGTTTGTGCTACATATATCATAGACGGTTTGTTCCACTAAAGCGCCTGTGATAGTTAAAAATATTCTATTTTTTGGCTAGTGTTAGGAAATGCTAACCATGCCCCCTGAAAACAAGAAAGCAGATACAATCACAAATGGAATAATTTCTTAATTACTGAATCAATTACAATGGAATAATTTCTTAATTACATGCCGAGTTTCTTAATTACAATGGAACATCGAGCCCTTCATGATGATTGACACGCATATAGCTAGCTTCCTCACTGAGTTCTTCCTCGAACCTGATGATGTCTCTGAAAGGAGGTAGCTCATCAAATTGATTGTATTCTTCCTCATCCACGACATTCTTAACTCTAACAATCCTACTTTTTCTATGATGAACTACGTGGTGTTTCTTATTTGTCGAGTCCATTACATAAAAAACTTGAACAACTTGCTTAGAGAGTACGAATGGTTCATCCTTGTATCCGACACATTCGAAGTCCACAGTAGTGACGTTGTACTTGTCGACCTTCAGACCCTGTGAATTTTTTACCCAATGGCACTGAAATAGGGGGATCTTGAAAAGTATGTAGTGGAGCTTCCAAATCTCCTCTACAAACCCATAGTAGGAGCTCAACCCATGTTTAATTATGTTTGGCCCAGCGGTATTGAACTGCTCATGAAACGCATCTATGAGAGCACCTGTGTTCTAGACTTTGCTCTTCCTATCTTGAGCTGCCATATAAAATATGTACCCATTTATGTCATATCCTTGCCATGTCGCAATTGTAAATTCTAGCCCTTTTGCCAACCATCATAGCATATCATCACTTGATGACCTCCCAGTGATACACACCTTTAACCATTCGTTGAATCGACGATTGTGCTCTCTCGTGATCCAAACCTCCGATCGGCCTAGATTCTGTTGGTGTACCATATCTTTGTGCTCGTCGATGTACGGGGACACTTAGGTCATGTGTTGTAAGGCCGTGAAATGGGCTTGAGTGTACGTATCCAGATCGGGAGTGATTGCTTTCCTTCCGATGGTCCCGATACCCTCCAACCTTCCCTCATGACGAGATAGAAGCACACCTATCGGTTCCACCTGAGGCATGTAGTCGACGCAAAACTCAATGACCTCTTCAGTTGCATAACCTTCGATGATGCTGCCCTCTGGTCGAGATCGATTCTGTACATAGGACTTGAAAATTCCAATGTACCTCTCGAATAGGTACATATGATGTAGGAACACAGAGCCGTATATCTTTATCTCTTTCACAAGGTGAACAATGAGATGGATCATGATATCAAAAAATAGTGGAGGAAAATACAACTCAAGATGGCATAGAGTCATCACCACCTCGGCCTGAAGAGCATTTAGTCCTTCGGGATCGATGACCTTCTAAGCAATTGAGTTAAAGAAATAACATAGCCTCATGATTGCCAATCAGATCATGTTCGGCAAAATACCTCTAATTGCAACGGAAAGCATTTGTCTCATCAACACAAGACAATCATGAGAATTCATACCAATTAATTTCAAATCTTCCAAAGAAACAAGTTTCTTCATGCTAGCGGAGTAACCGGATGGAACTTTCACATTATGCAAATTCTGGCATAGTTCCTTTCTCTCAGCCTTGGACAGAGTCCAGCAAGCTGGGAGAAGGTACGTTTGTCCTTTATCAGTCTCTTTCGATGCTAACTTTATCCTTATGTTCATATCAACCAAGTCACGCCGTGTGTTGACACAATCCTTTGTTTTGTCATGAATGTTCAGTAAGGGACCAATCAAGCTATCACATACATTCTTCTCCACGTACATGACGTCGATGCAGTGACGAACTTCTAAGTGCTCCCAATAAGGTAAGTCCCAAAAAATTGATCTCTTCTTCCAGATGTTCTTCTAAAGGGTCCCCAATTTACGTCGCTTTCTAAGCAGAACATCGATATCTTAACCATAACATAGACCTCTTTTCCTCTAAATGCCCTTGGAGTTGAACCATCCTCCTTATTTCCCTCGAATTATTTCTTCATCTTGCGGTACGGGTGATACTTGGGAAGGAACCTACGGTGTCGCATGTACACAGTTTTCCATGAGTTGTTCAACCACACACTCTCGATATCATATAAGTAGTGTGGACATGCTTTGGCTCCTTTTGTACTAAACCCTGACAGGTTACCGACGGCAGAAAAATCATTAATGGTGCAGAACAACATGGTGTATAAAGTGAAGTTCTCTCATTTGTACGCATCCTATACTTCTACCCCTTCATTCCATAGTGTCACAAGATCTTCCAGCAATAGTGCTAGGTACACATCAATATCGTTCCCAAGTTGTTTTGACCCTTGGATAAGTAGTGATATCAAAATGTACTTCCGCTTCATACATAGCAAAGGAGGAAGGTTGTACATACATAGATTCACGGGCTAGGTGCTTTATCGGCTACTCATGTTACCGAAAGGATTCATTCCATTTGTACTCAACCCAAACCTTATATTCCTCGGTTCTGAACCGAAGTATTCGAAGGCCCAATCGAAGTTTCTCCACTAGGCAGAATCAGTAAGGTGTCTTTGCTTTCCATCTTTCTTACGCTCCTTCGAGTGTCAACATAGCAATCTTGCCTCATTTCGGTTCGCAAATAAATGCTTCAAACGAGGACTTACAGGCAAATACGGTTCTTACTTCACCTCGATGCCCTCACCAACATCGGAGTGATTCTTACGCTTGTATCAGAATGCTTTGCACACTGGACATACATGCATGCCTGCATACTCTTTACGGTAGAGGATACAATCGTTCGGACATGCATATAGTCTTTCTACTTCAATTCCCAATAGAAAAAGAACCTTCTTGGCTTGGTAGGTGGTTCTGGGCAACACGTTTCCCTCTGAAAGGACGTCCGCTAGGAGACCTAACAACATCGTGAAACTCTTGTCGGACCAACCATTGCATGCCTTCAATTTCAGCAGTTCAAGCACGGATAACAACCATATGTACTCCGGCTTGTAGCCCGGGAACCAAGGTTTCCTCAAGTCCTCCATTAAGCTCTCGAATTTACCAAACTCTCTCTCACTATAGTTCCCTTCTGCATCGCATAGCATCTGATCTAGATTGTCATTGTGCGACCTACCCTTATCGAAAGCACAGTCCACATCCGGTATATCGTTGTCTCCCTCGACGATGTTACTACCTTTCAGTATAATCTGCTCTTCACCGTGACTGGTCCAACATGTATACTCCTTTTTGAAACCCCTTCGAATCAAGTGTGCTTTGATCTGCGCTGGGTTTGTAAATATCTTCAGATTATCGCAGTCAATGCATAGACAATACATAAATTTTATCTCCTTTTTCAACATATCTTGCTCGGTAGCTTTTCTAAAAGAAGACACATAATCAATGTACTCTTCACTCACATGGTTCTAACATACATCTAGCTTCGGTCTATCTATGCTACGCACGTAACAAATTATAGTGTTAAATTAGATTAATGCTCCTCAAGTAGCTGGCTACAAAATATGCATGAAGCAATATATATATCATGCTTGCATATCTATTGTTTGAGTCTTCAACAATTATTCCAATAATTATATATCCGATTTGCCCTATGGACGAATATGCAAGCTGTTGGTGATCTGCCCTAGAGGCAATCAGAGAGATGATTGTATCACATCTATGTTTATGAGTTATTGAATAAATGTTATTTTTTCTTGAATGAATCATCAGTTGTATAGATCAACGAGTATGTGACTTGTTGGTGAAACTCTTTAACTTATATGATGTCATTCTAAAAGTATCCTGTCGAATGTCCTTTGGTGGAACACGGTGACTCTACGACCAGCACATGTATTGATTGATGATCATATTTCACCGGTCATGGATATGGGGACATCGAATCAATAGTGTGAACGCATGTTAGAGAACATGGGGTTGGATAGACCCACCTTGAGACACTACTGAGATTGTTATGATTCTATGTGTCATTAGTTGGTCTCAAGCAATGATGATGTATAATCCTTAGACCTGAGATCAGCATGGTTCCCTACATGTGTAATAGCACTCCTAGGGGTTGTTAAACGCTACTCGTAACTGGGCAGTTATAAAGATAGCTTTCGTGTATGCTATGAAACATGCGGAGGGATGTAACTAGTCAGATATGGGATTTTTCTCTCCTAACACAACGGGAGAGATATCTTTGGGCCCCTCGAAGTGGTCAGATAAAAAAAGTGCATGGCCATGCCACTCGTGGTCGAAAAGTTCGACCACATAAGGTTATCAGATACTTGATCCAGAAAGTATTGAACAGTTCATGGATGATATATAACTCATCTGGAGTTCAAGCCAGATATAGTAAGGCAAAGAGAGAATACACGAGTAGGTCGCTTAGTTCGATCAGTTACAGACTAGTCGTATGGAGATACGAGCTGGTCGTAGACTGGTCAAACATAATCACAAAGTGGTCGAAACCTGGTCGTAGGGAGTTATGAACTAGTTAAGACTATTTATGAACTGATCGTACACAGTTACTGATTGATTGTACTTAAGTATTAATTGGCTGTAAGGAGTTACGAGCTGGTCGTACCTAAATACGGACTGGTCGTGATGAGATACGAGCTGGCATAAGTGATAAGGACCTGGTCGTAGATCATATTGCATTAAGGTTCATCCGATATAATTTGTTTGTATTCAGGAATTGTTATGTCCTGCTAGTGACCGTTACGATTCGTGGTCGGAAAAGGGTTTTTGAGTCAACTGATACGCAAAAACCTAACGCGTCACACACTTAACGGGTTGGAACAAAATGTGTTCGGATAGGATCCATCATGGGCACTATATAAGGAGATGCTTGAGACTGTTGGGAAATGCACTAGATGCGAGCGACGTGAATTACTCCACCGAAACCCTAGCCGCCATCTTCCCGAGAGAGCCCCGCTGTACGACTTGGTTCTAGCACATCGACGTTCGGTTGTTCCTTCCCTAGACGTGTGGATACCGTAGAGGCGCTACTATGGTTGTTGTTGCACTTGAGGACGATCCGCAATCTTCACAAAGAACTTGAGATATTGCTGGACAAGACAATCGACTCGCGGGGGCGTTGGACGATCGACTACGTCCACTACATCGACGTGGTCTTTGTTGGACTAGGCTGCTCCAACTCATCTTCCGCTGCACTGCGCGTTTGGTGGTAACGATCTGTGATCATCTACTTGCTTGGCATCCTAGTTTATGTGGTAGAATTTTTCGAATTGTTGCTATCGTAGCCTACCCTTATCCCTTAAGTGGTATCAGGGTCATCCTGCATAGTTTTTGATCTAGATCGGTCGCATATACTGGATATGTGGTAGTAGTAGATTGGATCTATTACTGGTTTAGTCTGATAACCTAGATTGGTTCATATGGATGGAACGATCTAGGCTCTAGTCGATAGGATCGATCAGTGTTCGGTGATAGTAGATGGATTTTTCAAGGAGGTACAAGTTAAGAGCACCAGATGATTTACTCGACTTATTTTCGACTGCCTTGCATAATACTCCTACCGGTCAGAATTCTGCCTTTGGAGTGTGCCGCAGTGCATGGTCGTATCAAGGCAGTGATCAGATGTGTTCAGAATAGGGTAAGATGATTAATCCGATGATTTCCAAGGCTCGGTTACGTGAATAAGATTCATGTCTCGAATTTTTTTTTCGAGAGCGCCGCCCCTTTGAACCCCACCCGCTAATCGGTTAGCGAGACCGCCATGGTCGTAGCCGTGTTGTATAGTATGTGTTCATGTCGCCCGATAGAATTGGATTCTATGCATAACTTGTTTTTGCAGGGTTTGATGCCAATAGTATGGCCCATTATGTATATGATGCATGAATGGATTTTTATGGCCTGCATGTCATGCTATGAGATATCCTTTGAGCTACATATTATTGTATAACGGTCTATGTACCGATATGTGATACTTGATATTATCCTATGTAATTCATTACTAGCTTTTAGGAGTAATTGCTTAGTAGATGAATATGGTCGGAGACTTCAAGCATGGAGGTCGGAGAACAAGAAGCATGCTGATGGAGATCGACATGTTAAGGGCTATACTATTTCACATTTTAATATGATTATCTGTGAATGTTTGTGTTTATTCCTATTATGTTATTTGATCATGTTTTATCATTAGATGTTTTGACATGATAGAGTAGTATCCCTCAGGAAAAATTAAGTAAAATTGATGTCTTTCCAATTCCTGCGCCTATCACAATTTTGATCGTTAATTGGCAGGTCTACCAAAGTAGGGTGCCATTAACTATCTTAATAAGATTGGGTGGGTGTCGGACACCCACATGCATAGTGTTGGTTTTACTTAACAAGGCTATCAAAATATTTTTGGGCCTTAGGGCATAGTGTTGGTCGGAAGTGCATAGAGATGTCACCAATCAAACAAGAGTCATATGTGATATAATTAGCAAAGGGTTGCTTACAAAAAATCGCTAAGTTTCTAGCAGTGATGCTAAAGCTCACTAGGACTTAATGGTTTATGGATCTTGAATTCACTATATGTTGTTTGAGGAAAACATGGTTTGTAGTGGGAGTATCTTTTATTATCTATTGTTGATTAAGTTCGACTAGGCATGAACTAGTCGTATAGTGATACGACCAGGTTCATACTAAGTCGTATGGAGATACGACCAGATCCAGACTAGTCGTATGGTGATACGAGCTGATCGTAGACTGGTCGAATATAACCACCAACATGAGTGTCTAATAGAAGATCTTACATAAACATAGTGTTGAATCTTTGCATATATTTTTCTGTTGTAGATCATGGCACCTACTACTTCTTCTGCACCTACCTTTAATTTGCGATCTATTCTTGAAAAAGAAAAATTGAATGGTTCAAACTTCATTGACTAGTTTTGTAATCTGAGAATTTTTCTCAAAAAAGAAAAGAAGGAATATATTTTAGAGGGTCCCTATCTCGAGGAACCGAGTGCCGATGCACCTCGTGCTGAAAAGAATGTTTATGAGAAGCATTGCAATGACGCAGTCGATGTGCACTTCCTAATGCTTGCTACTATGAACTCTAAGCTTCAGAAACAATATGAGACCACGGATGCTTACAATATGATTGTGAGTCTGAAGGGTATGTTTCAGGATCAAGTAAGGGTAGAGAGGTTTAGCACCTCTAAGGCATTATTTTCTTGTAGGCTGTCAAAGTGTAACCTAGTCAGTCCTCATGTGATCAAAATGATTGGTCTCATTGAGAGCTTGGAAAAGGTTGGTTTTCCCCTTAGTCAAGAGTTGGCTACTGATGTAATTCTCCAATCGCTCTCTGCGAGCTTTGAGTCTGTCATATTGAATTTTCATATGAATAGCATGGAGAAGTCAATGACCGAGTTGCATGGCATGCTTAAGGGTGCTGAGGAGAGCATCAAGAAAAGTTCTAATCATGTGATGATGGTTCAAAAGACTACTAGCTTCAAGAAGAAGGGTAAGTCGAAGGGAAAGGGTAAAGGCAAAGGAAAGACTCAAGATGAGATCGAGAGTCTAAAGGCTAAGCTTAAGAAGCTCAAGTTGGGTCCTAAGCCCGACACAGAATGTTACCATTATCATGAGACTGGGCATTGGAAGAGAAATTGCAAGAAGTACTTAGCCGAAACAAAAAGAACAAAGGAAGTAAGACTTCCAGTTCAGGGACTAATAAGGAGTAGAAGCTTATCAAGAGGAGATGTGGATCTTCGGGTGGGCAATGGAGCAAGAGTTGCTGCATTAGTTATTGGCACTTTACCATTAGCTTTACCTTCAGGATTAGTTATGGAATTAAATAATTGTTATTATGTTCCAGCCTTAAGCAAAAATATTATTTCTGCTTCTTTATTTAGGAGCAGAAGGTTATGAATTCAGAATAAAGAACAATTCCTGTTCAATTTATTTTGAAGATATGCTTTATGGCCATGCTCCATTAGTGAATGGTTTGTTTTGAATCCTGAGGATAAGCCTATCTATAATATTAATGCTAAGAGACTTCGACCCAATGAAATGAATCCCACTTTTATTTGGCATTGTCCACTAGGTCTTATAAATGAGAAGCGCGTGATGAAGCTCCATAAAGATGGTCTTCTAAACTCATTTAATTTTGAATTATTTGAAATATGTGAATCTTGTTTACTTGGCAAGATGACAAAAGCACCTTTCACGGCTAGAGGTGAGAGGGCGAGTGACATGTTGGCCCTTATACATTCAGGTGTATGTGGACCAATGAGCACTTCGGCCAGAGGTGGTTTTTAGTACTTCATAACTTTTATTGATGATTTCAGTAGATATAGCTATGTCTATTTGATGAGACATAAGTCAGAATCTTTTCAAAAGTTCAAAGAATTTCAAAATGAAGTACATAATCAACTTGGCAAGACAATCAAATGTCTACGATTTGATCGTGGAGGTGAATATTTGAGCCAAGAGTTTGGTGATCATCTAAAGAGGTATGGAATTGTTCCACAACTCACTCCGTTAGGAACGCCTCAATGGAATGGGTTGTCAGAACGACAGAACCGAACATTGTTGGACATGGTTCGGTCAATGATGAGCCAATCTGATCTTCCATTGCAATTCTGGGGATACACTCTAGAAACAAGCTGCTTTCATTTTGAATAGGGTTCCATCAAAAACTGTGGAAACGACACCATATGAGATATAGACCGGGAAGGGTCCTAGATTGTGTTTTCTCAAGATATGGGGTTGTGAGGTGTATTTTAAACGTTTGACATCTGACAAACTCACACCCAAGTATGATAAGTGTTTCTTTGTGTGGTCTCCTAAGGAAACTAAAGGATACTTCTTTTTATAAGCAGGATAAAAACAAAGTGTTTGTTGCCCGTAATGGTGTCTTCTTGGAGAAAGAGTTTCTTTCCAAATGAGTCGGTGGGAGCAAGGTGCAACTCAAAGAGATTCGGAAAGCATCTAAAAATGTTTCAACTCATGCTAAACCTCTACAGGATGAACAAAATGTTGTTGAACCTGTAGATGAAGCATCACCCCACGAAGAGCTAAAAGGCCATGTCAATTGCCTATAAGGTATGGGCATGACGTATTATTGTTGAATAATGATGAGCCTAAAACTTATTCAAAAGCGACTATGGACCTAGACTCTGAGTCGTGGCTTGAAGCCAAGAGATCTGAGATAAAGTCAATGTATGATAATCAAGTTTGGAACTTGGTTGATCTACCTGATGGTGTTAAAACCATTGAGTGCAAATGGATTTTTAAGAAAAAGATATATATGGATGGAAATGTTCACATTCATAAGGCACGACTGGTCGCGAAGAGTTTCAGACAAATTTAAGGTATTGATTATGATGAAACCTTCTCGCCCGTCGCTATGCTCAAGTCTATCCGGATCATTCTAGCTATTGCTGCATATTTTGACTATGAGATATGGCAAATGGATGTCAAAACAGCTTTCCTAAATGAAAACCTAAGTCAGAATGTGTACATGATACAGCCTGAGGGTTTTGTCGATCCAAAGGAAGTTGGAAAGGTATGCAAGCTTAATAAGTCCATCTATGGATTAAAGCAAGCATCTCGTAGTTGGAACATTCGTTTTGATGAAGTAGTCAAAGGGTTTGACTTCATCAAGAACGAAGAAGAACCTTGTGTTTATAAGAAGGTTAGTGGGAGCAAACTTGTGTTTCTGATATTGTATGTGGATGACATACTACTGGTCAGAAACAACATTCCTATGCTTGAATCTATTAAAACTTCATTGAGAAATAGTTTCTCTATGAAAGATTTAGGAGATGTAGCATACATTCTTGGTATAAGGATCTATAGAGATAGATCTAAGAGGCTAATTGGATTAAGTCAAGATGTGTACATCGACAAGGTGTTGAAACGGTTCAACTTGCAAGATTCCAAGAAAGGTCTCTTGCCCATATTACATGGTATTAATCTTAGCAAGACTCAGTATCCTATGACCACTTATGAGCGAGACAAAATGAGTAGAATCCCACATGCTTTGGCTATAGGATCTATCATGTATGCCATGCTGTGCACGCGACCAGATGTGTCATATGCTCTAAGCATTACAAGCAGATATCAGTCAAATCCAGGTGAAGGTCACTCGATAGCATTCAAGAATATCCTTAAGTACTTAAGAAGGACTAAGGATGAATTCCTTGTATTTGGTGGTGAGGAAGAGCTGGTCATAAATGGTTACACCGATGCTGGTTTTCAAACCGACAAGGATGACTACAGATCGCAGTATGGGTTTGTGTTTTGTTTGAATGGAGGAGCAGTAAGTTGGAAAAGTTCCAAGCAAGGAACAGTTGCTGATTTTACAACAGAGGCTAAGTACATTGCCGCTTCGGGAGCTGCAAAAGAGGCCATATGGATTAGAGAGTTCATTAATGAACTGGGTGTGGTTTCGAGTGCTTCCAGTCCAGTGGATCTCTATTGTGATAATAGTGGAGCCATTGCACAAGCTAAGGAGCCTAGATCGTATCAAAAGTCCAAACACATACTTCGACGATATTACATCATTCGTGAGATCGTTGAAAGAGGTGATGTGAAGATATGCAAAGTGCGCACAGATTTGAATATTACTGATCCGTTGACAAAGCCTCTCCCGCATCCTAAGCATGGGGCACACACAAGAGCTATGGGTATTTGATACCTATATGATTGACTTTAGTGCAAGTGGGAGATTGTTGGTGATATGCCCTAGAGGCAATTATAGAGATGATTGTATCACATCTATGTTTATGAGTTATTGAATAAATGTTATTCTGTTCCTTCAATGAATCATTAGTTATATAGATCAACGAGTATGTGACTTGTTCGTGAAACTCTTCAACTTATATGATGTTGTTCTAAAAGTTTCTCTAGTCGAATGTCACTGGTCGGAACACCAGTGACTCTACGACCAGCACATGTATTGAATGATGACCATGTTTCACCAGTCATGGATATGGGGATATCGAATCAATAGTGTGAACACATGTTAGAGAACATGGGGTTGGATAGACCCATCTTGAGACACTACTGAGATTGTTATGATTCTATGTGTTATTAGTTGGTCTCAAGCAATAATGATGTATAATCCTTAGACCTGATATCAGCATGGTTTCCTACATGTGTAATAGCACTCTTAGACGTTGCCAAATGCTACTCGTAACTGGGTAGTTATAAAGGTAGCTTTCGGGTATGCTATAAAACATGCGGAGGGATGTGACTGGTCGGATATGGGATTTGCCCATCCTAACATAATGGGAGAGATATCTCTGGGCCCCTCGAAGTGGTCGGGTAAAGAAAGTGCATGGCCATACCACTCATGGTCAAAGAGTTTGACCACATAAGGTTATCCGATACTCGATCGAGAAAGTATTGAACAGTCCATGGATGACATATATCTCACCTGGAGTTCAAACATGATATCGTGAGGCAAAGGGAGAATACATGAGTAGGAGTTACTGATTAGTCGTACTTAAGTGTTAACTGGTTGTAAGGAGTTACGAGCTGGTCGTACCTAAATATGAATTGGTCATGATGAGATAGGAGCTTGTCGTAAGTGATGAGGACCTGGTCGTAGATCATATTGCATTAAGGTTCGTCCGATATAATTTGTGTGTATTTGGGAATCGTTATGTCCTGCTAAGGACCGCTACGACTCATGATTGGAAAATGGTTTTTGAGTCACAACCGACTACGCATGAACCTAATGGGTCACACACTTAACGGGTTATAACAAAATGTGTTCAGATAGGATCCATCATGGGCACTATATAAGGAGATGCTTGAGGCTGTTGGGACACACACTAGACGCGAGCGACGTGAGTTACTCCACCAAAAACCTAGCCACCATCTTCCCAAGAGAGCCCCGCCGTACGACTTGGTGCTAACACACCGGCATTCGGTTGTTCCTTCCCTAGACGTGTGGATATCGTAGAGGCGCTACTGTGGTTGCTGTTGCCCTTGAGGACGATCCGCAATCTTCACAAGGAACTGCTGGAGGAGACGATTAACTCGCAAGGGCGTTAGACTACGACCTCTATATCGACGTGCACTTCGTTGGACCAGGCTGCTCCAACTAATCTTCTGTTGCACTGCGCGTCTGGTGGTAACGATCTATGATCATCTACTTGCTTGGCATCCTGGTTTACGTGGTAGAATTTTTTGAATTATTGCTATCGTAGCCTACTCATATCCCTTCGCAAGGATATGTTTTATGCTTGTTTGAATAATAGCAAGGAGATTCCCCAATATCATGCTAAGAATAGTTAGGATTTCCATAACAATATGACATTCAATTAATTCGTTTCATGAGAAATAAAAAGGAATACTAACGTGGATTAGATCACGCTGTGCACACTTGCAAATCTACGGTATTTATTTTGCCAAACGCCCTAGAGCCAGCCGCCTCCTTCAAAGCACCCGCATATCAAAGATAGATCTCACTACAGACAAATCTGTCAGGATGACCAGATATTTATTGGTGCCTCGATAGATCTGAGTGTGGTGAGACCTATCTCTCATATCGTCTATGTAACATGAGGTGATGAGACAGTTGCCACGGCATACTTCATCAAACCTAACACACTAGAGTTCAAAAGCCATGGCGCTAGGAGAGCACTAGGTAATTATACAATCTAGTGTGTCAAGTTCGATGAAGTAGGCTGTGGCTGCTGTCTCATCCTCCTCATGCTACGTGGATGACCCCCCGAAAAGAAAATCATGCTTCGTGGTGGGCTTGGTTTCTTTCTTAGGTGTAGTCGCCGTCTTCTTCAAAGCAGCCGCATATCAGAGACAGATCTATCATTATCACAGACGATTTTAAACACAAATGGTCTCTGATTATCCTATTATGATAGACAGGTATATTCTAGAACAGTCTATGATACCTATCATAGACGGTTTTTGTTTAGAACCATTTGTGATACATATCATACATGGTTTTATTTTAGATCCGTCTATAATACATATCACAGACGGTTTGTGCAACTAAACCGCCTATGATAGTTCTATCTATAGCTAAAAAATGTTTAGTTAACATGTTCAACATAGATAGTAACTTCCACGTGGCCAGTTGCTTCTTATTACAAAAGATTTTCTTAAAACAGTCTGTGTTAAGTATCACTAAAACCGCTAATTTTACGACAAGTAGTTCAACACCTGTGCAAAGAACTTGGCGTACTCATACCTAATCCTACAATCATCGCTGCAGAAGACGATGTAGTCATCCCACCCTTCTGTCACGCCGCAGCCGGTGCTTGTGCACCGTTGGCCGTCCTCCGATAATGCCCACACCCATCCCAACAGCCCACCCATCTTCTTCCACGTCACCTCCTGGACCACGTCCGCAGTGAGCCTCTGGCACCGCCTGCACTCCCGGTTGATCCTCTTGGCCATCATCTGCCGGCTCGTCCTTGATCTGGCTGATGTATTGCTTTCCAACGTTGCGCTCCTCGCCGGCCGTGTAGAGGAGGAGACCGAGCATGTAGGGCACGGCCTTGTGGCCAGCGACGGCCTCCCGTTAAAGGAACATGAGGCCACGCTGCATGTTCTAGTACGCAAAGACAAGCTTGAGGCCAATGATGAAGCAAGCCTCCGGATTGCCGGTGTCAGCCAGGTGGTTAACGACGGTGAGATAGCATTCATTGTCCAACTACTTCATTGCCTCCTCCCACTCCAGCACCATGTGCCTCCCCACAGCACGCTCCTTGGATGCCTTGTACATGGCCTTGTAACTCCAATATATGCATACACAATTCAAGACGTCTGAATTACTCCATAAGAGAAAATTAAATGGCCAAATTAAGGGCATTATTCCTAGTAAGATTAGTGACAAGTTTCTCTAGTCAAATTAAAAGACTAACATGTAATCATGCATGGATTGGTTGCCGCCACAAACAGTATTATGTATTTTTACAGGTATATAAATACGTACGTTGCTCATAGGCTGTAGAGGTCAGCCATGGGCTGAGGAGAGCTCACGGTCATGAGGCTGACGATGTTGATGACGACATCATGAGGAAGAGCGACGGTGATCGCTGACCTCCTTGCCTTGGTCCTCGCCATCATGCTTTGTGTGCTCACCATGGCACGCGACGGTCTGTTAGTTTTCAATACCATAGCGATCGAGTTTTTTTAACTCTACTGGTTGTTGATTGAGGGTGCGAAAGTGTCGGGACCCAGAATTACGATTCTGGAACCCTCTGTGTATACTGCACTAGTCCAGGATCACGCTAGTGCACACAGGGTTAACACAGGTAAATATCGATCCACACAAGCGATAATTAAAGTAAACGATTAGTTTGAATAACAAATAAGGGTTTTGACCTTATGGTCGAGTTTACACTTATTAAGCCACGCGAGGCTAACAGAGAAATAAAGCGGAATGAGCGGAAAACTCAGCGTAGATCCCACCAATTCACCACAGGCAACCAAGCGGGATCCGGACCTTAACGAGCGATCGACCTTCAACGAACTCCTCCTCAAAGCGGCGTAGACTCCTCCATACAGAGGTTTGGGCGCAAGTTTTACAACAAGCGTGAGTACACAACCGTACTCGCAAATCATACCACAGAATGCAATGTATAGATGCGAGCTTATTCCAAAGAAAAGGCTTACGTGGTTCTTTTGCATAAAAGCAACATTTGCAATTGAATACGATAATAGATTGAAAGCATAAATCAAACAAATAGACAATATTAATTTATGATTGTTTCCACAAAGACACACAACTAAACAGATTATTTCACATAGCCATATGATTGAGATCACACGGCTCCCATTCCCACATTTTATAAAAACTAACCCTTATGTGAAATCACCGAGCATGTCCATGACCGAGGACGCGGCTATTCGAATAGTTTGATTAACACTCTGCAGAGGTTGTACACTTTACCCACAAGATACAACTAGTGTAGCAAGCACCAATCGTAACAAAGCAGTTCGAAACTTCATCTCAACATTGACACTCTCGATGTGCTTACAAACCGTTATACATATCACATAGCCCATGCATAACACACATCGTTGGGCGGGGACGACGAATCCTCCGTGATGCAACTACCAAGTAGTCACACCTCCACCCTATCACATAGCCTAACCTATCCACCTGAACATCAATGCTGAGAATCCATAACTTACTAAGTTAGGCCCGTCCCATACCAGGCATGTGGTCGTACTGTAAGGCTCAGTTCAATGGCGCACAAAGTTAAGTCCTTAATTGACCAAGGCAAGACTTCCATTTTCTAACTAAGCCACACAGATTATCGTTCCCATCACATAGTCCACCATGTCACACAGTCTCCACCACTTGCCTCAGTCTAAATCCTTTACCACCCAGTTGGTTTTAGTGCAACACATGCCATCACAAAGTAATAACATACAGCACACAGTTTTACACAAAGTTCCATAGTCACTTAGTCATAATTGATATTTGCAACTTACATGAGATGATGACTCGTAGCATGGCTAAGCAATTGTACTCGCATCTAACCAACCCACGTTGGTGCTATAATATTACCAACTAATAACCAATCTAGGGTGACAAGGAATTATGACATACAAGGCCAAGGTGTGATAACAATTTGGATAATAACTATGCCCAAAGCATTTAAATAAATAATTAAACTATCATGCAATAATTTAACACAAAGTAATTTGAAAACTGGGTTCAAGATGATCAAAGGTATGACTTGCCTTGGAAAAGGTCTATGTACTGATCTTGATCTTGGGGTGCTCCTTCTTCCACAAAATTCCCCAACGATCGACGTCTACTACATAAGCGAGACACAAACAAACAAAACAAATAAATAACAGAGGCAAAACAAACTCCAAAAATTAAATAAAAATCTCAGATAAATAGATCTTGAATTTAGACAGATTTAGGAATTTGAATGGGCTCAATCGAGTTAGGATGCAAAAGTTATGAGCTTTGGAAGATTGGAAATCTAAAGAAACCTAATTCGATTTTGGAATTTCCGAATTACTTTTCTATTGAAAAATCGGATTATTGCGCAATCTCGGCGTCATCCGAGGACGTTGGACGGATGAAAATCGGCACGACGGTGGGTCCCACTGTCGGTGACTCGACTCACGTGTGGCCGGGTCTACCGAGCCTCGGGTGGGACCGGTGGACCATGCCGCGTGGGCGCGCGTGGATGCCGAGCGGGGCTCCACGCGACGACACGAGGGCACGGGCCGGCGCGGCGAGGTGGCGGCGAGGTGGCGTACCACGCCGGACCGACGGCGGCGGCGGCTCGGGGACCGATAGCAGCGGCGAACGGCTCGCCGGCGAGGTGAGTGGTACCAACGTGTAGCCCTTGCTGTGCGAACCTAATGAAGTAGAGTGGGTGGTCGGGGACAGCGGAGGTGGCCGTGGCGAGGTTCAAGCGGCGAAGTTTCGGTTGTTGTCGGACGGCGGCTCGTGGGTTCCGCAAAGTGGATGGCACCGGAGATTGCTTATGCTCGTGCGATCTTGGTGAGTGCGATCGGCGAGCTACGGGCAGCGATGGCGGCGGAAGAGCTCACCGGAGTTCTCGCGGTGAAAACCCTAGAATCGGCGGGGGCGGCGCGCAAGGTTCTCGGGTTACGGGTTTGGGGTTTACGATGCGGGAGAGCGATCCTCGGGGCCTTTATAGGGTCGGGAGGAGGCTGAGAGAGGCGGCGGCAAAAACCTAAAAGGAGTCCGGGCGAACACGAGCTCGATTTCGATTTTAAACCAGATTCGGATATGATTTTCTGGCAATAAGTGCGGTTGAGATGGGGATAAGATTTGCACGTTTTCTAGAAAGGTTTTAAAAGGAAGCGTGTTTTGCCGACGGCTCGAGCTTGGAAACATGGCGGCGAGCGCGCCGTCTTGCGAGGACGGCGGCGCGCGGCGAAGACGGCGTGTGGGGCCCACACGTCGATGGAGGCGGCCTTGCGGCGCAGTATTTGGTGGAGATGGGCCGTGACAATGAGCGAAGGAATGGGCGAGTTAAAGAATTCGGCCGAATGGATTTCGAGATTTTAAATAGGTTTTCATTTTAGAAAATACCGAAATTCAAATGGGCAATAGAAAATAGCAAATGAACTCGGAAAAATTCTAGAAAAATCTAGAAAATATATCGAGCACATAGAACCCAAATAAAATAGTTTTGGCTATTGTTCATGTTGGGATTATTCACATTAAATGTTTTTGATTGTAAAGTCCAATATTAAGCTTTTGAAATTAAATTCAAATAAAATTCAAATGGTGAATTTTCCCTACTAACTATTTAAAAGATTTTTAAGCTCGAAAATTGGGATGTTACAAACCTCCCCCTTAAAGGAATCTCGACCCGAGATTCGGGCTAGCTAGAGAAAAGGCTAGGAAACTCGGCTTTGGCTCTTCTTCCGTTCCCACGTTGCTTCTCTTTACGAGTGGTTGCTCCTTTGGACCTTGCAAAAGCGAGCAGTCTTGCTTACGGTGAGGCGCTCTGCGACATCCAAAATCTTATTGTTGCTCCTTGTAGGTAAGATCCTCCTTCAAGTCAATTGATTCCAACCGGGCTTGCTCTTACGGCACGAAGACACTTCTTCAAGCTGCGAGACATGAAAGACATCATGTACTCGCTAACGCACTGCGGTAGCTCAAGCTGTAAGCAACTTCTCCACGGTGTTCCAAAATCTTGAGCGGACCAACATACCTAGGGCAAGCTTCCCTTTGGCATGAAACCTTTGACACCTCTAAGTGGGGTAACTCGAAGATAAGCGAAATCCTCGGATTCAAAGCGAGATCACGACGACGATTATCGCGATAGCTCTTACGCTGGGTGAGCTATCTTTAATCTTTCTCTTATCATGGCCACTTGCTCTTACGCTTCGAATAATGTCGGACCGCGATCGTCAAATTGTTTCTAACCAATTCAACGGGTCCTCTGTGTGCGGCCATACAAAGCTTCAAAAGGTGACATTTGCGGACTAGCTTGATAAGCTGTTGTTGTATGAAAATTCGCATACGGCGGACTTTTATCCCAACGGGTAGCATTAGCTAGAGCACAAGCTCTCGGCATATCCTCAATATCGATTAACCCTTCGATCGTCCATCACATGCGTGGATGATACGCGATCTTGAAATTGAGATGGTACCCAATGCTTCATGCAAACTACGCCAAAAACGAGAGGTGAACCGAGATCCACGATCGACACTATCTTTTGGGCACACCATGCAAACCGACAATCCTTGCCATGTACAATTCCAAGGCGATCTCACGAGTGCGTGGTTTTGATTGGCAGAAATGGCGACCTTGGTTAGGCGATCGACTATTACGGATCGAATCGTAACCGATTGGGTCTTGGGTAAACCGGTGATAAAATCCATCCCGATTTCCTCCCACTTCCATTACGGAATCTTCGCGGTTGCGACAAACCTGCTGGTCTCGGTGTTCGCCTTCACTTTACGGCGGTGTCGCACAAGGCAACGAACTCTGCGACTTCGCTTCAAATTTGGCCACCAAAATTTAGTCTTAACATCTGGTACATTTGGTACTTCGGGTGAATTGAATACTTTGAGTCATGGGCTTCCTTTAAGATTAAGCGTCTCGGACCATCGATATCCGGTACACGAATCGACCATTAATCAGTATGTCTTGATCATCCTTGGTGAAATCTTTGAATTTTCCTTACGCCATTTTGAGCTTGATATCGACAACACGGGGTCCTTTGGTTGTGCTTCACGAATCGCTTCTCGGGTAGTTGTACCTCCAAGCGGCTACAAATCCCTTGGACACAACTTCTAGCTTTAGCTTCAAATTCTTCATAAAGTTACGGGCAACTTCCTTTACTTCCAAATCATTGCAAGTAACTCTTACGACTTAGAGCATCCGCAACTCGTTGGCTTTTAGGGATGGTAGTGGATTCGAGATTGTAATCCTTGATCAATTCTAACCATCTTCTCTGTCTCATATTCAGATCATTGGGTAAAGATGTACTTGAGACTCTTATGATCGTGTAGACTTCACAGCGATTCCGATGAGGTAATGGCGCCAAATCTTTAAAGCATGCACTCGCGGCTAATTCCAGATCATGAGTAGGGTAATTCTCCTCGTGGGGTCTCAATTGTCTTGACGCGTAAGCAACAGCTCTTCCTTCTTGCATCAGGACACATCCTAATCCTTGACGCGAAGCATCACAATAGATATCGAAATCCTTGCGAATATCCGCAAAATTAGCTGAGGGTGAAGTTAAGCGCTTCTTTAACTCTTGGAAGCTTTCCTCACAGGTGAGTCCAAGTGAACTTTTCTCCTTCTTCAACAATTGCGTAAGAGGCTTAGCAATTGATGAGAATCCTTCGATAAAACGGCGGTAATAACCTGCCATTCCCAAGAAACTGCGAATCTGAGTTACAGTTCTGGGCTGCTCCCAATGTAGCACTGCTTTAACTTTACCGGGGTCAACTGCTACTCCCTCGGCTGTCATCACGTGACCAAGGAAATCCACTTCCTTCTTCCAAAAGTCACACTTACTGAACTTGGCATACAACTGATGCTCTCTGAGTTTTTCCAATATTATCCTTAAATGCTCGGCGTGTTCTTCCTCCGACTTGGAGTACACCAGAATATCATCGATGAATACAACTACGAACTTGTCCAAATATTCCATGAATACTTTATTCATCATGTTCATGAAATAGGCAGGGGCATTAGTCAGACCAAAGGACATGACTAAGAACTCATAATGTCCGTACTGCGCGTTGAAAGCGGTCTTGGTATATCCTTAGGACAAATTTTTATTGGTGGTAACTGATCGCGATCGATCTTCGAGAATAATCCGGCTCCTTTCATCGATCAAGCGGATCATCTATCCGGGTAGTGGGTACTTGTTCTTGATGGTAACCTCGTTGAGAGAACGGTAATCAATACACATCCTCACTTCCATCCTTCTTCTTGACAAACAACACTTGGCGCTCCCCGGCGGCGAACTAGGTCTCACGAAACCTTTCTCAAGAAGGTCTTCTATCTCATTTCTTCATCTCTACCAATTCATGGTGGCATCCGATAAGGTCTCTTTGAAATTGGTGCTGTCCACGGTACTAGGTCGATGACAAACTCAATGTCACGATCCGGTGGCATTCTGGTAATTCTTAGGAAACACATCGGATATTCACCGACCATGGTACTTCTTCTAAGGCAAGGGTCTTGGTCGTTTACTAGCAAATGTCCATCACGGCCCGAGGTGGCTAGAAACTCTACCTTGTTTCCTTTGGCGTCCTCGATTATTCGGCTCTTCGCCACAATCTAGCACGCTTTGTGCTTGGATAACCAATCCATGCCAAGAATGACATCTAGGGTTTGGGTATCTAGGACTATTAGGTTGGCTAGAAACTCAACTCCGGCTATGAGTAACTTAGCTCCTAAACATCCCACTCTAGTACTTAGCTCTGCTCCGGTATTGGACTAACAGAGTATGCTTAAGTTGCATAACTTCCAAATTATTCTTGGTTGCAAATATTCCGAGAAACAAGCGAATGCGAAGCTCGAATCAAACAAAGCGATGCAGTGCGAGTTAACGAAACTTACCGGTACAACGTCCGGTGATTCTGGGCTCCTTCAAGAGTGGCGTGGTTGACACGCCTCGATCACGATCGTGGTGCTCCTCGGCTTGACCCGACAACTTGTGAAGCTCCTTGGTTGATGCACGCGCCGGTGTCTTGGATGGCGTAGCTCCAAGGTTGAAGCGTCTTTCGAGTGATTGTTCCCCTTTGCGGACCTTTGGTTGGCAAAATGTCGGTGGCGGCAGCGTAATGGACCTTTGATGCGTTCTGCTGGTTGCTTCTGGATTGGGGTTGGCAGTGCGGGGTTGCGGAAGTTACGGCGGTGGGCGGGGTGTTGAAGTTGGTGCAGGTGCTCTGAACGAAGTCTGGGGTGGAAACCTGTTGAACTGTGCTTGTTCTTGCCCTCTGTTGTGATTGATGGTTCCCTTGTTGAGCCATCCGGCGTTTGCGGCTATCTTCCAGCTCCTTGCGTTTGTCTTCTAGAACAAAGGCTTTGTTGACCAACTCCTGGAAATCAGGGAAAGTATGGGCGATCAAACTGACTTGCAGTCCAGTGTTTAGTCCCTTCAAAAGCGACTCTGGCGAGCCTTGTCCGTGGCTACATCTTCTGCTGCGTAGCGAGCTAGCTGAGAAAACTTGTTGAGGTAGTCAGACACTGACATAGCTCCTTGCTTGAGAGCGCGGAATTCATCCTTCTTGGATCGATAATTCCTTACGGTACATGATCTTTGGCGGCGGAGAATTCCTCCCAAGTGATATCTGTGGCGTCTCATGGGCGCGAAGTTCTCCACCATTCGGCGGTGCCTCCATCGGTGAGTGGCATACGAACCTTTTCACGGTCGCCGACCGAGTGATCGCGGCTTTCTTTCGATAACACGCGACCAATCGTGCGCTTCCTTTGGAGAGGCGTGTCGAGAAAATGTTGGTGGGCGAGTCCTCATGAATTCGCAAGTTTGGATGGTCCATGGTGACCATGAGCGGTGAGGGCTCCATGCTGGTGATTGTTGTTGTTATTGTTCGGTTGTGCATGGCTTGCATCCGAGTCATCATGGTATTCATCGGTGAGTGCGTGCTGCCATGAAAGCTCAAAGTTTTGCAAGTCAATTGGGGTGCTTGCGGCGAGGCGCTCTCTGCGGTGGTTGCTCATTGCCTCCTGGTGTTGGGTGCAGGAACCACTGCAGCGATCGACGAGTTTGAACCATCCGCGAGGCTCCAAAGGTCGATAAGGTAGCAAGCAAGAGATAAGTTAAGAACTAGCAGGGGTAGGTTAAACCCAACAAAACACGATCAAGAAACTCAAATGAAATACCTTTATTACTTAGGGTCTTAGCATGGTGCACAGATGCCTAAGGGCCTTTGCACTCATACTACGCACACAAAAAGGAACAACGACCTAAGCACACAAAACTACCGCCTAAAGGGCGACTCACTAAACAAAGCGGCTAAGCTTTGGCTGAAACTAAGACCAACTACTCGAAAGCCTCCACAACCATGGCGGCGCTCCCGCGGTGTGGGCTCGGAAGTGAGCCGGCATCTTGGCAACCGATCCGATGCCACAGGCTGGTGCGGCGAGCAGGCGTTCCCGTGCAAGCGGCTCCTCTCGCTCCGCTGCTCTGCATCATCCTCTGCTTCCACTGGACCTTCCTCGGATCTTCTTGAGATCCTCCTCGGTCTTCCTCTTCTTGAGAACTTGGTCGTAGAGGATCTCTTGCGAGTGGCGACCTTCTCTTCGGCTCTTTGTAAGGCTTCATAGACATGATCCAATTCCGTGATAGTCCTCTCCAAAGCTTCCTCTGGGTGGCCACGGCGGGCAAGGTGCATGGCAGTAGCGTTGCTCTCTCATACGTGGGCGGGTAGCGTCTTTGGCAAGTCCACAGTGCACTCAGGGTGGTAACGAAGGCGGTGTCACAAGCTCGTGCGTAGATGTTGCGAATCGTAGCATGGCAGCGCGGCGACTCTGGATACCTTCCAACCAAGTGATCTTCCTCACGAGAGGCGTCGCGGTGGCTCGCCTTGTCGTTCCTCCTGGCGTAGATCGTCAGGCGACAAATCACTCCACGGTTCTGTCCATTCACTGTCCAGTCGTTACCAACGTACAGTGGACGATCAAAACCTCCAAGAACCTGCAACAGCTTCCAAAGCTCGGCAGCGTATCCTCCTGTGCGCTCACCATAGCTCTGAAGACGAGGCATCTGTCAAGACAGACAAACTGGGTAAGAGCAACTTTAGAACAGCGGGGAGAGAAAGGATTATAGCAATAGTTGAGGCGAGAGAGATATGAGGAGAGTTAAGCAATTAATTGACCTTGCAAGTTAATTTTTCCTTTAGAAAATAATTTGGACACTCTAAAGACGGCCAATCTAACTAAGGTCAAGACCTACAGTCAGTATGGCTCTGATACCACCTCTGTCGGGACCCAGAATTACGATTACGGAACCCTGCGTATATCTTGCACTAGTCGAGGATCACGCTAGTGCACACGGGGTTAACACGGTAAATATCGATCCACACAAGCGATAATTAAAGTAAGCGATTAGTTTGAATAACAAATAAGGGTTTTGACCTTATGGTCGAGTTTACACTTATTAAGCCACGCAGGCTAACTAGAGAAATAAAGCGGCGGCGGAGCGGAAAACTCAGCGTAGATCCCACCAATTCACCACGGGCAACCAAGCGGGATCCGGACCTTAACGAGCGATCAGCCTTCAACGAACTCCTCCTCGAAAGCGGCGTAGACTCCTCCATAGTAGGTTTGGGCGCAAGTTTTACAACAAGCGTGAGTACACAACCGTACTCGCAAATCATACCACGAATGCAATGTATAGATGCAGCTTATTCCAAAGAAAAGGCTTCGTGGTTCTTTTGCATAAAAGCAACATTTGCAATTGAATACGATAATAGATTGAAAGCATAAATCAAACAAATAGACAATATTAATTTAACAGATTGTTTCCACAAAGACACACAACTAAGCAGTTATTTCACATAGCCATATGATTGAGATCACACAGCTCCCATTCCCACATTTTATAAAAACTAACCCTTATGTGAAATCACCGAGCATGTCCATGACCGAGGACGCGGCTATTCGAATAGTTTGATTAACACTCTGCAGAGGTTGTACACTTTACCCACAAGATACAACTAGTGTAGCAAGCACCAATCGTAACAAAGCAGTTGAAACTTCATCTCAACATTGACACTCTCGATGTGCTTACAAACCGTTATACATATCACATAGCCCATGCATAACACACATCGTTGGGACGGGACGACGAATCCTCCGTGATGCAACTAGCAAGTAGTCACACCTCCACCCTATCACATAGCCTAACCTATCCACGAACATCAATGCTGAGAATCCATAACTTACTAAGTTAGGCCCGTCCCATACCAGGCATGTGGTCGTACTGTAAGGCTCAGTTCAATGGCGCACAAAGTTAAGTCCTTAATTGACCAAGGCAAGACTTCCATTTTCTAACTAAGCCACACAGATTATCGTTCCCATCACATAGTCCACCATGTCACACAGTCTCCACCACTTGCCTCAGTCTAAATCCTTTACCACCCAGTTGGTTTTAGTGCAACACATGCCATCACAAAGTAATAACATACAGCACACAGTTTTACACAAAGTTCCATAGTCACTTAGTCATAATTGATATTTGCAACTTACATGAGATGATGACTCGTAGCATGGCTAAGCAATTGTACTCGCATCTAACCAACCCACGTTGGTGCTATAATATTACCAACTAATAACCAATCTAGGGTGACAAGGAATTATGACATACAAGGCCAAGGTGTGATAACAATTTGGATAATAACTATGCCCAAAGCATTTAAATAAATAATTAAACTATCATGCAATAATTTAACACAAAGTAATTTGAAAACTGGGTTCAAGATGATCAAAGGTATGACTTGCCTTGGAAAGGTCTATGTACTGATCTTGATCTTGGGTGCTCCTTCTTCCACAAAATTCCCCAACGATCGACGTCTACTGCATAAGCGAGACACAAACAAACAAAACAAATAAATAACAGAGGCAAAACAAACTCCAAAAATTAAATAAAAATCTCAGATAAATAGATCTTGAATTTAGACAGATTTAGGAATTTGAATGGGCTCAATCGGAGTTAGGATGCAAAAGTTATGAGCTTTGGAAGATTGGAAATCTAAAAGAAACCTAATTCGATTTTTGGAATTTCCGAATTACTTTTCTATTGAAAAATCGGATTATTGCGCAATCTCGGCGTCATCGAGGGCGTTCGGATGGGATGAAAATCGGCCTGACAGGTGGGTCCCACCTGTCAGTGACTCGTCACGGTAGACTGGGTCTACCGAGCCTCGGGGCTGGGGACCCGGTGGACCATGCCGCGTGGGCGCGCACGTGGATGCCGACGGGGCTCCACGCGGACGACACGAGGGCACAGGGGCTGACGCGGCGCTGAGGTGGCGGCGAGGTGGCGTACCACGTCGGACCCGGCGGCGGCGGCTCGGGGACCGATGGCAACGGCGAACGGCGGCTCGCCGGCGAGGGTGAGTGGTACCAACGTGTAGCCCTTGCTATTGCGAACCTAATGAAGTAGAGCTGGGTGGTCGGGGACGACGGAGGTGGCCGGCGGCGAGGTTCAAGCGAAGTGCTTGGTTGTTGTCGGACGGCGGCTCGTGGTTCCGGCAAAGTGGATGGCACCAGGAGATTGCTTATGCTCGTGCGATGCTGGTGGTGCAGTCGGCGAGCTCTGGACGGCAGTGACGGCGGCGGAAGAGCTCACCGGAGTTCTCGCGGTGAAAACCCTAGAATCGGCGGGGACGGCGGCGCAAGGGTTCTCGGGTTCTGGGGTTTGGGGGTTTCTGATGCGGGGAGAGAGGCGATCCTCGGGGGCCTTTTATAGGGGGTCGGGAGGGTGCAGAGAGGCGGCGGCGGCAAAAACCCTAAAAAGGAGTCCGGGACGAACACGAGCTCGATTTCCGATTTTAAACCAGATTCGGGATATGATTTTACCGGCAATAGGTGCGGTTGAGATGGGGATAAGATTTGGCACGTTTTCTAGAAAGGTTTTAAAAGGAAACGTGTTTTGCCGGACGAAGCTCGAGCTTGGAAACATGGCGGGCGGGCGCGCGCGCGAGACTAAGCCGGCGCGGCGAAGACGGCGTGTGGGGCCCACACGTCGATGCGAGGCGGCGGCCTTGTGGGGCGGCGGGTGGAGATGGGCCGTGACAGCGGCGAAGGGAATGGGCGAGTTAAAGAATTCGGCCGAATGGATTTCGAGATTTTAAATAGGTTTTCATTTTAGAAAATACCGAGAATTCAAATGGGCAAATAGAAAATAGCAAATGAACTCAGAAAAATTCTAGAAAAATCTAGAAAATATATCTGAGCACATAGAACCCAAATAAAATAGTTTTGGCTATTGTTCATGTTGGGATTATTCACATTAAATGTTTTTGATTGTAAAGTCCAATATTAAGCTTTTGAAATTAAATTCAAATAAAATTCAAATGGTGAATTTTTCCCTACTAACTATTTAAAAGATTTTTAAGCTCTGAAAATTGGGATGTTACAGAAATATATGATCATTCTTTTTAAATATGTCACAAACCGAGACGAAGAGATCCATCGTAACGTCGGTGCACGCGACGAAGGGACGCATCACGCGGGAGCCGAAGCGGCTTGAACATATCATAGACGGTTATGTTTAAAAATCGTCTGTGATAATTATGTAATTATCATAGTTGGTTTTTTCCACTAAACTGTATGTGATAGTTCCTTCTATAACTTGTATGACTTGTTCTGTTTTTTGGTTAGTATCAAGAGTAAATATGTATGACATAAAAGACAGTAAGATAAACATGTTATTCAGTAAACATGTTCAACATAGATAGTAACTTAACTTCAAACTGGATTTTTTTAATCATTTTTTGTATTTATATATTGCCAAACAGCGTGGCTAGTCGCTTCTTACAAAAAAAATTTAAAAAGTAGAAATAATAAAAGATCAAATTTTTCTAGCGGCCTAAGTAGCCTGCTATCCCAAATTGACTGCTATCTCCATTATCAAAACTTCATAGGCGACGTCAATGGCATCGGAGGGTTCAGGATCAGTGCGGGTAGCTTGAAACACTTCTAACCGTTGACGCGATCGTTCGATAGTCACCCAAAGACGTTGTGACTCAAGAACCAAGTAGAATTACGCCCATAGGCTCTCTTCTCTTACTTGAGGGGTGTTGGCTTGGTCGACTCGGTCACCCACTACCTCGATGTCACATTCCAAGTGACGGTAATCCTCCTATAGACGTTTAATGTCGTTGTGGAGGACTAAGTCAATGGCAAGGTTAGCTTGCCGGAAGATGCAGACCACCCGGAAGACACGACGGAGGAGGTCATCAAGACGGCGGAATGTCGCTGTCACATGTCCCGACATAACTTTCGTTGGAGGAGGGAAGACACTGTTAGCACAGTTTCCTTCCGTAGCTTTCGCCAGTGTACGGCCGGCGAGGTGCTCATACAGGATGGCCAGGTAGGCCATCAACACTGGTGTCAGGGGAGAAGATTGGGGAGCCATTTCGTTTGTGCTTGAGAGTAGAGCAATGTGTGAGGAGTACGGTAGTGGATGATCATTCTTATAATAAAACAAGGAGTAACGTTGCCACACGAGACGAGGAGACGCTCGTAACATCGGCACAGGAGACGAAGAGACACATCGCGTGGGAGCCGAAGCGGCATTGAACATATCACAGACACTTCCATCCACAAACCATCTGTGATACAAAATTATCACAGATGGTTTGTAACATCCCAATTTCGGGCTTGTGTTTCAAATGTAAGAAAATGAGTAGAAATTAAAACTTTTTCTTACATCATGTATTTCTTGTTGTACTGAACAGTTCCTGTACAAGACTTATGGAAATACAAAGTCACAAGTCTGTTTATTCACATCTTGGTCCTTCAAAAACATTCTTGTCAAATATTATGATCATCTTCTGGAAATATTTATCCTAAGTTCTTGGGATGGTATGTGACCCCTTTTAAAAATTTCACAATTTTTAGAAATTGTTTGAATATTTCTGGAGGTCAGTCAAACCCAATTCAATTCTGGTCAAACTGTGGACCAGCACCTGGTGGAATTTTTGGAGGAAAAAGTATAGCACAAAAATTTCTGCAAAATTTACACAAGGTCAATAACTCAGCTAGTAAGCTCCTGTAAAAATTTCATAATTTTTGGAGTAAGTTTGCTACCTCAAATAAATCCCCAAACTTTAGGCTAGTTTGAAACTCAAATTCAGGTCTGAGTCTGACTCGGACTCGAGTCAGACCCAGCCATTGGACTCGGTCGGGCCAGCCGCCCAGACCTCCTCGGGCTCGCCTCCCTTCAGCCGTTGGATTCCCATCCAGTGCCCCAGACCTCCCCACCGATCTCAGCGCTTCGGGGTGGTCCAGGCCCTTGGATCTTCATCCAGTGGTCGACGACCTCCCCTGGACCTCCCCGTGCGCTCGGACCTCCACTGCCTCGGGTGATCAGGGACATCCAGGACCACCCCGATTGCATCAGGGACGTCCAGGACCTCCCTCGTCCCTATTTTTCTTCCACCCGAGTTCCCTGAGGTCTGGTCGTCATGGTTTTCACGCACCCATGAGTGTGTCAGGGTCAGAGCAGTTGGGAGCAGTGGCCTGTCACTTTTTGGTCCTTCCCAACGTCTCTTTCTGCCATGCATTAATTGTGCCAGAAACTTTGCCCTAAAAGAAGTCATCCCCTACTGCCTTGTCAAATCTAGCAGGTCCATAGCAAGAGCATGGACTTTGCTCACAGTAGACCTTGCCCACGCCATTACCGAGCTCCCAGGCTATGAATAGCCTGAGACCTCCTTTCCCTTTTTCTTTCTCAACTCTTAGTAGTGCTTGAACTCTTTCAGTTGTGAGCTGGGTCTCAAACTCGAGCACCCAAGAACACCACCTTTTAGACCACCATTGTCGGGCTTGGGAGCTCCTTGAAGCCATCCGAGCTCCAGTGGTTCCATCGAGTTCTTGGCTTATCATTCTGCCATCTTGTCCACCTCGAGCTGTCTCTAACTTGGTTTGGTTAACCATCGTAGAGGACGACAAGTTGGGGGATTGCTCTTCGTGGTCGAGATTGCCTTCTTCCTCCTCGCCGGCGAGCACTTCATCGCCGGACTTCCTCGGCCGTCTCCAAGCTCCTCCGACCACCTTGGTCCCCTCTCTGCCCTCAGGTGCCCTTTTCTTAGCTTGGTCTTTGCGTTTTCTAGTCGTCGTAGAGCTCGGTTAGTTTTCGTAGTTTTGCCGTATTGCACTCCTAGCCTATCTCCGTCTCACCGACGTTCCAGGCCGTCGCTGCCGTCGAGGGCACGTCCTTTAGGTTCTTGACGTTATTTAGAACTCAACCTTATCCTTGGTTCCCGCCGGCGAGCTCCCCATCGCCGGCGGTGAGCTCGTTTAGATGCTCGGGCTTTTGTCGCGTAAGATTCGGACAGCCACTGTAGCAATCATGAGCATTTATTGCTGTCGGAATAAGCTCCCATTATCGTTCGGTAAAACCCCACCCAAACCTCCCCGCTCGACCTCCTAGAGAAGATCTGGCCGTTAAAGACCTCTCTGTGGTTAATCTTAGCCGTCGGACCTCTTCTCGCACGTTCGCAAAGACCTCCCTCCTTAGGACCTCCCCCTAGTTTAATCTCAACCGTTAAGATCACCCCCGGTTCGATCTGTGCCGTTGGATGTTTTCTATGAAAACTCTTAGTCACATGACCTCTTTAGAGCAGATCTGAACCGTTCAAGACCTCCTCTGGTAGATCCTAACCGTCTAGGACCACTCTGGTTAAATCCTAGCCATTTAGATCTTCCCCCGTGCGCAAAAGACCTCCCCTTGGTCATTTTGCAAAGACCACCCCTAGACCACCCTCGGGGTCCTCTTTGTAAAAAGCCACCCTGGTCTTTTACAAAGAAAACCCCGCTCAGGACCTCTTAGGCTCAATCCTAGCCGTTCACGACCTCCCTGGATTTAGATCTGAGTGTTAGATCCCCTTTGTAAAGTCCTTAGTCTCAGGACCTCCCTCCGCGTCGATCTGAACCGTTTAGGACCTCCCTAGGCCTAATCTGAGCCGTCCAGATCTCCTCCCTTTAAAACCCTGTCGCATAGGACCTCCTCGGTTAACTCCCAACCGTTCAGGACCTCCCCCGTGAGATCTTGACCGTTAAGGACCTCCCTCGCTTGATCTTGACCGCCCAGGACCTCCTCGGTGAAATCCCCACTGTTCAGGACCTCCCTCTGGAGATCTAGACCGTTGAAGACCTCCTCCGTGAGATCTTGGCCGTCCAGATCTCCCTCCGTAGATCTAGCCTTCAGACCTCCCTAAGTTTTGTTAAAACCCACTAGGAATGTACTGTAATATAGAATAGGTCTTCATATGATCCTTGCCACTGAAATTAATGATCTACTAGTTTTAGAATTTAGAAAAATCATAACTAATTCATTTCAACTCCAAATTGTGCAAACTCAGTTTTTCTGTTGTTAGGATGACCTTATCTACCTACCATAAAAATTTCAGGTTCCAGATCATTCTAGAAATTTTTGTCATGAACAGTAACCGAAATTAATTTAATTAGGATTTTTCAGGTTGAGAGAACTTAGTTTAGCCATAACTTTTTCATGCTAAGTCCAAATGAAGTGATTCTTGTTTCTAAAATTGTCTAAAATCAACCTCTAGCTGCTGTAGAAATTTCATGGGATTTGGATGTTCTTTGCTGTTGAGTTCCTTTTGGGTGTTCTTCGTTCTTATTGGTTTTATCACCTTTTCGCGTTAGGTTCCGAAGAATTTATTGAACCTGAGCACTCCCCTCTGCAGCAAGACCTATCCTAGCAAGACAAGCAGTTTGATCATTTTAATCCCTGTATTTTTAAGTATTTATGTTGTTTGCAAATTCTATGTATGCATTGCTAGTTTGTGTTAAACTATTGTCGTTAGTTTACCTAGTAGATGCATTTCCTTAGGCAAATGATTATCCTCTACTACCATGAACCTAGGTATTGCTGTGATTTAGAGTTCGTGGATGAGCTCTTGTCACTTAGTAGTTGGCGAATTAATCGCTTAGCCATGCTTAGCTTCCGGTAGAAATGGGCGGTTATCGACTTGTCGATAACCTTGATCACATAAAACTTATTATGATTTATGATTTCAGCTTTGTGCCATGTCTACTTATGAAAACTAAAACTGAAAACAAAATGATTTAGACTTGGGCACAATGGTAAGATGGTGTGATTTTGGGTGTGACTCGAATGGTGCCCGGGTCAACAAGGACCGAACATTTTGTTACACTAAACCAAGCATTTTAGCGTGCTAACCACACTAGAGGGTATGTGACCTCTCTTGACTTAGTACTTTGACGTGTATTGGCTTCGGGTCGCAGGGAGTCGCAGGAGGGATGGTGATGGGAGCATTGTAGTGTACGAAAGACTTCACCCGTGATGGGATTTGTTGTCTTTCGGCTTGCAATGTAAGCGTATGGGTTTCTATCCATACGAGCGGCTCGTAGTTAATGCACAAGATTGGAAACGTCTCGTAGGACTTAGCCGTGCCGGCATACCTTCGGAAGTATGCTTGGTGGTTTAAAGGTGGTCTGAAGTGTGGGTACATTGGTACACCCCTGCAGGGTTAAAACTATTCGAATAGCCTCGTCCTAGGTTATGGACACGCTTGGCAAGGTCTTTCAAGAGTTAGACTACAACCTTTTAATTAAAACTTGATGGGTGGTACGAATCGGGGATTCGTGCTATGTTGTGGTGACTATTGGGGTAGTCACTTTCAGGTGGTTACTTGTATTTATTATTAATTCGCTGTTATAATCAACATCAAAACAGATTTGCAAACTTGCTTGTAAATGTATTACATTATTGCAAATAAAGTTGGCTTTGTGCAAAATGAGACATATAACCTCCACTTAAATAAGCCTGCATGTAGCATATGAATAGGTCTGCTATTCCACACGTCAGTGTTGCGAGTACCTTGTGTACTCATTGTTTTTGCTTAAATGTAAATTGTTGCAGAGGAAGAAGGTGAGCTTGAAGGGCCTCACTTTTGTGAGCTTTGTTGTGGTAGCTTGCGGGGCGACTAGCTTGGCGGCCCGGTCGGTTGCCTTGTGGGTTGTGTGGCTAACCGGTCGACTTTTGTTCTAGCCATCTTATGGCGCTTTTGCTTCCGCTGTCATTCTTGTATATTGTGTCATTTGGCCGGTCGGCTCTTTTGTAATAACTTTACTTTATGTATGTCGCTGTCGAACTTAGTGATAAGTGTTGTATGGAAATGATGTATAATTTTGTGATGATGAGCATGTGCTGCAATTCTGGGAAGCACATGTCCATCGAGGCTTTGGATATTTGATTAGTAATGCTAGAACCATATGGAGGTTAAGTATTACTAGTTAAATATTCCGGGTCCTCACATGGTTATTATTAAGAACCGTCTATGAATTATCACAGACTGTTATATTTAACAACCGTCTATGATGATCAGTTGTATCACAGACGGTTCTTGTTAAAATCCATCTGTGATACTTCACAGACATTTTTTAACATAAACCGTCTGTGATATTACCTCTTCACATATGGTTTTTAACGTAGCCAGTAATACAGACGGTCGCTAAACCAAAACCGTATGTGATTGTAGTAAATACTGATGATTTCGGTCAACTGTCTGTGATGATGCGTCCAGTATAGACCTTTTTGTAGTAGTGCTAGTTCTTTATCCTATAAGGGTTTTTGATAAACTACTGAGCATAGAAGGAAATATTCATTGATGTATGAATATCAAAACCTCTTCAACTAAAAGAACAACATCTTACCCATTTTGTTCTTTTTTAGATGTCGTTTTAGAATACGTGCAATCAACTTTTTAAAATGTTGGCTACTAAAGTACACAAAGGTATTTAAATTTGTCATGATAAAAATGATATCACTAGGTTTGTCATCAAAATTATTTATTATTATTATATCTCTAATATTTTTTACAGTTTTGCTAAACAACATTCGACTGTTTTCTCTTGTCAAAATAGTCAAATTTTCATCCATCCGATATGCTTTGGAATTTGTAATTCTTCTTATCTGATAAATTGCGTCCGAATTTATTATGATTTTTTCTTCAGAACATAACAGGTTCACCACATTGCCGTATTTTGTTGGTATAGAATTTTATTTTTTGTCTTTGGTGTTGCTCAATCTCTAAAAGCATATGTTAGATTTTGAATGATGCGATGGAAATATGGGTTATTAAGGCTTACGAGAATAAATATAGTGACTAAGAGCTAAAATTATATAAATAATTTACTGTAATTTATGTATAATGATGTTGTAAATGAACTAAAATTTGACTGTTTTGGGCCGAGAAAACAGCCGAATCTTGTATAGACAAACCATATTTTTACTAACATATAAAGAAAAATTAATGGTTAAACATGTATATTGAAAACTGTGTCGATATTCAAAATGACAAGTAAAAAAGAAAATAGAACTAATCAATTAAGAGTAGCCCCTCGATCATGGATCCAAGTAGATGAGCAGAAAACGAGCGGCCATGCATGCATTTGAGCAGTGGTAACAGATGAGCAGATAGCCATGAGATACGTACGCATGGTTCATAAGCTTAAACATTGGAACTTCACCTACTCATCTTGATCCACTGTAAACACATCTTCAAATATACTAATTAATGACTTTATTTATATTAATCAGTCCCCTTAGTAAGTGACCATATGGTACCAGCAAGTACTTTATACTCTTTTACCCTTTCCATGTGTGCAAATTATGGATCTATTGGTCCAATGATGTTCTTGGTCTAGTACTAATCGCCTACTTCTTGTGCCGTGCCGTTAATATGTTAACATGCAAGCAAAGTAGCTAGTTTTGTTCCGCGAGATCTTGTGCGTGCTTGAACTTTATTGCTTTATCCGGTTGTTTCTATTTCTACCTTTGCTTTCTTCCTATAGTCAGCCACGTCTTGAGCGTGCCAAGAGCCACTATACGCAGAGGGTACTATCTTTTCAAAAAGACGTCCAGCATAGAAGGAAATCTAGTAGTAAAGTTGAAGGTATCCGAATCTCATTTGTCACGTTCACATAGCCCATGATAGGATAAAGCGTTGGCCGTCAAGAAAACACGGCTTCCATCTACTTTTCTAGAAGCCTTCCTTGTCTCACCTGTACATAAGTCGAAGTGAAAAGAGTTGCAGTATCTCCTCTCAAATTTTTTTCTAGAGTGTAGTATCCTCTTAATGAATATAGTATTGATAAATAACTATTCCGTCGATCTTCGTGAACCAGGACTTGTTCAACTACAACTTGAAATTGTAAAGAAAAGCAAACAAGGAAACTCACACTAAAGTTCCTCTCATGTTTAGTCTCGACCTGACGACCTGACCAGAGATATATATGTATTTGCCGTGAGTTTGAAACACGACAACCCCTGGACTCACTTGGCCTAGTAAAACACGTTCTAGGTATTAAAACTTGGAGGTTGAGTTTTGAAATTTGTAGAATATTACTACAACACAAACCACATGTCGAGAACTTTTAAAATATAATTAAGGCATTTTTTCACTGTCTAGAGATGCTTTTTAAAAACCGCAAAACCGCCTTCCATACATCGTTGTTATGAATAAAGAAACGTTCTATTAAAATGTATTATAAGGGAGTAGAGGCATGCATGCATGCATTACATAATGGCATTAAATTGTGTTACTAGCATAGCATATAACATAAAATAAAATACAGAAAATTGTGGACCCTTGCAAAGGTAAAACATCAAACTTCTCTTAGGCTTGCCGCACTAGCTAGGCACCTTAACCTCACTTGTTTATATGTGTCTTGGAATATTTATATATATATATATATATATATATATATATATATATATATATATTTTAATACATATGAACCACCGAAAGATATGTACATATGTGGTGAGTCAAAAACATCTCAAATAATGTACACAAAAAAAATATTTTAGATGAATTAGAGAGTGTCTCAAAAACATCTCAACAAGATAAAATTATGCATGTGTCTCTAAAACATCTCAAAAATTGTCTCAAAAATATATCAAAAGTAAAAAAAATTGAAGCAATTTTTTTAAAGTATCTCTAGACTATAGAGCTCCTTATTTTAGAGACAAATTGAAAAACACCTCTAAAAAAGTATCTATACATTCTATTTTTTATATACATATAGCACCACCACTGAATTAACTAAAATGGAATATTTAGATTATTTCCACTGCGATTTTGTTGGAATGGATACCTAGGAATTGGCTAATTAAATTCCACCGTATATTTCCACTTTAGTAAAAACAATTGTAATATTGCTGATTTTTCTTTTAACTTCGTCAGTTTGGATCCAAGACTCACTCTTCGGTTCTTGGATCCACATACTTTCACTTTCACTGTTCTCAATCACTCTCACTGTCTCACATATACGTAATACTACCGTGTAGCTGATTGATATAGGAGGGAGGCAGGTATTGATGGTCAGCACATACATACGTAGCAACATGCATATATATATATATATATATATAAAGACGCTCGCGCGCATCGCGAGTACACATGCCGTGTACTTTTCGTGCTTTCTTGCACGCGCGTCACGAGTGCCTCCGATCCCGGCTAGCTCACCACCAACTCCGGAGCTGCTGGCCTACGTACGACTCGGCATCAGGCCAGTTCAGAAAGCATCGTGTTAACATATATAAAGTTTTTGGCTAAACTGTTACGTTTTTAAAGTAAAATAACAAAAAATAGCTTTGCATGAATGAAATAACAAAAATAACATTTTACTGCATGAAAACATTGTGCTAGACCACCTTCTGCGCTCCCCCACGCGATAGGCTGGGAAATCAACCGTCAGACGACGTGGAATACATGGGGAGTGTGGCATGCTGATTTATTCCTCTATCGTATGTAGGGAGTGTTGTGCTCCTCATGCGATTGGGGTGTTATTTTTACTATTTTATTGGTGACCATGTTGGATTTACTGTTCTAAAAAAGACCAAATAAAGCAAAAACTCACATATATATGTCTCCGTGTCCCAGCACATACTGAGATGCATATATACCTAGCCATACAAGCTTCTCAACACTACACTGTAAATTAATTGACTAGGCTGTTTAACTCACAGAAGCAAACTAATAAAGAAAGTTTCTCACCAACTACTCGCAAGCTAGTCACGACCGTCCGGCCTGTCCATGCGGGCCACACCCTTTCCAACCGTCTTGAACCACTCTAGCAAGCTCTCGGTGTGTCACCTCTCTATAAATACAGCCAAAATGCGTGCCTCTTTTCCTTGCATATGTAGCACTTCCTACTAATTACCTCTACAAGTTTGTACTAGCCGAGAAGTACAGTTCAACACAAGTACCTGTCTGTCACTAGCTAGCGTTGCTAGGCACCAACCGCTAGCAACACACATATCCTTCTGAAAATAAGATGCCGATTGAGACAGGCGCCGTGCCTGCCCTCCCCGGCCACGGCCGGACGGTGTGCGTCACCGGCGCCGGCGGGTTCATCGCGTCGTGGCTCGTGAAGCGCCTCCTCGAGAAGGGGTACACCGTGCGCGGCACCGTCCGGAACCCTAGTACGTGCATGGCTCATGTCCATCTTGCAATTTGCTAGCCAACTCGTGCACGTCCAAGCGTTACTAACTCGTGTCTTCTATGCTGCCATGCGCATTCTCAGTTGATCCTAAGAATGACCACCTGAGAGCGCTCGACGGTGCCGCCGACCGCCTCGTCCTCGTCCGCGCCGACCTGCTCGATCCGGACAGCCTCGTCGCGGCGTTCGCCGGCTGCGAGGGCGTCTTCCACGCTGCCTCCCCCGTCACTGATGATCCCGTACGTTCAGTAGCACCTTTTTATTAGAATAACGCTCAGTACATGTGGAGCTTTCTTCGGAACTAAACAATTTAAAACTACTGCGACATCCTGAACTCTCAGGAGAAGATGATCGAGCCCGCGATCCGGGGGACGAGGTACGTGATCACGGGGGCCGCCGACACCGCCATCAAGCGCGTGGTGTTCACGTCGTCCATCGGCACAGTGTACATGAACCCCTACCGGGACCCCAACAAGCCCGTCGACGACTCGTGCTGGAGCGACCTCGACTACTGCAAGAGGACTGAGGTATACAGAGATAAACCTTATTTTTGAGAGCTTAATTACCTTATTCGAGAAATTGACAGATGGAGATGCTAAAAGAACTAACTTATCCTTGAAACCTCCAAAGCATAATAGTAATAATTACTGCTCATGATCTACTAATATGCTTTTGTTGATGCACACGTCAAACTTCACCAAACGTCGATAAAAGGGCGACGTTGATTTGTGAACTGCATGGGTCATGAGGTGGTTTCTTGGTCAATGCGTCAAACACCAACTAGACCATTCTTTGCGGCCATATTTAACTACTACAAATACTTTTGCTCTACCTACTGCTGCACATATATCCTGGATCCTTTGTAGTTGAGACCAAACTTAACCAGAATATATGTATGTAGCTCAACGGCTGGGACCACTTTCGTCAATATTTTTAGTCATACCAATATTCAAAGAATTTATTGAGGGAAATTGATGTGCATTTTTCTTGAGATCATTAATATTTGAACAAATATGTTTCTTGTGTTTCATCTCTGGTGAAAGACGAATAATTCAGATCAAGTCGCCAATCGAATAAAAAGGGAACAGTTCTTCTATTTTCCAACTATGTTTGTTCCGGTCCATTGATTCTGTATCAGTGTATCCGCATCTCAATGACTTTTTGTTCCACAAATTACTCAAGCTCATGAAGCTCTATCTAAGCGACATAGGATCTATATACATTCTTTAAAGCATCAAGAAGCTAATACCAAATGAGTTTTTTTTTAAAAAAAATTAGTTTGCGGGGGATGAATCAGTTCTTTCTTAGTAGAATAAATTTTTTTCAGCTTAATCGATTGAGAAAAATCCAAACTTGTATTAACTTACATGGTAATTAAGTGTCAAACTACGAACATGACGATATTTGTGCATGCCTGCATGCAGAACTGGTACTGCTACGCGAAGACGGTGGCTGAGCAGGGCGCGTGGGAGGTGGCGCGGAAGCGCGGCGTGGACCTGATCGTGGTGAACCCGGTCCTGGTGCTCGGCCCGCTGCTGCAGCCGACGGTGAACGCGAGCACGGAGCACGTGATGAAGTACCTGACGGGGTCGGCCAAGACGTACGTGAACGCCGCGCAGTCGTACGTGCACGTCAACGACGTCGCCGAGGCGCACGTCCGCGTGTACGAGGCCCCCGCCGCGCACGGCCGCTACATCTGCGCCGAGAGCACTCTCCACCGCGGCGAGCTCTGCCGCGTCCTCGCCAAGCTCTTCCCCGAGTACCCCGTACCCACCAAGTACGTCAAATCTTCTCCCTTTACTTCTTTCTTTTTGACATCAGATATATATGATATCGTTGTTTTGCGGTCTCTTTTAACGTTATTCTGCATTTCCTTTTCGGTCAATGGCATGCATCTGTGCAGGTGCAAGGACGAGGTGAACCCTCCTGTGAAAGGGTACCAGTTCACGAACCAGAGGCTCAAGGACCTGGGGATGGACTTCGTGCCGGTGCTGCAGTGCCTATACGAGACGGTGAAGAGCCTCCAGGAGAAAGGCATGCTGCCCGTGCTCCCGACGAACGACCAAGACGACATACTCATGAGCGATTCCATTAATACTGCTATGGGTGTCATCTGATTATATAACCCTTTTTTGCTTCCATCGATCATATATATATGTACACGCATGCACTTTAATAGGTGCATGCATGCGTGCGTGAGTAGTGAGTAATCAGTGCTGTATGACGTACACACGATGATATATGTTTGGAATGCATTGTAATATAACTCCGTGGAGTACAATAAACAAATTGTGCACCTTTAGTATTAGGAATACACGGACGGTGTATGCGAACGTACAAAAGGCAACTACTTGTACATGTATGTATCCATGTACTGATCCCGTGGGCAATATTGAATTCCAAATCTCCCTTAGAATTATGTGCAATACTTCAAACAACTATGGTTCGAGTACCAAATCAACGTGAGAAACTCCAAAAAAAAAAAAAAAGAAGAAGAAGGTAAGTTAAAATTCGATGTGCGTTGAGAAAAAAAAGAAAGAGAATCCTGACAAACGATGAGACAAATTAAAATGGAAAAAGGAAAGGGCAAAAGTTACTGTTCGTATCAAACATCTCCATTTCTGTCATTCCTGCTAACTCGTTTTTTAGGTTAAACTTCAAATTTTAAATGGCCATGGCATGGTCGATAGATTTTGACAATAAAATTGCTGGGAAATTTTCAGGTTGATTTGATGCTAAAAGTTTTTTTTCGTACCATGAAAAGTTATTTGCATATTTTGGAAGAAAAACTTGAGGAAAGGATTCTACTGTGCATATTTAAAGGGAACATATCGTGTGAAAAGACAAATACTTAGTGAATTCACTAAGTATTTGTCTTTTTTTTTAATCTTGCACACACAATTGAGTTGATTTTGAAATTTCGCATGGCTGTATGAAATGATCTACCATCTCTTATGTAATTGTTTGAGAATTTTTGAAAAACTTATACATCGATTATCATGAATTTTGCAACACTAAGAGTATTTTTTACAATATACACACATATTTAAGTATATACAAAAGAACAAAAAAATAAAAAATAAAGGAAAAATAAATAAAGAGGATCATTATTGTAAGTATTTACAAAAGTATCTGCATTATTTCACTGGTCTCTTGGCTTGCACAACTATATACCATCTTTGAGGACCGAGCGCTAGCTCGGATGGCAAGCATCGCTGGTGTGCGTGCTGCCACGCCTGGACTCGACCCTAGCACGCCTCATCGAGTAGGGGTTTTTTGGAATAGTATATGTACACATAGGTTCGTTCAATGGTCAAAATGTATGCTCGTGCTACCTAAAGTCTAAGCCTCCGCTCTAGATTAGGCGTATGTTAAGGTCACATCCACATGTATGTGTGTGAGAGAGAGGGGGCATGCATGCGTGTGTTATATGTGTGTAAGTGTATCTGTCGTGTACTCTAAAAAAACTATATGCCATCTCTCTCTCATTATGTATTTCTTTTGGCGAGGATTCATGTCGCCTTGTTAGATTGGAGCTACGCTATACATTTTCGTTATTCTATATTTGTTAATTAGTATATGTTTCCTACCTGCTCTGGTGTGTAGTTGGTGTGACATGTGACACCAAAAGCCTATCAAATTAATTAAATTGTAAGTAGCTCAAGCAAGGGTTGAAAGGATGCAGAATGCTCGTTGCACAACACGAGTGTACAAAAGGAGTCCAAGATTTGGTAAGAAGCAGCAAGGAGTTGGAAGAATTCTAGAAAAGGAATCATTGGGCTTGAGAAATTTGTCTACACCTGACGTTTGGGTTTTTGAATCTTCACTATAAAGGTTTGGTGAATTAGCATGCATAGAGAAGAATCTAAATATTTAACTTGTCAAGAGTACGGAAGTGTTGGCGCCCCGGCTATTTTGCACAAGCACAAAAGCACGACCAACAAAATGAAGTTTCTTCATATTTGACTAGTGGTTGACATGCTCGAAATTCCGACTCATAACTCGTGCGTTCTCCTTGATTTGGGATCCCATTCCAATCCTACGCAGAAACCCATAAATTCCTCCCAATGCATTTCTAAACATGACCCACAAATTCAATGAAAAATAGATGGGGAAAATTGCACTGCTGGGGTATCCAAGAACAGTAGCGTGTTTAATAAAACTATTGTATTTTAGAGAATCTGAAATCTAAATGAGATCATGTATAGAGTTCATATCTCTTTATTCCACCGCCAGCGTCTATGCAACCTTTTTGGTGCAAGGGCCTTGCTTATTTCTATCAAAACATGCACAAAACAGTCATGTCATGAAAACTGTAATATCTCATTTAATTATTGAGCATCGAAGAGAATTAGGGAAAAAAGATATTGAGATTTAGGATAGTAAAATAAGAATTTTAGAGAGGGATTAGAAATTGAGCCTTTCGACCCATGTTTCCATAGCCCAAGTGGGGGAAATCGACCTTTTAGCCCAAAACTCATTAATGGGTTGACTTCAAGAGGGTAAAGAGGGGGTGGGCAGCAGCCCTAGCAGCCAGCCCTACCCCCCAAACCGCCTCCACCCCTTCCGCCTTGCAGCTCCTCCTCCTTGCAGCTACCACGCCACCGCCCTTACTGTTGCATGCTCGGTGCCACGTTGGTCGCCATTGCTGTTGCCAAGGGAAAAGAGGAAGGCCAGTAGGAAGTAAGGAGGAGGAGGACAGCTAGGAGAAGGAGGAAGGGGAAGAAGGAAGAGAAGAGAAGGGGAAAGATGGAAAATTCATGCTTTGGCTTCGTGTCTCCGATAGTAACGATATGAAACCATTAGACTTATCTTAGGTTAATCTCTATTCCGTTTTTAGAATGTTTGGTCAAAGGGAAGATAGATTTCTGTTCTGTCTAGATTCGTCAGGTTTAGGGCAGAGCGTTGCGGGGATGATTAGGAACTACTACAGAAACAGTCATCACAGACGGTTCGGAACCGTCATCACATATGGTTTTCGAACCGTCTGTGTTTTGTTAAAGCTGTGATAATAGCGGTTATCACAGATGGTTAAAAAACCGTCTGTGATATATATGATATCACAGACAGTTCTAGTTACCAACCGTCTGTGATATCATCATATCAACGACAGTTGGTAACTAGAACCGTCTGTGATATCATACATATCATAGACGGTTTAACGATTGAACCGTCTGTGATTGTTCTTTAATCCTAACTAAATTTTTTTGATTTTCGGCTAGCCTCAGGAATTGCTAGCCATGCCCTCTGAAAATAAGCATGTAGAAAATAGATACATATCACAGATGAATCAATCGTTGACAACTCAAAGTGATCATTTACAACTCAAAATCAATTACAAAAGAATATATTCAATTATTGTCGCTAGAGTTACAATTGAATTACAACTACTCAAAGTGAATTACAATTGAATCAATTGTTTGAAGGTGGTTCAGTGGTGTCGACGGAGTGAAACTCTTCATTGGTGTGAACGATATCCATCATGACGAAGCTACAGAGTCTCCCTCGAACCTCCAAGAGCTCCCTCGTAATGAGTGAATCTAATTGTATGTTAAAGCTTGTAGCTAGCAGGAGTAAAGTAGTAAGCATATATATTTAAATTTATAATTAGGAAATAATTATTACGAGATTGACAAACCCCAAGATCCTTCATCTTAGCACTCATGATTTCGTGCATATGATGGCAAATGTAGAATGCATATTGTTCTGTTTTTGCTGGCGACACTGCAAAAATAGAATTACATATATATATGTATAATCAGTTCGAGACGCATTATTACGAAGTATGATGTAGGATTATTGTGTTGTAGCGTGTATCAAAAATCGCATCTTGTGTTGCAGTGTGGCGCTCGATCCATTGTATAACCCTCCATCAGCAACATAGGCGATGAACGACCTACATGTCTCTAAAAAGTTATCCTCGGCCATTTCAAACAAAGGAAGACTGCAATAGAGTTATGTATGGAGGAAATGAGCATACCTGTCGAGTATTCCTTGCACAAGGGTGAAGTCGTGCGTTTTGCTGAGTAGGGAATCAAGGTATATTACCTTGTTCCTCTTTGGTACAATGACTAAAAGGATCCAGTGGAAACTACGATCATGTATGTCGCTATAGTCATTAAACCTAAGTTCGTGCTGTGTATAAAGTACAAATGAAATTTGTATAGCAAGTAGTGAAGCACTTACTTTTGGTTGTAGGGCACCAGTATGTAGTTCTTGTCGTCCTGAGCAAGCAATCCCGCCGTTATGTATTTCACGACGTAGGATGCGTATTCCTTGATGGTTTGCTCAGAGACCACGTGTGGGTCGAGGAAACCCACCGGTTCTCCGCATCCCTAGGTATTTTTCATCATGCATCTATGTATATAAGCAATGAGTTGTGATATTTTCATCATGTATCTATACATAAGCAATGGTTTGTACACACTTACAGTGTCCAGCATCGTAGAAGCGAGGCGTCGAGGGCTTGGAGGTCGAATAAGTCGTTGAAGCCCACGATGAAGTGGCCCAGCTCGTGGAGGAAATGCTCCTTCGTGTATCTAACGACGATTCCAGAATCGTACCCTTTATCTTTGGTCTTACGCATGTACTAGGTATGCAAAGACTGACAACCTAATCCAGCGTAGGCTAATACTGTGTTGGTCACCAACGGACTTCCGAAGGAGTATTTCCTGGGATTAGGAGGCGGAGGCGCCTTAATGTTCTGCGATTTCGACTTGGACTTAACGACTTACCCACTACGCATCTTCATGTGAGACGACTAGAGAACCGATATGGCGGCACACTTTTCTTGTTCTTTCAGCGTCTTCTCCACGGGAACCGATGAGGCGGGCTTCTGAAGCGAAGGTTGAGGTAGAGTCATCAAGGGTCCTGTTGGAGAGGCATGGTTGTGTCAAGATGGTTGAGGTGGAGTCATCGAGGGTCCTGTTGGAGAGGCCTTCTGAGTCGAAGGTTGAGGCTGCACTGCAGGGTCAAGGGCGATGTACTTCTTGGGCCACTGGATAAAAGCGTACAAGGCATCCCCTAGTGTTCTGATTTCTTCGTTCGGGCAAATCTCCAGCGGGACGGCCCTTAAATTTTCATGTACCATGTCCACATGGACCTTGGCGTAACCCTACGCCACCTGGGCACCGTCTTTGCCTTGTCCCTTCACGGTATGGATCGCCATCCCCGCCCGACATCAATAGACAACCCAGCCATCCTCACTTGGAGCGTGCAGGGCGTCGCCTCCTACAAAACGATACTCAATTAGCTAAGGCGTCCTATAGGTCTATCTTTGGAGCATTCTAGAGATGTGCATTACCTTGATGGCGTCAATAGGTAATTGGACGTCATCATGCTCAGAATTTTGCGTGGACGCGATGCTACTCCGATGTTGAGTAGGACTGGCTCTCAAAATAATGAGGGCGTCTTGTGACTGGTTGAGGAGTTGATTGATTCGATCCTCCAATTTTTCTATATGTCCTTCAAATCTTGTAGTAAGCCTCATTTCCAACTGGTGGTCGTACTCAGCCTTGGATCTCTTCCTACTCCTGTACGTGTAGTAGTTGTCTGCGAATCCATCCCTCCAAGGTACGTTAACCCCTTTGCCTCGCGTGCGACCCGGGTGCTCCTTGTTTCCTAGGGCCGTAGATAGTATATCCTTCTCCCTGTCTGATTGGAAGGAGCCTTCGGAACATGCGGAAGTCAATGCTTGCTGCAAGGAGGTCATCATGTTATTATAGACACTATGAAGTTACGGACTTATTAACAACTAGGTAGTTCGACATGTTTACCACACATTTGGCCACCTCGTGGTCTGCCGGGTTTGTGAAAGATATTCCGCCCGAAGACGTGGCTGATGCCCTCGCTCTTAACCAGGAGAGAGCGTGCTCGTCTGTGATCTCAGCAAATGGCCTTGTTTCGTTCTCGTCCTCCGCCATTCATTGTGCGGTTTTACCCAGCTGTGCCGAGTTTGTGGGGGTGAGTGTTCAGTGCCTGGAGAGCCTTGTGCGCCGCACTTTGCTCACGAAATTCAGCCGTCGTCTTCATTTGCACAAAGCCATCTCATATATCCCGCGACAAGAATCTATACGTCGTGAAGGGCATTCGACCCATGTTCACGTACTTTGTGACAAGCGTGTTCTTGAAGGTCCTCCACGCCTGTCCCATCGCGAGCAACGCCTTCCGTTCCACGCGTGTCTTGTCTGCTTCTGGGAAAGTGAACGATTTTAAAATTTCTTTCGACAGCTCGCCTCTCCGATCATCCGACATAGTGTCCGAGCTTAGTGTGGTGTTGGGGACCCGTTCCCTTCTAAGTATCCCGCAGATGGTCCAGAGTCTCATCGTTGTTTTGGGGGGACTCACAGGGATCCCATTGGCATTGACCTCCGTGACGGTCATTAGGCCTGTAGGAATTCTTGATATTTCTCTGCCATCTCGCGTACGTACCACTTTCCTCGAAGACCCAGACGCATTCGGTGACGTCGATACGGCGGCGAAGACGGTGCGGACGCCATGTCGCTTACTTGCTATCTATATAAATAACTAAAATTATGTTGTAAACAAATTAATTATATAAACAAAAATAGAAGTATGATTAGGACTTAATAACAAAAATTATGCACGAAGCACGTGACTGAAGTATTCTGTACAAAAATTATGCATGATAGTTTGTGGTCTCAGAAGGAAAGTTGCAAAAAAACAAGTCTTTGCTATCTCAATCCTATTGTCTATACTCTTCATTAAATAAATATGATAATATAAATTCAAACTATGAGCTCTAAACAATACTTTACTTAACTGTCAAATGATCTCAACTGTTATCGAAAACATATTAAACTTCTAGTCAAACAGTCTACTAGAAGAATCACAAACTAGTCGTTAGATTACCAACAAAAACTGAATACTCTCAATAGAACTGAAAGTAACTAATTAACAGTATATCAAATTGACAGTAGCAAGTGATACAATATCAAATTGAACATGAAGTCACAGTTTCAGTCAATTTAAATGCTAGAGATCAAAAGAATCAGAAGAATCAGAATAACTAGCATTCAACTAAAAGTAACCAATTAACAGTATATCAAATTGACAGTAGCAAGTAATACAATAGAGCTCAAGAATGAACTAACTATCACATTCAATTAATCTCAGTATAAGCCAAAGTTCATCACAGAGCGAACCAGAAGAATCAAAATAACTAGCATTCAACCGAAAGTAACCAATTAACAGTATATCAAACTGACAATAGCAAGAAATACAATAGAGCTCAAGAATGAACTAACTATCACATTCAATCTCAGTATAAGACAAAGTTCATCACAGAGCGAACCAGAAGAATCAGAATAACTAGCATCCAACCGAAAGTAACCAATTAACAGTATATCAAACTGACAATAGCAAGTAATACAATAGAGCTTAAGAATGAACTATCACATTCAATCTTAGTATAAGACAAAGTTCATCACAGAGCATGTCAACAAAGCCCACTGATCAATTTGCAATATCTTCAGTACTAGATTCAGTTCACAGATTATCAAAGACTATCAGAGTCAATATATCCACCGAGACAACAGAAGGCAATCTGTTATGACACATCCTGACAGCACAGGGGTAGGATAGTGAGCCATTCCCAACCCAACCATCAACCGACAAGGTAACACATCCTCACTGCCATCTAGAGGTGTTGCTCACGCCAAATATCTCAACACAATCTATGCATGCACAGAGGGTCTCCAACACTAACCCCATGATGAAATACTAGCAATATCACCATCCCTCCCATATCCAAACCCACAACTCTCACATTCATCAATACCCATCATAGAGCAAGGGAAGGAGTAGAGAGAGGACTAGAGGGTAGAGTACCGGGGGGAGGAGGCCGGTGCAGGGGAGGAGGCCGACACGGGGTCGACGGCACGGGGAGGAGGCCGGTGCGAGGGAGGCGGTGGCAGCGTCGTCGATGTCGGGGGCGGCAGTGTCGGAGCTTACGGCGAATCCTAGAGGAGGCGAAGGGGCGCGCGAGAGCTGAGCGGGCTAACGCTGGGGAGCTGAATGGGCGGGCACTGGGGAGATAAATGGGCGAGCCCTAGGGTTCCTATCACAGACAGTTCTATTATGGAACCGTCTGTGATAAGGAATCACAGACGGTTCTTTAATAGAACAGTCTGTGATATGTACCACATCACAGACGGTTATTTAATCACATGTAACATCCCAATTTTGGACTTATGTTTCAAATATAAGAAAATGAGTAGAAATTAAAACTTTTTCTTACATCATGTATTTCCTGTATGCTTTGAACAATTGTTTAAGAAGTTATGGAAATACAAAGTCACAAGTCTTTTTGATCCAAAACGGTGTCTCTCCAAAAACATTCATCTCAATCTTGTGATCATCCTTTGGAAATATTTTTCCTAAGTTCCTGGGATGGTATGTGACCTCTCTGAAAAAGTTCGCAATTTTTAGAAATTGTTTGGATATTTTCAGAAGGCAGTCAAACCCTAAACCAGAGCCTTGCAGAATTTTTGGGGAATAATACACTGCATAAAAACCTCTGAAAATTTTACACAAGGTTAATATCTGAGTTAGCAAGCTCCAGTAAAAATTTCATAACTTTTGGAGTTGTTTTGCTATCTCAAATAAATCCTAAAAGTCCCGGCTCAATTTAAAACCCAAAACCTAACTTCACTGTGCGTTGGGTTCGACTCAGACTCGGGCTCGAGCCACTCGTCTTGGTCCTGTCAACTAACTGCACCGAGCCTCTTTTAAAAAGCGCGCTTTCAATCTCAGCCGTTGGATCAAAATCGGACCATCCTCGTCGCAGGAGACATTCGGACTTCCGGTTGTTTTGTTTGAATCTGAGCTGTTGGATTAAAATCCAACGACCTCAATCTCCTCCGTTGTATTTAAACCTGAGGAGTTCGAGAAATCTAAGCCGTTCATTTTTAATCCAAGGGTTCAAAATCGCCCGAGCTTTTTCTCTATCGTCTTCAACCTTGAGCCGCGCGTGAACAGTGCAGGGCATGGTGTTTTCCAATCTTGATCCCCTAAAGCCACTCCTAGCCGACATTGTGGGATTGTGGGGTGTTTTCGGCCATGCCATTACCCTACTCCACCATTTACCCCCCCCCCATCAATTCTTCTTTTCGGCCACATCTTGAGCCATGAGCTTTTGTCTCCCGAAAAGCTCCTTTGTGCCAAACAAGCTCTAGCTATATAAACTCCCCAACACCCTTCCTGGTGTCCCTTTGCACCATCCAAAGCTCCTTCTCCATTGTTGGAGCTTAATTCACCAAAAACACCCGATCGCCTTGGTTGACCCATGGAGCTCCATTGTGGATCATGAAGCTCCAGTGGTTCTTCTTCAAATATTCTTGTACCCTTTTTCCACTCTGTAATGTCTTAATCATTTCCCCTCACTCAATTTTGGGTTTCATTCACAGGAGTTGACAAATTTGGGGTTTGCTCATATTCGGCCGAATTTGCCCCTTTTCTTCCTCAGCTCCGGTAAGTGGTTCTTTTTGCAATTTTTGCTCATGAACCTTCCTTGAGCTTTGTTGAAGCTATTATGACCACCCGGTGGTGTTCATTTTGCTCAGGTGATCGTTTTCGTATTATCTTCTTCAACTCCGGTGAGCTCCTTCTCTGTCAAAGCTGCTTCGGCCATCGTTAGAAGCTCTTCTTGACTAAGGTAGCTTCTTATTAGTCCTAGAGGCCATGGCACTCGTTTCTCTGGACTGCAGCGGAGCATTTTTCTGTTTTCATGTTTAGTAGTAAAAGCCTCCATCTTTGTTTTCCGACTCACCGGCGTTCTGGGCCACCACCGCCGGTGAGGTCACTACCATTAGGTCCGCAAGCCTATTGCGAATCCATTTTGATTCTTGGTAGACGCCGCCGCGGCTGGAGTCGCCGGTGATAAGCCGTGGATTCCACTCGGGTGTTGTCGGTCGTAATCACCCGTTTTCGTCAGTCATTAGGACATAATTAATGCCTAATCATTATAAATCATTGTGTTAATTAATGTGTCTTAATCTGGTTCATTGTCTCACTGACCAGTGGGCCCAGTCTCTTTAAAACCCCCGCTAGCTTAAATCAACACCGTTGGGATGTCATTAATGCTTATGATTGTCATTAATCACTGTCCTGACATTAAAATGTCCGATTTTGCCTCATGTCTCGCTGACATGTGGGCCCACTCCTTAAAATCCTCCCCGCGCACTTAAGCCCGTGCGTAGCACTTTGTTGATTTTGGACCGTCGATCTTGTGATCAACGGCCCACATCTAGAGAGCATTCGGACCGTCCGGTTCCCTTATCTTTCTGGATCGTCCATCTCACGATCTGCGGTTGCGATCGCGAGTGCATTCGGACTCTCCGAAGGGAGATGCGCTCCGTGCCGTCCATTTTTAGATCTGTGGCTGTGGTTGGTCGAGGCAACCGCACCGTCCGAATGTATCCCTCCGCGTGAGCTGTTGGATCTTGATCCAACGGTGAGCTCCTTTTGAGAGTCGCGCGCGTGCGCTGTTCTTCGTGTGCGTGTGGCTCGTTGGATTTCATATCAACGGCCCACGAGCGTCCACGTCGTTTAATTCTGTAATTTGTTTTCGTTTCGGTAAGTCTTTATTTATCAACTAAAAATTGTAAGTTAAACTTTAAAAACTCATAACTAATTCTTGTTAACTTTTTTTTAGGTGATTCCAATTGAAATAAATTCATTAGTCACTTAAGTTTAATATAAAAATGCATTTAGGCACATTGTTGTAGCAGAAAATTCTATAACTAGAATAATTTGATCTCTGCCATTTTGAATATTCCAGAAATAGCTTTAAACTGGTAAAATGTATATCTTTTTTTGTGTAATTCCAATTGGTACAAAATCAATTTTTTTTAAATTCCTTTGTTAGTGTGCTTTATTATGGAATAGGTTTTAATCATGGTTGTATTTCTGTAAAATGACTTGTGCTAGGTTTACAACCTAGAAAAATCATAAGTAAATCATTATAACTCCAAATTTGGTAAACTCAACTTTGCTGTCATTAGGATGTCATAATCTACCTGTCATAAAAATTTCAGACCTTAGATCATTCTAGAAATTTTCGCCATGAACAGTACCAGTAATTAATTTAGTTGATTTTATAGGCTGAGAAAGTGTATTTTGGCTGTAACTTTTGCATACTAAACCCAAATTGCATTATTCTTGCTCCTAAAATTGTCTAAAATCATCCCCTAGCTGCTGTATAAATTTCATTAGATTTGGATGTCTATTGCTGTTGGAGTTTATTTAGTGTTCTTCGTTCTTATTGGTTTATCGTCTTTTCGCGTTAGGTTCCGAAGCCAATATTGATATTGAATCTGAGCCACAGGCATCAGATCCTGCACTCTAGCAAGGTAAGCAGATGTAGCATCATTTGATCTTGTTGCTCCTACTATTTTCAAATTCTAATATATTGTTTGCAAATTCTATGTATGCATTGCTATGTTGTTTTGACTATTGTCGATAGTTAACCTAGTAGATGCATTATCAGTAGGCAAATGTTTATCCTCTACTACTGAGGCTAGGTTTATCTTGCTGTGATTTTGGGTTCGTTGGATGAACCCTTATCACTTAGTAGTTTACGAGTTTATTGCTTAGCCATGCTTAGCTATCGGTAGAAATGGGCGGTTATCGACTTGTCGATAACCTTGATCACACAAACTTATCATAATCTTTATATTTCATTTTTGTGCTATGTTCAAATTGCAAAACTAAAACTGAAAATAAAACAATTTGGACTTGGGCACAATGGTAATATGGTGTGATCTTTGGGTGTAACTGGAATGGTGCCCTAGTCAGTTAAGGATCGAGTTACTTGCGCCACCGTTCTGAGCATTCTTGCGTGCTAACCACACTAGAGGGTATAGAACCTCTCTTGACTTAGTACTTTGGCGTGTATTGGCTACGAGTAGCAGGAGGGTGTGTGTGTGTTGCGTTGTGGTAAAATGAGATGGTTGTGTGTGGGAGCATTGTAGTTGTCCCAAAAGCTTTACCCCGAGGGGTAGTTGTCTTTTGGCTTTACAATGTAAGCGTATGGGTTTCTATCCATACGAGCGACTCATAGTTGATTCACAATATTGGAAATGTCTCGTAGGACTTAGTCATGTCGGCATACCAAAGGAAGTGTGCTAAATCATGTGGCTTAAAGGCAGTCTGAAGTGTGGGTACATTGGTACACCCCTGCAGGGTTTTTGAACTATTCGAATAGCCTCGTCCTAGGTTATGGACATGCTCGGAAACGCCCCGTGAGAACTAGACTACAACATTTTAATTAAAACTTGATGGGTAGTATGAATCAGGGATTCATGCTATGAGTGGTGGCTATTGGGTTGGTCACTTCTAGGTGGTTACTTGCTACTTATTGTTACTCGCTGCTATTTCAATACTTAAAAACTGATTCGTTAAATTGCTTTCAATCTATTACATTATTGCAAACGAAACTTGCTTTATGCGTCCAAATAACCATATAACCAACCTTCCTTTGAATTCAGCTTTCATGTAGCTATGTATAGGCTTATTACTCGTAAGTCTTGCGAGTACATTATTGTACTCACCTGCATTGCTTGTTGTGTGCAGAGGAAGAAGGTGAGCCCGATGGGCCTCACTTTTGCGAGTTGTACTGCGGTAGTGTGTGGGGCGATTAGCTTGGCGGCCCGGTCAGTTGCCCTGTGCTGTTATGTGGCTAACCGGTCGTCTTTTGGTTTAAGCCATCTTATGGCAACTTTTGCTTCTGCTGTGACTTCTCAATACTTGTCATTTGGCCGGTCGACTGTTCTTTAATAACTTATATTATGTATGTCTTTTGGTAGACTTGTTATATTATCTTGTATGGAAATGATGCATGCTTTTGTATGCAATTTCTGGGAAGCACATGTCCATCGAGACACGGTGTATTTTGTTTGTGATACTAGAGCCAGTGGAAGGTTAAGTATTATAAGCTTAATAAACCGGGGTCTCACATCACAGACGGTTCTAGATCTGGACCCTTAGATCCTTTCCGTACAACCCGTAAGTGCTCACAACCTCCCCTGGTTGGGTCTCAGCCGTCCAGGACGTCCCGGGATCTAATCTGAGCCGCTAGGACCACCCCTGTGCAAAAAGACCTCCACCGAGGTCCTCTTTGCAAAAGACCTCCCCTTGGTCATTTTGCAAAGACCACCCTCGGGGTCCTCTTTGTGAAAAGCCGCCCCTGGTCTTTTACAAAGACAACCCCGCTCAGGACCTCTTAGGCTCAATCCCAGCCGTTCACGACCTCCCCGAGTAGATCTTGGCCATCCAAGACCTCCTCGGTTAAATCCCAGCCGTCCAGACCTCCCCCACCTCGATCTTGAACGTTGAGGACCTTCCCAGTAGATCCTTAGCCTTCGGACTTCCCCGCTGTTCTAGACCGATAGATCTTCGTCTAACGGATTAGACCTCCCCGGTGGATTTTAGCCGTATGACCTCCTCTGGAGATCTAGACCGTTGAAGACCTCCTCCGTGAGATCTTAGCCGTCTAGACCTCCCTCCAAAGGTTTAGCTTTAGGACCTCCCCTAGTGCTCGGGTCCGCCATATCTTGGTCTGACGGTCACGACCTCCGTTAGGCTCTAGGACCTCCTTTGCGTGCGCTGTGCATGCACTGGTCGTGGCCGTTGGATCAAATCTCAACGATCCAGACCTCCCCAGAGCAGGAGGAGGTCTTTTGTGCGCTGAGTTTCGAGGTCTGTGGCCCTGCGATGCAAGATCAACGGCCCACGACCTCTCCCTTTTTCCTTCTGTTCAATTGGACCTCCCGAGAGCTCACATTTTCTAAGTCTTTTAATGTTTCAACTTTCAAAAGTGCACAACTTTGTCATTTTAGCTTCTTTTTGATTGATTCCAGTTGCTGTAGCTCTGTTAGAGTATGAACTTTAATTTGAGAAGGAATTTAGGCACTGTTATATAGTAGAAAATGACTTTAACTGCATGATCTTGTTTAGTGAAAAAGGTTGTTTAGAAATTCATTGAAAATTTGTAAATTGCATAACTTATTCTCTGTAATTCCAAACTGAGCAAACTAAGTTTTGTTATAACCCACTAGGAATGTACTGTAATATAGAATAGGTCTTCATATGATCCTTTCCATTGAAATTAATGTTTCACTAGTTTTAGAACTTAGAAAAAATCATAACTAATTCATTTCAACTCCAAATTGTGCAAACTCAGTTTTCTGTTGTTAGGATAACCATATCTACCTACCATAAAAATTTCAAGTTCCAGATCATTCTAGAAATTTTCGCCATGAACAGTAGCCGTAATTTATTTAATTAGGATTTTCCAGGCTGAGAGAACTTAGTTTAGCCATAACCTTTTCATGCTAAGTCCAAAGGAAGTGATTCTTGTTTCTAAAATTGTCTAAAATCAGTCTCTAGCTGGTGTAGAAATTTCATGGGATTTGGATGTTCTTTGCTGTTGAGTTCCTTTTGGTGTTCTTCGTTCTTATCGGTTTTTATCGTCTTTTCGCGTTAGGTTCCGAAGAAGTTATTGAACCTGAGCACTCCCCTCTGCAGCAAGACACATCCCAGCAAGGCAAGCAGTTTGATCATGTTAATCCCAGTATTTTAAGTATTTATGTTGATTACAAATTCTATGTATGCATTGCTACTTTGTGTTAAACTATTGTCGTTAGTTGACCTAGCAGATGCATTTCCTTAGGCAAATGATTATTCTCTACTACCGTGAGCCTAGGTTATTACTGTGATTAGAGCCCGTGGATGAGCTCTTATCACTTAGTAGTTGCGAATTAATTGCTTAGCCATGCTTAGCTTCCAGTAGAAATGGGCGGTTATCGACTTGTCGATAACCTTGATCACATAAAACTTATTATGATTATGATTTCCACCTTGTGCCATGTCTATTTATGAAAACTAAAACCTAAAAATAAAAGGATTTAGACTTGGGCACAATGGTATGATTGGTGTGCTTCGGTGTGATGGAATGGTGCAGAGTCAATTAAGGACCGAACATCTTGTGAGTACACATTATCCAGCAATTTGTGCGTGCTAACCACACTAGAGGGTATAGGACCTCTCTTGACTTAGTACTTTGGCTTGTATTGGCTTGGTCGCAGGAGTCGCGGGAGGGATGGTCTTGGGAGCATTGTAGTGTCCGAAAGGCTTCCGTGATGGCTGGTTGTCTTCGACACAATGTAATCGTATGGGTTTCTATCCATACGAGCGGCTCGTAGTCAATGCACAATATTGGAAAGCGTCTCGTAGGACTTAGTCGTGCCAGCATACCTTCGGAAGTGTGCTTTGTGGCTTAAAGGCGGTCTGAAGTGTGGGTACATTGGTACACCCCTGCAGGGTTAAAACTATTCGAATAGCCTCGTCCTAGGTTATGGACACGCTTGGGTAAGCTTTCAAGAGTTAGACTACAACATTTTAATTAAAACTTGATGGGTGGTACGAATCGGGGATTCGTGCTATGTTGTGGTGGCTATTGGGATAGTCACTTCTAGGTGGTTACTTGTATTTATCATTATTTTCGCTGTTACCTTCAACATTAAAATTTATTTGTAAACTTGCTTTGAAATGTATTACAGTATTACAAATAAAGTTGGCTTTATGCAAAATGAGACATACAACCTCCACCTAAATAAGCTTGCATGTAGTTTATGAATAGGTCTGCTATTCCACACATCAGTCTTGCGAGTACCTTGTGTACTCAGTTATCTTCTTAAATGTATTTGTTGCAGAGGAAGAAGGTGAGCTTGATGGGCCTCACTTTTGTGAGTGTGTTGTGGTAGCTTGCGGCGTCTAGCTTAGCGGCCGGTCGGTTGCCTTGTGGGTTGTGTGGCTAACCTGGTCGACTTTTGTTCTAGCCATCTTCGGCACCTTTGCTTCATTGTCATTCTTGTATATTGTTCTTATTGGCCGGTCGGCTCTCTTTTGTAATAACTTACTTTATCTATGTCCTTTACTAGACTTGTTAATGTATGTTGTATGGAAATGATGTGTAATTTTGTGATGATGTGCATGTGCTGCAATTCTGGGAAGCATATGTCCATTGAGGCTTAGAATGTTTAATTAGTAATGCTAGAACCATTTGGAGGTTAAGTGTTACTAGTTAAATATTCCGGGTCCTCACAAAGTTGGTATCAGAGTCATACTGACCGTAGAAACCCCTAGCTTGGTCGCCTTTACGATATTTTGAAAACCTATGTTCAAGTGTCTAAAGGGTTTATGAAAATTTCAGTAGGTTCTCGGATTTTACTCCTTACCTATCTTAGCTTGCTCATCTCACCTTATTATGGGTTAAAGTTGGAAAATTGTTTTCCCTCTCATCTTCTTTCAAAGATAGTTGTTTAATCGATTAAATTGGCTTTGGGAAAACCATTAGAGCTTAAAATTGAAGTGTTGGCTGTTTGGAGTAAAGATTAGGAGCTCCTGAAGCTTCAAATTTTGACCAAAGGCTTGAAGGAGAAATCTGGACAGCAAGCGCAAATTCTGGACAGCTAGCTTGTAATTAGTATATGGTGCTGAGAATGAGAGGCTAATCCAACTAAAACTTGTGGGAATAAAAGGGTAATAAGTGATATGAGTTAGCTAAATACCTAACGCTCTATTAGGTAATTATACCTCGGTTTTTGGGCTGTTTAGAGTAGGGTTAAGTTCTGAAATTTTGCCTTCCTAAGCGGTTACTCATTCTTTCCATACGGGTTATTCGTTTCGGGGAGTTGATTTGGTGACTTATGGTCTTGTGCTCTTTGGTGGTTATTCTTGAGCCCTTTCAATTGAGTTCGGATTTCTTTGCCTTTTGATCTCGGGCTTGTAGCTAACTTGTCTTAGTGAAACAGGATGGCAGGAGGGACACGTAGTGGTCGGAACCAGCCGGGTAGTCCCGATGAGGAGCTTCCCCCTCCTCCGACCATGGCGGAAGTCCTCATGCAGATCGAACGCAACCGTTCGGAGGACCGCAGGGTGTTGGAGGTTATCGCGAGGAACACCTCCACCCCCTCTGGTGCCTCTGGATCTAGAGGTGATCACCAGTCTCGTGGGGGACTTGCGGAGTTCCTTCGCACGCAGCCTCCCACCTTTTCCCAGTCCGAGGATCCCTTGGACGCAGACGACTGGCTGCGTCTGGTTGAACGGAAGCTCAACGTTGCTCAGTGCCAGGAGCAGGAGCGGGCACTTTTCGCATCCCATCAGTTGGAGGGTGCGGCACTCTCATGGTGGGAGAACCTCCTCGCCATGCAGCCTGCAAGACACGTGGTCTCGTGGGAGGAGTTCAGGTCAGCTTTCCGTCGGGCCCATGTTCCTGCCGGCCTAATGAAGCTGAAGAAGAAGGAGTTCCTTCCGCTCAAACAGGGGTGCAAATCTGTGACTGAGTATCTCCACGAGTTCAACCATCTCGCGAGGTACGCTCCTGCTGAGGTGGCCACTGATGAGGCCAAGCAGGAGAAGTTTATGGAGGGCTTGTCTGAGGAGCTTCAGGACAAGCTCTCTATTGTGGACTTCCCCGACTTCCAGACCTTGGTGGACAAGGCCATCGTCGCCGAGCACAAGGCGAGAGCGCTGGGCGAGTCCCGCAAGCGCAAGTGGGAGGCCCAGCGGTCTGCATAGGCCGGCCTCGTTCGTCCCCGTGTTGGGCCTGCACCGGTGGCCCGTCCTTTGGCCCAGCGGTCCGCCGAGGCCTTCGGCACCAGCTCCACGTCCTCCGCAGGCCGTGACTTAGTCACGTGCGCCTGCGATCCAGCAGCAGGTTGCTCACCGCAACCCCGCGACCGACGTTACCTGCTTCTACTGCCACAACAAGGGTCACTACGCGAGTAGTTGCCCTAAGAAGGCTGGAGCGGCCCCTCGTCCTAGCGGAGGACGCGGGCAAGGGAGTGGTCAACCACCTGACTAGAAGACCCCGGGCTTGGGGAGCGGCCGAGTCAACCATATCTCGGCTGAGGAGGCACAGGAGGCGCCCGACGTGGTGTTGGGTACGCTTCTTGTCAATTTACGTCCTGCTACAGTTTTATTTGACTCTGGAGCTTCGCATTCTTTTATTTCGAGGTCGTTTGCTGTTGATAGTGGTCTCCACTGTGTTCCTTTGGGGGTTCCACTGCTTATTCGCTCTCCGGGTTCGGAAATGAGAGCTGACCAAGTATGCCGGGACGTTCCTATCCACATCGAAGGAGTGGGATTCTTGGCGAGTCTTATCCTACTCGATTCGGCGCGCTTGGATGTGATTCTTGGCATGGATTGGTTGTCCCAACACTTGGGGCAAATCGATTGTGCCAGGAAGGTTGTCTACCTCACCAGTCCTTCAGGTGAACAGGTTGGGTTTTCACCGTAGTTGCGAAAACCCCATCTTTATGCCCTTGAAGCAAAGCCAACATTGGAGATTCACGATGTCCCCACTGTGTGTGACTTCGCGGATATCTTTCCTGAAGACTTGCCTGGGATGCCTCCCGTTCGAGACATGGAGTTCGTTATTGAGTTGCTGCCCGGTACCGCCCCTATTTCAAAGAGGCCGTATCGCATGCCTCCTAATGAGTTGGAGGAGCTGAAGAAGCAACTAGGTGAGCTGCAGGAGAAGGGTTTCATTCGTCCTAGCTCATCTCCTTGGGGTTGTCCAGTTATTTTTGTGAAGAAGAAGGACAAGACCTTGCGCATGTGTGTGGATTACCGTCCGCTTACTGAAGTGACGGTAAAGAACAAGTATCCTTTGCCCCGTATTGATGATCTTTTCGATCAATTGACCGGAGCACGAGTCTTCTCCAAGATTGACTTGAGATTGGGCTATCATCAAGTCAGGATCAGGGCCGAGGATATTCCAAAGACGGCCTTTGCTACTCGTTATGGTCTTTACGAGTACACCGTCATGTCTTTTGGCCTAACTAATGCTCCTGCTTTATTCATGAACCTTATGAACTCGATATTCATGGAGTATTTGGACAGGTTCGTGGTGGTATTCATCGATGATATCCTTATCTACTCCAAGAGCGATGAAGAGCATGCTGAGCATCTTAAGCTTGTGTTGGGCAAGCTGCGCGAGCACCAGCTGTATGCAAAGTTCGACAAGTGCGAGTTACGTTGAAGAAGTGGCATTCTTGGGCCATGTTCTTTCAAAGCAGAGGTGTGGTGTAGATCCTAGCAAGGTCGGTGATGTGCTATCTTGGGGTCAGCCCAAGTCGATCCACCGATGTGCGGAGTTTTCTTGGTTTGGTGGCTACTATCGCCGCTTTATCGAGAATTTCTCCAAGATTGCAAAGCCTATGACTGAACTGCTCAAGAAGGATAAGAAGTTTGAGTGGTCCACTGCTTGTGATGTGAGTTTTCAGGAACTCAAGAAGCGGTTGACCTCAGCGCCAGTGCTTGTTCTCCCTGATATTCACAAGAGTTTTGATATTTTTTGTGATGCTTCTCGTCAGGGTCTTGGTTGTGTTCTTATGCAGGAGGGCAAGGTAGTGGCCTATGCATCGCGGCAGTTGAGGCCTCATGAACTCAACTATCCTACTCATGACTTGGAATTAGCTGCTGTGGTTCATGCACTCAAGATTTGGCGGCATTATCTGATTGGTAACCGTTGTGAGGTGTATTCTGACCACAAGAGCTTGAAGTACTTGTTCACCTAGCCAGATCTGAACCTCAGGCAAAGAAGATGGTTGGAATTGATCAAGGACTATGATATGGGAATTCAGTATCATCTGGGCAAGGCCAATGTCCTTGCGGATGCACTCAGTCGGAAGGTGTATTGCAACATGTTGATGCTCTAAGAGCAGCAGCCTTGTGAGGACCCGGAATATTTAACTAGTAACACTTAACCTCCAAATGGCTCTAGCATTACTAATTAAACATTCTAAGCCTCGATGGACATATGCTTCCCAGAATTGCAGCATGTGTACATCATCACAAAATTACACATCAATTCCATACAACATATATCACTAAGTTCAACAACGACATAAAGTAAAGTTATTACAAAAGAGAGCCGACCGGCCAAATAGAACAATATACAAGAATGACAATGAAGCAAAAGCGCCATAAGATGGCTAGAACAAAAGTCGACCGGTTAGCCAACATAACCCACAAGGCAACCGACGGGCCGCCAAGCTAGTCGCCCCAAGCTACCACAACAGACTCACAAAAGTGAGGCCCTTGAGCTCACCTTCCTCCCTCTGCAACAAAAACATTTAAGCAAGGCAGCTGAGTACAAAGATTGTCTTTGTACCATAAGATCGACGTGTGGAATAGCGGACCTATTCATAAACTACATGCAAGCTTATTTAGGTGGAGGTCATATGTCTCATTTTGCATGAAGCCAACTTTATTTGCAATAATGTAGTACCTTTTAAAAGCAAGTTTGCAAATTTATTTTGTTATCAAAGTACTTGATAAGTAAAGATACATACAAGTAACCACTGGAAGTGACTAACCCAATAGTCACCACAACATAGCACGAATCCCCGATTAGTAGCACCCATCAAGTTTTAATTTTAAAGGTTGTAGTCTAACTCTTGAAAGACCTTGCCAAGCGTGTCCATAACCTAGGGCGAGGCTATTCGAATAGTTTTAACCTGCGCAGGTGTACCAATGTACCCACACTTGCACCGCCTTTAAGCCAAAAGCACACTTCCGTAGGTATGCAGCACGGCTAAGTCCTGAGACATTTCCAATCTTGTGTATTAACTACGAGCGCTCGTATGGGTAGAAACACCATGCGCTTACATTGCAAGCGAAGACAACAAATCCCATCACGGGTGAAGTCTTTCGGACACTACAATGCTCCCAACACCATCCCTCCTGCGACTCCTGCGACTGGAGCCAATACACGCCAAAGTACTAAGTCAAGAGGTCCCATACCCTCCGATGTGGTTAGCACGCTAAAATGCTTGGTTTAGTGTAACAAGATGTTTGGTCCTTGTTGACCGGGCACCATTCGATCACACCCCACAATCACACCATCTTACCATTGTGCCCAAGTCTAAATCATTTTGTTTTTAGTTTTAGTTTTCATAAGTAGACATGGCACAAGATGGAAAAATCATAATACATAATAAGTTTGTGTGATCAAGGTTATCGACAAATCGATAACCGCCCATTTCTACCGGCTAAGCATGGCTAAGCAATTAATTCGCAACTACTAAGTGACAAGAGCCCATCCACGAACTCTAGTCACACAAGTAACCTAGGCTCATGGTAGTAGAGGATAGTCATTTGCTAAGGAAATGCATCTACTAGGCCAACTATTAAAACAAAATAGCAATGCATACATAGAATTTGTAATCAACATAAATACTTAAGATCTGGGATTAACATGATCAAACTGCTTGCACTGCTGGCTGTTGCTCAAACTGTGCGGAGGATCGCTCTCGGGGTTACCGCAAATGTCGAAGCCTGCTTAAAAGGCAATAAAACCGATAAGAACGAAGAACACCAAAAGGAACTCAACAACAAAGAACATCCAAATCCAATGAAATTTCTACAGCAGCTAGAGGTTGATTTTAGACAATTTTAGAAACAAGAATCACTTCATTTGGACTAAGCATGAAAAGTTATGCCTAAACAATTTTGCTCATTTGATAAATCCAGTTTTAATTCCTATTGGTTACTGTTCATGGCGAAAATTTCTACAATGAACCAGAAGCTGAAATTTTTATGGTAGGTAGGTAATGGTACCTAACAACAGCAAAACTGAGTTTGCACAATTTGGAGTTATAACGAATTAGTTATGATTTTTCTAAGTTCTAAAACTAGTAGATCTTTAATTTCCGTGGCAAGGATCAAATGAAGACCTATTCCATATTACAGTATACCCTAGTAGGTTTTAACAAAGCTTAGTTTGCTCAGTTTGGAATTACAGAGAATAAGTTATGCATTTACAAATTTTCAATGAATTTCTAGATATCATTCAACACTAAACAAGATCATGTAGTTAAAACCATTTTACGCTACATAACAACGCCTAATTTCCTTCTCGGATTACAGTTCATACTATAACAAAGCTACATCAACTGGAATTAATCAAAAGGAGTTAAAATGACAAAGTTATACATTTTGAAAATTGAAACATCAAACTACTTAGAAAATTTGAGATCTCGGAGGTCCAACGGATCGAATCGAAAAGGAGAGGTCGTGGGCGGCGATCCTCCATCGCACGGCCAGACCTCGAGCGCGGCGCGCAAAGACCTCCTCCCGCTCGGGAGGTCCGGGACCGTTGAGATCTGATCCAACGGCCACGACCGGTGCATGCACGCAGACGCAGAGGAGGTCCTCGCGCCTAGCGGAGGTCGTGGACCGCCGGATCAAGATCCGCGGTCCGAGCACTAGGGAAGGTCCTAAGACTAAGCCTACAGAGGAGGTTCAGCCCGTTAGATCTAGATCTAACGGTCCAGAGTGAAGGGGAGGTCCTAAAGCTACGGATCTAAGCGGAGGAGGTCCTCAACGGTCTAGATCTCCGGAGGGGAGGTCTTTAACGGACGCGATCAAGCGAGGGAGGTCTGAACGGTTGGGATTTAACCGAGGAGGTGCAGGATGGCCAAGATCTACTCGGGAGGTCCTAAACGGTAGTGATCTAACGGGAGAAGATCGGACGGCTCGGATCGAGCCTAAGGAGGTCTGAGCGGTTGGATCGTCGTGGAGGGAGGTCCGAGCACTAAAGGTTTTACAAAGGAGATCCAACGCTCGGACCTAAACCGGGAGGTCGTGAGCGGCTAGGATTGAGCCTAAGAGGTCCGAGCGGGTTTTCTTTATAAAAGACCAGGCGGCTTCTTACAAAGAGGACCCGAGGTGGTTATGAGGTGGTCTTTGCAAAAATAGCCGAGGAAGGTCTTTTGCAAAGACGACCCGAGGGTGGTCTCTGAAAAATGACCGAGGAGGTCTTTTGCGCACGGAAAAGATCTAAACGGCTAGGATTTAACCGGGGTGGTCCTAGGCGGTCGGGATCAACTCTAGGGAGGTCTTAGCGCGCAAGATTAACACAGAGCAGATCTAACGGCTAGAGCTAATCCCGGGAGGTTTTAACGGCGGAGATTACTCTAGGAGGTCTTGGGACATAGAAATTTACACGGAAAAACCTTCACGCCCGGATCGACTTGGGGTGGTCTTAAGCGGTTAAGATCTAACTAGGGGAGGTCTTCCACTTAAAGGTTTTCGGAAGGAATCTAAAGGTCGAGATCTAGCCCAAGGGAGGTCTTAGGCGGCCATGATGGACTCGAGGAGGTCCAAAGACTTGACAAAACGCGACAAGGTACGAGCTCGACGGTGAGCTCGCCACGCATCGCCGGCGACGACGCAGGCCACGCGGCGGGAACCAAGGCCACCAAAACGAAGCTAATACTATTGCGAACCTATCGGAGGTGCTCGACGGCGGCGGCATGTTTTGACCGCCGGCGAGCCGAGAATGGCGAGGGCAATCTTTTCGGCAAAACCGAAAACGACATAAGCCGAGCACTACGAGGTATGCTACTTAAACCTAGAGCTCTAAGGGACTAAAACGAACTTACCCGAGTGTAGGGAAGGTCCAGAGGAAGCCTGAGGAGAGGAGAAACGAAGGAGACGCCCGGTGACGAGGACCTCCACCGAGACGAGGAAGAAAGCGGTCCCGACCACGAGCAGACCCCAACTCGTCCACCTGCGATGGATAACCACGGCAAGTTAGAGGATGCTCGAGATGACAAGAAAAGGTAAGAACGCGGATGGAACCACTGGAGCTCGAGCTTGACAGGAGCTCCAAGGCGACAATGGTGACGAGGAAGGTGGTGCTCGGGTGCTTAAGTGTGGAGCTCAAGCACGCCAAGAACGAAGAAGGAAAGGAGAAGGAAGGTCTCGGGCTATACATAGCACGGGAGCTTGGCAATGGTGTGGTAAAGCCATCGTGAGCATGAACCATGCCCTGCCATGACCCACGTGACTTGACAAGGCGGCGGGGATGGCTCCTTTCGGGCAAAGCTCTGGCACCATTAATGCATGGCGAAAGAGACGTTGGGAAGGACCAAAGGTGACAAAGACTGCTCCCAACCGCTCGACAACGACACACGCACGCGGGTGGGGAAATCATGGCGACGTGGCTCGAGGAGGTCTCGGAGGAAGAAGAACAGAGCCGAGGAGGTCCATGCGCGCGGGGAGGTCGTGAGCCACCCGATCCCCATCCGCGGCCCCGCTATGCAGCACAAGACGAGCCCGAGCCCGAGCTCTACTGGTCCGTCGAGTCCAAAGGTGGGTCGGACTCGGGGTCGACTTCGAGCGAGGCCGACTCACCCAAATTTTGAGTTTCAACGATCGAAGTCGGAGGATTTATTTGGGGTAGTAAACTTACTCCAAAATTTATGAAACTTTTAATGAGCTTGCTAGCGAGTTGATTACCTTGTGTAAATTTTGCAGAGGTTTTGTGCTACACATTTTCCTCCAAAATTCCACAAGGTGGTGGTCCACGATTTGACAGATTTTGAATAGGTTTAATCGACCCCAAAAGTATTCAAACAATTTCTAAAAATTGTGAGATTTTTCAGAGAGGTCACACACCAACCCTAGAGCTTAGGAAAAATATTTCCGGAGATGATCAAAAGGGTTGACAAGATTGTTTTGAAGGAACAAGATTTGGATCAAAAGACATTGTGACTTTGCCTTTCCATAAGTCTTGTACAATACTTGTCCAAGACAAACAGAAGCGCATGATGTAAGAAAAAGTTTTAATTTCTACTCATTTTCTTACATTTGAAACACAAGCCCAAAATTGGGATGTTACAACTCTCCCCTTACAAGAATCTCGACCGAGATTAGTTTACTCGGAGAAGAAAGAAGGAAAATGCACGCGAAGGCGATCTTCCCGCTCCCAAGTTGCCTCATCTTGAGAATGGTTTGACCATCGAACCTTAAGGAACTTGATGACACGGTTCCTTGTTCTCGCTCAGATTCCTCAAGAACACGAATAGGATGCTCGCGGTAGGTCAAATTCTCCGCACATCGAGAACCTCCAAAGGAGTTTCCTCGGTTGGAACACGGAGGCATTTCTTAAGGTGTGACACATGGAACACATCATGCACACCTCAAGCGCACTGGTAGCTCCAACTTTGTATGCAACGGCCCCAACTCTCTCGACAATGCGATAAGGCCCAACATATCGAGGAGCCAACGCCCTTGATGCCAAAACGCGATGGCCCTTCAAGGGTGAGACCTTGAGATACACAAAGTCATTGGGCTCAAAGCTCAACTCACGCGACGACGATGCGCATAGCTCTTTTATGCGGGTGGGCCGTGCGCAGATGCTCGCGGATCAACTGAACTTGACTTTCGGCCTCATTGATCGAGTCTGGGCCGAAAAACTGCCGCTCACCAGTCTCTGACCAGTTCAACGGGGTTCTGCACCTTCTCCCATACAAAGCCTCAAATGGTGCCATGCCAAGACTGGCCTGAAAGCTGTTGTTGTAGGAGAACTCAGCAAATGGTAGGCATTTCTCCCACTTCTTCCCATAGGAAAGAACACAAGCACGGAGCATATCTTCCAACACTTGGTTGACTCGCTCCGTCTGACCATCAGTCTGAGGATGAAAGGCTGTACTGAAGTGGAGGCGGGTCCCCATAGCCTCCTGCAGACTATGCCAAAACCGCGAGGTGAAAAGCGCACCACGATCAGAAATAATCGTCTTTGGTACACCGTGAAGACTCACAATCCTCGAGACATAAAGTTCGGCCAAAGGCCCCACACGAAGCTGAGTCTTTACAGGAAGGAAATGTGCCACTTTAGTCAACCTGTCGATCACGACCCAAATAGCATCATTCCCCTTGGACGAGCGGGGCAATCCGGTGATGAAGTCCATGCCAGCGAATCCCACTTCGATGCCGCGCGCAAAGGCTGAAGAAGACTCGGCTGGGCGATGCTCGGCCTTCACACGACAAAGACACGCCGCACTCTGACGAACGAACTTGGCAATCTCGCTTCATTCGGGTCCACCAGAATCTCTGACGAAGATCCTGATACATCTTAGTAGCCCCGGGGTGAATAGACAAAGGAGAGTCATGGGCTTCGCGGAGAATCATATTCCGCAATTCCATGACCTTAGGAACCACAAGACGCTGCCCAAACCACACAACGCCATGCTCGTCCTCTCGAAAAGCACTTGGTCATCCCATCCTTGATGTTACCTTGACACGGCTCACACCGGCATCTGTCTGCTGTGCCGCCTTGATTTGGTCCACCAAGGTTGGTTGCACAACCAATGTAGCAAGAGAACCGTGCTCGATCAAACCCAAATTGAGGCGCTGGAATTCTGCAATGAGGGTAGGTCGCGCTCTTGGAGCATCAACATGTTGCAATACACCTTTCGATTGAGTGCATCACCACGACATTGGCCTTGCTCGGATGGTACCGAATGCCCATGTCATAGTCCTTGATCAATTCCAACCATCTTCTTTGCACGAGGTTCAGATCCGTGGGTGAACAAGTACTTCAAGCTCTTGTGGTCGGAATACACCTCACAACGGTTACCAATCGAGATAATGCCGCCAAATCTTGAGTGCATGGACCACGACTAACTCCAAGTCATGAGTAGGATAGTTGAGTTCATGAGGCCTCAAGCGCCGCGATGCATAGGCCACAACCTTGCCCTCGCATAAGAACACAACCAAGACCACGACGAGAAGCATCACAATAGATATCAAAACTCTTGTGAATATCGGGAGAACAAGCACTGAGTGAGTCGATCGCTTCTTGAGTTCTGAAAACTCACATCACAAGCAGCGGACCACTCAAACTTCTTGTCTTTCTTGAGCGATTCGGTCATAGGCCGCAATCTTGGAGAAGTTCTCGATGAAGCGGCGATAGTAGCCACCAAACCAAGAAAACTCCGCACGTCAGAATCGACTTGGCTGACCCCAAGATAGCACATCACCGACCTTGCTAGGATCCACACCACACCTCCCATTGAAAGAACATGGCCCAAAATGCCACTTCCTTCAACGGAACTCGCACTTGCTGAATTTGGCATACGGTGGTGCTCACGCAGACTGCCCAACACCCGACTTAAGATGCTCAAGATGCTCTTCTTCACTCTTGGAGTAGATAAGGATATCATCGATGAATACCACCACAAATCTATCCAAATACTCCATGAATACCGAGTTCATAAGATTCATGAATAAGCGGGAGCATTAGTCAAACCAAAAGACATGACGGTGTACTCGTAAAGGCCATAACGAGTAGCAAAAGCCGTCTTAGGAATATCCTCGGTCTGATCGACTTGATGATAGCCCAATCTCAAGTCAATCTTGAAGAAGACTCGTGCTCGGTCAAGCGATCGAAAAGATCATCAATACGGGCAAAGGATACTTGTTCTTACCGTCACCTTATTAAGTGGGAGGGTAATCAACGCACATGCGCAAGGTCTTGTCCTTCTTCTTCACAAAGATAACTGGACAACCCCAAGGAGATGAGCTAGGACGGATAAAACCCTTCTCTTGCAGCTCACCCAGTTGCTTTTCAGCTCCTCCAACTCATTAGGAGGCATGCGATACGGCCTCTTAGAAATAGGGGCGGTACCGGGCAGCAATTCGATCACAAACTCCAGATCTCGAACAGGAGGCATCCCTGGCAAATCTTCAGGAAAGACATCCACGAAGTCACACACCGTGGGGACGTCGCGAATCTCCAATGCCGGCTTCGCTTCAAGGACATAAAGATGGGGTTCTCGCAACTGCGGTGAAAACCCAACCTGTTCACCTGACGGGCTGGTGAGGTAGACAATCTTCCTGGCACAATCGATTTGCCCCAAGTGTTGGGACAACCAATCCATGCCAAGAATCACATCCAAGCGCGCCGAGTCGAGTAGGATAAGATTCGCCAAGAATCCTACTCCTTTGACGTGGATAGGAACATCCCGGCATACTTGGTCAGCTCTCATTTCCGAACCCGGAGAGCGAATCAGCAGTGGAATCCCCAGAGGAACACAGTGAAGCCCACAATCAACAGCAAAAGACCTCGAAATAAAAGAATGCGAGGCCCCAGAGTCAAATAAAACTGTAGCAGGACGCAAATCAACAAGGAGCGTACCCAACACCACGTCGGTGCCTCCTGTGCCTCCTCAGCCGAGATATGATTGACTCGGCCGCTCCCCAAGCCGGGGTCTTACGGTCGTGGGTGACCACTCCTTGCCCGCGTCCTCCATTAGGACGAGGGCCGCTCGATCTTCTTAGGACAACTACTCGCGTAGTGGCCCTTGTCGTGGCGAAGGCGGTGGCGTCGGCGCGGGTTACGGGAACACCGCCGCTGGTCGCAGCGCACGTGATCGAGTCACGGCTGCGGAGGGCGTGGAGCTGGTGCGAAGGCCTCGGCGGTGGTGAAGCCAAGGAACGGGCCACCGTGCGGGTCCAACACGGGACGAACGAGGCGGCTGTGCGGGCACCCGGGCCTCCCACTTGCGCTATGCGGGACTGCGCGCGCTCGCCTTGTGCTCGCGATGATGGCCTTGTCCACCAAGGTGCGGAAGTCGGAAGTCCACAATAGAGAGCTTGTCACGAAGCTCCTCGGACAAACCCTCCACGAACTTCTCTGCGCTTGGCCTCATCGGTGGCCACCTCAGCAGAGCGTACTCGCCAAATGGTTGAACTCATGGAGGTACTGATCACGGACTGCGCCTGTTTGAGCGCAAGGAACTCCTTCTTCTTCGACTTCATCGTGGCGGGGGACATGGGCCCGACGGAAAGCTAACCGAACTCCTCCCACGAGACCACGTGTCCCGCAGTCGCATGGCGAGAAATTCTCCCACCATGAGAGTGCCGCACCCTCCGGTGATGAGATGCGAAAAGTGCCGCTCTGCTCGACATCGAGCAACGTTGAGCTTCCGCTCAACCAGACGCAGCCAGTCGTCTGCGTCCAAGGGATCCTCGGACCGGGAGAAGGTGGGAGGCTGCGTACGGAGGAACTCCGCAAGTCCCCCACGAGTCTGATGTCCACCCCCTCCAGATCCAGAGGCACCAGAGGAAGTGGAGGTGTTCCTGGCGATGACCTCCAGCACCCTGCGGTCCTCCGAACGATTGCGTTCGATCTGCATGAGGACTTCCGCCATGGTCGGTGGAGGGGGAAGCCCCTCATCGGGACTACCCGGCTGATTCCGGCCGCTACGTGTCCCACCAGCCATCCTGATTTACTAAGACAAGTTAGACACAGTTCAAGACCCAAGAGCACAGAAATCCAAACTTAGTTAAAACGACCAAAGAATAGTCACAAAAGAACATGAGACCATAAGTCACCGAATCAACTTCCCGAAACGACTAACCCGTATGGAAGAACGAGTAATCGTTTGAGAAGACCCAAAATTTCAGCACTAATTTCCAGCTCAAACCAGTCCAAAATTCAAGGTATAACCACCTAATAGAGTATAGGCATTAGCTAACCTCATATCACTTCTTACCCTTTTATTCCCACAAGTTTTAGTTGTATTTATCTCTCATTTCCTACCCTAATTACTCACCACTAGCTAGCTGTCCTATTTCCTTTATCCAAGCTCTCTCATGGTTCTCCCAAAACCAAGTTAATCGATAGAGGCTAATTTTTGAAAGGGAGAGAGGAACAACTTTTTCAAACTTAAGTGAGAGTAAGGTGAGATGAGCAAGCTAAGACAGGTAAGGAATAAAATTAGAGAACTTACTTAAGTTTTCATAAACTATTTGAAAGTAAGTTTCCAAAATATCCTAAAGGCGACCAAACTAGGGGTTTCTACGGTCAGTATGGCTCTGATACCAACTTTGTGAGGACCCGGAATATTTAACTAGTAACACTTAACCTCCAAATGGCTCTAGCATTACTAATTAAACATTCTAAGCCTCGATGGACATATGCTTCCCAGAATTGCAGCATGTGTACATCATCACAAAATTACACATCAATTCCATACAACATATATCACTAAGTTCAACAACGACATAAAGTAAAGTTATTACAAAAGAGAGCCGACCGCCAAATAGAACAATATACAAGAATGACAATGAAGCAAAAGCGCCATAAGATGGCTAGAACAAAAGTCGACCGGTTAGCCAACATAACCCACAAGGCAACCGGCCGGGCCGCCAAGCTAGTCGCCCATAAGCTACCACAACACAGACTCACAAAAGTGAGGCCCTTGTGCTCACCTTCCTCCTCTGCAACAAAAACATTTAAGCAAGGCAACCGAGTACAAAGATTGTCTTTGTACCCAAGATCGACGTGTGGAATAGCGGACCTATTCATAAACTACATGCAAGCTTATTTAGGTGGAGGTCATATGTCTCATTTTGCATGAAGCCAACTTTATTTGCAATAATGTAGTACCTTTTAAAAGCAAGTTTGCAAATTTATTTTGTTATCAAAGTAACAGTAAGTAAAGATACATACAAGTAACCACCTGGAAGAGACTAACCCAATAGTCACCACAACATAGCACGAATCCCGATTCGTAGCACCCATCAAGTTTTAATTTTAAAGGTTGTAGTCTAACTCTTGAAAGACCTTGCCAAGCGTGTCCATAACCTAGGGCGAGGCTATTCGAATAGTTTTAACCTCGCAGGTGTACCAATGTACCCACACTTGCACCGCCTTTAAGCCAAAAGCACACTTCCGTAGGTATGCAAGCACGGCTAAGTCCTCGAGACATTTCCAATCTTGTGTATTAACTACGAGCCGCTCGTATGGGTAGAAACACCATACGCTTACATTGCAAGCCGAAAGACAACAAATCCCATCACGGGTGAAGTCTTTCGGACACTACAATGCTCCCAACACCATCCCTCCTGCGACTCCCTGCGACTCGGAGCCAATACACGCCAAAGTACTAAGTCAAGAGAGGTCCCATACCCTCCGATGTGGTTAGCACGCTAAAATGCTTGGTTTAGTGTAACAAGATGTTCGGTCCTTGTTGACCCGGGCACCATTCCAGTCACACCCCACAATCACACCATCTTACCATTGTGCCCAAGTCTAAATCATTTTGTTTTTAGTTTTAGTTTTCATAAGTAGACATGGCACAAGATGGAAAAATCATAATACATAATAAGTTTGTGTGATCAAGGTTATCGACAAATCGATAACCGCCCATTTCTACCGAAGCTAAGCATGGCTAAGCAATTAATTCGCAACTACTAAGTGACAAGAGCCCATCCACGAACTCTAGTCACAGCAAGTAACCTAGGCTCATGGTAGTAGAGGATAGTCATTTGCTAAGGAAATGCATCTACTAGGCCAACTATTAAAACAAAATAGCAATGCATACATAGAATTTGTAATCAACATAAATACTTAAGATCTTGGGATTAACATGATCAAACTGCTTGCCTGCTGGCTGTTGCTCAAACTGTTGCGGAGGATCGCTCTGGGGTTACCGCAAATGTCGAAGCCTAGCTTAAAAGGCAATAAAAACCGATAAGAACGAAGAACACCAAAAGGAACTCAACAACAAAGAACATCCAAATCCAATGAAATTTCTACAGCAGCTAGAGGTTGATTTTAGACAATTTTAGAAACAAGAATCACTTCATTTGGACTAAGCATGAAAAGTTATGCCCTAAACAATTTTGCTCATTTGATAAATCCAGCTTTTAATTCCTATTGGTTACTGTTCATGGCGAAAATTTCTACAATGAACCAGAAGCTGAAATTTTTATGGTAGGTAGGTAATGGTACCTAACAACAGCAAAACTGAGTTTGCACAATTTGGAGTTATAACGAATTAGTTATGATTTTTCTAAGTTCTAAAACTAGTAGATCTTTAATTTCCGTGGCAAGGATCAAATGAAGACCTATTCCATATTACAGTATACCCCTAGTAGGTTTTAACAAAGCTTAGTTTGCTCAGTTTGGAATTACAGAGAATAAGTTATGCATTTTACAAATTTTCAATGAATTTCTAGATATCATTCAACACTAAACAAGATCATGTAGTTAAAACCATTTTCCGCTACATAACAACGCCTAATTTCCTTCTCAGATTACAGTTCATACTATAACAAAGCTACATCAACTGGAATTAATCAAAAAGGAGTTAAAATGACAAAGTTATACATTTTTGAAAATTGAAACATCAAACTACTTAGAAAATTTGAGATCTCGGGAGGTCCAACGGACTGAATCGAAAAGGAGAGGTCGTGGGCCGACGATCCTCCATCGCACGGCTTCAGACCTCGAAGCGCGGCGCACCAAAGACCTCCTCCCGCTCTGGGGAGGTCCGGACCGTTGAGATCTGATCCAACGGCCACGACCAGTGCATGCACAGCGCACGCAGAGGAGGTCCTCGCGCCTAACGGAGGTCGTGACCGTCAGATCAAGATCGGCGGTCCCGAGCACTAGGGAAGGTCCTAAGACTAAGCCTACAGAGAGGAGGTCCAGCCCGTTAGATCTAGATCTAACGGTCCAGCTGAAGGGAGGTCCTAAAGCTACGGATCTAAACGGAGGAGGTCCTCAACGGTCTAGATCTCCGGAGGAGGTCTTTAACGGACGCGATCAAGCGAGGGAGGTCTGAACGGTTGGGATTTAACCGAGGAGGTGCGGGATGGCCAAGATCTACTGGGAGGTCCTAAACGGTAGTGATCTAACGGGAGAAGATGCGGGCGGCTCGGATCGAGCCTAAGGAGGTCGAGCGGTTCGAGATCGTCGTGGAGGGAGGTCCGAGCACTAAAGGTTTTACAAAGGAGATCCAACGCCGGACCTAAACCGGGAGGTCGTGAGCGGCCAGGATTGAGCCTAAGAGGTGCAGAGCGGGTTTTCTTTATAAAAGACCAGGCGGCTTCTTACAAAGAGGACCCGAGGGTGGTTATGAGGTGGTCTTTGCAAAAATAGCCGAGGAAGGTCTTTTGCAAAGACGACCAGGGTGGTCTCTCAAAATGACCGAGGAGGTCTTTTTGCGCACGGAAAAGATCTAAACGGCTAGGATTTAACTGTGGTGGTCCTAGACGGTCAGATCAACTCTAGGGGAGGTCTTAGCGCGCAAGATTAACACAGAGCCGATCTAACGGCCAAGAGCTAATCCCGGGAGGTTTTTAACGGCGGAGATTACTCTAGGAGGTCTTGGGACATAGAAATTTACGGAAAAACCTTCTACGGCCCAGATCGACTTGGGGTGGTCTTAAACGGTTAAGATCTAACTAGGGGAGGTCTTCCACTTAAAGGTTTTCGGAAGGAATCTAAAGGTCCGGATCTAGCCCAAGGGAGGTCTTAGGCGGCCATGATGGACTCGAGGAGGTCCAAAGACTTGACAAAAACGCGACAAGGCACAGAGCTCGACGGTGAGCTCGCAAGACGTCGCCGACGACTCAGGCCACTGGCGGCGGGAACCAAGGCCACCAAAACGGCTAATACTATTGCGAACCTATCTGAGGTGCTCGACGGCGCGCGCCTTGACCGCGGCGGCGAGAATGGCGAGGGCAATCTTTTCGGCAAAACCGAAAGCGACATAATCGAGCACTACGAGGTATGCTACTTAAACCTAGAGCTCTAAGGGACTAAAACGAACTTACCCGAGTGTAGGGAAGGTCCAGAGGAAGCCGGAGGAGAGGAGGAAACCGAAGGAGACGCCCGGTGACCGTGACCTCACGAGACGAGGAAGAAAGCGGTCCCACCACGAGCAGCCCCCAACTCGTCCACCTGCGATGGATAACCACAGCAAGTTAGAGGATGCTCGAGATGACAAGAAAAGCGGTAAGAACGCGGATGGAACCACCGGAGCTCGAGCCGACAGGAGCTCCAAGGCGACAATGGTGACAGGAAGGTGGTGCTCTCGGGTGCTTAAGTGTGGAGCTCAAGCAGCCAAGAACGAAGAAGGAAAGGAGAAGGAAGGTCTCGGGCTATACATAGCACGGGAGCTTGGCAATGGTGTGGGTAAAGCCTCATCGTGAGCATGAACCATGCCCCGCCATGACCCACAGGACTTGACAAGGCGGCGAGGATGGCTCCTTTCGGGCAAAGCTCCTGGCACCATTAATGCATGGCAGAAAGAGACGTTGGGAAGGACCAAAAGGTGACAGCACCCTGCTCCCAACTGCTCTGACACTGACACACGCACGGGTGGGGGGAAATCATGACGACTGTGGCTCGAGGAGGTCACGGAGGAAGAAGAACGAGCCGAGGAGGTCCATGCGCGCAGGGAGGTCGTGAGCCACCCGATCCCCATCCGCGGCCCGCTATGCACAAGACGAGCCCGAGCCCGAGCTCGGCTGGTCCGATCGAGTCCAAAGGCTGGGTCGGACTCGGGTCTGACTCGAGCCCGAGGCTGACTCAGCCCCAAATTTTGAGTTTCACTGATCTGAAGTCGGAGGATTTATTTGGGGTAGTAAACTTACTCCAAAATTTATGAAACTTTTAATGAGCTTGCTAATCGAGTTGATTACCTTGTGTAAATTTTGCAGAGGTTTTGTGCTACACATTTTCCTCCAAAAATTCCACAAGGTGGTGGTCCACAGTTTGACCAGATTTTGAATAGGTTTAACTGACCCCCAAAAGTATTCAAACAATTTCTAAAAATTGTGAGATTTTTCAGAGAGGTCACACACCAACCCTAGAGCTTAGGAAAAATATTTCCCGGAGATGATCAAAAGGGTTGACAAGATTGTTTTTGAAGGAACAAGATTTGGATCAAAAGACATTGTGACTTTGCCTTTCCATAAGTCTTGTACAATACTTGTCCAGTACAAACAGGAAACGCATGATGTAAGAAAAAGTTTTAATTTCTACTCATTTTCTTACATTTGAAACACAAGCCCAAAATTGGGATGTTACAAGCCTACCCTTGTCGCGGAATTTCAGCGCCTCAATTTGGGTTTGATCGAGCATGGTTCTCTTGCTACCTTGGTTGTGCAGCCAACCTTGGTGGACCAAATTAAGGCGGCATAGCAGACAGATGTTGGTGTGAGCTAAATCAAGCAGAACATTAAGGATGGTATAGCCAAGTGCCTTTCGGAGGATGAGCATGGCGTTGTGCGGTTTGGCCAGCGTCTTGTGGTTCCTAAGGTCATGGAATTGAGGAATTTGATTCTCCGCGAAGCCCATGACTCTCCTTTGTCTATTCACCCCGGGGCTACCAAGATGTATCAGGACCTTCGTTAGAGATTCTGGTGGACCCGTATGAAGCGGGAGATAGCCAAGTTTGTTGCCGAGTGCGACGTGTGCTGTCGTGTGAAGGCCGAGCATCAGCGCCCAGCAGGTCTTCTTCAGCCCTTGCCAGTGCCAGAGTGGAAGTGGGATTCCGTTGGCATGGACTTCATCACCGGGTTGCCCCGTACTTCTTCTGGGAAAGATGCCATATGGGTTGTCATTGATCTGTTGACAAAGGTAGCGCATTTCCTACCAGTGCGTACCAACCTCAGTGTCAGTCAGTTGGCGGATCTCTATGTATCTCGCATTGTGTGCCTGCATGGTGTGCCACGAACGATTGTGTCAGATCGTGGTTCTCTTTTTACCTCTCGGTTTTGGCATCAGTTGCAAGAGGCCATGGGGTCGCGTCTTTCCTTCAGTTCAGCTTATCATCCCCAGACTGACGGTCAGACGGAGCGAGTCAACCAAGTGTTGGAAGATATGCTCCGTGCTTGTGTTCTTTCCTATGGGAGGAAGTGGGAGAAGTGCATACCATTTGCTGAGTTCTCCTACAACAACAGTTATCAGGCCAGTCTTAGCATGGCACCATTTGATGCCTTGTATGGGAGGAGATGCAGAACCCCATTAAACTGGTCAGAAAATGGTGAGAGGCAGTTTTTCGGCCCAGAGTCGATTAATGAGGCCGAAAGCCAGGTCCAGTTGATTCGTGAGTATTTGCGCACGGCCCAGTCCAGGCAGAAGAGCTATGCGGATCGTCGTCGCCGTGAGTTGAGCTTTGAGCCCAATGACTTTGTGTATCTCAAAGTCTCACCCTTGAAGGGCCATCGGCGTTTTGGCATCAAGGGCAAGTTGGCTCCTCGCTATGTTGGGCCTTATCGTATCATCGAGAGAGTTGGAGCTGTGGCATACAGGTTGGAGCTGCCAGCTACGCTTGAGGGTGTGCATGATGTGTTCCATGTGTCACACCTGAAGAAGTGCCTCCGTGTCCCGACTGAGGAAACTCCGTTGGAGGTTCTCGATGTGCAGGAGAATTTGACCTATCGCGAGCATCTTGTTCGTATTCTCGAGGAATCTAAGCGTAGAACAAGGAACCGTGTCATCAAATTCCTTAAGGTTCAGTGGTCAAACCATTCCGAAGATGAGGCAACTTGGGAGCGAGAAGATCGCCTTCGTGCTGATTATCCATCTTTCTTCTCCGAGTAAACGGAATCTCGGGTCGAGATTCTTGTAAGGGGGGAGAGTTGTAAAATCCCAATTTTGGGCTTGTGTTTCAAATGTAAGAAAATGAGTAGAAATTAAAACTTTTTCTTACATCATGTATTTCCTGTATGTACTAAACAATTATTGTACAAGAGTTATGGAAATACATAGTCACAAGTCTTTGATCCAAATCTTGATCCTTCAAAAACATTCTTGTTCCATCTTGTGATAATCTCCTGGAAATATTTTTCCTAAATTCTTGGGTTGGTATGTGACCCCTCTGAAAAATTTCACAATTTTTAGAAATTGTTTCAATACTTTTGGAGGTCAGTCAAACCTACTCAAATTCTTGTCAAACTGGGGACCAGCACCTCGTGGAATTTTTGGAGGAAAAAGTATAGCACAAAAACCTCTGCAAAATTTACACGAGGTCAATAACTCAGCTAGCTAGCTCCTGTAAAAATTTCATAATTTTTGGAGTTAGTTTGGTGCCTAAAATAATTCTCCAAAGATCAGCTCTTGTTAGAACTCAGGTTTTGAACCCTAGGCCTGAGTCTGACTCGGACTCGAGTCCGACTCACCTTTATCTGCCTGGTCGGGCCAGCCGCCTGCACCTCCTCGGTTCGTTCCTTTGGGCCATTGGATCTCCATCCACCGCCTGCACTCTCCTCTCGATCTCAATACGGGGTGGTCTAGGCCCTGGATCTCCATCCATGGTCACGACCTCCTCGACCTCCCCGCGCGCTCGACCTCTTTCTCGCGGGTGATCGGGACGTCCAGACCACCCCGATTGCATCGTGGACGCCCAGACCTCCTCGCCCCGTCCCTCTTCCTCTAGACCTCCTCGAGTTCGGTCGCCATGATTTTCATGCACCCGCACATGTGTCGTGACCGAGCGCTTAAGGGGCGTGAGATGTCACCTTTTGCTTCTTGTCAACGACTCTTTTGCCGCCATGCATTTAATGCCGCCACTTTAACCTCCAAAGTCTCCACCCTGCTCTGCCCCCTACCTACCATGCGTGCTTTTGGCAGGGGCATGGACATTGTTCACAGTGAACTTGCCCATGCCATTGCCAAGCTTCCAGGCTATGTATAGCCTGAGACCCCCCCTTCTCCTTTCCTTTCTTCGTTCTTTGTGGTGCTTGAGCTCCCTCAGTTGAGCTGGTTCCCAAACTCAAACACCTAAGAACACCACCTCTCTCTGCCACCATTGTCGGCTTTGGAGCTCTTTGAAGGCCTCGAGCTCCAGTGGTTCCATCGAAGTTCTTAGCCTGTCAACTTATCATCTCGACCACCTCAAGCTTTCTCTAACTTGCTGTGGTTAACCATCGCAGGGGAGGGCAAGTTGGGGAGCTACTGTTCGTGGTCGGGATCACCTTCTTCTTCCTCACCAGCAAGCTCTTCATCGTCGGACTTCGTCGACCTTCTCCAAGCTCCTCTGACCACCCTGGTCCCCTCTCTGCCCTCAGGTGCCCATTTCTTAGCTTTACTTCTTCCTAGAGCTTGTGTAGATTTTGTAGTCTTACCGTTTGGGGCTTCTTTCTCTCTCCACCGCGGCTCAAGCCGCCGCACTGCCGAGAGCACGCCCTTTAGGTTCTTGACATTATTTGGAACTCGGCCGTGTCCTTGGTTCTCGCCGCGAGCTCCCATGGTCGGGCGGTGAGCTCGTTTAGACGCTGGGCTTTGTCGCAGAAAATTCGGACAAAGACCTGTAGTCAATGATTGGTCGCCGGATCGTGGAGGCCCTCGCCGCGAGTGGGCCTCCTCCCGTTGTCGTAAGCAAAAACCCCGCCTGCATCGCCCCGCCGACCTCCTAGAGTGATCCGCACCGCTTAAGACCTCTCCGAGTTAAAACTTAGCCGCCGATCACTTCCGTATTTCCGCTAGGACCTCCTCCGCGCTAATCATGGCCGCCAAAGACCACCTGTGCTAGATCTGAGCCAGAGCCGTTTCGATAAAATCGCTTAGTCGCTGGACCTCTTGGATCAATCCTAACCGTAAAAGACCTCCCCAAGTTTAGATCTGACCGTTGGAGCTGTTTCTGAAAAATCCCTAGTCCCCGGACCTCCTCGGTTGCATCTCAACCATTGAGGACCTCCCTAGGGCTAGATCTGGACCCTTAGATCCTTTCCGTACAACCCGTAAGTGCTCACGACCTCCTCGGTTGGGTCTCACTGCCTAGGACGCCCCGGATCTAACTGAGCCGCTAGGACCACCCCGCAAAAGACCTCCATCGAGGTCCTCTTTGCAAAAGACCTCCCTTGGTCATTTTGCAAAGACCACCCGGGTCCTCTTTGTAAAGTCGCCTGGTCTTTACAAAGACAACCCCGCCAGACCTCTTAGGCTCAATCCCAGCCGTTCACGACCTCCCCAAGTAGATCTTGGCCATCCAAGACCTCCTCGGTTAAATCTCAGCCGTCTAGATCTCCCCCACCTCGATCTTGAACGTTGAGGACCTTCCCAGTAGATCCTTAGCCTTCGGACCTCCCCGCTGTTCTGGACCGATAGATCTTCGTCTAACGGATTAGACCTCCCCGGTGGATTTTAGCCGTAGGACCTCCTCTGGAGATCTAGACCGTTGAAGACCTCCTCCGTGAGATCTTAGCTGTCCAGACCTCCCTCCATAGGTTTAGCTTTAGGACCTCCCCTAGTGCTCGGGACCGCCATATCTTGGTCTGACGGTCACGACCTCCGTTAGGCGCGAGGACCTCCTTTGCGTGCGCTGTGCATGCACTGGTCGTGGCCGTTGGATCAAATCTCAACGATCCAGACCTCCCCAGAGCGGGAGGAGGTCTTTTGTGCGCTGAGTTTCGAGGTCTGTGGCCCTGCGATGCAAGATCAACGGCCCACGACCTCTCCCTTTTTGCTTCAGTTCAATTGGACCTCCCGAGAGCTCACATTTTCTAAGTCTTTTAATGTTTCAACTTTCAAAAGTGCACAACTTTGTCATTTTAGCTTCTTTTTGATTGATTCCAGTTGCTGTAGCTCTGTTAGAGTATGAACTTTAATTTGAGAAGGAATTTAGGCACTGTTATATAGTAGAAAATGACTTTAACTGCATGATCTTGTTTAGTGAAAAAGGTTGTTTAGAAATTCATTGAAAATTTGTAAATTGCATAACTTATTCTCTGTAATTCCAAACTGAGCAAACTAAGTTTTGTTATAACCCACTAGGAATGTACTGTAATATAGAATAGGTCTTCATATGATCCTTTCCATTGAAATTAATGTTTCACTAGTTTTAGAACTTAGAAAAAATCATAACTAATTCATTTCAACTCCAAATTGTGCAAACTCGTTTTCGTTGTTAGGATAACCATATCTACCTACCATAAAAATTTCAAGTTCCGATCATTCTAGAAATTTTCGCCATGAACAGTAGCCGTAATTTATTTAATTAGGATTTTCCAGGCCGAGAGAACTTAGTTTAGCCATAACCTTTTCATGCTAAGTCCAAAGGAAGTGATTCTTGTTTCTAAAATTGTCTAAAATCAGTCTCTAGCTGCTGTAGAAATTTCATGGGATTTGGATGTTCTTTTTGTCGTTGAGTTCCTTTTGGTGTTCTTCGCTCTTATCGGTTTTTATCGCCTTTTCGTTAGGGTTCCAAGAAGTTATTGAACCCGAGCACTCCCCTCTGCAGCAAGACACATCCCAGCAAGGCAAGCAGTTTGATCATGTTAATCCCAGTATTTTAAGTATTTATGTTGATTACAAATTCTATGTATGCATTGCTACTTTGTGTTAAACTATTGTCGTTAGTTGACCTAGTAGATGCATTTCCTTAGGCAAATGATTATTCTCTACTACCGTGAGCCTAGGTTATTACTGTGATTAGAGCCCGTGGATGAGCTCTTGTCACTTAGTACTTGCGAATTAATTTCCTAGCCATGCTTAGCTTCCGGTAGAAATGGGCGGTTATCGACTTGTCGATAACCTTGATCACATAAAACTTATTATGATTATGATTTCCACCTTGTGCCATGTCTATTTATGAAAACTAAGACCTAAAAATAAAAGGATTTAGACTTGGGCACAATGGTATGATTGGTGTGCTTCTGGGTGTGACTGGAATGGTGCCCGAGTCAATTAAGGACCGAACATCTTGTGAGTACCTGTTATCCAGGCAATTTGTGCGTGTTAACCACACTAAAGGGTATAGGATCTCTCTTGACTTAGTACTTTGGCTTGTATTGGCTTCGGGTCGCAGGGAGTCGCAGGAGGGATGGTGCTGGGAGCATTGTAGTGTCCGAAAGGCTTCCCCCGTGATGGCTGGTTGTCTTTCGGCTTGCAATGTAAGCGTATGGGTTTCTATCCATACGAGCGGCTCGTAGTCAATGCACAATATTGGAAAGCGTCTCGTAGGACTTAGCCGTGCCAGCATACCTTCGGAAATGTGCTTTGTGGCTTAAAGGCGGTCTGAAGTGTGGGTACATTGGTATACCCCGGCAGGGTTAAAACTATTCGAATAGCCTCGTCCTAGGTTATGGACACGCTTGGGTAAGCTTTCAAGAGTTAGACTACAACATTTTAATTAAAACTTGATGGGTGGTACGAATCGGGGATTCGTGCTATGTTGTGGTGGCTATTGGGATAGTCACTTCTAGGTGGTTACTTGTATTTATCATTATTTTCGCTGTTACCTTCAACATTAAAATTTATTTGTAAACTTGCTTTCAAATGTATTACAGTATTACAAATAAAGTTGGCTTTATGCAAAATGAGACATACAACCTCCACCTAAATAAGCTTGCATGTAGTTTATGAATAGGTCTGCTATTCCACACATCAGTCTTGCGAGTACCTTGTGTACTCAGTTATCTTGCTTAAATGTATTTGTTGCAGAGGAAGAAGGTGAGCTTGATGGGCCTCACTTTTGTGAGCTGTGTTGTGGTAGCTTGCGAGGCGTCTAGCTTGGCGGCCCGGTCGGTTGCCTTGTGGGTTGTGTGGCTAACCGGTCGACTTTTGTTCTAGCCATCTTATGGCACCTTTTGCTTCCGCTGTCATTCTTGTATATTGTTCTTATTGGCCGGTCGGCTCTCTTTTGTAATAACTTACTTTATCTATGTCCTTTACTAGACTTGTTAATGTATGTTGTATGGAAATGATGTGTAATTTTGTGATGATGTGCATGTGCTGCAATTCTGGGAAGCATATGTCCATCGAGGCTTAGAATGTTTAATTAGTAATGCTAGAACCATTTGGAGGTTAAGTGTTACTAGTTAAATATTCCGGGTCCTCACAGTTCCATAATAGAACCGTCTGTGATATCCCCACATGAGACTGTTGGATAAGCAGTATGATGGCAATCATGACAAGTCCATATGAACCTGGTGACAAGTATGATGACAAGTTCATAACACATCTCCAAATAATTTGACTGAAAATCAATTTATCCACTGACAATTCGTTTGACTTCAAAAATTCATATCTAATTCAACTCAACTCCAAATTACAATGAACGTCCACATTGCCATCAATATATACTAAATATGACAAGTCCATAACACATTAACACATGATAATGCAATAAATTAATTACAATGGAGTAAATTCTTAATTAAAATATAGCCCTTCGTGATGATTGACGCGCATATAGCTAGCTTCCTCACTGGGTTCTTCCTCGAGCCTGATGACGTCTCCGAAAGGAGGCAACTCGTCAAATTGATTGTATTCTTCCTCATCCACTATATTCTCAACTCCGATAATCCTTCTTTTTTCATGAAGAACTACGTGGCGCTTCTTATTTGCCGGGTTGGTTACATAGAAGACTTGAATAACCTGGTTAGCCAGTACGAATGGTTCGTCTTTGTATCCAACACGTTCGAGGTCCACGGTATTGACGCCGTACTTGTCGACCTTCACCTGTGGGAGATGGACCCAACAGCACCGAAATAGGGGGATCTTGAAAAGCACGTAGTCGAGCTCCCATATCTCCTCTATTTGTTCATAGTACGAGCTCCTCAGCCCATTGGTACTGAATGCATCTATGTGGACACCGCTGTTCTGGACTGTGGTCTTCCTATCCTAAGCTGCCGTATAAAATATGTACTCATTTATGTCATATCCTTGCCATGTGACAATTGTAAATTGTGGCCTTTTTGCCAACCATAGCAACGTATCATCACTTGATGACCTCCCAGTGATTCGCACCTTTAACCATTCGTTGAACCGACGGTTGTGCTCTCTCGTGATCCAAACCTTTGACCGGCTTGGATTCTATTGGTGTACTATGTCTTTGTGCTCATCGATGTACGGGGACACTTGGGTCATGTGTTGCAAGACCGTGAAATGGGCTTGAGCGTACGTATCCAGATCGGGAGTGATTGATTTCCTTCCGATGGTCCCGATACCATCCAGCCTTCCCTCATGATGAGATAGAGGCATACCTATCGGTTCCACCTGAGCCATGTAGTTGACGCAGAACTCAATGACCTCTTCGATTGCATAACCTTCGATGATGCTGCCCTCCGACCGAGATCGATTTCGTACGTAGGACTTGAGAATTCCCATGTACCCCTCGAACAGGTACATATGACGTAGGAACACAGGGCCGCATATCTTTATTTCTTTCACAAGATGAACAATGAGATGAACCATGATATCAAAAAATGACGGAAGAAAATACATCTCAAGATGACATAGAGTCGTCACCACCTCAGCCTGTAGTGCATCTAGTCCTTGGGGATCGATGACCTTCTAAGCAATTAAGTTGAAGAAATAACACAGCCTCAAGATTGCTACTCGGACCTTGTTCGGCAAGATACTCCTAATTGCAACAGGAAGCATTTGTGTCATCAGCACATGACAATCATGAGACTTCATACCAATTAATTTCAAATCTTGCATAGAAACAAGTTTCTTAATGTTAGCGGAGTAACCAGACGGGACTTTGACACCATGCAAGCTCGCACGCTTCATTTCTCTCGGCCTTGGACATAGTGTAGCAAGCTGGTGGAAGGTATGTTCGTCCTTTATCGTTCTCTTTCGGTGCTAACTCGGTCCTTATGTTCATATCAATCAAGTCACGCCGTGCGTTAACACCATTCTTTGTTTTGCCACTAATGTTCAGTAAGAGACCAATCAAGCTATCACATACGTTCTTCTCCACGTGCATGACATCGATGCAGTGACGAACTTCTAAGTGCTCCCAATAAGGCAAGTCCCAAAAAATTGAGCGCTTCTAAGTGACGAACTTTTGACGAGTTTTTAATTTACGTCCCTTCCCAAGCACAACATCGATATCCTTAACCATATCATAGACCTCTTTCCCTCTAAAAGCCCTTGGAGCTGAACTGTCCTCCTTATTTTCGTCGAATTATTTCTTCATCTTGCGGTATGGGTAACTCCTGGGAAGGAACCTACGGTGACGCATATACACAGTTTTGCGTGAGTTGTTCAGCCATACACTCTCCGTAGCATCTAAGCAGTGTGGACAGGCTTTGGCTCTTTTCGTACTGAAGCCCGATAGGTTACCAAGGGCAGAAAAATCATTGATAGTACAGAACAACATGGCACGTAAAGAGAAGTTCTCTCGTTTGTACGTATCTCATACTTGTACCCTTTCGTTCCACAGTGTCACAAGATCATCCAGTAATGGTGCTAGGTACACATCAATATCGTTCCCAGGTTGCTTCGGCCCTTGGATAAGTAGTGACATCAAAAATACTTTCGCTTCATACACAGCCATAGAGGAAGGTTGTACATACATAGATTCACGGGCCAGGTGCTATGCCGGCTGCTCATGTTACCGAAAGGATTCATTACATCTTTACTCAACCCTAACCTTATGTTCCTCGATTTCGCACCGAACTCTTTGAAGGTCCGATCGAGGTTTTTCCACTGGGCAGAATCAGCAGGGTGTCTTAGCTTTCCATCTTTCTTACGCTCCTCTGAGTGCCAACGCAGCAATCTTGCCTCCTTTCGGTTCGCAAATAAACACTTCAAACGTGGGATCATAGGCAGATACCACAACATCTTAGCAAGAGGTCCTTGCTTCACCTTAGCAGTATTCTTATGCTTGTATCGGGTGCTTTGCACACGGGACATACATGCAAGTCTACATACTCTTTACGATATAGGATACAATCGTTCGGACATGCATGTATTCTTTCTACTTCCATTCCCAATGGACAAAGAACCTTCTTGGCTTGGTAGGTGGTGCTGGGCAACACGTTTCCCTCTGGAAGGATGTCCGCTAAGAGACCTAACAACGCCATGAAACTCTTGTCGGACCAACCATTGCTTGCCTTCAATTTTAGCAGTTCAAGTACGGTTGACAACCTTATGTATTCTGACTTGCAGCCAGGGAACAAAGGTTTCCCCGAGTCCTCCATTAAGTGCTCGAATTTACAAAACTCTCTTTCACTGTAGTTCTCTTCTACATCGCGTAGCATCTGATCCAGATTGTCATCGTGCGACCTATCCTCATCAAAAGCACAGTCCACATCCGGCATATCGTTGACTTCCTTGGCGATGTCGTCATTATTAACTTTCTCGGCGATGTCGTCATTATTAACTTCCTGTATAATCTGCTCTTCACCGTGACTGGTCCAACATGTATACCCTTTTTTTTTTAAACCCCTTCGAATCAAGTGCCCTACGATTTGCGTCGGGTTGTTAAACATCTTCAGATTACCGCAATCAATGCTTGGACAGTACATAAATTCTATCCCCTTATTCAACATATCCTGCTCGGCGGCTCTTTTAAAAGCAAACACGCCATTAATGTACTCTTCACTCACATGGTTCGCACCGTACATCTAGTTTCGGTCCATCTACGCTACGCACGTAACAAATTAGTAGTGTTAAATTATATTAATAAACTGCAAATACGTTACTCCTCCTATTAACCAAACACACTAAAATTGATTAAAGATTAACCTAGAGCAAAAATATAAAGAGTTACAGATCGTTACCCTCGGAGCTCACGACGAAAATTCCAAATATCCTACGAGATTCCTCACTGGCCTTCTCCTTCAGGCCACAGTGCAATGTGAGAGCTAAGTGGACAGGGCAAGAGAAGAGCCACAGCCGAAATGCACCTCCCCCATAAGCTTCTCCCTCTCACAAAACACCCACCGCCAAAACAAAGCACTCATTCACAACACCCAAACCGAGAGCTACCACCAAAGCCAAGCCTCATAAAGCAAGCATGCAAGCCAAATAGCCATAAGTTGCCAGGGCAACCCACAACCAAGAACAAGGCAAGCAAAACAAGCAAGCCTCCTACAGCCACCACAGAGCAAAGCTTCTCAAGCCCCTCTATTCCAAACAACAGATCAGAGGAGCTAGGGCAGGGGGTCTGTCGGGTCCTGATATTTATAGAGGTGGCATATCACAGACGGTTGGTAATAAGAACCGTCTGTGATGAGGCATATATCACAGACGGTTCCAAAGGGAACCGTTTGTATAAGTGCAACACAGACGACTCCTTTGAAATCGTCTGTGATGAGGTGTCTGGTATGGCCTGTTTTGTAGTAGTTTGGGGTATTTAGGCTCGGAATTAGAGTTTGATGTAATTAGAGAAAAGTAGGTTATCGCGTTATCTTTCCAAGAAGGTTTGGATCGTTAAAAATGAAGTAGCGAGCTAATAGATACATCCTACAGAAGGTTGCTATCTAGAATTCGGGTGTAATTTTAGCAGCATGTATTAATCGGTAGAGTAAAAATAGAAGAGGAAATAATTTGGGGTTTTGGTCTTCGTGAAAAGGGTAGGTAATTTCTTAAGGTTTCCAAAGAGTCTGAGAACATGATTTTTGGACGAGTAGAATAGAGGTTATGATTTTTAGAAAATAGTAGTCCAGAACTGGATTTCTGTTGGAAGTAGTCGTGGGAAAACTTTAAGTTGACAAAGTTAATAATAGAATAGAATTTTTGGCATAACTAAGTTTTGGTAGATAATTCCCTATAATTTTTGGAAAGTCAGCGATCATTATATTTGCACATGTGGATAAATAGGTATTAAATTATTAAATTTGCTATCCAGAAGATAGAAGATGACAGATTGTCTTCTGGGTTAAAATCGGGATTTAGATAATTTAATCTGAACTTTTGATCAGCTAAGAAGTTGTAGGAAATTTATAGATTTCAGAATGATATGGTTCACTATTGTACGATGTGGGGATTGAAAGTTATGATAATTTTAGTGCCGAGACAGCATGGGTACTATCTGGTAAAGAGGGAATTATGGATTTGAAGAGCGCATAGTAGTGTTGTAGATTAAGTGTTGATTTGTATTACCATAGTTGTATTGAGTTGAGTGTTTGATGTAGGCGGTGTGGCTTCAGGATTGGTATCACCCTTTCATTATTCTGGTCATCGCAACTAGAAAGGCAAGTGCATGTATGAATGTTGGAATTTTCATTTGTTTAAATGAATGTTTATCATGATTATTCACCTGAGATATGCTTATTTCATATTTGCTCATATGCTTTCAATAATTGATGATGATTATGGAAAAGAATGATAATTATTCATTGTATTGCATAATGAGCATTCATGTTGGAATAATTTGACCCACAGGAGTGGGATGAGGTCCCCATATGGAAGATATGGGCAATGAGATTCCTGTATGAAAAAAGACGGGCAATGGATCCCCGCATTTGAGAATGCGGGCTTGAGTGAATGTTCAACGGGTGTTACACTCCGCTATACCTGTATAAGCAGAAGTGAAGTGTGGCATGGGCATGAGTTGCATTGCATTCATAAAAGAAGAAAATTGTGTTATGATAATGAGAATGAATTGTTGATGAGATGATGCTTCGTTGTTATTTTTCTTCGTACTTGCTGAGTTTTAGACTCACTCTTGCTTATTTGTTGTTTTAGGTGAACTTTGATGACGGCACACTTTGGAGTGGAAGTATAACATAGAACTATTGCATTTGTGTAGCATTTCACTCCACTAAATAATTCATTCATTTTGGACTTGTAATAATTGGATAAAATGTAGTTTAGCTTAGTTCCTTATGGTTGATAATATTGCTAGGTGATGCTTTTCCTTAAATGAAATTTATTTATGATGCCTTTAGTAATTATTTGGAACATATTACATTTGATATATGATCTAGCATCTTGCTGAAATTTATGATTATCATATTGTTGAATGTTTATCATTGAAGCCTAGATGTTAGCAATACTTGGTTATGATTTAAAATTAGTAGCGATTGTTGTTGTAAGTGACATCGTAGGCTTTTGCTAAGCTAGAGTGTTACAAAAACTCTAGTCTCTTAGTACATCAAACACACATGAACCTTCGTCGCAAAAAAAAACATATGTGAAGTTTAGCCTTATACCAATAGGACCTCTAGTCCTGAAACGTCGCTTTTTCTAGGGGCACATTTTCAATGGAAACCATGATTTATTATAAATCTCGTGCAAACTATGATATGTGCAAGCATGCAAACAATTTTAGTTTAGGCACCAAATCAAAAGAAAAATAAAAAAAATATGGATAGGTTCTGAATACTTTACACCAAATGTAAAAATTGAAGATGAAATTCAATTTGAGCTAAGAGGAACAGAAATGAGAAATTCCTAATAAAGTAAGCTGAAACAGATTGGAAAAAAGAACACAATAAAAGTCTATATTCACAGCGAGATTGTCCTTATTTTCTCCTGTCTTGTTTTGAGCCTAAACTTGAAGTTTTTTTTAACAAGGTAGAAACTCAGCTTTTATAGAAAGCTAGAAACCCAGCTTTTATAGAAAGCTAATAACCAGTTTTACAAACCAAAAGAAACAAAGACAGCAAAACCAAAAATAGGCTGGGAAAACCAGCTTACACTTCAGGCACAAAACCAAAAAAGAACTACCTGACAACTATCAACGTCTAACACCAGCATACCACATTAGAAAACAAATTAGAAACAATACCACCAAAAGAAGATTAACATCTCGATCTATCTTGAAGCATGAAAAGCCTTCATCCAATCCTCGGCCAACTCCAGGAAATCTGCTAACTTCCTTCGGTCACATTCTATGAGCAAGATTTGCCACCGCCGCAAACAAGATATAAGTTTGAATATAACTTCGGTGGATTGTTTAGGGAAAATCCTTTCAATTGCCCCTTTGTTCCTGACAGTACAGAGAATCCAGGCCACAGCTGCAAAACTAAATAAACCAACGCGATAGTTGTTAGCACCCCTTTTGCCTAGTCAATTCAAATGAAGATCATCAAGAGAGACTGGGACACTGTCCCAGAGAAGAGTCTCTTTGATATAAAGCCAAACAAATCTTGTCAACACACAACAAAAAATCACATGATTAGTGTCCTCTACCGCCACACATAAGATGCAATTAGCATCCCTTTCCACCCTCATCTTGAGTTGATCTTGTCACATCCCAAATTTTGGGTTGTGTTTCAAATGTAAGAAAATGAGGAAAATTTAAAACTTTTGTTGCATCTTGTTGTTTTTAAATTTTCTGGAACCTTTTCAAAGGATTTCTTGAATTCAAAAACTTAATGCTTCAATTATTTTGAATGCACAACCCTTTAAAAAAAACTTTTACAACAAATCTTGTGATCATCCTCTGGGAAGGTTTTCCCTAGCTTCTGGATCATCCTTCTGGCCTCTTTGAAACCTTTCCAATCCTTGGTCAAACCCTAGATCAGAACCTTAAAGAATTTCTAGAGAAACATGCTTTACATAAAAACCTCTGGAAATTTTACACGAGGTCAGTCCTTGAGTCAGCACTCTCTTGTAAAAAATTTAGAATTTTTGGAGTTAGATTGCTATATTTAAAAATCCCTCCAAGTCTTAGCTTAATTCAAACCCTAAGTCAACTCTAGTCGGGTTTGAGTCAAACCCGAGCCTAAACTCACCTCTTGGTTGAACCCGACCCCATCCCCACGCTGGTTTGCCCGTTCCAAGATGTGCAGCCCATCTGAGCCGTTGGATCTCCATCTTTGAAACGTTTGGACCACCTCTGGTGTTTTTGCAAAGACCACCCTTGGTCTTGACCACCTCGTGTCCTTTTGCAAAGACCACCTCTTTTTCGTTTTACAAAGACCACCCTCAGAGGATCTAAGCCGTCCATGACCACCTCCAAGTAATCTGAGCCATTCATTTTCGTTTCAACCGTCAAAGTGTTTTGGACTCGTCCCTTTTTGACTCAGCCTAACCCTTTCGTTCGTTGTGACCCAAGCCACTTTGTTTTCTCGCGATGACAGGTGGGCCCCCACTGGCCCTGGTCATCTTCTTCTTCCCGAGCTCGTGTTTGTGCCGTGTTGTCAGAACAGCACATGGGAGTGGGCGGCAGTGTAGGGTCACCTCCTTGGAGTCCTTCAATGTGTCCTTGTCCTGTGTAGTAAATGCTTGCCAGTAGCTTGCTCTAAAGGTCTTCCTTCTACCTGCTCCCATCGCACTCAGCCATCCATGGTAGAGCCATGAACCAAGAGCACGGTGAACCCTTGTTTTGCTTGTTCCTTGCTCTTCCGGCTATATTAAGCCCCTGAGCTCCTCCTTAGTTCATTTTCAGCATCACCTTAGCTTCTCTTAGTTTCCTCCTTGCCCTTTGAGCTCAAAACCCAGAAAGTCCTCAAATCGCAATTAACGGTCGATTGAGATCCATCTTCGTCATCGACGCTCTAGTGGTTTTCTTGGCCATTATTTCGCGTTCGTTTGCACCCTCCTTCACCTTAACGTTATCCCCTAACTCAATTTTGGTTGCATTCTCAGAAATCGTCAAAGTTGGGTTTGATCCCTTTTCGACCGAAGTTTACCCCTTTTTTCCCTCTCAACTCCGGTAAGAACCATTACTTTTCAATTCCTTGCTTTTGGGCCATCTCTAGGCCCTGCTAAAGCTAACTCTACCACTCCCCATTTTTCTTGTTGCTCAGGTCACATTCTGCTCTTCATCTTCCTCAACTCCGGCTCTGGTCTTCATCACCGGCCCAAGCTTCGGTTATCTTTGAACCTCTCCGGTGCCAGGTAGCGTTCTTGTAGTCCTTAGCAGCTTTGGCACCCGCTTACTTGGGCATTGTGGAGCGCCTTGTTGTTTTTGCTTTTGCCGCACTCCAAGCGCCACCCATCTCCGGCTAGCCGCCGGTGTGGTCTTCCCCTGCTGTCGTCAGCTCCTCCAAAAGTTGCGCTTGGCTATTGGGGACTCATTGATGACCTTGGTTTGCGCCAGCGAGGTCCTCATCGCCGGCAGTGAGCCAATCTTTGCGCTCGGGTTTTTGTCGGACAAGGAATACATTGAGCGTTGTTTTTTGGTCATCGATCTTGTTCATTAATGGCTAATCATTATCTAGCAATTAATTGTTGTCCTAAAATGGCTTATGTGTCACTTACATGTGGGTCGTGCTTTCCGTGTCGTGAGCAAAAGACCACCCTCTTGGACTTTTGCAAAACCAACCCCAAAGACCTCCCTCGAGGTCCTCTTTGCAAAAGACCACTTCCGCGAACTTCTGAAAAGATAACCCTCAGGACCTCCTCTGGGTAGATCTGGCCGTTCAGGACCTCCCTATGGAGATCTGAACCATCCAGACCTCCCCTCTTTTAGATCTTATCTTTCAGGACCTCCTTTGGTAGATCTTGGCTGTCTAGGACCTCCTCTGGTAGATCTTAGCCGTCCAGGGTCTCCTTTTTAGATCTTTACCTTTTAGGACATCCCCGTGGAGATCTAAGCCGTTAAGACCACCCCTGAGTAGATCTTAACCGTCCAGATCTCCCTTCTTTTAGATCTAAACCGTTCAGTACCTCCTATTGTAGATCTAACCATTAGAACCTCCCCGTGTAGATTTGGACCGTCAGATCTAGATCTAACATTCTAGACCTCCTCAGCGCTTTTGGAGTTCTAACATTCGAATCCACTTTTACCGTTCATTCCTAAATCTGTGGCTCAGATCTCGTGAACTTTCGGATCTCCGAAGGTAATCTTGATCTGAACCGTTCCTTTTTAGATCCATGGCCCCGATTTCGTGGGGCATTCGGGAAGTCCGAATGTTCCATGCCTTGTGGACCGTTGGATCTAAATCCAACGGTTGGCTCGGTGTGGCGTTGTGCACGTTCTGATCGGCCCTTGCGTTTGGGCCGTTCGATTCTTAATCGACGGCCCAGGTTTTTCCACTTTGGGTTGGTAATAAGTAATTTCCGAAATCTTTTATTTGTTAGCTGTTAATTGTTTTAAATTCCAAAATTTCATAACTAATTCATTTTAACTCTATTTTAGATGATTTAAATTGTGTTAAATTTCTGTTTAACTGAACTTTAATCTAAAAATGTGTTTAGACACTGTCCTGTACTAGAAAATTGTGCAAATTGTATTAACTTGCTTTAGCATTTAATTAGTGCTCTAGAAATTCCTTTAAACTTGTAAAATGCATAAGTAATTCTCTGCAACTCCAAATTTAGTAAAATAAAAACTGTTAGGCTCTTTTGTTAATGTACTTTAGTATAGAATAGGTTTTCATTATGCTCTTGTTTCTGAAAAATGCCATGCCCTAGTTTCATAACTTAGAAAAATCATAAGTAATTCAATTTAACTCTAAATGAAGTGAACCAAATTTTGCTGTTCTTAGGATGTCATTATCTACCTACCATAAAAATTTCATGTTCAAAAACTTTCTAAAAATTTGTGTAGTGAACAGTAATAGAAAGCAATTATATTGGATTTTCCAACGGAGAGAAATTGTTGTTTAGGCTATAACTTTTGCATGCTTAATGCAAATCAATTGATTCTTGTTGCTAAATTCATTTAAAATCATGTTCTACCTGCTGTGTAAATTTCATGGATTTTGGATAACTTTGGTTTTTGAGTCTTTTTCGGTGTTCGTCGTTTTTATTGGATTTTCTCGTTCTTGCGATAGGTTCCGAAGAATTTATTAAACCCGAGAGCGATCCTCAGCAATAAGATTGTGATCTTCAGCAAGGCAAGTAGATGTAGTATCATTTGATCATATTGCTCCTATTATTTTCAAAAGTCTAATATCTTGTTTGCAAAGTCTATGTATGCATTGCTATTTTGCTGTTAAACTATTTTCGATTAGTGGACCCATTATATGCATAATCTGTAGGCAAATATTTATCCTCTACTACTGAGCCTAGGATTATCTTGCTATGATTTAGGGTTCGTTGGATGAGCCCTTGTCACTTAGTAGTTTACGAGTTAATGTTGCTTAGTAATGCTTAGCTACTGGTAGAATTGGGCGGTTGTCAACTTAGTCGATAACCTTGATCACACAAAAACTTATTATGACTTTATATTCAGCACCTTGCTATGTTTAATTGCGAAAACTAAAACTGAAAATAAAATATTTTAGACTTGGGCACAATGGTAAAATGGTGTGCTTTTGGATGTGAATGGTTGGTGCCCGAGTCAACAAGGACCGAACATCTTGTTACACTAAACCAAGCATTTTGTGTGCTAACCACACTAGAGGGTATCGGACCTCTCTTGACTTAGTACTTTGGCGTGTGTTAGCTCCGAATCGCAAGAGGTTGTGTAAGAGGGAAGATGTTTGGGAGCATTGTAGTTGTTTGAAAGCTTTACCCCTTGAGGGTAGTTGACTTTCGGCTTTACAATGTAGCGTATGGGTTTCTATCCATACGGGCGGCTCGTAGTTGATACACAATATTGGAAACGTCTCGTAGGACTTAGCTGTGTCGGCATACCTTTGGAAGTGTGCTTAATCATGTGGCCAAAAGGCGGTCTGAAGTGTGGGTACATTGGTACACCCCTGCAGGGTTAATTCTATTCGAATAGCCAAGTCCTTGGTTATAGACACGCTTGGGGAGGTCTTTCAAGAGTTAGACTATAACCTTTTTATTAAAACTTGAACTTGGTGGTGCGAATGGGTAATTCATACTATGTTGTGGTGGCTATTGAGTTAGTCACTTCTAGGTGGTTATTCATGTTACTTATTGTTACCTCGCTGTTATTTCAACAATTAAAAACAGATTTGACAAATTGCCTTCAATCTATTTCATTATTGCAAATGAAAATTTCTTTATGCATCCAATTAACCATATAACCATCTCCTTTGTTTCAGCTTGCATGTAGCTATGTATAGACTCATTACTCGTAAGTCTTGCGAGTACATTTTTATACTCAACTACATTGCTTTATTGTTGTAGAGAAGGAAGTGGATCCCTAAGGAATCGACTTTTGTGAGTTTTGCTGCGGTGGGTGCGACTAGCTTGGAGGCTCGGTCGGTTGCCTTGTGGGTTATTGGCTAACCGGTTGGTTTTTGTTATTGACATCTTATGGCGCTTTTGCTTCCGCTGTCATTTATGTTACTTGATGTCATTTGGCCGGTCGGCTCTTTTGTAATAACTCTATATTATGTATGTCTTTTGCTAGACTTAGTATTGTAAGTTGTTTGGAAATGATGCATGATTTTGTAAAGATGTATGTGTGCTGCAATTCTGGGAAGCACATGTCCATCGAGGCTTAGGATATTTAATTGGTAATACTAGAACCATTTGGAGGTTAAGTATTACGAGTTAAATACCCCGAGTCCTCACAGATCTGTCGTCTGAATTCTTTCTTGGTAGGTCTGCCACAAAAAAATCACTTTAAGGGGAAGCCTACTGCTCCAAACCCTCTTGAGCTTCATACTGGTCATTCCTCCAAAAGCCAAGTGTCTGTAAAGCAACTTGACCGAAAACTGTCCAGACTTTTCAAAACACCATCTAATCCTATCTCAGTCCTCCTCAAAGCTCACCCCACTCAGAATCTTGTTTCAGGTCTTCCCACTAAAGTCTCTCTCCAGCCCCAAAATTTCTAACAAAGGTCATATCCCAATTTCCATTCACCCAGTAGTTTGAAACACTATATCAAGATCACTACAAATCTTAAAGAGTTTTCAAACTTGATTTTAAAAGGGCACAGATCTGTCCAAACATCCTTCCAGAAGGAGATAGATTTACCATCCCCTAACACATGAATTACACCCCAGTGGAATAAATGTTTGACTTTATGAAGACTTCTCCAAAACTGGGACCCTTTAACAATCTTGGATCCAATTTTATCACCTTTACACAAATATTTAGCCTTTAGAATTCAAAACCAGAGTTTGCTCCTAGCCTGATCCATCCTCCAGAAACACTTACTCAACATACATGCAGTCATTGAAAAGCCTAGTATTAATCACCCCTAAACCTCCATAATCTTTAGGTCTACAAACCGCTTTCCAATTAACCATATGATATTTAAACTTATCACTAACCCCTCTAAAAAAAAACTAGACCTAATAGAGTCCATTCTTTTATGGACCTACTCATTCAATCTATAGAACTCCATAACATAAGTAGGAATATTACTAAGATAACTGTTAACCAACACTAATCTCCCCCTTGAAGACAATAGTTTACTTTTCCAATTGCCCAGCATACTTTCTATTTTACTGATAATTTTCTCAGCTGCCTTCCTCTTAACATCTCTAGCTCCTATAGAAATCCCCAAATAGGTCAAAGGAAACTGACCCAGCTTACAATCAAGCTTCTTTGCCACTCTCTGAGCTTCGACTTTATCAACCCCAACAACAAAAACTTTGCTTTTGTGATAATTGATTTTCAAGCCCAACATCTATTTGAAACAGTAAAGTAAAAATTTTAGATTAAGAATGTAATCCTCCTTATACTCAATCATGAGGACTATGTAATCAGCATATTGTAACAAAGGAACACTCCCAAAAATAAGAGTGGAAATCACTCCTTTGACCAAACCTTGATGTTGGGCTCTGTCAATAATTGAAGCCAAAACATCTGCAATCAGATTAAACAAAAGGGGAGACAAATGATCATCTTATCTCAACCCTTTGTGAGTGGTAAAATAGGGACCCACAAAACCATTGATATTGATACTTACTTTGCCACCTCTTACAGAATTCATGGCCCAATTGATCCATTTTCCAGAGAAACCTCTACTTATCAAAACTTTCTAGAAACCCCCAATTAACTTTGTCATAGGACTTTTCAAAATCTAATTTGAGAATTACCCCTCTTTCCTTAGTAACTCTCAACTCATGTAAGATTTCATGGAGATACACCACCCCATCTAAAATGTATCACCCTTTAATAAAAGCGGTTTGACTCTCTCATTTATAACTTTATGAGCCACCTCCGCTAATCTGATAGCCAACAACTTTGTAATATTTTAAAACTAACATCCAGCAAACAAATTGGCCTAAATTGTTTAATAGTATTAGCTTCCTTAATTTTTGGCAACAGAGTAATCACCCCAAAATTTAACCTCTTCAGGTCAAGCTTCTCCTCAAAGAAATCCCATATTAGCTCCATGAAAGAGCGTTTAATACCTTCCCAAAAGGACTTATAAAAGCATGCAGGGAAACCATCAGGTCCAGAAGTTGAATCATTACTAAGACCTTTAATAACCTTCCAAACTTCCTGCTTTGAAAATTTTTGAACCAGATACTCATTATCCTTTTCTGAGATCATCTCTTCATCCTTCCAGGACCCTTTGGAGATATTAACATTAAACTCACTATCCTTCCCAAACAATTTTTTATAAAAATTATATATATATGATGTAACACCCCGGCCCGACATGAGCCTGGAATGCTACTAAACAAACTCTAATAATTCTAAACTAGACAATCTTAATAAATTTCGGTAGAACCTCCCTTGTAAAGTTAATTACACGAAGGTTCCAACACACAGATTAATCAAATATTAACTAAAACTTTCATCCAAAGACATCAAAAGATAATCAAAGATATGCTAAGTATCTAACATAACTAGAGAGATATGAAGTTCCACTACTCATCATTATTACATTTAATCCTTTGCATGAGACAAAACATAATAATCTTTGCATTTACTAAAATCAATCACGTTCTGAAGATCGTTCTACTTTATTTAGTTCATGTGGCATGTGTGTGACTAGTAGTCTACTTCCCCCCATGCATGTCATTCTTGGCTCGGGTACCTAAAACAACAATAAAAGCAAGAGTGAGTCCACAGACTCAGCAAGTACATAAAGAAACTATAACGGCAGCATCCATGTAAAGGAGATCAACAATAGATTATCTCATATGCAAATGCAATGCTCAAGGATCCTTTATCTTTAACTTTCTGTGTGCATTACACCGGTAATGCAGAGTAAGCAACCGTCGCCAAGATACCCATGCTCAGTGCGCGCACGCACGTGGACCAATTGCCCAATACTCCGCAAGTATTGGGGACCTCATGCCCACACTCCACGAGTGTGGGGATCTCGGGCCCGTCACATTCATGACGGGGATCTCAAAGGGAAACATACTTGGTCACCACGTGACCAAGCCTCAACATGATCTCAATATGCACATGCTCATCATTTAATCATCATCAATTTACCACAAAACGATAACATCATACCACAACAGAGCATAAACATATTTGGAGCATCCACCAATCTTAAACCAACATCATGCCATCAATCTCACTATACTATCACATATCGAAAAAGCACACAAACACCAATCAATCGCAACCACGAATCAAACAATGCACTTGCCTTAACCGTGTGAGACTGGAGAACGTGAAGACGGTGCTGCCCCCGGTACCAATCCCCCACCTAAACATTAAGAATATAACTAAGACCACAGTAACGAAAAACATGAATTGAATATACTAGCACAACAAGTAGCAGATTGCAACGCAATCTCGACCCCAAAATTCTTAAGTGCTGCACTGCCCTCTGAACACAGTCAAGTTCTAAAATTCATAACTTCCTGTACAGTGGTCCAAATTAGGTGTTATTGGACTTCATTGAAAGGTTATCAAATTTCCCAACTAAACCTAGTTGGTGAGCTCCCCTGATTCGGTCATCTAAAATCACTTTTAAGCTGATTAACAGGACATCGATTTCACGTCAGACTTTCTGGACAGAGCACTAAAACTATCATAACTTTCAGCTCGTTTATCCAAATTTCGCGTTCTTGTGCTTCCCTGAAAGCTACGACAATTATCTACAACTTTCGTTATACTGGGGTTCTCATATTTCCACTTTAACTATCAGTTTTTATTGGTTTTCTACAAACTGCCTAAATGCTGACAGATCAGCGGAACAGGAATCTTAAAAAAATCATAACTCACTAACCGTTAATCGGATTTGGGTGATCTTGGCGGCCACTGAAAGCTAAGACCATAACCCAACTTTCCCTAGGAGATCAGAATCCCAGATTCTGCTTCTAACCTCACGAAAAACTACCCCCAACCTTCTGGACAGAACGCCGCCTAGCAGGAGACGAAAATCGATCTACCAAAACGGACGCGAATGCAACTACGGTACCAAACCAGCGAGGACCAAGCGACGTTACCCTTGTAGAGATGCGGCGAGAAGAAGAACCCACCACACGAAGACGAACTCCTTCCTCCTCTTCTTCCCTCCTCCTCTTCTTCCCTCCTTTTCTTCCCTCCTCTTCTTCTCTTTGCCGGCCGCACCAATGGAGGTTTTCCCCTCCACTTCTTGACCGGAAGCAAGGGCTAGGGGAGGGGAAGGACAAGGGGCACAAGGGGGGAGCAACCAGGGGGAAGGGGAAGAGGTTTGGGCGCAAGGGTGGAGATGGGGAGGGGGCGGCCGAAAGGGGGAGTGGGGGAAGGAGGGGAGAGGGGGATTTCGGCTAGGGTTTGGGGAGGTGGTGCCCCCCCCTCCTTCACTTGGCCGGCCACACTCATGGGCCAAGGGCCCAAGCCCAAGTTGTGGTGAGACAGCGATTTCCCCCCTCTACGACTGTTAATTTGCACATTTTCTACTTGGCCCTTCCCAAAATTTCATTTATTTCTCTCCCGAACACTTAACCTCTCCCGACTATTGCTTGTCACACTTTCGGGGTATTACATATGATCTCTAATAGCATTTTCATCAGAAACACAACCTCCCTCATGCTCTAAACTAAGAATAAATTTTTTTCCTCCTTCTCCCATTAGCACAACTATGAAAAAACTTGTGTTGGCATCTCCTTGAGTGATCCATTCGACAGTCCCCCTTTGCTGCCAGTACTTCTCCTCCATATCATACAGGTGTTCCATAGCTCTCTCAACTTTGTATCTATCTATCCATTCTTAGCATTAAGACCTATCTTATCAGCCTTCTCATCTAATCTAGTAAGACAATCTAAAATGCTCTTCTTTTTTGTTTTAAATTTTGCCATTCATATTAGCACCCCAACCTCTCAAATACTGTCTAAGAACAGCCAGACCCCCATTCCATCTATCCAAAGAATAAAGATGATCTGGCATTTTTCAACCAATATCTACCCACGTCTCCAAGACCACCTCTTCAAAATTACCTTGACCAAACCACTTTTTTTCAAAAAAAAATCTCCTAGCAATCTTGATACCATTTTCTCCAGTATTCAGAATAATGGGACAATGATCAGAACCAATTTTAGTTAGCCAATAAGCGAAACAAAGAGGAAATCTAGATTCCCAACAAGTAGAAATCAAAATCCTATCAAGCACAACTAAAATAGGGCAGGACTACTTATTTGTCCAAGTAAACTTTGGACCACCCCTTTTAACCTCCATCATATCATTAGTATTTATGAAATTATTAAAATTGTTAATCAAATTGTAATTAATGTTACCATAACTTTTATCAACTTCTTTCCTAATCAGATTAAAATCACCCCTAACACCAAAGGCAAAACTGAAGAATGGCATTTGTCATGAAGATCCTTAAAAAGCTCTAGACTTAAAGCATGCTGAGCAAGACCATAAATAGTTAACACTTCCCATCTGAAATTGCTTTTTCTATGTGTTAGAATCATGCTAACAAAAAAACTCCCTTGACCCCCCCCTCTTCAATATCCAACTCGTCTTTCCTCACCTCCATTAAAATACCTCCAGAGTGACCATTGGCGGAGGTCCAATGCTAACCAAAATCACCATTACCTGCCAAGTCTCTAAGTTCCTTCCCAGAAAAATCTTTTTTAATAGTTTCCTGCACCCCAATCACATTAACTCTCTCCTTGACAATCAACTCCTTTAATTGTCTCCTTCTGGCTGGTTTACCCAACCCATGAATATTCCAAAATATAAGCTTCATGAAGAAATTTTCCTTCCAGGTACCTTATCCTTTTTAGCCCTACTAGTAACCTTTTTACTCAGCTTAAAACCTATGGTACCCCTGGATTCATTATCCTCCCCTTGCACATGAACTTCATCACCCCTAATATCATTAGTGAAATCACCTTCCTTTTCCTGTCCAGACTTATTCATTTTCTCCAATTTTGCTTTGGCAAAAACAAATCTTGCTAATTCTTGAGCTTTCATGGCAGAAATCACTTCCTGGGAATTCTCACATTGAGAACCCAAAGATATACCACAAGAGAGCCACATTTTCTAAATAATGAACTGTAATACCCTAAAATATATTCGAAAGGATGTAACCAGGAGAGAATGTAATACTCCGAAAGCGACAGAAGCAATTAATCGAGATAGAATAATTTAATCGGTAGAGATTAATTTAATCGGGGGGAAGGTTTCTTTAGAAAAGCATCAAAGCAAGAAAAGAGAGGGAGCTAAACGTAATATGTTTTAGAAAGAAAAGAGGGGGGGTTTAAGCAAAACCCCGACAACTTGGGCCTGGGCCTTGGCCCAAGTGGGCCTTATAGGTGGCCGGCCAAAGGGGGATGCCACCCTCCCCCTTCCTAACCCTAATCATGTTTATCAGGCGTGCGGCATCTTGTAGCACCGCCGCATCAGAGCATAGCATCGTAGCACCTCCTCTCTCAACCATTGTTCCTCCTCCGTGAGACCTTCTCACGCCGGCGAGGATCAACCTTGGTGCTGCCCGGTCACGCGAAGGAAGGAGGAGGAGATCATCTTCACGGGGAAAGTTCTTCGTCTTCCTACGATTCTTCAAGGGTAACAAAGAGGTTTCATCGTTGTTTAATTGGTATTAGATGCGTTTACGAATTCGTTTATTAGAACTATCGTCAATCTGCCGGTAGATCGCTATCTGTCCAGAATGTTGCGTGGTGTGTTTCGCATTCTTAGAGGCCGAATTTGAGTTGTCCATCTCCTAGAGTTATGTAGGTATTGTTCTTAGATTTCGGTGTCCACCAAGAACACCAGATTCCGATGTACGAGTTAAAAGTTATGGTTGTTTTAGTTTCTACTGTCCAGGATTCTGACGAGGATTAGCAGTCTCTGTAAATGTTAAATTATAATTTAGATAGAAGATGAATCAGAGGTCTTGCCCATAACGACTTTTGTACGTGATTTCACTAGCTTTCAGGATTCGTAAAGAACACCCCATTTGGATTTGTAGAACAAAAGTTATGCACGTTTTAAAGTGGCTATCCAGAACCCTGACGTGAATGAGTTATTGAATTGTCTTTTAATATTTGTTCAAGTTAATGGCAAATTTAGGACTTTCACCCAACTAGGTTATTGTAGGTCATGGTCTTACCTTTTGATATTGATAAAGAACGTAAAGTTTGGTTTATCCAATTAGAAGTTATGGCGTTTACCGTGCTGCTGTCCAGAATTTGCCGGTAATTCTGACAGGAAGTGTTTGTTGGTCTTTTGGAGATTGATACATATAAAATTCGGGATTTCCACCAACTAGGTTGTTGTAGATAACCTCATTACCTTTCAAACAAACCTGAGAACACCCCTTTTAGAGTTTTAGAGCAAAAGTTGTGTTACTTTTACTGCTGCTGTCCGAGTAGGGCTTTCTGCTAGAGTGTGGTTATTTCAAGCAGCAGTTACATTTAAGTGTTGGGGTTGGGGTATGAGTTAAGGGCGATCGAGTAGTGACATGATGACTTGGTTCTTATTGAGTAACTTTGGTGTAGGGGTGAGGCGCCAAGGCAAGCGGCCTCTTCGTTGCCTCCCAACAGCACCGCATCGTTAAAAGGCAAGTACAATGACTTTTGTGTGATCTGTTTCACTGGATGCTCGATGATTAGTTTTGTGTTTCATTTGTTATGTGAGAAGCTTCAATGTTCATGTGCCTTCCACGGAGTGGAATATCCACGGAGTGGAGATTATAATATTCAAGAGGTTCCGATGTTTATGTTCTTTGCGTATGCTCTTTCATATGTGTGGAAATATTGTTAGTCATTGTTCATAGATTTATTCATGCATCCATGTTCATGTTCTATCCACGGGAGTGGAGCTCCACGGGAGTGGAGTCTAAAGTCCCATCAATTCCAGTATGGGCAAGTGAAGTCCCACCATTCCAATGTGGGCAGTTTGGACACCCGTATGAAACGTTCTTCATACGGTATTTTGGATCCCCGTATTTCGATAAATACGGGCTTAGGTGAATACCGACGGGTGTGTCACCAGCTATACCGGTATAAGCGTGAGTGCATCCAACCATTCATGGCATCCATGTATTTGGTACATTCTTTCGAGATAATCCTTTAATGTCATGTTTCTATGTGAAATATGTTTGTTTATTCATTTGTACTTGCTGAGTCTCGGACTCACCCTTGTTTTGTTGCTTTGTTTTAGGTGACCGTTGATGATGACTCGTTTGGGAGGGAGTAGACATGCACTAAACACACAACACCATGATCCAGTTTCAATAATAGAACTTGGTTGAATTTCTTCATTTGTTTAGAGATAAATTGTAATATTTGAGGTGGCATGTGGATGATGTCCCTCTACTGGTTATGGATGTTTATTTCCGTTGTGGTACTTGGTTTACGTAGGATCAGACTTTATGGTGCTTTTATGATATTAGAGTGATCTTCCGTCCTTTTGTTATATCATGGACTGTTGTCTCAATTCCTTTGCTTATGGTTGAAAGTTAGATCCTTTAGGTAACATTTTGGCTTCTGGATAGCCAGGGTGTTACATGAACAGAAGCATTATTAAGAATATTAAAAGGGTTGTGTTCAGTAATACCTGGAGTTTCTAAATTCTAAATGGATTTCAGCATGGTAGCCTTCTCTTGCATAGGTATACCTTGATCTTGAATACAGGTACTCTTCCTTGTTGGAAATAGAGGCTTGTTTATCCTACTTTGCCTCCTTTTTTGTTGACCAATATCCACTCCTCAGTTTTTCTTCAGTTTCATGAAAAAGAAGTCCCCCTTTATCTTTACTAATCTCCTGTCGAAAGTTCTCCCCTCCCTGACTATTGAGAGAGTCTTCCTCATTAATAATTTTATCCACCTCAAACTAACATCCTTTTAAAAACCTTTCCTTATTTAGCTCATGAGAACAATGCTGAATAGTTGCAATTTCTTGACCAGAAGAAATCCCTTTCTCAGAAGTAGTTTTTTTTCTGAAACTTTTAAGCATGGCCTTAGATGCTGCCATCAAGGTAGGTCCTATAGTGGTATGAACCACTATCTCCTTAGAAACAACTTCTGTCATCTCCTTTCCAGTCTCAAAACCCACCTTGTCTAAACTACCAATTAAATCATTGTCCCCTTCCATTCTTTCCTCACTCACCCCTTGACTAGAAGATAATAGATCAGGAGCAATAACAGGGAAACTAAAAGCAAGTGGCATAATAGGAAGAATTTGATTGTTTGAGTTAATTGCCACCATTTCTTTGCCTTGCATATAGAAACCTCTAAATCCGATGCCCCCTGATTCTTAGTTTTGTTTTTGTGAGAGTCTCCACCACTTTTGTGATCAGATTGATGAGATTCTCCTCCATACTTTTCAGCTAATTTTTCCCAATCCGTCTTATGATTGTTACCATCAGAATCATCCTCTTCCTCGTCATCTTCCTCATCTCTCTTTTCGTCCTTATCTTTATGACTTAGAACTTTAACAAGTATCTTTTTCTTTTTATCTGCCACCCCTTCTACTTCAAATCTTATATCATAACCCACCCCATTAATAAAGATTTCTACAAAACAATTAATACTAGAAGGATCTCTACAGTGCACCTTAACCCTGACTAGGTCTACTCTCATCAAGCTGATCTCATAAACCTCAATAGGTACACCCACAATACTAACCAAGTCTTTGACAATTTCCAAAGTTTTAGGAGGACTAGGAATACCAAAAATCTTAACCCAAATAGGAACCAGAAACGAAGAAGCCTCAGGATCTAAGTTAGACTTGTCAACTTTAGCTTTGATGGAATGTAAAGCTAATTCCACTCCTCCCACTTTGGACCAAGTATCTAAAATGTTTTTGGAAAGGAAAACAACTGCATACTCTGACCCAGAAACCTTCCTGACTTTCCAGTCCCAGTTCTCTTGAATCAAATGCTTTAGTTCAGCTTTAATATGTTGAACAGTAACCACCCCTTCTTGTATAGTAAGAACCCCTATCTATAGCTACTTGGAAGCCAAGATTTCACCTAAATCATCTAACATATATCCATAATGCGGAAGAATTTGAATAATATCAACTAATGATATAAAGAAAATCACTATTTAATAGAACCATGGCATGTCAATAGTCTGAAATCAAGCAAGTGTAACGAAGGATGATCGAAGATCACAAGCAATACATAATCAATCATAACATGGAGAAGGTATCCTTCCTTCACCACTTAAATTTATTTATTACAGTTCATCCCTTAACGAATGAAAGATGTAAACTAAATCATATTGTTGAACTTGATTATGGTGAATTGCAAGATTAGTGCGTGTCTACTCCCTCCCGATAGAGCCAGCATCAATGATCACCTAAAATAAACAAACAAAGCAAGAATGAGTCCGTGACTCAGCAAGTACATTGAATAAATGAACATACCACAAATATGAACAAGACCTCATCATTAAAGAATGCGAACATACCCCGAATGAGTGTATGAATGAATAGAATGAATGGAATTAATGAAAAGAATGGACTACACACATGCTTATATCGGTATAGCTAGTGACACACCCGTCGGTGTTCACTTAAGCCCGTATTTATAGAAATACGGGTATCCAAAATACCGTATGAAGAACGTTTCATACGGGTGTCCAAAACTGCCCACATTGGGATGGTGGGACTTCATATGCCCATACTGGAATTGATGGGACTTTAGACTCTACTCCCGTGGACGGAACATGAACATGGATGCATTAATGAACATAAGTATTATGACTAACATCATCTGCACATATATGAAAGAACATACGCAAGGAACATAATCCTTGGAACCTCTTGTATTCTTTAATCTCCACTCCCGTGGGTATTCCACTCCCGTGGACGGAACATGAATATTGAAGCTTCTCTCATATCAGTAACCCCCCTCTCTTTACAAGATATGACGAAGAAAAATTCCCCCGAATAAATTTAATCGCTACCGATTAAATTATTTTATTCCGATAGTTGATCCTCACACTTTCGGGATATTACATTCTACCCCCCTTAACAGGATTCGACCCCGAATCTAAACACACTTAACCGAAAGAACAACCATGACTGAGAACGAACAACAGTAACCACGTACCCGTTGTGAACAACACCGGCTAAAGCTCACGCACGCGAAACTCCAACTTCCCAAGTAGCCTCTCCCTCGGACTGAAAATACCACCACACAACGACGTAACACGACGTCTGAACTAACACTCAACCCGGTACTTCTAGGTACTCACTCAACACGAGAACATACAAGACGTTACGTACTCCGCGCACGGACTCGAGACAGTCCTGGCGATACGCCAACTAGCTAAAACAACCCAATGTATCTTGGGTTAACCTTTCCAATGATACCGAACCACACGACATGTACATAGAGCACGGAACTCTTGTTCCACCTCTCAATTGAACTCTTCACTGAAAACAAGGATCACCTCCTTTAACCGAAAACATACAATCGAATCCTTTTTAAGCAAACTCGTTTACCGGCAAAACACATCTGAATAAGAAAGATTCACATCGCAACTATACGTTACCAACTGGGTACTGAAGAGTAAAATCCAGAAATCAGAATTTCATCACGAAAACCTTTCCACCTTCCAAGTGGCAGTTTGCGAATAAACATCACGAAAACCAAAGGAGGAATCATTTTAAATGCCCAAATCAAAACTTCCTTTATTCTTCCTGAACCGATAAGAACCACACATACCAAAATCGAGTCAAACTCGACTTACGAAAGACATTGGTCAACAGCACAAAGCTCATGCGAGAATAAAGAAAACGCTTCACTAATCAAGAATACATTTTTTTTCTTAGTTTCACTTTTTTAGAATAAAATATCTCTCAAACCTTGGAATTCGAATTCATCGCATACCACACGGTCTCAAACTTCTTAATTTAACATCCTCAAATTTAGGCTTAAACCGAAATACATCATCCACACCTTTGTGGAGAGACTCTATTGATTCCACTGAACACTCTGGACAACTCCTTCAACTGATGACATTAATTTGATAGAAGGCACCAAAGCACCTCAAAAACCCATGCAATCTCATCACCTCCAACTTTCAAGAATATCACATCAGAATCCTCAATACACCCGCTCATGAACTACATCAGAAGGGTTCTATCGACAATCATTCCACTACTCAGAATACTCCAGTTTTCTATCTCCTCTACACACAAATCTTTGGGCGACCAAAAGTCTAGCATGAAAATGGAAAGCCCAAATTTAACTGTAATGCCCCGAAAGTGTGTTAAGCAGTTAGTTGGGAGAAACTATTTAATCGGGTGGGAATTAAATAGTTTTTCGGGAAGGACCAAGGAGAAGTTGCTCGAATTAACAGTTAGAGAGGGGGGAAATCGCTAATCTAACCCAACTTGGGCTTGGGCCAAGGCCCATGAGGGTGGCCGGCCAAGGGAGGGGGGGGCGCCTCATCCCCCAAACCCTAGCCGCCCCTTCTCCCACTCCCCCCCATGGTGGCCGCACCCCCCCACCTCCCCACCTCCCCATCTCCCCTTTGAGCAACCTCCCCTCCAGCAGCCCCTCCTCCACAGTCTCTCCTCCTGCTGGCCGGCAAAGACCTCCCCGTTCCCGCTGCCGTCCAAGTGGAGAAGGATAAGGAGTTCCCCGGTGGAGATCGGTTCTAGGAGGAAGAAGGAGGCGAGGAGAGGAGACCTTCTTTGTGGGGGTAATCCATCATCTTCCCACGTTCTTCAAGGGTAACGAATGTCGTTTCTGATGTTGGGTTAATCATAGAGGTGAATTTTGATTAGGTTTGATCGGATCAAGTATCGTCTGCACTAGATTCAATTCTGTCCAGAATATTGCGGGGTCTGTTTCGTGGCCTTAAAGACCGAATTAGGAGTTTTGATCTCCTAGAGTTTTGTAGATAATGTTCTTAGCTTTCAGTGGCCGCCAAGAACGCCCAAATCCGATTAACGGTTAGAAAGTTATGAATTGTTTAGTGCCGCTGTCTGGTTAATCTGTCAACATCCTGACAGTCTGTAGAAATCTGAGTTAATCTATCAGTTAAAGATGAAATCAGAGGATCTCAATATAACGAAAAATGTAGGTAATTTCCATACCTTTTCAGATAGATAAAGAACGCAAGATTTGGACTTTCGTAGCAAAAGTTATGGTGGTTTTAGTGTACTGTCCAGAGGAGCCGACGTGAAAATTATTGCTCTGTAGATTGGCTTGGTAGGGGCAGTAGTTTGCATAATCAAAAGGGCTCCCCAACTAAGTTTATTTAGGTAATTTAATTACCTTTCCAGAAACTCTGAGAACACCTCATTTGGACTCCTGAGCCGAAAGTTATGTATTTTAGTAGTTGACGGTCCGCAGTGAACACCAAATCGATCGCTAGAAATTGGAAGATTGGAAACGCTTGGGAGTTTAGCGAGTTCGTTTGTGTTGTTTTTATGCTTTTGGGTCTAGTATGTTGGTCTTAGATTGGGATATCTTTATGTTCAGGTGGGAGCGTGATCCCAGGGGCAGCGCCCTCTTCGCGTCCACCGTTCTCGCACAGTTGAGGCAAGTATTCGGGTTATGGCATATTTATGTTTGTATGCTGAGAATGTTGTGTTTTGCTTGCAATAGCCACGTATGAATGTTAATGTGATGAGTTTCCATTTATCTTGATGAATGCAAGTTATGGTTAAGGTTGATGTTAGTGTGATGAGTTTCAATTTATCTTGATGAATGCAAGAACCCTGATTAAGTGAATACTTGAGAAATGATTAAATGTTATTAATGAAGGATTGTTCATGTTTGCTAGTTTAATGAATATATGTGCTATTCATGGATGCTGGAATGCTACAAATGTCAATGGTGATGAATGCTAGAAGTATGAATAAGTTTATTCATGTATGTCGTTGTTGTGAATCCATATGTATGATGGTTTAAAGTTTGTTCATGTGCATCATGCAATCATGTTGGAGGATTGGTCACGTGGTGACTATGCATGTTCAAGGTCCCCGTCATGTAGATGACGGGCTTGAGGTCCCCACATTCGTGGAATGTGGGCAATGAGAAAAGAGGTCCCCATCATTAAGATGATGGGCAAAGGTCCCTATACATGTGGTGTATATGCTCTTGGTCCGTGTGTCAGAGGGCACAGGCAAGGGTACACAGCGACGATTGTATACCCCGCATTACCGGTAAAATGCGAAAAGAGATAATGTTGAAAAGGTGCATTGCATTGGTTGCATTCACATGAGCATGAAGGCTATACTTTGGTGCATTGTTTATCTTGGATTATTGATGCTATGAATGATAATTTGCTTAGCCTTGTTGGTACTTGCTGAGTCTTTGGGCTCACTCTTGCTTTGATGTGTTTTAGGTACAACGGCAAGACCGCATGCATGGGAGGAGTAGATGTTTGCATGCACGCACTACCACTCAATCTTAGGAATTACTTATGGATGGTTTGAGTTTCAGATTAACTGTAATAATGAGAATAGCAAATTTTGGTTATGTTTATGAGATTATCCTGCATGCTTGAATGAACCTGAATAAGGAGTTTATTGTTAAGTGCCATGATTAATTGTTGAGACCTCGGTATAGTTAACTATACGAAGGAGGTTATGCCGAAAATTGGTAATTAGTTTTAGTTTAATTTTTAATTCCAGTAGCATTCCAGGCTCATTGTGAGCTGGGGTGTTACATTAGCCTCCAAGACCCCTACAACGAATTCCTCTTATAACATATGGTGAAACCATCGGATTAAATCTCTAACATCCCCACAATTCCGACATACTCACTCCTTGACATCATCAGGAATCGCTCACACAACATCACAATACTTTCCCATTGTTTTACTCTATAAAATTGGTTAAGTTTTCCATACATTTGATAATCCCCAACATTTCAACATGAACTAAAGTTCTGGAACTACACTATACCATAGGTTCTACTTAGCCGAATACTATACAGGTTTTTTTTTCTTCAAAGCCATACATTCCATCTGAATCAACTTCCCTCCAAGAGGTTTAGGTCAAAACCAACTCATCTTCTATTACTCCTCCAATAGCTTGGTAGCAAAATCTCACCCCTACAATCACTTAACCACAACCAAACAATTGACAACTTACGCTTTGTAAAACTTTGCAACACAAAACTGTTGATCCTTTCTCAAAAGAAAAAGGCGAATAATGACAAATTTCACCACACAGGAAAATGTTACTACTCACAGTGAGCACAAAACCAAAAGAAATAATCTGGTAATGAAGATCTGGGAAAACGAAAGTTGAGTTCACAACGGAGGGCAGACATCCATCGAAAAGGGAATAGCAAATAACCACCAATAATAAGAATGACATTGCGATTGAAACTCGACAACTCTTGAGTGAAAAGTGCAAAAAGTTTATGAACAATTCAAATAACCACAAGTTACAAAACTTGTCTCAAATTCTCAAATATTCCTACTGCACTCTTTCCTTTAACACTGAAATTAATTCTTTGACTAACATCGCTTTGCCATGACGAACAAGATAGAGTCTTTAGTCCAAACCACAAGGACTAATTAAGAACCAATAAAAATTCTTCAATACGTCATATTTGTTCAGAATAGTTCAACTACACAAGAAACATGAGATCCAAATAATCTCAGCCACCAAACTCGAAACATTTCCAATTACGGGATTTCGCGAAAAGCAAGTAGATTATTCTCCTCTTAAAGGAACTAACATAACTTCTTTGATTGCAACCTCACGTTGCCAACTCAGACCAAAGAGCCTAGCTTCAAAATTAAATCACACAAATCTCTTAAGAAGCAACAGGACAATCCACTACCTCAATTTATTTAAAATAATTTCAGCTACCAGATGATTCATGGGCTCCAAAATGTCAAGAAAGCTAAACTTGAAATATTCTCATCTGACCGGTATTAACTTCAATTCTCACAACAACTATTAGAAAACACTTCGAAAGACCCACGTCAAAGAATGGGTTGAATCTTTGTCAAAAGAAGAGGCAATTGGAAACGTTTTTCACCAACTAGGAAACTCATCTACCACTCGCACTGTACACGGGACCAAGGGGAAAACCAATTAAGCAATGAACTCATAGAACACAAGTGGAGTCCACAGTTGAACGCATAAGCCTCACAAGAAGAGAATATCGAACTTTAACAGATAAGAACAAATAAGTATTCAAAATCGAAGCACTTGCATCACTGAAGAACCATTGCAACTTTGCAACATATCGTTACTCGATAAACTTCATTTACCACATAAAGCCTGAACCCCCAAAATATCATGAATACAAAACTTGAAATTTGATCATTTAGGAAATATCACCATAGGTGATCAAATTACTACGAGAATTAACCTCATTCTCACATTTTTTACGATTTAATAACATCAACAACATACACTAGTACCAAGAATCATCAAACTTTATTACTCCATCCTAAAACTTCCCAAAGGGAACACAAACCACAAGGTTGAAACAAATTTATTATAACAAGATTATGCTAAGCAATGACAATATCACAAGGCACGATATCAAAGACTACTTACGAAATTCGTCCACCCAACTGTTGGTGTTGCTCAACACCTTCTTCAGCGCTCATTAACAATTGATGATTGTACTAACCATGTGTGTTCATACGGTACTAATTCCATTTGCAATCACATAACCATATATAAACATATATTCACATTTCACCTTTGTTCAGAAATTATTTCAAAACATGATTAAAGATTCACTAACATAATTTTCTATAAACAAGGTTTCACGAATCGATACACCAGCACACATCTGGTCCTTTATACAAGTTTCAGCAATTTTAGCATACCAGGAAAAAGATAAATCTAGCTCTTATGTAAGATCTATAGGTTCTGAACGGATATGAACAGTCTTTATTTAACATACACCATGTATTAAATACAAGGATATTTCAAATTAATCAATTTCACTTTCATAGATGGTAGTTAAGAATAATTTATTTGCACCATGCTAATAACCCAACTTGGTAACTCATATCGTAACAATTTATTCGTTTAGTTATAACTTCTCATTTTAAGCATGACAAGACATCACAAAAGGATTCTAACACTTCAACAAAAGAGAGACTTCAAACCTCAACGCTTGAAGTTATCCAAAAGAAACACATAAAACCCAAGCTTTCCCATGCAAACGAACTTACAGCGGGAAACTCTCACTAACCAAGCTATCAAACGAGTAAATGAGTCATTCTTTTTCAATGAGAAAGAAGGAGCAACCATGAAAACATCAATCTTGCCAATTGACAACGATCACAAGTAGTAAAAGCAACTCAACAGTTGAAAAGCAATAATTGTTTCAGAGAACCAAGAGGGATCTATTGAAAACCATAAACTATCATGAATCACAAACCCAGGAGAAATTCATCAACCACCACAGGACAAGAATTGCCAAATTCAGAAATCAAGAAATAGAACAACTTACTAAAGCAACTCACGCTTAACACCTGAAACTTTGGTACTCGGGGTAACTACTCCTCTAACCACGTACTGCGAACAGTGGTGTAACCTGGTGAATCCCAGAGTAACAACCACGACCTCCACTTCTTGTCACCGTTAACAACAAGCTTCACCAAAATACTCAATTATGAATATACAGGATCATCTCATGACAATCATAGTATTAGTTCATATTAACAACAAGAACGATAGTACATAAGCAATTCAAGAACAGTTCAACATGATGAAACACACCACTAGAAATACGAATACGATGGATTACCCAAACCCCACCTACTATGCGCAGTGTGTCATTTTAATAACTTAATTACCACGGACCTAAAGCCCGCTCTGATACCAACTGTAACACCCTAGCTATTTGGAAGCCAAAATGTCACCTAAATCATCTAACATATATCCATAATGCGGAAGAATTTGAATAATATCAACTAATGATATAAAGAAAATCACTATTTAATAGAACCATGGCATGTCAATAGTCTGAAATCAAGCAAGTGTTACGAAGGATGATCGAAGATCACAAGCAATACATAATCAATCATAACATGGAGAAGGTATCCTTCCTTCACCACTTAAATTTATTTATTACAGTTCATCCCTTAACGAATGAAAGATGGAAACTAAATCATATTGTTGACCTTGATTATGGTGAATTGCAAGATTAGTGCGTGTCTACTCCCTCCCGATAGAGCCAGCATCAATGATCACCTAAAATAAACAAACAAAGCAAGAATGAGTCCGTGACTCACAAGTACAGTGAATAAATGAACATACCACAAATATGAACAAGACCTCATCATTAAAGAATGCGAACATACCCCGAATGAGTGTATGAATGAATAGAATGAATGGAATTAATGAAAAGAATGGACTACACACATGCTTATACCGGTATAGCTAGTGACACACCCGTCGGTGTTCACTTAAGCCCGTATTTATCGAAATACAGGGATCCAAAATACCGTATGAAGAACGTTTCATACGGGTGTCCAAAACTGCCCACATTGGAATGGTGGGACTTCATATGCCCATACTGGAATTGATGGGACTTTAGACTCCACTCCCGTGGAGCTCCACTCCCGTGGACGGAACATGAACATGGATGCATTAATGAACATAAGTATTATGACTAACATCATCTGCACATATATGAAAGAACATATGCAAGGAACATAATCCTTGGAACCTCTTGTATTCTTTAATCTCCACTCCCGTGGGTATTCCACTCCCGTGGACGGAACATGAATATTGAAGCTTCTCTCATATCAAACAAAACACAATACTAAACATCGAGCATCCAGTATTTACAAATCACACAAAAGTCAATGTACTTGCCTTCAGCGAAGCGCTGCGGTAGTAGGCAAAGAAGATGTCCCTAAACTCGAAGCCTCTCTGCCTACACAAGTAAGTACTCGAAATAAATACAACATACAACAGAGCGCTTCCATTAACGTTCTACAACGCCTTCCCGACAATCCACAATTAACTATTTAGCTTTAATCTGAAAACAGACTACTCAGGCACAACCCGAAACTGGACAGCAGAACGGTAAAAATCATATCTATTGGTCTGGAACTCGGAATGAGGTGAGACCAATTTCTATGGATTCTTAACTGACATCTCTACAATACTCTAGTTGACAAGGTAAGCCAATTCGGCAAATTTAATTTACTGAAAGATAACTGAAACAACAGAACAGGGTCTGTCTACACAAATAAGACAGCAGTATGAAAATGATCATAACTTTTAATGTACAACTCCGAATTGAGCGTTCTTTAACAATATCAAAAGCTAAGACCAAGTCCTACAATAACCTAGTTGGGTGAAAGCCCTGAATTTTCCATTAACACACTCATAATTTAAAAGACAACTTGACAGTTTATTCTCGTCAGGATTCTGGACAGCAGAGACGAAAACTAACATAACGTTTTATCCGTGCATCGGAATTCAGTGTTCTTGGCGGCCACCGAAAGCTAAGAACATTATCTAAATAACTCTACGAGATCAAAATCCCTAATTCTGCCTATAAACACACGAAACAGGCCACGCAAGAAACTGGACGGAAACTTAAATAATCGCAGCAGGACTTCAATCCAATGAACATGGCATCAAACGCTCCTACTAAGATCCAATCAGCAAAGAGAAAGAACCATTACCCTTGTAGAACCCTAGGAAGACGCTGATCAAACACCCCGAAGAAGATCCCTTCTCATCTCCTCTTTTCTCCCCTCTTTTCCCCTCTTCTTCTTCCTCCTTGCGGCAGGCCAAAAGCAGGAAATCCTCCGGGAGGTGGCAGCAATGGAGGGATCATCTTGAGAGGGGGAGGTGAAGGCACCAAGGGAGGGAGAGGGCAGGAGGTGGCGGCTGCCAAGGAAGGGGGTGAGGGGGAAAATTTCGGCGAAGGGGAAAAGCAACGGGTGGCTAGGGTTAGGGGGTGTGGGGGCGCATGGGCTTTAGGCCCATGATGCCTCCCCCCTCTTGAGAAGGACCGGCCAGCCCACCTGGGCCACGGTCCAGGCCCAGGTTGCCGTGAAAAACCAGTAACCCCCCTCTCTTTACAAGATCTGACGAAGAAAAATTCCCCCGAATAAATTTAATCGCTACCGATTAAATTATTCTATTCCGATAGTTGATCCTCACACTTTCGGGATATTACAATGACGTAGACAGAAAAGACACGGGGATTTCTATACAAGTTCGAGCCTTCTCTAGAGAGAATAACAACCCTACTCCTGTGTGTATTGTATATGCTTGTTACAATCAATGGAAAAAACTTAGGCTAGTGTCGCTACTGATCGCCCTTTCTCTATGATTGAAGTCCTTTTATAGTACGTGAAGAGGTGGTCATTCCAGGTCAAGAGGCGCCCCATTATTCTGTAATAATGGTAGTAATCACCGGAGTAGTAACCTCCCCACATCGCCTGGCGGTTATCAATCAGAGATAATGGTGCGTTACATGCAGTTACTCCAGAAAATAACTACGTACATTGGCTGCTCAGATCTTATAATCAATTGGGCTTACAGGCAAGTGGACCCAATTAACTATGAGGAAGTCGTGATAGGACTGGTCGTAGAAGGACTTACGAGCAGGGGGTAGTCGTAGAAAACCTTACAACTGGTTACTGGTTGTAGAAGGACTTACGACCAGAGGTGATCGTAGAAGAACTTACGATCACATGGTAGTCGTAGAAGGACTTACGACTATAGGGGGTGGTCATAGAAGAACTTACGACCACTTGATTGGCTTCTCCCTTACGACTATAAGGGGTATATTTAATAGTCAGGTGACATCATATTTACCCATAATACTAATTACAGATAAATAGTAAAATGAGGATTATTATTAGATCCTCGTCATCTAGCACCCCAGCTTCAAGTGAAAATAACTTACATGGGAAAGGAGTCGTAGATGTTCTTACGACCACGAGGTGGTTGTAGAGTGAAGGTCAAGGAAAAACTCTTCAACACGTGTTTCATTTGTCCAAAAATATATTTGGTCAAGAAAGTTTGTTAAAAACCTCACGACTACAAGGTAGCCGTAGGAAATCTTGCGACTACAAAGTGATCGTAGTACGATGATCGGAAATAAAACCTTTTCGACTGGTATTTCTTTTGACCAAAAATGTACTTGGCCAAGAAGGTAATTTTGCTTGAGGTGTGAAGGTAGCCTTGGTTCTCTCGAATAGGTAGATTTAAGAGAATCTGTCCGTTAGAGCAATTCCCGAAGCGGTAGGAACCGTTGAGTTTCTATGACGTTTCATTTCAACTGTGCGGTTATAAAAATGAACCGCAGGGGTGACTTCAGGGTCCTTACCTTTTCTCCAATTCACCTTGACTGTTCATCAAGTTCTCGCGTGATGAACCCGAAGGTCCGATTGTTGGCCCGATCTTTCGATGAGAATGATACGTTCGGTAGGCATCGCTCAACTCTCACGATCCTGGCTACGAACACACAAGGCCCAAAACCACGCAATCGCTAAACTGCTCGACAAGTCGTTATCAACCGTGCACGAGTACCCGTTTGACCTAACCACGAAGGTTGATTCCTGCAAACACCAAAGAAGCACGCAAGAACAAGATAAATAAGCAATCTGAAATTGCGAATATGAATGAAATATTTGATAAATTGGGATTCCGAAGCGGTATTATGGTTGGTCTAGTCGACACAAGCCAATACACGAAGTTGCAACAAGGCTAACTTTTAACTAAACAAAATCCAAGAAAACTAGAGGGGTGCGGCCTTCTTATATAGGGGAGAGGGAGCCGCAAATATCTAAGCGCTAGCAATGTGGTACTATTCACAGGTTACTATTCACATGAACAGTACCATGAACGATGCGTCCGGCCCAGGTGGAGACGGCCAGCCCAAATAGGCCAAAGAGGTGGCCGGCCCAAATAACCTAGAATGGTGGCTGCTCTTTGGGCCAAATAATTGATACAAATACAAGACCCTCGGCCAAATGTGAGGTGGCGCAGCACCAGATATAAGTGAAGTGTATTCATCGGCACGTTGAAGTAGCGTTTGACGCAGCCTAATCGATGGCAATCGAGTAGCCTGGTTGGAGGTGGAGTAGCGGTCGTATTTGAAGGGTTGATGTCCTCATCATCCTCCCCTTCTTGCATTTGAGTCGTCCTCGACTCACGCTCATCCTCCAGCGGCAAAAGAAGCTTTAAAAACTTGGAGCAACACATTCTCATCTTTCTGCAAAATGTTAGCAATAGCAGGTGGCAAAGAAATAGAGAAAGCTGTGGAACTGACAAGTGATTGTGCACACATCAAATCATCATAGGTATATTTTCTCATAGCATTCCATTTGCAACTCAATTTGCAAGTATAAGTGAAGTAAATAGTAGAGTTATGCATCGCTTGATTATGAAAGAAAATTATCCTCAACTTTTGTAAGTTAATGGGCAGCACAACAATTGATTTAGAAGTGCACATGTCATGTATATAATCGGAGTTCAATTGAGTAATAGCAAATACATCTAGCAAGGGTGAGAAGATTTGTACATCATTATTCAGATTGTCAATGCTAGATGATGCAATAATAGATGAACATATAGGTATTGGATAATCGACAAAATTCAGCACATAAGAATTGTTGTTCGAAACAACAAGCCTCAAATCAGCCATGTGATCACAAGTTATGCATATTCGATATACAAGAAATTGATTGTCTACACCATAATCTCCAATCAAATTAAACTTATATCTAGGGGCGTAGGCATTAAGCAAGGATTTCGAACATGCAATTACATAAACTTTCTCCATGGCATGTGATAATTTCATAGGTGGATCCAACATAACGTAACATAGAGAGTGTGAGACCCCGGTTTATTAAGCTTGTAACACTTAACCTTCCACTGGTTCTAGTATCACAAACAGAATAAACCGCGCCTCGATGGACATGTGCTTCCCAGAAATTGCAGCACACATTCATCACACAAAAGCATGCATCATTTTCATACAACATAATGTAACAAGTCTACCAAAAGACATACATAATATAAGTTATTACAGCACAGCCGACCGGCCAAATGACAAGAGTATTAAGTAACAGCGGAAGCAAAAGTTGCCATAAGATGGCTTAAACCAAAAGACAACCGGTTAGCCACATAACACCACAGGGCAACCGACCGGGCCGCCAAGCTTAGCGCCCCACACACTGCCACAGCACAACTCACAGAAGTGAGGCCCATCGGGCTCACCTTCTTCCTCTGCACATAACAAGCAATGCAGGTGAGTACAACAATGTACTCGCAAGACTTACGAGTAACAAGCCTATACATAGCTACATGAAAGTTGTATCAAAGGACGTTGGTTATATGGTTGTTTGGACGCATAAAGCAAGTTTCATTTGCAATAATGTAATAGATTGAAAGCAATTTGACAAATCCGTTTTTAAGCATTTAAATGATAGTGAGTACAATAAGTAACAACTAACCCTAGAAGTGACTAACCCATTAGCTACCACACATAGCATGAATCCCTGATTCATACCACCCATCAAGTTTTAATTTAAATGTTGTAGCCTATTTCTCACGGGGCGTTTCCGAGTGTGTCCATAACCTAGGACGAGGCTATTCGAATAGTTCAAAAACCCTGCAGGGGTGTACCAATGTACCCACACTTCAGACCGCCTTTAAGCCACATGATTTAGCACACTTCCAAAGGTATGCCGGCACGACTAAGTCCTACGAGACATTTCCAATATTGTGAATCAACTACGAGCCGCTCGTATGGATAGAAACCCATATGCTTACATTGTAAAGCCAAAAAAACAACTACCCCTCGGGGTAAAGCTCTTTGGACAACTACAATGCTCCCACACATAATCATCTCATTTTACCACAACGCAACACACACACGCCCTCCTGCGACTCGTAGCCAACACACGCCAAAGTACTAAGTCAAGAGAGGTCTCATACCCTCTAGTGTGGTTAGCACGCAAGAATGCTCAGAACGGTGGCGCAAGTAACTCGGTCCTTAAATGACTAGGGCACCATTCTAGTCACACCCAACAATCACACCATCATACCATTGTGCCCAAGTCCAAATTGTTTTATTTTCAGTTTTAGTTTTGAAATTTGAACATAGCACATTTGACTACTGATAATGCATCTACTAGGTTAACTATCGACAATAGTCAAAACAACATAGCAATGCATACACAGAATTTGGAAACAAAATATTAGAATTTGAATATAGTAGGAACAACATGATCAAATGATACTACATCTGCTTGCCTTGCTGGAGTGCAGGATCTGATGGCTGTGGCTCAGATTCAATATCAATATTATCTTCAGAACCTAACGCAAAAGGGCGATAAACCAATAGGAACTAAGAACACCAAATAAACTCCAACTGCAAAAGACATAAAAAATCTAATGAAATTCATACAGCAGCTAGGGGATGATTTTAGACAATTTTAGGAACAAGAATCATGCAATTTGGATTAAGTATGCAAAAGTTATAGCTAAAATACACTTTCTCAGCCTATCAATTCACTAATTTAATTACTGGTACTGTTCATGACGAAAATTTCTAGAATGATCTAAGGTCTGAAATTTTTATAGCAGGTAGATTATGACATCCTAGTGACAGCAAAGTTGAGTTTACTAAATTTGGAGTTATAGTTATTTACTTACGATTTTTCTAAGTTGGAAATCTAATGTAAGTCATTTTACAGGAATATAACCATGATTAAAACCTATTCCATATTAAAGCACACTAACAGAGGAATTTAACAAAATTGATTTTGCACAAATTGGAATTATACAGAAAAAGATATACATTTTATATGTTTTAAATCTATTTCTGGGATATTAAAAAATGACAGAAATCAAGCTACTTTAGTTACATAATTTTCCGCTACTGAAGCATGCCTAAGTGCAATTTTATATCAAACTTTAGTGACAAAAGGATTTATTACAGTTGGAATTTCCTAAAAAGGAGTTAACAAGAATTAGTAATGAGTTTTTAAAGTTTAAATACAATTTTTAGTTGATAATTAAATGCTTACAAAAATAAAATCAAACTCAAAGGAAATAAAACGACGTGAAAGCTCGTGGGCCTTCGATCTAAAATCCTACGCCCACGCGCACGAGGAACAGCGCACGCGCGCGATCTCAAAAAGGAAACCCACCGTTGGATCAAGATCCAACGGCTCACGCGAAGGGATGCATTCGGACGGTGCAGTTGCCTCAGCCAACCACGATCGCAGATCTCAAGATGGATGGCTCAGAGCGCACATCCCTTCAGAGAGTCCGATTGCACTCGCGATCGCAGCCGCAGATCGAGCGATGGACGGTCCAGAACGATAGGGGAACCGGACGGTCCGATTGCACTCCAGATCTGGGCCGTTGATCGCAAGATCGACGGTCCACAATCAACAAAGTGCTACGCACGGGACTTAAGTGCGCGAGGAGGATTTTAATGAGTGGGCCCACAAGTCAGTGAGACAGAGGGTCAAATAGGACATCGATTTAATTACTAAAGACCAATAATTAGAGATGATTAGTAATTAAATGTGTCCTAATGACCTTTGTAACACCCCAACTCAGCACGAGCCTGGAATGCAACTACCCTAAGCTGAAAAACTAAATTTCGGCAGAACCTCCTTTGTATACGAGGATACTGGAGGTTCCACACAACAAAACACACAAGTAATCAAAAACTAGTCATGAAATCCAATTCTAAGGTCTAAACATGAATCAACGATAATGAGCTAAGATAACAAATAACCATATGACTTAAAGGTCTCATCTATGTTCTCATTGATCATAAAGGTACCATCCATGACTAAATTTATTTATTACAAACCAAAAGATGACAAAAAAGAATCATTATTTCTTATAGCAATGAGTCTAATGTGAAGTGCATTATTCGAGTAGTGCTCATCTACTCCCTCCCAAGTGAACTTCATCAACGATCACCTAGAAATAAACAAACAAAGCAAGAGTGAGTCCATGACTCGGCAAGTACAATGATTAAGAAAAAACATTCATTCATTGAAGATCAAACATAACATCATTGGGTTCGATCATAACACATTGGATTTCTTATGAATACATGATATGAATGCTCAAATCAAGGAATGGACTGCACACACGCAGTATCGGTATAGCGGTGAACACCCGTCGGTGATCACTCAAGCCCGCATCTTAACAAAAATGCGGGATCCACTTCCGTATGAAGAACGTTTCATACGGTGTCCAACATTGCCCATATTGGAATTAATGGGTCTTATCCAACCATCTTGGAATTGATGGTGGTTCTCATCCACTCCGTGGACGTCAAATGTCAATGAATGCATGCAACAATTAAATGAAATATACCATAACATTACTTCTATTCATGAACTCAATGTATTGAACAAGGCATGAATAAGTCATTTCACATGTCTCACAAGTTACCAAAACAACTCATGCTAAAAACCACAATGCACAAACATCCAAATAAACATGGTACTTGCCTTCGCGTTGCGGCGTTATCCGCAACGAAGGCGCTCTTATACCAAGTTTCGCCGCCTAAACCAACGAAATAACTTAATAAGTATACATGATACCCAGCTCAACTAGTCGGTGTTCTATTTTGCTTCTATTAGAGTCAATTAAATCCTATATCGCATAGACTGAAAAACAGCGGAGTCTGTCCAATAAGAAAATCCTGGACAGCAACACGGGACTAACATAACTCACAGCCTGGAAGTCGAAAAATAGCAAACCCAATTTCTGTAGATTCTTAACTGGTCTAACTACAAAACTCTAGTTGACGCTACAAACCAATTTGGTCAAATTAAAAGGCTAATAATTGTTTGAACATTCAGCACAGATTCAGCCTACCAAAATTCAGCAGAAATATTCAGTTGATCATAACTTCTATGTTACAACTCCGAATTGAGCGTTCTTTACCAATCTGAAAAGGTTATCGAATTACCTACAATAACCTAGTTGGGTGAACTTCCAGATTCTTCCAACTTCTCTATCATAATATAGAAAATATACAGACAGATTAATCACGTCAGGTTTCTGGCAGCGACTGATAAAACAGACATATCTTTTGACCCAGAACTCGGAATCAAGTAAACTCAGTGGCCATCTAAACCTGACAGGGGATACTTCAATTTTCTAGGAGACACCAAGTTCAAAATCTGTGAATAACAATTTCTTATACAATTTACAAATTGACTGCAGAATCTCGTCAGGATTCTGGACAGTCAAGACTAATTCTATCATAACTTTTGACTCGGACCTCGGATTTGAGTGAACTCGGCGGCCACTGAAACGTAAGAACAAGACCTAGATATCTCTAGGAGACCGAACCTTCAGATTCTGCCTAAAAATAACCGAAACACCCTTTACAACGAACTGGACAGAAACAGCTTCTAAATTCAGCAGTTCTGCCTAAACAAAAACGTAACCAAAACTCTTCTAACAACAATCAAACCACGAGGATCGCATCGTTACCCTTGCTGCAACCAGGAGTAGGTGGAAGGATCCTTGGCGAAGAAGCTCTTCCTCCTTTTCACCTCTTTTGCCCCAAGCGAGCTGCTGTCCTCCTCCACTCCTTGCGCAACCGGCAGCGGAGAAGGTCCGAAGGAAGATTGGGAGGCAAACCAGCAGGAGCAGCACCAATGGAGGTTGGGGCGACTCCTAGGGGCAGGGCATGAGGGGAAGAGAGGAGGATGGGAGGGTGGCGGCCAAAGGGGAAAAGAGGGGTTCGGCCAAGGGGAAGGAAAAGGGGCTGATTAGGGTTTAGAGGGGAGGCGCATGGGCCTAGGCCCATGGCCGGCCAAGGGTTGGGAAGGCTTCCCGAGGCCCACGACCTAAACAACTCAAAATCGAGAGTTTTAAGCTTTCGGAGTTTCCGATTAAATTCTTTCTTTCCGACTAAAAGCAGGTATGTCATTCTACCCCTTAATCAATTCGACCCGAATTCTACTCACGCCACGGACACAAGAGCGAAGTCTAAGGAATTGAAAACAAAATTTAATACGTACCAGCAACAAATAGGTTCGGATAATGCTCGCGCATGCAGATTCCGATTCCCAAGTGGCTTCTTTCTCCGATTGATGAGACCAAAGAATCTTGACATACTTGAGGTTTTATTCCTCAAACCCGCTCGATTTGTCGAAATTTTACTGGTCGGGACTCAAAAGTAAGGTCCTGTTCAATGCTCAACGGCTCCATTGGAATTGCATGCTCAGGGTCAAATAAGAACTTCCTCAACATGGACACATGAAACACATTATGAATCCCTCTCATAGACTCTGGAAGATCCAAACGGTAAGCCAAATTTCCAACTCTTGCCACAACCGAAACGGTCCGATGTACCTTGGGCTAAGCTTTCCTTTAGTCTGAACGCATTCACGCCTTTGGTAGGCGATACTCTCGAAGGACCTCGTCACCCACATTGAACTCCATTCTCGCCTCCTGACATCTGCGTAGCTTTTCTGTCGGCTCTGAGCAGCTAACAAGTTCCTTCTAACTTCGGCCACTCTAGCCACAGTTTGCTGAACCCATTCTGGACCCAAAACTGTCCTCTCTCCCACTGCATCCCAACACAACGGAGATCTGCATTTCCGCCCATAAAGGACTTCAAATGGTGCAGCTCGAATACTGGAGTGATAACTATTATTATAGGCGAACTCTGCCAAAGCCAGGTGATCTTCCCAACCACCCTTCCAGGATAAAACACAACACCTGAGCATATCTTCTAAGGTTTGAATTGTACGCTCAGACTGACCATCTGTCTGAGGGTGGAATGCAGTACTAAGACGGAGTTGCGTGCCCAAAGCACTCTGCAAACTCTCCCAAAACTTGGAAACAAATTTGGCATCTCGGTCGGAAACAATAGTCTTTGGCACCCCGTGCAACCGTACTATCTCTCGCACATAAAGTGGAGCCAAATCGCTCGCAGAATTGGTGGTTCGAATAGGAATGAAATGTGCGGACTTCTTGAACCGATCCACTATCACCCATATAGCATCCTTCCTCGCTGAGTGCGAGGTAAACCAACCACAAAATCCATGGAGATGTCATCCCATGGCCACACCGAACCTCTAAAGGTTGCAACAATCCTGCCGGCCGCTTATGTTCACCTTAACCACGGGCAGATCCCACACGAGGCCACATATCGCGCAATATCGACTTTCATTCTCTTCCACCGAAATTCTTCTTCAAATCTTTGTACATTTTTGTCTCACTGGATGTACAAGATACGGGTACAGTGGGCTTCCTTTAGAATCTCATCTTTAATCTGTGCCTCTGTGGCACACAAAGGCGACTTTAAATCGCAAAGTACCGTAATCATCTAAACCAAAATGGCCTTGCTTGCCTTCATCTAGGCGCTTCCTCACACGCTGGAGCATTTGATCATGATGTTGTGCTTCCGCACTGCTCGGAATGGTCGACTCAAGAAGCAAACGGGTCTCGGTCTCGGCGGTACCCAAAGCAAAAGATATATCCATACGCTCAAAATCAGCGATGAGACAAGCGAGGGTAGGAGGTGTCGCCTTGCGACTCGGGCATCGGCTACAACATTTGCCTTGCCGGATGATACCGAATGGTGAGATCATAGTCCTTTATCAACTCCAACCATCTCCTCTGCCTCGTGTTTAAATCTTTCGGGTAAAGATGTATTTGGACTCTTGTGATCGGTGAAAATGTCACAAGATTCGCCATACAAATAATGGCGCGGATCTTTAAAGCCGATTACTCTGCTGCAAGCTCTAGGTCATGAGTAGGATAGTTCGTTCATGTTTCTTCACCGCCGAGACGCATAGGCAATCACCTTACCATCCCGCATAAGTACACAACCCACCCCAACTCTAGACGCATCGAATAAATAGTGAACCGCTTCCACAGTTCGGAAGGGTGAGAATTGGGCGGTCACCAATCTATCCTTCAAAGTACTGAAGCTTCGCTCACACGCATCCGTCCATCGAAACTTGACACCTTTCGTGTCAATCGAGACATTGGTCTAGCAATGGTAGAGAAACCCTCCACGAAACGCCGGTAGTAACCAGCCAAACCTAAAACTCCTCACTTCTTTTACATTGGTTGGTCTCTTCCATTCCACCACTTTTGAAATCTTACTTGGATCGTGAAATGCCCTCTTGATTGATTACATGGCCGAAACCCAACTTCGTAAATCCGAATTCACATTTCTTCAATTTGGCATAGAATTGGTTCACTCTCAAGGTCTCGATTACCAACCTCAAATGTTGAGCATGGTCCTCTTCCGCTTTGGAATAAATCAAGATGTCGTCAATAAATACTACGACGAAATCATCAAGATAAGGGTGCAACATACTATTCATGGCTTCCATGAAAATCTGCAGAGCATTAGTTAGTCCAAATGACATAACCTTATACTCATAATGACCATACCTTGTAGAGAAAGTCGTCTTCTCAATATCTTGCTCATGAACTCGAATCGATTATAACTCGATCAAGGTCAATCTTGGAAAATATTTTAGCTCCCTTCAACGATCAAAGAGATCTTCAATACGGGCAACGGATATTTATTCTTTCTGATTGCTTGATTAAGAGCCCTGTAGTCCACACACATACGCCAACTACCGTCCTTCTTCTTAGTGAACGAACAGAGCTCCCCACGGCGATACACTACGCCGAATCATACCTTTGGATAGCAAATCATCCATTGCTTTTTCAACTCCTCCGGAATGGTCGTGCCAAACGGTATGGAGACATCGAAATAGGTCGGGTTCGGAACAAGATCTATCCGAATTCCACTTCACGCTCGAGGCATACCAGAAGCTCCACAGAAACACGTCAGAAATTCATTCACCACGTAATATCTTCAATACGGTGGAGATTCGAGACTTCTCGCTAAGAGACCAAAGCAACCCAATGTTCGAGGCTCGACGACTAGGAAACAGACTAGCCAACACACACAGGAAACAAACGGCGACCGCTCAAACACTAGTTCCTCTCCGACGGAGCTCGCAAAGTCACCGTCTTCCAAAACAACAAATCTTGCACGGTAAAAGAATAGCCAATCCATACCCAAGATAACATCAAAGGTGATAATGAATCACCATGAGATTGGCAATGAAATTTTCATCTTCTATAGTGATAGTACAGCCAGACAAATCAGAGCTAGAAATAAGACCTCCGGGAACCGACCACCACAGATTCGTAAATAGATTGCACACTCAAACCCGCCCTTTTAACAAAATCTAAGGACACAAAAGAATAAGTAGCCCCGAATCAAAGTAACGAAAGCCTCATGTGAATCAACTAATAAAGTACTGTCACCACATCGTATGCCCACGGTGCGTGGGTGGGCATGGCGAGACTCCCAAAGGTGCGGAGCAGAGGACGCACCAACACTCGAGAGGAGGGGCAGAACCGCAGCAGTGAGAACGAGGCGAGCAGATGGAGCAGTGGTTCCGTAAGAACCGGTCGGAGGCGCAGAGCCGAAACCGCGGTGGAACCCATCTGGTGAGAACCGAGGCACAAAAGGTGCAACCAGAGTCCAACCGAGCTCCGAGGAGTACTAGAGGACGACGCCGCTGAATCGCTTCCCACTTGATGATACTTGCGGATTCGCACAAACAGAAAGCTTGTGGCCCTCTCGACCACACCGACGACAAGTCCTCTCGAAAGAACATTCGACGCACGATGCCCTCTCCACACTTAAAACATTTCATACCTTGACTGGAACCGGGCGCATCGAGGTGTGGAAGAAGAAAACGTGGCGCCAAGAAAAGATCGCTCGCTGAGCCGGACGAGATGGGCGGCTCTCAAACCTCTTGGAAGTAGGCCGAGAGGACCCACCTCCACCACCAAAACTCCTCTTCGCCACCACCGTAACCACCAACAGTAGTGCCACCACCGCTTGCCTCGCGAAGGAGAATTCCTCTCCGCTCTATCCTCTAGCTCGCTCAACCACGATCTTGAAATCACGCAAAACCGAGGCTCCCAAGATCCGACGATACTCTGAAGGAGACCCCGCGAAACCTCTTGGCCTTCTCCAAGTCATCATCGCTGGTGGTACAAAGCGCACTGCATTGTTGAACTCCATGTCGTACTCGACATCGACCTATTGCCTTGAGTCAACACTAGCAATGACCGCTCCATCCTCTCAATAAAAGAATCCGGATAGTACTTGGCTCAATCGTGCCACAAAACTTCCCAAGTAATCGGTCCTCCTGCTGGGGTCCTAGCGCATGCAAACCCTTCCCACCGGATATCGGCTTGACCCTTGGTTGAAAGGCCACAAACGAACCCTTTGCGCCGAGTTCATCTCCAATGCTCGAATCGACGCTCCATGTACCGAGCCAATCTGCCGCTGAACGGGGTACCGCCCCATCAAACGTGTTCACCAAGCGTCATCCACTCACGAAGACTCATCCTAGTCTCGGTGGAATCTGCGGCAACAACCGGACTGCCATGGCGCGGCAAAGAAGATTCACGACGATCGCAGGAGCAACAGGAGCAGCAGGATAAGCCGCTCGCACCGCCGACGAGCCGCTCGTTCTCCTTTGAAGATTCTCGAATAATCGCCGACACCGCTCGAGCATCGGCCGGCCGCAGCTTGAGCTTCCACGGTGGTTGAGCGGTGAGGCAACCTCCTCATTAACCCCACCAGACCTCTTCTTGCGGACGTTGTAAACAACCGACCACGCCCACGATCGCGACCACGGATGGCGGGACGCCACGGCCTCTACCTCTCGCCATCTAAGGACAACACAACGGAACAAAGACCAAATCGAACAACAGCTTGCACAACAAATAAATCATAACAACAAGAAAATTGCGGAAACAACGAATTGCCCAACCCAACCTATCATCGTACAAGTGTGTCAATTTAATAATTTTATTTTAACCACGGACCTAAAGCCCGCTCGATACCAAGCAGAACACCCCAACTCAAAGACGAGCACGGAATGCAACTACCCTAAGCTGAAAAACTAAATTTCGGCAGAACCTCCTTTGTATACGAGGATACTGGAGGTTCCACACAACAAAACACACAAGTAATCAAAAACTAGTCATGAAATCCAATTCTAAGGTCTAAACATGAATCAACGATAATGAGCTAAGATAACAAATAACCATATGACTTAAAGGTCTCATCTATGTTCTCATTGATCATAAAGGTACCATCCATGACTAAATTTATTTATTACAAACCAAAAGATGACAAAAAAGAATCATTATTTCTTATAGCAATGAGTCTAATGTGAAGTGCATTATTCGAGTAGTGCTCATCTACTCCCTCCCAAGTGAACTTCATCAACGATCACCTAGAAATAAACAAACAAAGCAAGAGTGAGTCCATGACTCAGCAAGTACAATGATTAAGAAAAAAACATTCATTCATTGAAGATCAAACATAACATCATTGGGTTCGATCATAACACATTGGATTTCTTATGAATACATGATATGAATGCTCAAATCAAGGAATGGACTGCACACACGCGTATACCGGTATAGCCAGTGAACACCCGTCGGTGATCACTCAAGCCCGCATCTTAACAAAAATGCGGGGATCCACTTCCCGTATGTAGAACGTTTCATACGGGTGTCCAACATTGCCCATATTGGAATTAATGGGTCTTATCCAACCATCTTGGAATTGATGGTGGTTCTCATCCACTCCCGTGGACGTCAAATGTCAATGAATGCATGCAACAATTAAATGAAATATACCATAACATCACTTCTATTCATGAACTCAATGTATTGAACAAGGCATGAATAAGTCATTTCACATGTCTCACAAGTTACCAAAACAACTCATGCTAAAAACCACAATGCACAAACATCCAAATAAACATGGTACTTGCCTTCGCGTTGCGGCGTTATCCGCAACGGCGCTCTTATACCAAGTTTCGCGCCTAAACCAACGAAATAACTTAATAAGTATACATGATACCCAGCTCAACTAGTCGGTGTTCTATTTTGCTTCTATTAGGAGTCAATTAAATCCTATATCGCATAGACTGAAAAACAGCGGAGTCCGTCCAATAAGAAAATCCTGGACAGCAACACGGGGACTAACATAACTCACAGCCTGGAAGTCGAAAAATAGCAAACCCAATTTCTGTAGATTCTTAACTGGTCTAACTACAAAACTCTAGTTGACGCGACAAACCAATTTGGTCAAATTAAAAGGCTAATAATTGTTTGAACATTCAGCACAGATTCAGCCTACCAAAATTCAGCAGAAATATTCAGTTGATCATAACTTCTATGTTACAACTCCGAATTGAGCGTTCTTTACCAATCTGAAAAGGTTATCGAATTACCTACAATAACCTAGTTGGGTGAACTTCCAGATTCTTCCAACTTCTCTATCATAATATAGAAAATATACAGACAGATTAATCACGTCAGGTTTCTGGCAGCGACTGATAAAACAGACATATCTTTTGACCCAGAACTCGAATCAAGTAAACTCAGTGTCCATCTAAACCTGACAGGATACTTCAATTTTCTAGGAGACACCAAGTTCAAAATCTGTGAATAACAATTTCTTATACAATTTACAAATTGACTGCAGAATCTCGTCAGGATTCTGGACAGTCAAGACTAATTCTATCATAACTTTTGACTCGGACCTCGGATTTGAGTGAACTCGGCGGCCACTGAAACGTAAGAACAAGACCTAGATATCTCTAGGAGACCGAACCTTCAGATTCTGCCTAAAAATAACCGAAACACCCTTTACAACAAACTGGACAGAAACAGCTTCTAAATTCAGCAGTTCTGCCTAAACAAAAACGTAACCAAAACTCTTCTAACAACAATCAAACCACGAGGATCGCATCGTTACCCTTGCTGCAACCAGGAGTAGGTGGAAGGATCCTTGGCGAAGAAGCTCTTCCTCCTTTTCACCTCTTTTGCCCCAAGCGAGCTGCTGTCCTCCTCCACTCCTTGCGCAACCGGCAGCGGGAGAAGGTCGAAGGAAGATTGGGAGGCAAACCAGCAGGAGCAGCACCAATGGAGGTTGGGGCGACTCCTAGGGGCAGGGCATGAGGGGAAGAGAGGAGGATGGGAGGGTGGCGGCCAAAGGGAAAAGAGGGGTTCGGCCAAGGGGAAGGAAAAGGGGCTGATTAGGGTTTAGAGGGGAGGGGCGCATGGGCCTAGGCCCATGGCCGGCCAAGGGGTTGGGAAGGCTTCCCTGAGGCCCACGACCTAAACAACTCCAAAACCGAGAGTTTTAAGCTTTCCGGAGTTTCCCGATTAAATTCTTTCTTTCCCGACTAAAAACAGGGTATGACAACCTTGCACAGAGGTGGGTTTGAGAGACGGGGGCCCACCTGGCAGTGACACAAACTGACGGCTAAGACACATTAATTGCTAACCAATGATTAACAATTAATGACCCCGGATTCTGTCTTTAAGAACCCCGGACTGAGGTTTAAGGCCTACGGGCCCACCAGACAGTGATACAACAAACCAGATTAGGACACATTAATTAATCCAATGATTAACACCGATTAGATCATTAATGGTGTCCTAATGACAAACGAAAACAGGGGATATCGCCCGACAAAACCCGAGCAGGAACTACGGCTTGTCGCCGGTAACTCCGGCCATGGCGGCGCGATCGTAAGGCTAAAATGGGTTTGCAATAGGCTTGCGGACCCAAAGGTGGTGACCTCGCCGGCGGCGATGGCTCTAAACGCCGGCGAGCCGGAAAACGAAGATGGGGACTTTTACTGCTAAACGTGAAAACAGCAAAATGCTCCGCTGCAGTCCAAAGAAGTGTGTGCCAAGGCCTCTAGGGACTAATAAGAAGCTACCTTAATAGAGAGGAGCTTCAAAGATGGCCGGAGATGCTTGTCCACGCTGGAGGTTTGCCGGAGTTGAGGAAGAAAGTTGGAAAAGTGCCCCCTGAGCAAAATGAGTGGTACCAAAGCATCAGTGTAGCTTCCTTATAGTCCACAGAAGCTACATGAGCAAATGATTTGAAAATTGAGCACTCACCTGAGCTGAGGAAGAAGATGACCAAAATCGGCCGAATCTGAACAAACCCCAAATTGGACAATTCCTGATAATCAAATCCAAAATTAAGTGAGGGGATATGTTCAAGATAGTGATGAGATAAAAATGGTGTAAAGAAATGTGAACGAGAACCACTGGAACACCAAATTAACCACTGGAGCTCCACGGGTCAACAATAGTGGATTGTCGGTTTTGGGGTATTAAGCTCCACAATTGAAAATGGAGCTCAAGGGTAGTGTAAAGGGATACCAGGAGGTATTGAAGGTGCTTATAAAGTTTTGAAAGCATTAGGGTTTGGACCAAGAGCTTTTCGGGAAACATGATGCAAAGCTCAAGACACGGCCGAAAGCAAAAAGGGGTGAAAATGATGGTGTTGGGTATGGTATGGCCGAAAGCACCTCTCACAACCCTAATGTTGGCTAGGGGTGGCTGTAGGGAGCATGAAATGACATCCCTATGCCCTAGATACTGCTCACACACGTCTGGAGGTAGGAGATGACTCAAATTGCACTTGGGCAATTTCGGGCCGTTGGATTGATCGTGGACGGCTGAGATCTCCCCAGCCTTTTAGGTTTTAAACATCAACAGAGGAGATCGGGAACCCTAGGATCAGAAACGGACGCCTGAGAATAGATGCGCCCTTCGGGCGACCCGATCAGCACACTTATTTTAGACCGTTAGATTTTGATCCAACGATCCGAACGAGTGGGCTCTTCGCGGCGGCCCGAACGGCCCAATCGCTCGGAGTCGTTAGATCTAGATCAAACGATCAGAATCAGCGCGGGTTTATAAAGGGGGTCGGGTGCGCTTTAGTTGACTCGACCAGATCATATGACTCGAGCCCGAGTCTGACTCGGACCCGATGAACAGTACAAACCAGATTTGGTTTTTAAATTAGAAGAAAGACCTTTGAGGATTTATTTGGGGTAGCAAAACAACTCCAAACACTCTGAAATTTTTATAGGAACTTTCTAACCTGGATATAACCCTTGTGTAAAATTTTCAGAGGTTTTTATGCAGTGAATTATTCTCTAAAAATTCTGCAAGGTTCTGACTCAGAGTTTTGACTAAAAGTCAAATAGGTTTGACTGCCCTCTAATAATATTCAAACAATTTCTAAAAATTGGCAAATTTTCAGAGGGGTCACAAACCATCCTTAGAACTTAGGAAAAATATTTCCAGAGGATGATCACAAGATTTGAGATGAAAGTTTTTGGAAGACAAGGTTTTGGATCAAAAGACTTGTGACTTTGTATTTCCATAATTCTTGTACAGGAATTGTTTATAACATACATGAAATACGAGATGTAAGAAAAAGTTTTAATTTCTACTCATTTTGTTACATTTGAAACACATGTCCAAAATTGGGACGTTACAAATCACCCCCCCCCCTTACAAGAATCTCGTCCCGAGATTCCGTTTACTCGGAGAAGAAAGACGGATAGTCTGCACGAAGGCGATCTTCCCGCTCTCAAGTTGCTTCATCTTCTGAATGATTCGACCACTGAACCTTAAGGAACTTGATGACATGGTTCCTAGTTCTCCGTTCAGATTCTTCGAGAATACGAACAGGATGCTCATGGTATGTCAAATTCTCCTACACATCGAGATTTTCCAACGTAGTTTCCTCAATTTGACATGGAACACATCATGCACCCCCTCAAGTGCAGCTGGTAACTCCTATCTGTAGGCAACAGCTCCAACTTTCTCGATGATACGATAAGGCCCAACATATCGAGGAGCCAACTTGCCCTTGATGCCAAATCGCTGATGGCCCTTCAAAGGTGATACTTTGAGATAAACAAAGTCATTGGGCTCAAAACTCAACTCACGGCGACGACGATCCGCATAGCTCTTTTTCTTGGACTGGGCCACGCGCAAATGCTCACGAATCAACTGAACCTGGTTTTCGGCCTCATTGATCGAATCTGGGCCGAAGAACTGACGCTCACCAGTTTCTGACCAGTTCAATGGGGTTCTACACTTCCTCCCATACAATGCCTCAAAAGGTGCCTTGCCAAGACTGGCCTGAAAACTGTTGTTGTAGGAAAACTCAGCAAATGGCAAGCACTTCTCCCACTTCTTCCCATAGGAAAGAACACAAGCCCGAAGCATATCTTCCAAAACCTGGTTGACTCTCTCCGTCTGACCATCAGTTTGGGGATGATAAGCTGAGCTGAAAGTAAGGCGAGTTCCCATGGCCTCTTGCAACTTGTGCCAGAACCGAGAGGTGAAAAGAGAACCATAATCTGACACAATTGTTCGTGGCACACCATGCAAGCTCACAATGTGAGAAATGTAGAGATCCGCCAACTGGCTCACATCAATCTTCGCTCGCACCGGAAAGAAATGAGCCACCTTAGTCAACTGATCAATGATAACCTGTAACATCCCAAAATTTAGAAAATGCAAAAATACAAGACTTTTAAAACTTTTTGTATGATTATCTGTTGTCGTTCAGTTTGTCTGCAGTTTTTGTGAGTTATTTGATTTGCATTTATTTTGCCGGCACAAGTAATGAGAAATAAAAACCCTAAGAACATAAATCCTAAAGACGCGAACCCTAGAAACGAAAAACTCTAATACCCGAAATTATAAAAGCAGTTAACCTAAGATGTTGCCCTGTAAAATATTACTAAAGTAAACCCTAGGTCAAAGACCTGTTCAGAACCTAAATCTCCGAATATATTTTGCTAACCCTAAAGTCCTACCTCGGTCCTTAGCACCTTGCGCCACAGCGCATCTCTCACCCCCTAGCATCAACCGTCTTCGGGCGCCATGCCACTTTGCTCATCCCGGCACCAGGTGAAACGCCATGTGTCCCTTCTTTCCGTTCTCGCTAACTCCTTCGCTTCTCTCCTTCAAATCTCATCTAAAAACTCAAAACCAAGCCATGCATGTCGCATCACCGTGATCGTCATCGCACGAGCAACCCATTTCGCAACTGTTGCGCATGCATGGCGGTTTGAGCGATTTCGCAAGAGGAGAGGATAAGTCGCAGATAAAACACACAGGTGTTCATTCTTTCCCAACTTCTCTCCTCGCAATCACAATCAAAAACCAAAAATCATGCAATGCATGTTATATTGTTGCGTTAAATGCTGCGCAAGCATTTTATTTTCGCAAACGGTTCCCTCATGCAAGGTCATTCGAGCAAGTTGGAAAAATGAGAGAAATACACTGGTATTCATCTAATTCCCTGCCATTTCTTCACCCCAACCGAATAACATCACCCCACTGCCCTGCCCAGCCCATTCCTTCCATTCCCCTCTCCTCCTTTTGCTGCACAGCAAGGAGCTCAAGCTCGCGCCGGCCCCTCCTCCACCGAGTTCTCCGCCGCCACCCCCAGCTCGCAAAGCCGCCGCCTCCCCCACCGAGCGGCGTGGCCTCCCCATGCCGGCTTCTTCCCTAGATCCGGCCCCTCCACGCGCTCCTCCGCTGCCATCTCCCACCCCGGCCGCATCTCCTTCTTCCCCAGATCCGGTCGCCTCCCAGCACCCTTCTCCCCACTGCCTCCCCATGCCGGCCCCCCCCACCGAGCTCTCCTCCCTCCGCCCCCCCTCTGTTGCCGCTGCTCTGTCCGGCGGCTGCTCGTCACCACCGCCCCGAGCCCCGTCCGAGCCGCACCGCCACCCCAACACCCGAGCGTCGGGCCTCCTCGCTGCCACCTCCGGCCGGCTCGCCCGGCTCGCGCCGGCTGCTGCTCCAGCCCGGCCGCCGCACTCGAGCTGCCGGCTCCTTCCCCGCTCCCGGAGCCGTGCGCCGAGCTCCAGCCGGCTACTCCGTCTCGGCTCCGCCCCAGCTTCTCCCTCCACCGACCGGCTGCTCCACCGCCGCCGCCTCCCGTTCTTCCCCGTCCGAGCCGTTCGCGCCTCCTCCCAGCTGGCCGGCCCGGCTACCCTGCACAGGCCGCCGCCAAGGCTGCCGGCGGCGACATGCACGACCTCCTCCCCGGAGCTGCGCGCCTACACTGTGCCTTGACCTGTGCCGCCCCCCCTCGCTGCCGGCGCCCCCCTACCGAGCCACTTTCGGCTTCAACTTGATTGCTCTCTATGTGTTTGGATAAATGCCTCAAAGCATGTCTTGTGTCTCTGTAGGTGGAGCTCGCCTCGACCGCCCCTCAGCGCCGCTCGGCTCCGTCTCCGTCGCCTCCTACCGCCAGATCGGCGCCGGCCCCGACCGCGTCGACACCGCCTCCCTCTCTGCAACTCGTTCTGGGTATCCCCGCCGGCTCACCGCTGCCTCCTACCTGCCGGCATAGCACGCCACCTTCGGTTTTCCCCTGTTTCCCCTCGATATGTCTGGAGATGTCTCTCTGTGTATGCATGTCTAGGTGAGTGTTTGTGTGATTAGCAAGATTCATTTGGCATGATGATTGATCAGTATGTTTATTGTGGATGATGCAAATTAGTATGAATGGATGATCTTATACCTAGCGAAGGTTACAGAGGATAGTTAGCTTTTCAGAGTGTGATAATAAGTTACTTAGCTAATAGATGATTCGGTAGTATTTGAGTCTTTGTTGGATTGTGCTTGGTGGTAGTACTGATGATAGTGGTTTGCTTAAAAGAGATTTGTACAAAATTTGGTTTGTCCTTGGCACACATGCAAAACCTCATGTCTTTTGCTATCAATCGTTGAATGCCAATTAGGCCATTTCAGTAAGATAGCAAACCGGAAGATTGATGAAGTTTAGTTAAAACTTTGTAGTTCAGAAAACTTGTTGCTGTAGGTTCCTTGAGTAGTCACCTGAAAATGCTCTTTTTGTCCATAAGCTTTTTGCATGGTTAAAACAATAGATAGAGATGTTTTCACTCCGTTTAGTCTTTAGGCAATTAGTTAGCCATTATCTAACAACAACTTCTAAATATGAAAATCCATAAGAATGCGAAGTTCTGAATTCAGCTTAGAGCAATTATCTATGTTTGTAGTAGCACTTTAGTTCTTATAGTTGTGCTGTTGTAAGTTGTCTAAATATTTTCATGAGGCTTCTCAGTTTGGTCAGATAGGCTTTTAACTGTGTAGGTGGTGTTGTCAATAATTCATTTAATGGTTAGGCTAGAATAAATTAGTAGGTAACTAGAGCCCAGCTGCGGATAACTGTTGTGCACACAATCACCATCAAAATCTGTTGAAAGTTTAGATCATATAAGAGGATTGTTTTTAACTGTATGATTATCATGGAAATTGTGAATTTAGAAAGATCAGTAATAAGAAATCCTATCTAATTTAAATAAATTCCGTATCATCTATTTTGTTGTTCCTAAATTCATAATCTATCTTCTGTGTGTTTGATTTTTGATTACTGTTGGCGTTCTGGTGTTTATTCGCTGTTTTTCGCTTTGGCAGTTTTTATCGTTAGATGACGTTGATATCGAGAGTGATCCTCTGCAGCAAGTCGAGTATCTCAAATAAAGCAAAGGCAAGCAGTTTGATCATATCCAGTTCATTCCCATTATTTTCAAGTCTAATATTTTGTTTAACTTGTATGTATGCATGCTTTTGTGTCAAAGTAATTTTGTCGATTAGAGGTAGTTAATCCCATTGCATTGTTGCCCTGAAAATTGTTCACCCCTGCCACTAACTTAGGAATATTATTCTCACCGTGAATTAGAGTCCGGTGAATGATTTAGGCCTTTTATTTGTATTTACGATATGATGCTTAGCCATGCTTAGATCTTAGGTAGAATGGGCGGTTATCGACTTAGTCGATAACTTTGATCACACAAAAATTATTATATAACTTTATGATTCAGCACTTTTGCTATGTTTACTTGTGAAAACTAAAAACTAAAAACAAAATGATTTCGACGCGGGCACAATGGTAAGATGGTGTGATTCTTGGGTGTGACTGGAATGGTGCCCGGGTCAATTAAGGACCGAACATCTTGTGAGTGAATTTTTATCCAGGCATTTCGGCGTGCTAACCACACTAGAGTATATGGGACCTCTCTTGACCTAGTACTTTGGCGTGTATTGGCTCCGGGTCGCAGAAGGTCGCAGGAGGGATGGAGGTGGGAGCATGGTAGTTGTCCGAAAAGCTTTATCCTGAGTGGGTAGTTGTCTTTTCGGCTTTACCATGTAAGCGTATGGATTTCTATCCATACGAGCGGCTCGTAGTTAATACACAATATTGGAAAAAGTCTCGTAGGACTTAGCTGTGCCAGCATACCTTCGGAAGTGTGCTTTGGCTTAAAGGCGGTCTGAAGTGTGGTGCATGGTACACCCTGCAGGTTAAAAACTATTCGAATAGCCTCGTCCTAGGTGATGGACACGCTTGGGTAAGCTTTTCAAGAGTTAGACTACAACATTTTAATTAAAACTTGATGGGTTGGTATGAACGGGCGTTCATACTATTGTTGTGATGGCCATTGGGTTGGTCATCTCCAGGATGTCTTTTTGTCACTACTTACTGTATCGCTGTTATTTCTGCAAATAAAAATTGAATTGTTAAAACTGCCTTCAAAACTATTACATTATTGCAAAAGAAAACTTGCTTTCTGCTAAAAGTAAGTCCAGAGCCCCCTCCACTTAAATAAAGCTGGCATGTAGTTAAATTATAGTTCTGTTACCCTTACACGTCAGTCTTGCAGGTACAAAAACAATTTTTGTACTCAGATGTTTTGCTTAATGTTTTTGTTGCAGAGGAAGAAGGTGAGCCCCTAGGGCTTCCCTTTTGTGAGATGTGCTGCGGGTTTGACGACTAGCTTGGCGGCCCGGTCGGTTGCCCTGTGGTTATGTGGCTAACCGGTTGGTTTTTGTCTTAGCCATCTTATGGCATTTCTGCTTCCGCTGTTTATTTATTTATTTGTTGTCTTATTGTTAGACTTGTATTTATCGTAATGTATGGATTTGATGCATAATTTTGTGTAGAGGTGTGTATACTGCAGTTCTGGGAAGTATACATGTCTCAAGGCTTGGTTTATTTGATTTGTGATGCTAGGGCCAGATGATTGGGTAAGCATTACAAACCAAATAAACTGGGGTCCTCACATAACCCATAAGGCATCCTTCGCTGAAGAAGTACGGGGCAGACCGGTGATGAAATCCATACCCACGGAATCCCACTTCCACTCGAGTATTGGCAAATGCTGGAGAAAACCTGCTGGACGCTGATGTTCAGCTTTGACACGACAGCACACATCGCACTCGGCAACGAACTTGGCAATCTCGCGCTTCATACGAGTCCACCAAAATCTCTGATGAAGGTCTTGATACATCTTGGTAGCCCCGGGGTGAATGGACAAGGCGGAGTCATGGGCTTCGCGGAGAATCAATTCCCGCAATTCCACGACCTTTGGAACCACAAGGCACTGTCCAAACCACACAACACCATGCTCATCCTCTGAGAAGCACTTGGCTGTCCCATTTCTGATATTTTGCTTGATTTGACCCACACCAATATCTGCCTGCTGTGCAGCCTTGATTTTATCCACCAAGGTTGGTTGCACCACCAAGGTAGCAAGAGAACCATGCTCAATCAAACCCAAATTGAGCCGCTGAAATTCTTCATGAAGGGCAGGCTGTTGCTCTTGGAGCAGCAAAGCATTGCAATACACCTTCCGACTAAGTGCATCCGCAACAACATTGGCCTTGCCCGGATGATACTGAATACCCATATCATAATCTTTGATCAATTCCAACCATCTCCTTTGCCTGAGGTTCAGGATCAATTCCAACCATCTCCTTTGCCTGAGGTTCAGGTCTGGCTGGGTGAACAAATATTTCAAACTCTTGTGATCAGAATACACCTCACAACAGTTACCAATAAGGTAATGTCGCCAAATCTTGAGTGCATGAACCACTGCAGCTAATTCCAAATCATGGGTAGGATAGTTGAGTTCATGAGACCTCAACTGCCTTGATGTATAGGCCACAACCTTGCCTTCTTTCATAAGAACACAACCGAGTCCCTGACGAGAGGCATCACAATAGATATCAAAGCTCTTGTGAACATCGGGAAGCACAAGCACTGGGGTTGAAGTCAAGCGCTTCTTGAGTTCCTGAAAACTCTCATCATAAGCATAGGACCACAGAAATTTCTTATCCTTCTTGAGCAACTCAGTCATCGGCTTCGCAATCTTAGAGAAGTTCTCGATAAAGCGACGGTAATAGCCCGCTAAACCAAGAAAACTCCGCACATCGGTGACTGACTTGGGCTGACCCCAAGATAGAACATCGCTGACCTTGCTAGGATCCACAACTACGCCTCCTGCTGAAAGAACATGGCCCAAGAATGCCACTTCAACCAGAACTCACACTTGCTGAACTTGGCATACAGCTGGTGCTCACGCAGCTTGCCCAATACAATGTGCAGATGCTCAGCATGCTCCTCTTCACTCTTGGAGTAGATAAGAATGTCATCAATGAAAACCACAATGAACTTATCCAAATACTCCATGAACACCGAGTTCATAAGATTCGTGAATAAAGTAGGAGCATTTGTTAAGCCAAAAGACATGACGGTGTACTCGTAAAGGCCATAACGAGTAGTGAAAGCTGTCTTTGGAATATCTTCAGCCCTGATTCGGACTTGATGGTACCCCTCAATTCAATCTTGGAGAACACACAGGCTCCAGACAACTGGTCAAAGAGATCATCAATACGAGGCAAAGGATACTTGTTTTTCACCGTCACTTCATTAAGTGGACGGTAATCAACACACATGCGTAGGGTCTTGTCCTTCTTCTTCACAAAAATAACTAGACAACCCCAAGGAGATGAGCTAGGACGGATAAAGCCCTTGGCTTGAAGCTCACCTAACTGCTTTTTCAGCTCCTCCAACTCATTAGGAGGCATTCGGTATGGCGCCTTTGAAATTGGAGCGGTACCAGGCAGCAATTCAATAACAAACTCCAAGTCTCGCACTTGAGGCATCCCAGGTAAATCTTCAGGGAATACATCTACAAAGTCACAAACTGTGGGCACCTCCTGAATCCCCAAGGCTGGCTTAGCTTCAAGGGCACAAAGATGTGACCCTTGCAGCTGCGGTGAAATCCCAACCTGGTTGCCTGAGGGGCTGGTGAGGTAGACCCTCTTCCTGGCATAATCAATTTGTCCCAAGTGTTGGGACAACCAATCCATGCCAAGAATCACATCCAGGCGCACCGAGTCAAGTAGGATGAGGTTTGCCAAGAATTCCACTCTTTCAATATCAATGGGAACGTCCCGGCATTCCTGATCAGCTCTCATTTCCGCACCCGGTGAGCGAATAAGCAAAGGAATCTCCAAAGGAACAAAGTGAAGGTCACAAGCAGCAGCAAATGATCTCGAAATAAAAGAATGTGATGCTCCAGAGTCAAATAATACTGCAGCAGGATGATAACTGACAAGAAGCGTACCCAACACAACGTCGGGCGCCTCCTCAGCCGAGATGTGGTTGACTCGACCACTCCCGACACCCTGAGTCTTCTGGACCACCTTCTGGTCAGGCGGGTGACCATTCCCTTGCCCATGTCCTCCATTAGGACGAGGGGCTGCTCCAGTCCTCTGAGGGCAATTGTTGGCGTAGTGGCCCTTCTTGTTGCAGGCGAAGCAGGTAACCTCGGCAGCCAGATTACGGAGGCCACCCTGCTGCTGGATCGCAGGTGCACGTGGCTGAAACAGGGCCTGCAGGGGACAAGTAACTGGCGCCGACGGCCTCGGCGGTGGTGAAGCCAAAGCACGGGCCCCTGGTGCAGGCCCAACACAGGGACGGGAGAGACTGACCTGAGCAGACCGGTGGGCCTCCCACTTGCGCTTGTGGGACTCTCCCAGTGCCTTCGCCTTATGCTCGGTGACGATGGCCTTGTCCACCAAGGCCTGGAAATCAGCAAAGTCAACAATAGAGAGTTTGTCCTGCAGCTCCTCAGACAAGCCCTCCATGAACTTCTCCTGCTTGGCCTCATCAGTGGCCACCTCTCCCGGAGCATAACGAGCCAAATGATTAAACTCGTATAAGTACTCTGACATAGACTTGTGCCCCTGTTTGAGCACGAGAAACTCCTTCTTCTTGAGCTTCATCAGGCCATCGGGGATGTGAGCCCGACGGAAGGCAGATCTGAACTCTTCCCACGAGACCACATGGCCCGCGGGCTGCATGGCGAGAAAGTTCTCCCACCAAGAGAGTGCTGCACCCTCGAGTTGATGGGATGCAAAGAATGCCCGCTCCTGCTCCTGGCACTGAGCGATGTTGAGCTTCCGCTCAACTATACGCAGCCAATCATCTGCGTCAAGGGGATCCTCAGATCGGGAGAAGGTAGGTGGCTAAGTACGGAGAAACTCCAAAAGCCCACCACGAGGCTGGTGGCCACCACCTCCAGATCCCGAAGCACCAGAGGGAGTGGAGGTGTTCCTTGTGATGACCTCCCCAATCTGAGTCTGATCCATGCGATTCCGCTCGATCTGAGCAAGAACCTTAGCCATGGTCGGAGGAGGGGGAAGCTCCTCATCGGAATCAGCCGGCTGATTGCTACGGGTGATTCTTGCCATCTTGTTCCATAAAGATAGGTTAGAAACAACTCCGGAACAGGAGGCAAAGAAAGACAATTAACACTCTACAAAATGAACTCTACAGCTTAAGAACCAACATAAGATCGCAGCAAGACCACAAAAATAACATCCAATCTTTCTAATATGACTAACTCGTATGGAAGAACGAGCAATCAGTTTTTAGGAAGCCAATTTTCAACACAACAACCTTGGTTCGAAACAGCCAGGAAACAAGGCGAAAACTACCCAAAGAAAGGTTAGATACTTAACTAACTCATATCACTTCTTACCCTTTTATTCCAACAAGTTTTAGTTAAATTTAACCTCTTATTTTCAGCACTATATACTATCTACTAGCTGCTGTCCAGAAATTCCTTTCCAGCTCCTGGCCGAAATATTCATCTTCAGGAGCGCCTAATCTTCACTCCGAAACAGCTAACACTTCAATTTAAATCTCTCATGGTTTTCCCGAAACCAATTTACCCGATTAGCAACTATCCTTTTTGAAAGAAGATGAGAGGGAAAACAACTTTTCAAATTCATTCCAGAATAAGGTGAGATGAGCAAGCTAAGATAGAAAAGAAGTAAAATCTGAGAACTTACTTAAGATTTTCAGGAAAACACTTGATATTTGGAAAGTAAGTTTTCAAAATATACTAGGGATGACCAAGCTAGGGGTTTCTACGGTCAGTATGGCTCTGATACCAACTCTGTGAGACCCCGGTTTATTAAGCTTGTAACACTTAACCTTCCACTGGTTCTAGTATCACAAACAGAATAAACCGCACCTCGATGGACATGTGCTTCCCAGAAATTGCAGCACACATTCATCATACAAAAGCATGCATCATTTCCATACAACATAGTGTAACATGTCTACCAAAAGACAAACATAATATAAGTTATTACATGTGAGGACCCCGATTTATTTGGCTTGTAATGCTTAGTCTTTCCTTGACTCTAGCATCACAATTCAAATAAACCAAGCCCCGAGACATGTATACTTCCCAGAAATGCAGTATACACACCCCGTTATAAAATCACGCATCAATTCCATACAACAGGTCTAACAAAAGACATGCATAATAGAGATTTCTTACAACAAGGGCCAACCGGCCAAATGACACTAAATAACAATTAAACAGCGGAAGCAAAAGTGTCATAAGATGGCAATAAATAAAAGAGCCAATTAGTGTGCCTTTACCCACAAGGCAACTAACCGGGCCGCCAAGCTAGTCGTCAAACCCGAAGCATATCTCACAAAAGGGAAGCCCTTGGGGCTCACCTTCTTCCTCTGCAACAAAAACATTAAGCAAAGCAACTGAGTACAAAAATGTACTCGCAAGACTGACATGTGGAATAGCAGACCTAACAATATGCTACATGCAGGCTTTTTAAGTGGAGGTTATATGTCTCATTTTGCACAAAGCCAACTTTATTTGTAATAACGTAGTACATTTCAAAAGCAAGTTTGCAATCAGTTTTTATTGAATGAAATAACATGAGATACAATAAGTACAAGAGTAACCACCTATTGGTGACTAACCCAATAGCCACCACACATAGTACGAATCCCAGATTCGTACCACCCATCAAGTTTTAATTAAAATGTTGTAGTCTAACTCTTGAAAAGCTTACCGAAGCGTGTCCATAACCTAGGACGAGGCTATTCGAATAGTTTTAACCCTGCAGGGGTGTACCAATGTACCCACACTTCAGACTGCCTTTTTGCCAAGCTATGAAGCACACTTCATTTGGTATGCCGGCACGGCTAAGTCCTACGAGACGTTTCCAATGGAATGCGTTAATTAAGAGTCGCACATATGGGGTTAACCCTTAGTGACCAGCCGGCGAAATGGGCCACTAGGACCACACGTTGTGGTGGAGTCAAGCAAAGCCGGGAGTCATTAGCCATTTAGGTAATGCTAGCGGACATTTGCAAGACCCGGTCGGGTGGAGGACCTAGAAAGGAACCACCCCGGTCACGCCTCTGTGATCCTTTTTCTCTATAAACTACAGCCAACGACTCATTAATTAATGCCTCCCAAAGTACTAATTCAAGAGAGGTCCCATACCCTCTCATGTGGTTATCACGCACAAAATGCCTAGATAACAGGTACTCACAAGAAGTTCGGTCCTTAATTGACTTGGGCACCATTCCAGTCACACCCAAAAGCACACCAACATACCATTGTGCCTAAGTCTAAATCATTTTGTTTCAGTTTTTGGTTTTCACAAGTAAACATGGCACAAGGCGGAAATCATAAGTAATAATAAGTTTTATGTGATCAAGGTTATCGACAAGTCGATAACCGCCCATTTCTACCAGAAGCTAAGCATGGCTAAGCTATAATTCGCAACTACTAAGTGACAAGAGTTCATCCAACGAACTCTCAATGACAGCAATAACCTAGGCTCATGGTAGTAAAGGACAATCATTTGTCTAAGAAAATGCATCTACTAGGCCAATTATCGATAATAGTTTAACACAAACTAGCAATGCATACATAGAATTTGTAAACAACATAAATACTTAAAAATACTGGGATTAACATGATCAAACTGCTTGCCTTGCTGTAGATCACTTTCTTGCTGCAGAGGATTCACTCACGTACTTAATAATTCCTTCGGAACCTAACGCGAAAAGGCGATAACCAAATAAGAACAAGAACTCCAAATAAAACTCCACAGCAAAAGTTCTCCAAATACCATGAAATTTATACAGAAGCAAGATTAAGATTTTAGGCAAATTTAGGAACAAGAATCAAGTCATTTGGATTAGGTATGAAAAAGTTATGACTAAACTAAGTTCTCTCAGCCTATTAATTCAATTAAATTAATTACTGGTACTGTTCATGGTGAAATTTTCTAGAATGATCTAAGGTCTGAAATTTTTATGGTAGGTAGATAATGTCATCCTAAGAACAGCAAAGTTGAGTTTACATCATTTGGAGTTATAATGAATTAGTTATGATTTTTCTAAGTTCTAAAACTAGCATATATCATTTTTCAGGAACATAAATAAAGACAAGGCCTAGTTCACATTAAAGCATGCCTACAGACAAATTTTACCAAGTTGAGTTTGCTCAGTTTGGATTTACAGAGAAAAAGTTATGTATTTTACAAATTTAAGATAATTTCTAAACACCCATTTCATATTAAACAAGTTCATGCAGTTAAAGTCATTTCCTACCCATTTTACATAACAGTGACTAAATTCATTCTCAGATTAAAGTTCATACTCTAACAGAGCTAAAGCAATTGGAATCATTCAAAAAAGAGCTAAAATGACAAAGCTATGCACTTTTGAAATTTGAAACATTAAAAGACTTAGAAAATGTGAGCTCTTGGGAGGTCCAAATGAACTGAAGGAAAAAGGAGAGGTCGTGGGTCGTCGATCCTTCATCGCACGACCACGGACCTCGAAGCACAGCGCACAAAAGACCTCCTCCCACACTGGGGAGGTCTGGACCGTTGAGATCTAATCCAACGGCCACGACCAGTGCATGCACAACGCACGCAAAGAAGGTCCTCGCGCCTAACAGAGGTCGTGACCGTCAGATCAAGATCTGGCGGTCCCGAGCACTAGGGGAGGTCCTAAGGCTAACCTACGGAGGGAGGTATGGACGGCTAAGATCTACTGAGGAGGTCAAGCCCGTTAGATCTAAATCTAATGGTCCAGGGCTGAGAGGAGGCCCTAAGGCTAAGGACATAACGGTGGACGTCTGGGACGGCCAAGATCTACTAGAGGAGGTCTTGGATGGTCTAGATTTAATCGGGGAGGTCCTAAGAGCAGTGGTCTTCACGGAGGAGGATCTCGACGGCTAAGATCTCCCAGGGGGGAGGTCTTAACGGCCCAGATTGACTTGAGGAGGAGGTTCGGGGTTGTCTTTATAAAAGAACAGGGGTGATCTTTTACAAAGAGGACCCCAAAGGTAGTTTTGAAGGTTTTCTTTACAAAAGACCAGGGGTGGTCTTTTGCAAAGAGGACCTCGGGGTGGCTCAGGGGTGGTTTTTATAAAATGACTAAGGGAGGTCTTTTTGCAAAGAGGACCCCAAGAAGGTCCGAGAGGGTGGTTTTGATAACACGACCAGGGGTGCACTACTACAAAACAAGGATATAGTAACACCAAATTGTGTTACTATAGGTTGGAAAAAGTGTTACTAGCGCTCTTAGTAACACATTTTTTTTGTGTTCCAATTGGCCATGTTACTATAGACTGGTTGATTGTAACACATTTTTTTTGTCTACAGGAACATTTGTCTAGTGCTACAATGATTTTTTGCTGTAACACGTTTTTTGCTCTAGTAACACTTCACATTATGGTAGAATGCATAGTTTGTAACACATTAACTAATCTATCGGAACATTTGTCTAGTGTTACAATGATTGTCTGCTGTAACATTGTTTTTATTTCTAGTAACACTTCTACATTGTGGTAGAGCACGGTATGGAACAAAGGAACACATGGTTTGTAACACTTGTTTATATCTATTGTAACATATTCATATTATGAAACAAATATTTATTTTGCTTATACATGTGGCACATGATTATTATAGAATCACACAAACATGACACATTGCAAAATCACATAAACCACAAATTTCAATAATCATAGCAAGATCCACATATCGTAGTACGATTTCAAACATAGTGCTTGTTCATATCAAATCATAGTATATGTACATGAGGATATGACTCTAGAGAGCAAACACACATTGTCCATACTAGAAAGAAAAATTCAAGAACTAGTATTCATAAATTCCATTGCTTCTTCTTCTTCCATTGTTTGTACACATCGATGTAGGACTTTAACCATTAATCATTTCAACTGCAAAGAAAATGTAAGTTGTAACATTACAAATTAGGCCAAATATGTACATTGACGTAGAGTTAAGAAAGTCGCTAGTTTGAACATACAAACATCGAAGGCCAAGCAATTGGGACTCCTTTGGCTTGGGCATCACCAATATTGTTGCACCCAGGCATGGGCCTCACTAATGGCTCATCTTTTGCTATAGGATGATTGATACGCACTTTGTAGAATTGACTTCCTGTCTTAACTCCACCAACAATGGCTTCTGGATCAGTGCTCAAGAGAGTTGCAAAGGCCACATTAGCCTTATTAGGATATTTTGAAGTCATTAGTAGCACCATGGACCCAACCTACATTAATTTGACATAATCTCTTAGTGACCAACAACCCTTTAGTTGTACATCAAGATCATGCAATTAGAACAAGTGAAATTATGTTCGTCTACCTTCATTAGAGGATGTTGTTTATGTGTTTGACGCTTGTGGCATGTAGCCTTGTCACGAGCCACCTCCTGGTGTGCAATGGTTGTAGTCTCTCCAAGCCCTCCGTGATGACCCTTACACATAAAATGAAGTATGAAATAATAAGACAAAATTTTACTATAATTACAGCAAAGTGTGGTTCATAGATACCTTTTGTTTCTTTGTTATTGTACTTGTGGTGGAACTCCTTTGAGAGGAATCAAACTGAAAGGAAGAGAAAGATAATTGTATTTATACATTGTTACAATATTACACATCTTGAATAACTGGCATTACAAGTCTAATATATTTTATTCAATGGTATATTGAAAAAGTGTACCTCTGTTCGTCTAGAATCATTATCGAGGCACCGTTGAATTATTGTATGTCCTTCTGCTTCTTGTATTTCCTTGTCATTATTGTCACTTTGGCACTGATTCCAATTCAAATTCATTCAAATGATAATTACTAGTTAAAAATATTAACATGTAATAAACTAAGAGTATACTATTATTCTTAAATACAAAAAACTAGTTGATAACCTTTTCCCTAGATAAAAGTAGATTGTCATCGTCACTAAATTCAGACTCACATGTCTCTTTATTCTAGTAAAGAGAAAAAAGATAGTAGCATTAGTTATTATAAAAATCCTTTGTGGATAAATAAATATTAAATTCACAAGCAAGTGACTTTACCAATTCATCCCGTGTTTAAGTAATCCCTCATTCGTTGGGTGCATCACATTGAACTCTCTAAAAATTTGAAACAATATTAAAACCACAAGACTAGATTAGGTGAAAACATGAAAAATAGAGCAAATACCTTTCTTTTAGAATGCACCGCTTGATTCGAGAATTGTTATGATCACTCCTAGCACAATTTTCCTAGAAAAGATATAAAGTTTGAGTAACACATTTCAATATGGAGTTACAAATTAAAATGTACATTGTTACCATTGTTGCATCTTGGTTCTCATGGTGTCTTTGATTGTTTTTTAGTTCTGCAATAACTTTGTCTTGCATTCTAGAATGCTCTTTGAGTTGCCTTATTTCCTCCAACATGTGAGTCTCTATATCAGATGATGAGCCATCTATTGAAACTATATTAATGTCCTTAAAATGGTGTGTTCTTCGACCATAAACTTGTTTAGGAACTGGAAGCAATCCCATGCCGTGCACTTGTCCAAACTTTCTCTTCTCCCAACACCGATGTAATGCATCACCTTCCCATGCAACTCCTCCTCACTATTTTGTGCTAACTCTGGTTTTGTGTCTAGGAGATTTTCCAATTGAACCTACAAGCAGGAAATCCACACATTAGAAAATAGAAATAATTTTAAATTGGGAAAAATTCTCATGTGCATGTCGCATACCATCGCTCATTTATCCCTTTTCCCCTTTTCCTGTGAGTTGCTAGGTAAACCTTTGCTCTATGTGGCTGTTTTTTTTTCAGGATCAGCTTGCCTCTGAAAAAATAGCAGTAAAGGAAAAGTAAGAGGAATCATATATAAAATTTTTAAACAGAAGATGACTCACCATGTCCTCAGACCAACGAGCATAACTCTTTGTACCCGCTGTATGTGTTGTCTTCTTCATTTCACGACTTATTTTGTTCTTCTCACTAAGGATCTACAACAAAAGTAAACTAATAAATAATGAACCATTATACATATAGAAATCAACAATAGTATAGATAGTGATAGTAAAAAAATGCCAAATAGAGTAAATAATGGTGCCTTACTTTTCCTTCATTGGACTTCCAATATTTTACTAGGGCCTTCCAATCATCTTCATCAATATCATCTGGACAACGCCTGTTCAAAACAGACATTTTCTTCTTTGGATTAAATAGTGTCTTTTTTAATGTTGCCTTGTATTTTCTCCAATCTCTTCCAATTGATTTGAATATCCATTTATCACATGAACGAGGATACAAGAACTTTGTCTAAAATAAGAAAGTCACTAATGAATGAATTTGACTTCATGACATGATAACAAGCATATATATACTTAAATTGACAGCATTATGTCTTGTAAAATTGAGCTAACCTGTACGAATTGAATTATGGTTTCTGCATTGTTTTTCTTAACTTCTCTCCAATCTTTGGCACCAACCGGACAGTAACCACCATTTCTTGCTATGGTGCCCAAAAATTGGCCTAAAAGGCCACCTTCTTTTCCAATGGGTTGTCCAAGCATATTACATTTTACTACTATCCGATCTCCTTCAAGTAGATCCCAAACATGTGTTAAAACAGTCCCCTTTCGCTTATTACGTACTTCATCACCATCACCTATTAAAAACAGAATGATAGTGTAACTAGTTAAGATGCAGTCCATATGAATGAGATTGATCTAACTACATTTGTACCTGATGTGTTCTGGTTCTCATCATCGTGCTGCTCAACCTCGTTAGCATATAGTGCTTCAGTATGCATTACATTTAATCCTTTCTTTTTCTTTGTACCTCCTCTTCCTGCTAAACAAATGTTGGGGACATGAACACGTGTTTATAGTAAATATAATAAAACACATATGTAATCTTTTTATTAAACTAAATATTTTTATTAGACTATTAAGATTGTATTTATTAAGTCACATACTGTGGGGCGAATAGGCTAATCTTGGATGAAAATAAATCATTGATGACTACCATGACTTGGAATAGTTAAGTTGTACTTGAATAATCAGATATACATATAGAAGAGTAAATTATATGTTCATTCTAATACCTTTAGTTTTATTTGGTTTAGATTTGGATGGTTCTTTGTTGGACTTGGTAGGCGCTAAAGTGGCGATGTCCGCCGTCACATACAAGCTAACCATCTTTTGCTCTCACACTCGTTAAGCATTTCCATCACTTGAGGATCTTGTTCTATTACAACCAAGCTATCTTTTCTCCTGTAGTATAGATAGTCGATCGATGTGTACCCATAATCCTTGATCAAATCAATCAAGTTGAAGTAGCATATCTCATCTCTATCCATTTCCATTTGCACATGTTTCTGTCCTTCAGCTGCCCCATCGCATTCAAGATTTATAGTCCAAACATCCACCGCCATGGTAGCACAATCTAAATAAAATTTAGCACCAATAGAAAAATAAGAATAAAGCATAGGATAATCCACTGCTATTGTTTTGCTTGACTGAAAATTAACTTTATATACAATAGTGTTCAGTTAGCTTGAATAAAATAAACGGGCTGGCATACCATGACACTAGTGAAACAATCAAGCATGTATCTAGCCCTATATGCCAACATGATGTATATGTATGAAACCTCAACAACAGATTAACTATACATACACCACTTTGTTGCATATGAATAAACTACTCATACTATAACATTCATATCTATAGATTTCATAACTTTCAAGCATCAATGCGTAGCATGAATAAAATAAGCGAGGGAAACATAGCCAGATAATAAGTCTAAAATAACACCAAACCAGTAAATCCAAAATCTTGGAACAAAACATACTAGTCCAAAGCATTCACCTAAGCTTATTCAATTTCTAACATGTGCTAAAAGTAGTCCAGCAATAATGAATCAAATGGTTCTCATGGCAAATAATTATGTGTCTGAAGTAATAAACTATTCCATGTGCCCTAGTCCCTCTCCATCGTAGCACCCTCAATGATCACCTAAAAACAACAAAAGAGCAAGGGTGAGTCTCCCCTTGTTGTCCTGGTACTAAATGGGGCGTAATTTTTGACCCATAAGTCCGATCAGGCAAACCACCCTATTCTGGAATCTACACAAAATTCCCACATTTTCTTAGATTACCGTGATTTCTAATTAAATCATCTAACCCTTTGTTTTTTTTATTCCCGAAGACAGATCTTCCATCTTCTGGACAACGAGCCTTCCTAAATACATAACTTGAAAATTACTCGACCGCTCAACATGATTGGATGCTCCATGGAAAGATACCGAAATTAGCTACAACTAACTAGTAGATGATATTTCCAAAATTCGATATTAAGGTGCCCGAAATAATCGGCCCCTCAACTAGAAAAATATAAAATCTCTCTCTAATCTCGATTCTAATATCTAATTAGATATCTCTCTATCTCTTGTTCAAAGCAAGTATGCATCCATACAAAACAAAGTTACACTAATAGTAAATTCCTAGCGCTACTTGCACAACTAGCGACCGCATGCATTATTTTCTAGCACTAGCGATCAATGTAAATTTCAGAATCGTAATTAGTCACTACACTAACACACCAATGTCATGAAATTAATTAATCACGTAGTATGACATGCAATGCATCTCCCATTAACTAATCTTTATAGTACATCATTAACTAGTCATAGTAGTACACCAATAATTAGTCAACTACTAATGCCATCGTTGCATGCAAACAAAAGACCTGCACTACTAGATGATGTCTAGTACTAGCGCTAGCAACACTGGAAAGATCAAGCGTGCACGACCAATCCATCACGACCAACCGCAACTTAAAAGGTGAAGCGGCAAACGCGCACACGCCACGAGACGGCAGCGGCGGCGCGCACGCGCGCGTGGGAAGGCGTGTCCACGCTACCACGAGCGGAGTCGGGCGGCGCTTCTTGCGCCTGGCAGTGCCAGCGCGGCGGCGGCGGCGAGCGGCGCCGACTAAAATAGATCACGCGATCGAGGCAGCGAGCGAACAACGAGCGGCGGGAGATTCGCGAGGGCGGTCGCAAGCGGCTACGCGTGGCTAGCGAGGAGAAACGGCGGCGGAGGAAAACAAAAGAACCGCTAGGTTTTTTTAGAATCCACTTCTCCCATGATCTATATAAACAACTGATTCAACTCCTTCTTGAAAACTCTAAAGTAACCCGTTTTCATGTATCCCTTTTTATCTAATTATGCACGGGTCCTCAAGAGGGTTAATTTCATAATATTTCACATTATCCCTTTAACTAAGCGCTTGGGTCTGATTACTAAAAATTGTCGAGGATCTGACGGATCTGCGAAACGATGGCGCTACAAAATTCATAACTTTTGAACCGTTTGTCCAAATGATTTGATCTAATACTCTATGAAAAGGTATTGATGTCGCCTACAATTCTCTAGGAGATGGACAGACCTGATTTCGCCATTAAGTTACCCGAATAAATCGTACAACAAAACAAGAGACTAAACCTACTATTCAATTTTTCCCCGACTAGAAATATGCTAATATTTTCCCTTACTGTTCCAACAAAACATGCTAGCTCCTCTCTCCTTTATTAACCCAGAGAAAAACATATAAGCGAAGCATACAACACTAACTAGCTCCTATCTCTATTTTTGCTAATCCAATGAAACACATGCATACAAACACGTACAGGGCGACTGGCGACGCGCGGTAGGGGATTGGCCGAGCGGCCTTTTGCAGTAGGGCGTTGGCCGAACAACCGACAGCAATGGCTAGAAATAAAGACGGCGGCCGAACGTCCGAGTCGCTAGCGATCGGGAGACGACGGTGCACGGGGAAAAGAAGGAAACGAAAGACTGCTAAAAAAAGGAAACGAAAGATGGCTAGGGTTTTTGGCATCCATTTTCCCCACTATTTGATAGAAAATTTGAGTTAGATGGGTTCCTTGGAGGGAAACTTTGGTGGGAAATACTTTGGTCATAGTTTCGGAGGAAGCTAAGATTCTGTTTTAGGTGGAAAACACGTACATATCATTTTTACAAGAATAATATACTGATCAAATTAGCTTGGCGTGGGATAAAATATTGGAAGATAAATTCAATGATGTCCTATACATTCTAAATTAACTTTAGGGAAACCGAATTATTTCATTTTTTTCAGCAAAATAAAAGGACATATCCAAATATTATTTCCATTATTTTTGTGTATTCCAGATCCCGCGGCCCTACGATCGCAACGCGCAAGCCTCGCGAGCGCCCGATCCCGCGACTGCCTCGCGTGGTGCTCGCGCGTCCACGTCGCCCTGAAAGCAGCCTCAGCCCTGTGCGTCTCTATCTCTCACCTCCCGTCTTCTCTCTCGCGCAGTTGCTTCCTATCCCCTTGCTCTCCCTAGGGGTGCAAGTGGGGCGGGCTGCGGACAGCCCGCGCCCACCCCGCGCAGGCTGCTAAGCTTTTGCGGTTGGCGGCAGCCCGCAATGCAATGATGCTGAATGTTGGTGGGTTTCGGCGGCTGCCCGCAAGTCCTCGCCACCACCGGCTCGTCCGGCCTGGATGATCACGATAGACGGGGTGCCGAACGCCTCGTACCGGCGCAAGGGATCCCTCAACTGCACCACCACTAGCATGGTCACTGCGTCCGCGCCAATTTGGCGCGCCCCTCCTCGGTGCACGGCGGTGTCCGGAGGTGCCCGACGCTTCGGCTTCGTTGACGGGATGTCGAATGGGGCTGCTCGTCGACCATGTCGGCTGGACCTTGAGCGCCTCGATGGTCATCGTCTCTATTTTCTGCAGCGAGAACGCTAGGATCTCGTCGACGGTGACCGTCGCCTCCCGGCCGTTCCAGATGCCAGTGGTGATCCTCTCCTTGCGCCGGAGCAAAGAGACGGACTGAGCCGCGCTGGATCTCGCGTCGAGTGATCGCCGACGCCCTTTCCTCGAAGGCGATTTGCTCTGCTGTCTTGCCAACCACATCTTCCGCAGCAATGAGTACGCCCAGCTTTGCGAACAGGGCTTCGCACCCGCCTGCCAACTGTTGGAACAAAAAACAACAATCACAATCTAGATGAGAAGAAAATCGATTTGACGAAACTATTCTGAACTTTCAGACAACAGAGCAACAAGAACACCAAGTATCAGAAACGAACGGAAAACACTTGTGATTTCAATTTGCGCCGTATCTGATGATACGACTTTTCTATTTTTTTTCCTTTTTATAGATTTTCCAACAGGTTACAATTCAACTTCAATTCGGTTTCTTTTTGAACTGAAGCCAAGTCGTATTCTGAAGCTTCTCTGATACTGACAATGATACGCTACAGTAACTGAATCTAACTTCAGACAGCTCTGAAACTGCAAACTAACTTTGCTTCTTCTAAACCGATTACAAAATCAAATCAGTACAAACTAAAATAGAAAAACTAGTTTGAATACAAGATTAGAACTAACACGCACAGCTGCTGGAACCCTAGCTCTCCCTCTTCCGCCGCCGTTGCCGCGCCCTCCCTCTTCCTCCCTCTCGCGCCGTCGCCCTTCCCCGCCGCTGCCGCGCCCTCGCTCTTCCTCCCTCTCGCACCGTCGCCCTTCCCGCCCAGCCTCTGCATACGCGCCGCCCACTCGGTTTCCCTCCCACGCCGCAGCTGTTCCCTCCCTCTTCCTCATCCCACCCCTTCACCCCCGTCGGTCTCACTCCCCAGCCGGCTCTTCGGCACCTGCCCTCCCCTTCCCTCCGGCGTCCTCTCCGCCTCCTCTCTGGCGCGCGTCTGCTGCCCCCTCGCGCGCTACCATCCCCCACCCCCCTTTTACTCCCCGGTGTTTGCTTTGGTAGGTTAGCCTGTTAGTTTCGTTCAAACTGCTTCTTCTTGTGCATACTGACTGCTCTGATTGATTGCCAGGGATGTACAAAATCGAGCTCTTTCTTAGAGGATCACAGGCTGTAGAGTCTGCTATGCTGATGTTGGGTCTGCTATGCTGATGTTGCCTGGAACCACCGTATGCTCAACGATTCCATGTACACCTCTCTCCCTGTTTAAGCTTTTCGTATATCAAGTTGGTGTGTTGCTTGACCATGTTAGACCATTGTGGAGACAGATAGAACGCGACGAATCAATGTCTGACACTTTGGTCGGATTAATGCTGGCTGCTCTGTTGTTTGATTGTTCCTGACATGTTTGATTTGCCTGATGAAAATATGCACTGTTCGTTGTGTAATCTAACAGCTAAATACACACTCTGTCATGGATATTGATATATATCATCTGATATGATTTCTTGGTATCCTAGATATAGGATTAATAGTTGAAGTTGCTAAGTTGAGAAAGAGATAGTTGAATCAAAAGAATTCCTTTTTGGACATGCAGTTTTTATCAGAGGACAATATGAATATTATACCATGTTCCATTTAAACACTTAAGGAATTGTATGTACTTTGTCACCAACTTATGTGTATGTGCTGGTTGGGTAGTCACTGTGTTTTTTTTTTTGGAACAGTCCTCCTTTGTGCTAATTTACTAGGCGGTTATGTATATGGCATTGAAATCCAGATCAATGATAAATATTATTCTTTGGTTCAACTCAGTAAATTGATAACGAGTTAACCAAAATAAATTTAGGATCTTTATTCAGAAGTGCAGAGCATTTCCATGCAGTGCAGTGACTGCCTAAAATTGATTCCAAAATGTACATGTGGCATGCTCTAAAAAAATGATTTCAAAACTTCCCATTTAAGAATTTTAATCTGAAGCTACCAACTTTGCATGAATAGCCATGCATCTAACCATTTCTTCAGATACTTTGCTTGGCCATTGCTAGAGGTGATCTTCGAGTGCAGACGTGAGCTACCTTTCGATCATATCTTTGGAAGAAATTCAACGAGAGTATCATTTCTCTTCTCGGTTCACATATGATATAATCGCTATGAATAACACTGATTTCATTGCCACCAACACATACCCAAAAAAAATACTGAAAGGTTTCTTCTCTCCTGCCTTGTTGCCCATTAATGCTTTTTCCCTATGATTTCAGCATTGCCCAATTAAATTGCTCACATAGAGTAACATTTTGAAGCATGTTATTTAGATGTGCATGGAAGTCATATGTCATTATGTCGATTGTTAACCGGATAACATGTGCAATTATTGTGTTTCATGAATACTTCTTGCATGTGTGCTGATCATACATGTCCATTCCTTAGAAGATGCTGATGCTTGTTTTTTCCCTCTGTCTCAAACAGTATACGACAGTGCACACATCAATTTTTCTCATAACTCATAGATATCTCATATATTTTTTCCTCATAGTTGATATGAAATATACTGTTTGAGTCCACTTTATGTAAAATCATAGCTTTTATGTATTTCCAACATTCTGTCCTAGATCTTGAAGTACCACATAAGCGATGCGATGATAGTATTTCTTGTTTTTAGTGAATTAATGGACTTAAGTGCTATTAAGAGGTTGTTGCAATCCAAAAGACCAAGTGATGACTACATAGTGGGTAGAAGGTTTTATTAAGTTTGCATACAGTGGGAAAAGGTCGATGCAAAGATTCGATGTCAGTGTGTCAAATGTGTCAACAGACGATTCTGGATGCAAGAAAAAGTGTTTGAGCACTTAGTGTGTAATGGAATGCTACGTGGATACACTATATGGGGTTGTCATGGGAAACGACATCTTATATCTCTGCTAACAAAGATTGAGCCACCATGTCCATGTTTAAACACTAATATGCGCCAAGTAGTTCAAGAAGCCTTTGAATATATAGAGAGTGGACATCACACAAATGGACGGATCATGAAACAGAAGCTTTCTTTGATTTGCTTAGGGAACTGATGAACCTTTATGGGAAGGATGTGAGCTATCAAAACTTTCTTTCCTTGTCTTATTGTTTCATGTGAAATCGACCAACAAGTGGAGCAATAAATCAATTAATGATCTACTTCAAATTTTACTGACTAGCTCTCCCAAATGGTTCAAATATACCTAGAACATTTGTGGAGGCTCGAAAGATCATTGCAAAGCTTGGCCTTAAATATGAGAAGATTCATGTATGCCCAAATAATTGTCAGCTCTATCGGAAAGACAAGAAAGATGATGACTTTTGTTCAAAATGCGAAGCTTCAAGATGGAAAAATAAGCCAGATAAAACATCATTGACAAAAAAGGAAAGAAGAAAGGCAACCCCAAATAAGGTATTGCGTTACTTTCCAATCAAACCTAGACTTAAAAGGCTTTTTATGAACAAGGAAACAACCAAGTTAACTAGATGGCATGATGAGGAGCGTACAAAGGATGGTGCTTTGCGCCATCCTGCTGATTCAGAGGTTTGGAAAATCACTGATTCCCTCCACACTCACATTGCATCAGATTCTCGAAACATGAGGTTTGGAATAGCAACAGATGGTTTTAACCCATATGGAAATGCAATTCTACCCATAGTTGTTGGCAGCTTGTATTAGTACCATACAACCTTCCGCCATGGTTATGCATGAAAGCTTCTTCTCTTATGCTCACTCTAATAATTCTGGTTACCACAGAAAGGACTTCCATACATTTATGCAGCCGGTTTATGATGAGCTAAATGAGTTGTTTGACAATGGTATGTCTACATATGATGCATCTCGAGATGAGAGATTTCAACTTTATGCTACAATATTGCATCTGTGAGTGACTACTACCGGGGCGAGGATATTGGCACAATCTGATGTTATGGGACAGTTGGGTTGTGTGTCTTGTGAAGATGAAACAAGTTCAAGACGCTTGAAGCATGGCTACAAGCAATGTTTCATGGGACACCGACGATTTCTACCCGCTGGCCATGAGTTTCGATATGATGCTAGTTCATTTGATGGAACCGAAGAGCATCGGTCGAGACCTATTTCTTATTCTGGAGTATCTATTTTGCAAAGGATAAAATCAATTAATGACTTTGAGAAGTCCAAAACTTGGAAGGGTGTTAGTGGCCTATTTTGTTTGTCTTACTGGAAGTATAATTTGCTACGGCACAATCTTGACTTTATGCATATAGAGAAGAACGTGTGTGAAAATATATTTGGGACACTTTTAGAAATGGATGCCAAATCAAAGGACAATCTACAGGCAAGGAAAGACTTGCAAGAAATGAACATCAGGTCAGATCTACATCCACAAAAAAAGGCTAATGGTAAGTATTACTTGCCTCCTGCTTTGTATAACATGTCTAAAGAGGAGAAGCAATGATTCAGAAAGTCCTTCGTGACATAAAAGTTCCAAATGGTTATTCTAGTAACATCTCTAGATGTGTAAATGTTGGTCAAGCAAAAATTTCAGGCCTAAAAAGTCATGACTGCCACATACTAATGCAACAACTTATGCCACTTGCTTTGAGAGGTCTTCTCCCAGATGAAGTTACATCTGTCTTATTTGATCTATGTGGGTATTTTAGAGAACTGAATGCAAAAGTTCTCCACATGAATGAACTTGACAAGTTAGAGGAACGAATCATAATGACGTTATGTCGGATGGAGATGATATTCCCACCTGGGTTTTTCACTATCATGGTGCATCTAGTTCTTCACTTAGCAACAGAGGCAAAAATAGGTGGTCCTGTATGTTATCGGTCAATGTATTTTGTGGAAAGGTATGTATTTCTTATAAAAAATTAAGAGCCATGTTTGGTACCTTCTCTTTGCATGCTTTATTATAGTTTTTATTAATATATACTAGTTTGTGTAGGTACCTTGGTGATTTGAAGTCAAACGTGAGAAATAAAGCTCGTCCAGAGGGCTGCATTGCAGAATCAGTTTTGGCAAAAGAGGCTATGCAATTTTGTTCAACATTTCTTGATGGTTTTCAGACATTGTCTAATAGGCTTTCGCGGAATGATGATAATGATGAGTCACTTGGATGTTCCACTAGACATGCATCAACTATTTTTCCTCATCCTGGGAAACCACTTGGGAAGCTAAGTAGTTATGTCCTGAGAGGTTTGGCTAAAGTACAAGCACATAGATATGTGCTATTCAATTGTTCTGATGTCGATCCATACCTTAGGTAATATCTCAAACTTGTAAACATAAATTTTTTTCCTCCCATAAATTTTCTTACGTGTAAATTGTAGGGCTCATCTTTGAAGAGATCATTGGAAAAGGTATTGGACGTAGAGCCAGTCATAGAGATGTTGAGAAAATCCAAAATGAGAAGTTCCATCAATGGTTTAGAAGTCATGTAAGTACCTTAACTCAAAATGCTTACATGTAGCACTAAGGTATAACACTAAACTTGTATAATTGTACAGATAATGCAGTTAGAGAGGGAAAATGACATTTATGGTGTTAAAGATGACATTAGATGGCTAGCTCGTGGCCCAGTAGAAGATGCAAAAAGGTACCGTGCTTTCAATAGTCGAGGTTTCCGTTTTAGGCCCAAACGGTTGGATGGGGTGACACAAAATAGTGGTGTAGTGCTAAGCTGCAAAAACATCAAGTTATGCCGGTGCAAGTGACGAGCAGCGATTTTAGGTGATGTGACTTACTATGGGAGGATAATTGATATTATTGAGCTAAACTACTGCAGGAAATTTTCGTGGTACTTTTCAAATGTGAATGGGTTGATGTTCTTTCTAAAGAGGAATAAAGAAGGACAAGTATGGCTACACACTTGTTAATTTCTCACACGATACATACAGGAGAAAAGATTGGTCATGAACCGTACATTTTTCCTAACCAAGCCGAAAGGTGTTTTATCTTTCAAGACAAAGACAAAGAAAACTCTGGGTAGTCTGTAGTCATGAAGATGAAACCAAGAGATATATATGACACGAGTTGTGATGAATGGGAAGATGATGTAGAAAATGAGCCATTCCATGTCACACACCTTGGAGATATGTTCAATAATGCAAATGTAAGGCATCGATGGGCTAGAAGAGACATTGAGGAACCACAGTGGGCGCTAGTGATATGGTGGATGCTAGTGACAATGGATTGAATGACCAATCATAGTTCATGAGGTGCGATACCATGACTCTTTATTGTGGAAGTTCATTTATTCAATGGTTTGTGTTCCTCTCCTTTTTTTAATGTGTAATTGTACAAGTTCTTCTCATTTTTATTGAATTTCTACTATAATGACAATTTATATCGTGAACTTTATTGGTGTGGTCAATGGTGTGATTGTAACAATATACGTTACACCTATATGATATGATAATGAATATGTATAAAGAAACCAATAATTGTAGGTGATCTCATGGTTAACCATGTTTCTTTTTTTCTTCTAATTTTGAGTCGACATATGACTAGACAAGAGAGACATTGGAGGCAATTTGCTCTAGTTCACTTTTGGTCAATAGTTGCATCATATTGTCACAATATTCATAATCGATCGGGCATGACATATATTGAATGTCTTAGTTTTAAAAGCTTTATTATTGTTTTCCGAGTTAAAGTATAGAAACATTCTTACACTATTTCCTTTTTAGGAATTGCAGGTTACTAATGTTATGTGGCATCCCTAGTCACCTTGTTCAAGCCTAAAGTATGATGGATGCATGGTCGTGAAGTTGGAGAGCATACATTTTTTTATTGTCGAACCTTTTCGAATTCACATTACGTATGTAAATGTTCTAGCTAGATGATGGTTCATGATATTCGAATATTACCACAAAACATGTTGGAGGCTGTTTTCAAATTTCCTATTTCATTTGTGATGACACTTGTTTCATATTGCCTCAAATATCATTTAAAGGCCGATCAAATGCCTTCTTTTGTGGCCTTTCTATGCATTTTATAACATTGAGACAATATTTTCTTAGGTGATTACTTATTTCATTTAACCTTTTGTGGTGCCATACATGATTGTTTTGCATAGCCTTTTGTTAGACTTAAAACCACAAAAACGTTTGCACTCGTGTTTTGAGCATTGAAAACAATATTACATGACAATGTGTTGTAAATTTGACTGTATTCATGTGGACCAAAAGATGAAATTCTTGATCAACCTATCTGATGGCGAGTTAGTGGGTTCGCGCAACAACGTCAAAAACATCTATATTACTCATATTTAATTTCACATTTTTGTTTTTGCTTTTTTCCTTCCCGTTGTACTTGTTCTTTTGTGATCGGCTCCATCTAGAGTGTCTTGAGCTTGGCCTAATAAATTGACAACGAGCTCGCATCGAACTAACCTTTTAATCGCCTACTCATTTTCTCATGTGATGATCACGATGTGATTGCCAAACAGCCTTGACGACAGCTAGGTGCGATGTCCGTGTCGCCTATATGAATAGGAAGGTCCAAATGTATATGTTTCTTTACAACACTTGGACTGTAACATTATTTTGTGTTACTACAGGGTATATATTTGTAACACATTGTATATGTTCCATTTATGTGTTACAACACGATGGTGTTGTATCATTTTGCTTGTAACATTAATTTTGTGTTACTATAATTATTGTTAGTAACACATTTTTATAAAAAAAGTGTTTTGTGTTACAACCTCAGTCTGTAACACACTATTTTGTGTTACTATGAAATTTCACTGGAACACATTGATGAATATGTTACAAGAAAGTGTAACAATATCCTTGTTTTGTAGTAGTGGTGGTCTTTTTGCACAGAGGACCTCAAGGAGGTCTTTTTGCAAAGAGGACCCCAAGGTGGGGGTGATCCTAGCGGCTGGGATTTAATCTACGGAGGTCTTTAACGGCCAGGATTTCAGATAATGGGAGGTCCTGGCTGCAAAAGACTTACCAGGAGATCTAACGGTCTCGAACGACAATGAAGAGGTCGTGAACGCTAAGACCACAACCGGGAGGTCCTAGGACTTAGGTTTTTACACAGAAGGGATCGACGGTTTAGATCTAATCACGAAGAGATCATAAAGGGCTAAGATTGCAGCGGGGAGGTCCTGGAACTTAAGGATTCTACAAAAAGGGCCTAAGGGTTCAGATCTACCCTAGAAGAGGTCTTTGACGACTGAGATAAGTCCCTGGAGGTCCTGGCTGTTTTCATAACAGCAAGCCTAGGGTAGAGGTCTAGACGATCCAGATCTACACAAGGGAGCTCATGGACGGCCAAGATTCACCCGAGGTGGTTCTAAGGTTTGCCGTGGGTGGTCTAAAGTACGACAACAGGGAACGGGGCCCACAAGTAAGCGATACAGGGAACCTTTCCGACAACCAAAAGTGCGAGCTAACAATTAGACTTTAGGACAACATAATTACTAATCATAAGGCTACAGGACTGGTCCGAGTAAGGACCGACAAAACGCCCGAGTCGGAGCTTGAGCTCACCGCCGGCGACGTGGTCCACGCCGACGGGAACCAAGGACACAGATGGACTCTAAATAGCGAAGAGAACCTAAAGGTGCCAAACACTAGGGCTAAAACACCTCCTACCGGCGGCTAGCCGGAGATGACTGCCGGAGGTACAAATATGACAAAAAGAAAAACTAACGTGGTCTAATCAGGACAGAAGCTCAAACACTTGGGCACTAACCTAAGAATGGTGAAATCAAGGAAACCGTCGGAGGAGCTCCAGCGACCAAAGGCTTGCCGGAGATGAGGAAGAAGGCAGATCCGGCCTCAAAGAACAAGTTCCCACTTTGACAATCCCTAAGGGGCCAACAAGGTAAGTTAGGGAAATGCTCAAAGTACCCAAATGGACAAGTTGGCATGCCCAGAAATGCAAATGAACCACTGGAGCTCGGATGGCCTTGAGGAGCTCCAAGGTCCGACAATGGCGAGGGGGTGCTCTCGGGAGTTGTGATTGGGAGAACACAGAGAGGAACTCGGGTGAGCACAAAGGTGTCTAAAAGGAGCTGAGGAGGAGAGTTGAGGGCTTAGATAGCTAGGGGAGCACGGGCTTGACCAAGTGCAAGCTCAAATGGTGAGCTCGGACCATTCCATGGTTCACGGCTTTGCCATGGACAAGCCGACGTGATTGAAACAGCTAGGGCACGACTTTGGGGCAAAGCTGACACGGATTTAATGCAAGGTGGCAAAAAGCTGCTGACATGCAATAAAGGCTGGCAGAGCTAGCCGATGACAAGGATATGGTTTGACAAGGCACTGCTCAAAACTGCTCTAGTTCTGACACACACGCATGCGTGGGAAAAACGAGGATGACCAGTCCCGGAGGTCCCACCAGTCAGTGAACAACCCAGGGATGACCGGTCAAAGAATGCCACGGCTTAAAACGGGCGCTGAGACCCAGCCAGAGAGGTCGGGATGGTTGGATTAGAATCGATGGGCTCAGATTTTAAGTGAGACTCACAGGTCCTAACACTTAGGGAAGGTCTGAGCCCCAGATCTGAAGATAGACGGCCCACGATCACCCAATGCTAGGGGTGGTCGAGGAGGTCTTTTGAGGATGCCTAAAGGTGGTCTTTGCAAGAATTGCAAGGGAGGTCCTATGGATTGTTTTGCGAGAGACCAGCGGGGTGGTCTTTGCAAAAATGCCAACGTGGTTTGAGGAGGTCTTCGGGAGATCTGGAGGTTGTCTTTGCAAAAAGGACCAGAGGAGGTCCTGCAGGCGGGAGGTCTTTACAAAGACCAGAGGAGGTCTTTGAGGAGATCCGAAGATCTAAATCGTAGGACAAGAATCCAACGGCTGAGGTGGTCTAGGCGGTTGGGTTCAACCATGATTCAGAGTCTGACTCAAACCCGAACCCAAGGTTGACTTAGCTTTTCATTTGAGCTGAGAACTTTGAGGAATTTTTAGAGATAGCAAATTAATTCCAAAATTTATGAAATTTTTACAGTAGCTTGCTAACCTTAAGATGAACCTTGTGAAAAATTTCTAGAGGTTTTTATGCTGAGCATTTTTCCCAAAAATTTTCCAAGATGCTGAGCTAGGGTTTTGACCAAGGGTCAAAGTGGGTTGACGACCTCTTAAAATGTTCAAACAATTTCTAAAAATTGTGAAATTTTTCAGAGGGGTCACATACCATCCCAAGAACTTAGGAAAAATATTTCCCGGAGATTATCAAAAGGTTTGACAGGAATATTTTTGGAAGACAAGGTTTTCGATCAGAGTGACTTGTGACCCGTAATCCCATAATTCTTTTGCAAGAATTCTTTAGAACATACAAGAATTGCAATATGTAAGAAAAAGTTTTAATTTCTACTCATTTTCTTACATTTGAAAGCATAAGCCAAAACTTGGGATGTTACAACTCTCCCCCTTACAAAAATCTCGTCCAGAGATTTGACTCGCTTCGAGAAAGAAAGAGGGGTAGTTCGTATGTTTGTGGTCTTTCCGTTTCAAGTAGCTTCATCCTTGGAACAATTCGACCACTGAACTTCAAGGAATTGAATGGCACGATTCCCCGAGACAAGGAGCTCAAGCAAGGGACCGGCACAATTCTCGATTCTGACCTGGTAGAAAATGTGCCACTATAGTTGACACGGGGAAACTTATCAGGCCCAGATATAGCAAGGATTGACAGACTGAGAGATCTTTCTACGTTCCATGGTTGATGGCGCAAGGTCGTTGTTAGCTAGTGGAGCGATTTGTCTAGTCAATTCTGCCAACAATGGGATCTCAGCCTGCTAGCTAGGTATGCAGAGTCATCCCTCCACAGCTAGCTTCTTGGAGGAACCAAGGACATACTCAGTTGGTGGAGCAATTTGTGTAACATCCCAATTTTCAGAGCTTAAAAATCTTTTAATAGTTAGTAGGGAGAAAATTCACCATTTGGATTTTATTTGAATTTAATTTCAAAAGCTTAATATTGGACTTTACAATCAAAAATATTTAATGTGAATAATCCCAACATGAACAATAGCCAAAACTATTTTATTTGGGTTCTATGTGCTCAGATATATTTTCTAGATTTTTCTAGAATTTTTCTGAGTTCATTTGCTATTTTCTATCGCTTATTTGAATTTCTGGTATTTTCTAAATTAGAAAAGGTATTTAAAATCTCAGATATTTCCTTGGGCCTAAACCCATTCCTATTCCCTAACCCCGGCCCGCTTTCCTTCGCTCGCAGCCCAGTCCAGCGCCAAATTAACTCACCACGCGCGCGTATGCGCGCCTCAACCGACATGCGGGCCCCGCATGTCAGGATATATATATCTCTCTCTCTCCGCGCGCCTCGCCCATTTTCCGCCGCCCGATAGCAGATGGACGGTTAGATCTTGAGTCCGCCGTGGATCGCACGCTTTCGACGCGCGCGCGCCCGAGCCATCTGCCGTCGGCAGTGGGCCCGATCGCCACGCCACCGCGTCTCGAGACGACTCGCCGCCGCCGATTTTGCGCCGCGCTGCGTGTCGCTTCAGCGGACACGCCTCGGCTATTTAAAGCCCGAGGACCTCGTGCCTCGCATCCGAACCTCGCCGCCCAAAACCCTAGCCGCCACCGGCGCGCGCTAAACGCCCGGCGCTGCGTCGTCTTGGCCGGCCGAAGGAGTTCGTCGCCGCTGCCGCCGTTCCAGCCCTCCCCGTCGCCGTTGGAGGCCACCCTCGGGATCGCCGCGTCGCCCGCATCTCGGAGCTGCCGTCGCCTTCGCCGGAGAACCCCTCCAGCGCCGTCGCCGTTGAGCCCGTACCTCTCGCCGCTCTCTCGCCGCGCCGGCATACGACGTCCCCAACCACCGGTGAGCACCTCACCGGGATCGCCATCGCACCCTCTACCTCCCGGTACCACCCACCGCCGGTGAAACGCCGCCGTTCGCCGGAACCTTTGGTTCCCGAGCCGCCGCCGCCGTCGGGTCCGACGTGGCCGTCCACGTCAGCGCCAGCATCAGCCCCGCGCCTGCGTGTCATCCCACGTGGCGCCGCGTCAGCGTCCTCGTCAGCGCCGCGTGGCTTGGTCCACGGACCCCGAGTCCCGAGGCTCGGTGGACCTAGTCCACCGTGAGCCTAGCCTCTGACATGTGGGTCCCACATGTCAGAGATTTCTTTTTATTATTTCTTTTCCGGAAATCCTCGCTGACGTCAGCCTGCGCATTAAATCTGATTTTCCTTTAGGAAAATAATTCGGTAAATTCATAAAATCTGATTTTCAGCATTTTATGTAATTTCAAACTTCCAAAGCTCATAACTTTTGCATCCTAACTCCGATTGAGCCCATTCAAATTTCTAAATTTGTCTAAATTCAAGCCCTATTTATCTGAGATTTTTATTTAATTTTTGGAGTTTGTTTTGCCTCTGTTATTTATTTGTTTTGTTTGTTGGTTGTTTCGTTTGCAGTGAGCGTCGATTCGTCGGGAATTTTGTGGAAGAAGGAGCACCCCAAGATCAAGACCAGTACATAGACCTTTTCAAGGCAAGTCATACCTTTGATCATCTTGAACCCAGTTTTCAAATTACTTCGTGTTAAATTATTGCATTCTACTTTAATTATTTATTTAAATGCTTTGGGCATAGTTATTATCCAAATTTTTATCACACCTTGGCCTTGTATGTCATAATTCCTTGTCACCCTTATTGGTTATGAGTTGGTAATATCATAGCACCAACGTGGGTTGGTTAGATGCGAGTACAATTGCTTAGCCATGCCACGGGTCATCATCACATGTAGGTTGCAAATATTAATTATGACTAAGTGACTATGGAACCGTGTAAAGCGTGTGCTATGTGTTGTTACTTCGTGATGGCATGTGTTGCTCTAAAACCAACTGGGTGGTAAAGGATTTAGACTGAGGCAAGTGGTGGAGACTGTGTGACATGGTTGTCTATGTGATGGGAATGATGGTCTTTGTGACTTAGTTAGAAAATGGAAGTCTTGCCTTGGTCAATTAAGGACTTAACTTTGTGCGCCATTGAACCGAGCCTTCTGCATGCGACCACATGCAGTATGGGACGGGCCTAACTTAGTAAGTTATGGATTCTCGGCATTGATGTTCGTGGATAGGTTAGGTGTGTGACAGGTGGAGGTGTGACTACTTGGTGGTTGCATCGCGGGACGATTCGTCTTCCCCGTCGGTGGTGTGTGCTATACCAATTCTATGTGAGTGGTATAGCGGTTTGTAAGCACACTGGGAATGTCAATGTTTGAGATGAAGTTTCCGAACTGTTTTGTTACGATTAGTGCTTGCTACACTAGTTGTATCTTGTGGGTAAAGTGTACAACCTCTGCAGAGTGTTAATTAATCTGTTCGAATAGCCGAGTCCGCGGTCATGGACATGCTCGGGGATTTCACACGAGGGGTAGTTTTCATAAAATGTTGGGATGGGAGCTGTGTGACCTCAATCATATGGCTATGTGAAATAATTTGTTTAGCTGTGTGTCTTTGTGGAAACAAATGTTAAATTAATATTGTCTATTTGTTTTGAATTATGATTTCAGTCTATTATTCGTATTCAATTGCAAATGTTGCTTTTATGCAGAAGAACCACAGAAGCCTTTTCCTTTCGAATAAGCCTGCATCTATACATTGCATTCTGTGGTATGATTTGCGAGTACGGTGGTGTACTCACGCTTGTTGTAAAACTTGCGCCCAAACCTACAGAAGAGGAGGAGTCTACGCCTGCTTTCGAGGAGGAGTTATTCAAGGCCGATCGTTCGTTAAGTGCGGATCACGATCGGTTGCTGTGGTGAATTGGTGGGATCTACGCTGGAGTTTTCCGTTCCACTACTGCTTTATTTCCTGTTAGCCCTGCGAGGCTTAATAAGTGTAAACTCGACCATAAGGTCAAAACCCTTATTTGTTATTCAAATTAATCGTTTACTTTATTTATCGTTTGTGTGGATCAATATTTACCTATGTTAACCCTCTGTGCACTAGCGTGATCCTGGACTAGTGCAGTATACATAGAGGGTTCCAGAATTGTAATTCTGGGTCCCGACAGAGGTGGTATCAGAGCCATACTGACTGTAGGTTTTGACCTTAGTTAGATTGGCCGTCTTTAGAGTGTCCAAATTATTTTCTAAAGGAAAAAAATTAACTTGCAAAGTTAATTGATTGCTTAACTCTCCTCATGTCTCTCTCGCCTCAACTTTTGCTATAATCTCTTCTCTCCCCGCTGTTTTAAAGTTGCTCTTACCCTGTTCGTCTGTCTTGACAGATGCCTCATCTTCAAAGCTATGGTGAGCGCACTGGAGGTTATGCCACCGAGCTTTGGAAGCTGTTGCAGGTTCTGGGAGGTTTTGATCGTCCGCTGTACGTCGGCAACAACTGGATTGTGAATGGACAGAACCGTGGAGTTATTTGTCGCCTGACGATCTACGCCAGGAGGAACGACAAGGCAAGCCAACCTTCGCACGTCTCTGTGAGGAAGATCACTTGGCTGGAAGGTGTCCAGGAGTCGTCGCGCTTGGCCATGCTGCGTATCTGCAACATCTATGCATGGGAGCTTCAGGACACCGTCTTCCGTTACCACCCCAGAGCTGCAGCCGTGGACTTGCCAGCACGCTACCCGTCCACAGAAGGAGAGAGCAACGCTACAATCGTGCACCTAGCCCAGTTCGTGGCCGCCCAGGAGGAAGCTTTGGAGAGGACCATCACGGAGCTGGATCATGTCCATGAAGCCTTGCAGAGAGCTGAAGAGAAGGTCGCCACTCTGCAAGAGATCCTCTACGACCAAGTCCCCGAAGAAGAGGAAGACCCCGAGGAGGATTCGGAAGAAGATCCGGAGGAAGGCCCAGTTGAGCCCGAAGAAGATGCGAGCGGAGGAGCGGTTGCAGAGCGCTGTTCTGCTGCACGATTCGTGGCATCGGATCGGTTGCCAAGATGCGGCTCACTTAGGAGTCTGACCGTCGGGGCGTCGCGCGGTTGTGGAGGCTTTCTCGAGTAGTTGGTCGTAGTCTCAGTTTTCCAGGCTTAGCCAGTTTCAGTTAGTAAGTCGCCCTTTAGGCGGTAGTTTTGTGTGCTTAGGTCGTTATTTCTTTTGTGTGCGAGTATGAGCTGCGGAGGCCCTTTAGGCTCTTGTTGCAGCCATGCTAAGACCCTAAGTAATAAAGGTATTTCATTTGAGTTTCTTGATCTGTGTTTTGTTGGGTTTAACCTGCCCCTGCTTAGTTCTCAACTTATCTTGTGCTTGCTACCTTATCTAACCCATCGAGCTTTGCCAGATGGTTCAAACTCGTCAGATTGCTGCTAGTGGTTCCGGTACCCAAAGACCAGAAGCAATGAGCAACCAGTGCAGGAGCGATTCGCCACAAGCACCCCAATTGACTTGCGAGAACTTTGGAGCTTTCATGGCGCACAGACTCGGTGATGAACACTATGATGACTCAGATGCAAGCTATGAACAACCAGGCCAACAACAACAATCAACAGTATGGAGCCCCAGCTGCTCATGGTCACCATGGACCATCCAAACTTGCAGAATTTATGAGGACTCATCCACCAACATTTTCTGGACACGTCTCTCCAATGGAAGCAGATGATTGGCTCAGAGTTATTGAAAGAAAGTTGCTGATCACTCAGTGCAGCGATCGTGAAAAGGTTCTGTATGCCACTCACGGATGGAAGGCACCTTTGAATGGTGGGAGAACTTCTGTGCCGCCCATGAAACGCCACAGATATCACAGGAAGAATTTTCCGCGCTTTACGCGATATCATGTACGGAAGGAATTATCGATCTGAAGAAGGATGAGTTCCGCGCTCTCAAGCAGGAGCTATGTCGGTGTCGACTACCTCAATAAGTTTTCTCGGCTAGCTCGCTATGCGGCAGAAGATGTAGCCACGGACAAGGCTCAGAGTCGGTTTTGAAGGACTAAACACTGGCTGCAAGACGGTTTGATCGCCCATACTTTTCCCGATTTTCAAGAGTGGTCAACAAAGCCTTTGTTCTAGAGGACAAACGCAAGGAGGCGGAGGATAACCGCAAACGCGGATGGCTCAACAAGGAAATCAGCAATCACGCGAGAGGGCAACAACGGTGCGGACAGTTCAACGAGTTTCCACCCCAAACTTCGTTGAGCACTGCACCAACGGTGCCCGTCCACCGCCGTAACTTCCGCAACCCCGCACTGTCAACCCCAATTCAGAAGCAACCATGGCGCACTAAAGGTGCATTACGCTGTCGTCGGCCGGACATTTTGCCAACCGATGTCGCAAAGGGGAACAATCACTCGATGCGCTTCAACCTTGGAGCTATGCCATCCAAGACACCAGCACCAGGCATCAATCAAGGAGCTTCACAAGTTGCCGGTCAAGCCGGAGGAGCACCACAGTCCGTGATCAGAGGCCGTGTCAACCACGTCACTCTGGAAGGAGCCGGGAATCCCGGACGTCGTCTTGGGTAAGTTTACGTTAACTCAAGACCGCATCAGTTTTGTTTGATTCTGGAGCTTCGCATTCGTTTGTTTCTGGAATATTTGCAACCAAAAATAAATTAGAAGTTATGCAACTTAAGCATACTCTGGTAGTCCAGTCGCTTGGAGCAGAGCTAAGTACTAGAGTGGGATGTTTAGGAGCTAAGTTACTCATAGCTGGAGTTGAGTTTCTAGCCAACCTAATTGTTCTAGACACCCAAACCCTAGATGTCATTCTTGGCATGGATTGGTTATCCAAGCACAAAGCCGTGCTAGATTGTGGCCGAAGAGCCGTAACAGTCGAGGATGCCAAAGGAAACAAGGTAGAGTTTCTAGCCACCTCAGTTCGTGATGGACATTTGCTAGTAAACAGTTTGAAGACCCTTTCCTTGGAAGAAGTACCAGTGGTCAGTGAATACCCGGATGTGTTTCCGGAGGAGTTACCAGGAATGCCACCGGATCGTGACATTGAGTTTGTCATCGACCTAGTGCCGAGGACAGACCGATTTCAAGGAGACCTTATCGGATGCGGTAGATGAATTGGTAGAGATGAAGAAGCAGATAGAAGAACTTCTTGAGAAAGGTTTCGTGAGACCTAGTTCGTCGCCATGGGGAGCGCCAGTGTTGTTTGTCAAGAAGAAAGATGGAAGTATGAGGATGTGTATTGATTACCGATCTCTCAACGAAGTTACCATCAAGAACAAGTACCCACTACCCCGGATAGATGATCTGTTTGATCAGATGAAAGGAGCCGGATTATTCTCAAAGATCGACCTGCGATCAGGTTACCACCAGCTAAAGATTTGTCCTAAGGATATACCGAAGACCGCGTTCTCAACACGGTATGGACATTATGAGTTCTTAGTCATGTCTTTTGGTCTGACTAATGCCCCTGCATACTTCATGAACATGATGAATAAAGTATTCATGGAATATTTGGACAAGTTCGTGGTTGTGTTCATTGATGATATTCTGGTGTACTCCAAGTCGGAGGAAGAACACGCCGAGCATTTAAGGATAATATTGGGAAAACTCCGAGAGCATCAGCTGTATGCCAAGTTCAGTAAGTGTGATTTTTGGAAGAACGAAGTGGATTTCCTTGGTCATGTGATGACAATGAGGAGTAGCGATTGACCCGGTAAAGTTAAGCGATGTTACATTGGGAGCAGCCCAAAGCGTAACTCGATTTGCGATTTCTTGGGAATGGCAGGTTATTACCGCCGTTTCATCGAAGGATTCTCATCGATTGCTAAGCCTCTTACGCAATTGTTGAAGAAGGAGAAAAAGTTCACTTGGACTCCAGCCTGTGAGGAAAGTTTTCAAGAGTTGAAGAAACGTTTGACTTCAGCCCGATGTTGATTCTCGCGGATATTGAAAGGATTTGATATCTCTTGTGATGCCAGCGTCAAGGATTAGGATGCGTCCTGATGAAAGAAGGGAGAGCTGTCGCTTATGCATCAAGGCAATTGAGACCTCACGAAGAGAATTACCCTACTCATGATCTGGAATTAGCTGCCGTGGTGCATGCTTTAAAGATTTGGCGACATTACATCATCGGTAATCGCTGTGAAGTCTACACGGATCATAAGAGTCTAAAGTATATCTTCACCCAGTCAGATTTGAATATGAGACAGAGAAGATGGTTAGAACTGATCAAGGATTATAATCTTGGAATCCACTACCATCCTGGAAAAGCCAACGTAGTTGCAGACGCTCTAAGTCGTAAGAGTTACTGCAATGCTTTGGAAGTAAAGGAAAGTTGCCCAGAACTTTATGAAGAATTTCAAAAGCTAAAGCTAGAAGTTGTGTCTGAAGGATTTGTAGCCAATTTGGAAATACAGATCTACTGGAGAAGCAAATTCGGGAAGCACAACCAAAGGATCTGTGTTGTCGACATCAAGGTCAAAATGGCGATGGAAATTCAAAGATTTCACCAAGGATGATCAAGACATACTCGGATTAATGGTCGTATTGTGTACCGGATATCGATGGTCCGAGACGATTAATCTTAAAGGAAGCCCATGACTCAAAGTATTCGATCTACCCCGAAGTACCAAGATGTACCGGGATGTTAAGACTAAATTTTGGTGGCCAAATTTGAAACGAAGTCGCAGAGTTCGTTGCCTTGTCGCGACACCGAGAAAGTAAAGGCAGAACACGAGAGACCAGCAGTTTGCTGCAAACCAAGATTCCGAATGGAAGTGGGAAGAGATCGGAATGGATTTTATCACCGGTTTACCCAAGACCCAATCAGGTTACGACTCGATCTGGGTAATAGTCGATCGTCTAACCAAGGTCGCCCATTTCTTGCCAGTCAAAACCACATACTCCGGAGATCGCCTTGCGGAGTTGTACATGGCCAGAATTGTCAGTTTGCATGGTGTGCCTAAGAAGATAGTATCAGATCGAGGATCGCAGTTCACCTCTCATTTATGGCAGAGTTTGCATGAAGCCTTGGGTACTCATCTAAATTTCGATCTCGCGTATCACCCGAGCATGATGGGCATCGAAAGAGTCAATCAGATATTGGAGGATATGCTGAGAGCTTGTGCTCTAGCAAATGCTACCCGTTGGGATAAAAGTTTACCGTATGCAGAATTTTCGTACAACAATAGTTACCAGGCTAGTTTGCAAATGTCACCATTGGAAGCCTTGTATGGCGTGCTTCGCGAACCCGTTGGCGGTCGTGAACAATTTGAGCGATCGTTTCGGTCCAGACATCATTCAGGAAGCAGAAGAGCAAGTGGCCACGATCAGAGAAAGACTGAAGATAGCTCAGTCTAGGCAGAAGAGCTATGCTGATAATCGTCGCCGTGATCTCAGTTTTGAACCCGAGGATTTCGTTTATCTTGAGTTACACCGCCGAGGTGTCAAAGGTTTCATGCCAAAGGAAGCTTGCCTAGGTATATTGGTCCATTCAAGATTTTGGAACGCCGTGGAGAAGTTGCTTATCGATTGAGCCGCGCGATGCGTTAGCGAGTACATGATGTCTTTCATGTCTCGCGATTAAAGAAGTGCCTTCGTGTGCCAGAAGAGCAAGCCCCGTTGGAATCAATTGAGTTGAAAGAGGATCTTACCTACAAGGAGCAACCAGTTGAGATTTTGGATGTCGCAGAGCGCCTCACCAGAAGCAAGACTGTTCATTTTTGCAAGGTTCAGTGGAGCAACCACTCAGAAGGAGAAGCAACGTGGGAACGTGAAGAAGAGATGAAAGCCGAGTTTCCTAGCCTTTTCTCTAGCTAGCCTGAATCTCGGGGTCGAGATTCCTTTAAGGGGGAGGTTTGTAACATCCCAATTTTCAGAGCTTAAAAATCTTTTAATAGTTAGTAGGGAGAAAATTCACCATTTGGATTTTATTTGAATTTAATTTCAAAAGCTTAATATTGGACTTTACAATAAAAAACATTTAATGTGAATAATCCCAACATGAACAATAGCCAAAACTATTTTATTTGGGTTCTATGTGCTCAGATATATTTTCTAGATTTTTCTAGAATTTTTCTGAGTTCATTTGCTATTTTCTATCACTTATTTGAATTTCTGGTATTTCCTAAATTAGAAAAGGTATTTAAAATCTCAGATATTTCCTTGGGCCTAAACCCATTCCTATTCCCTAACCCCGGCCCGCTTTCATTCGCTCATGACAGTCAGGCGCCATTGACCCAACTCCGCACGCCATCGCGCCTCCAACTGACATGCGGGACCCGCATGTCAGGATATATATCTCTCTCTCTCTCCGCGCGCCTCGCCCGTTTTCCGCCCCGATAGCGATGGGCGGTCGAGATCTTGAGTCCGCCGTGACCGCACCGCCGCGACGCGCTCGCGCCCGAGCCATCTGCCGCGGCAGGTGGGCCCGACCACCACGCCACCGTCGTCTCGAGACGGACTCGCCGCCGCTCGATTTTGCCGCCGCGCCGTGTCTTCGCGGACACGCCCCGGCTATTTAAAGCCCGAGAACCCTCGTGCCTCGCACCCGAGCCTCGTCGCCCAAAACCCCGGCGCCGCCACCGGCGCCGCCAAACGCTCGGCGCCGTCGCCGTCTTGGCGCGGCCGAAGGAGTTCGTCGCGCCGCCGCCGTTCGCCCTCCCGTCGCCGTTGGAGGCCACCTCGGATCGCCGCGTCGCGCATCTCGGGCTGCCGTCGCCGCCGCCGGAGAACCCTCCAACGCCGTCGCCGTTGAGCCGCACCTCTCGCCGCTCTCCGCTCGCCGCCGCCACGACGCCCCGACCACGGTGAGCACCTCATTGGGATCGCCATCGCACCTCTACCTCCGGTACCACCCACCGCAGTGAAACGCCGCTGTCGCGGAACCTTTGGTTCCCGAGCCGCCGCCGCCGTCGGGTCCGACGTGGCCGTCCACGTCAGCGCCAGCATCAGCCCCGCGCCTGCGTGTCATCCCACGTGGCGCCGCGTCAGCGTCCTGTGGCTTGGTCCACGGACCCCGAGTCCCGAGGCTCGGTGGACCTAGTCCACCGTGAGCCTAGCCTCTGACATGTGGGTCCCACATGTCAGAGATTTCTTTTTATTATTTCTTTTCCGGAAATCCTCGCTGACATCAGCCTGCGCATTAAATCTGATTTTCCTTTAGGAAAATAATTCGGTAAATTCATAAAATCTGATTTTCAGCATTTTATGTAATTTCAAACTTCCAAAGCTCATAACTTTTGCATCCTAACTCCGATTGAGCCCATTCAAATTTCTAAATTTGTCTAAATTCAAGCCCTATTTATCTGAGATTTTTATTTAATTTTTGGAGTTTGTTTTGCCTCTATTATTTATTTGTTTTGTTTGTTGGTTGTTTCGTTTGGGAGTAGACGTCGATTCGTCGGGGAATTTTGTGGAAGAAGGAGCACCCCAAGATCAAGACCAGTACATAGACCTTTTCCAAGGCAAGTCATACCTTTGATCATCTTGAACCCAGTTTTCAAATTACTTCGTGTTAAATTATTACATTCTACTTTAATTATTTATTTAAATGCTTTGGGCATAGTTATTATCCAAATTTTTATCACACCTTGGCCTTGTATGTCATAATTCCTTGTCACCCTTATTGGTTATGAGTTGGTAATATCATAGCACCAACGTGGGTTGGTTAGATGCGAGTACAATTGCTTAGCCATGCCACGGGTCATCATCACATGTAGGTTGCAAATATTAATTATGACTAAGTGACTATGGAACTTCGTGTAAAACTGTGTGCTATGTGTTGTTACTTCGTGATGGCATGTGTTGCACTAAAACCAACTGGGTGGTAAAGGATTTAGGCGAGGCAAGTGGTGGAGGCGTGTGACATGGTGGTCTATGTGATGGGAATGATGGTCTTTGTGACTTAGTTAGAAAATGGAAGTCTTGCCTTGGTCAATTAAGGACTTAACTTTGTGCGCCATTGAACCGAGCCTTCATGCGACCACATGCCCGGTATGGGACGGGCCTAACTTAGTAAGTTATGGATTCTCGGCATTGATGTTCGGTGGATAGGTTAGGCCGTGTGTGACAGGTGGAGGTGTGACTACTTGGTGGTTGCATCGCGGGACGATCGTCTTCCACTGTCGGCGGTGTGTGTTATACCAATTCTATGTGAGTGGTATAGCGGTTTGTAAGCACACTGGGAATGTCAATGTTTGAGATGAAGTTTTCGAACTATTTTGTTACGATTAGTGCTTGCTACACTAGTTGTATCTTGTGGGTAAAGTGTACAACCTCTGCAGAGTGTTAATTAATCTATTCGAATAGCCGAGTCCGCGGTCATGGACATGCTCGGGGATTTCACACGAGGGGTAGTTTTCATAAAATGTTGGGATGGGAGCTGTGTGACCTCAATCATATGGCTATGTGAAATAATCATTTATTTGTGTGTCTTTGTGGAAACAAATGTTAAATTAATATTGTCTATTTGTTTTGAATTATGATTTCAATCTATTATTCGTATTCAATTGCAAATGTTGCTTTTATGCAGAAGAACCACAGAAGCCTTTTCCTTTCGAATAAGCCTGCATCTATACATTGCATTCTGTGGTATGATTTGCGAGTACGGTGGTGTACTCACGCTTGTTGTAAAACTTGCGCCCAAACCTCTGTAAGAGGAGGAGTCTACGCCGCTTTGAGGAGGAGTTATTTGAAGGCGATCGTTCGTTAAGGTCTGGATCACAGTCAGTTGCCTGTGGTGAATTGGTGGGATCTACGCTGGAGTTTTTCGTTCCGCTGCTGCTTTATTTCCTGTTAGCCCTGCGAGGCTTAATAAGTGTAAACTCGACCATAAGGTCAAAACCCTTATTTGTTATTCAAATTAATCGTTTACTTTATTTATCGTTTGTGTGGATCGATATTTACCTATGTTAACCCTGTGTGCACTAGCGTGATCCTGGACTAGTGCAGTATAAACAGAGGGTTCCAGAATCGTAATTCTGGGTCCCGACAATTTGTCTGGTTACTCCACTAACGAACGAGACCTTGACTTGATAACTAGCTATACGGAGTCATCCCCGTAGCCAGTTGATTAGAGGGGCTATGGACATTTAGGCCACAGAATTCCGAGGCAATACCAAGTAGGTGATGCCCTTGGATGTATAGGGACAGAAGGGTGTCACTCAAGTCAAAAGACCGATGACAAACCGGATGGTAGCCTTCTTCTTGGGGAAAACGGGGTAGGCTAGCAAGGCTTGATGAAACCGAGGTGGTGCTAGGCATCAATGATGGAGCAGGATGAAGATCACCATCAACAGTAAAGATAGGGATATAAAGGAACGAGACGTCTCTGAATCGAATAATACCGTATCACGGTAAGAGTAAACAAGGAGCGTACCCAACATGACGTCAGGGGCCTCCTGAACTTCTTCAGCGGAGATGGAGTTGACTTGATCACGAACAGCCTTCCGCTCCTGATGCTTCATGAGGCAACTGCAGGCGTAATGCCCCTTCTTGTGGCAATAGAAGCACGTGACAACGGCCAGATCTCGGGGGCCACCTTGCTGCTGGACCGCAGGTGCACGAGACTGAAGCACGGCCCGCGGAGGGCGAGGTGTTGTTGCACTCTTCTTAGGGAAACTATGCGCATAGTGACCCTTGTTGTTACAGAAGAAACAAGTGGCATCCGCCATCTGTTGACGCTTGGGACGATCCTTTAGCTTCTCCTTTCTGGCCTTAGCAACTACGGGATTCTCGACTGGAATTTGAAAGTTGGGGAAGGTATAGACTGGTAATTTGTCCTGCAGCTCCACCGACAAATCATCCAAGAACTTCTCTGGTCTGGAAGCATTGGCGATTGCGATACTTGTAGATGACCGAAGAAGCAGCCGCTGAAGCTTTAATGACCTGGCGATCACCAGACTCATGCTACACTCTTTGGAAGAGTGAGTGCTTCCCTCACAGAGAAAACAAGTAACTTTGGCAGTCGAACAGTTTCTGGGTAGGTGCTCTTCATCACAATTTGGGCAAGCTGCGGTACACCCGATGTTGTAGTGTCCTTCCTCACCACAGCGCCGGCAGACCTTGGCCTTCCCAGGGTTGCAACCTTCGGCGACATGGCTCTTTTTAACATGGTCACAGCAAAAAGGAGACCACAATCCATCACAATCGCCGGAGGGGAGGCGCTTGCAATCCTTGTTTGGACAGTTGGGGCCAGGGAGACCTTCATCCCGGCCAGCTTGCTGACCTAGTCCGCTGCTGGTCTGTCCAGACATCCTTCTACGAAGAGATGGGTTAGTGTGAACCCGAAGATTAGAAACTGAAGGACGCGGAGGAAACACCAAGGACTAGGGGGTCCTGCTGAGCGTTAGGGTGGGAATAGACACTAAGGTGGACAAGGATCAAACCCAAAGCTTAAGGCAAAGAAACAATAAACCCCTATGAAATGAACTCAAAAGCTCAAAAACAACCACAAAATCAACACAAGGTTTCAATCACAAGGTCAACTTCCCGGTACGACCAACTCGTATGGAGGGAACGAGCAATCGGTTTAGGAAGATAAATTTCAGCATGCAACTCAAATTCTAATAGGACCAAAAAGTAGGGTAGAACTCCTAATAATAGTGTTAGATACTTAGCCAACTAATATCACTTCTTACCCTTTTATTCCCACAAGTTTTAGTTGAATTACCCTCTCATTATCTACCTTCTTTAGAACCTTCGAGCTTGCTGTCCGGAAATTGACGCTTGCTGTCCAGATTTTGCATCCAAGCTCCTAGTCGGAATTCACCATTCCAGAAGCTTCAAAACCTTGTAGAAGGGCAGCCAACGCTTCAATTTGCCAAACTCATTGGTTCCCACAACCCAACTTAAACGATAACAACTATCTTTTGAAAGAAGGAGAGGAAAATAACTTTTAAAACTTAAGTTAGAACGAGATGAGAGAAGAAAGCTAAGATAGGTAAGGAGTAAAATCTGAGAAGTAAATTAAGCTTTCATAAATCATTTGATATTTTGAAATTAAGTTTTCCAAAATATCCAAAAGACGACCAAGCTTAGGGTTTCTACGGTCAGTATGGCTCTGATACCAACTCTGTGAGGACCCCGATTTATTTGGCTTGTAATGCTTAGTCTTCCCTTGACTCTAGCATCACAATTCAAATAAACCAAGCCCCGAGACATGTATACTTCCCAGAAATGCAGTATACACACCCCGTTACAAAATCACGCATTATTCCATACAACAGGTCTAACAAAAGACATACATAATAGAGATTTCTTACAACAAGGGCCAACCGGCCAAATGACACTAAATAACAATTAAACAGCGGAAGCAAAAGTGCCATAAGATGGCGATAAACAAAAGAGCCAATTAGTGTGCTTTTACCCACAGGGCAACCAACCGGGCCGCCAAGCTAGTCGTCAAACCCTAAGCATATCTCACAAAAGGGAAGCCCTTGGGGCTCACCTTCTTCCTCTGCAACAAAAACATTAAGCAAAGCAACTGAGTACAAAAATGTACTCGCAAGACTGACATGTGGAATAGCAGACCTAACAATATGCTACATGCAGGCTTTTTAAGTGGAGGTTATATGTCTCATTTTGCACAAAGCCAACTTTATTTGTAATAACGTAGTACATTTCAAAAGCTAGTTTGCAATCAGTTTTTATTGAATGAAATAACACGAGATACAATAAGTACAAGAGTAACCACCTATTGGTGACTAACCCAATAGCCACCACACATAGCACGAATCCCAGATTCGTACCACCCATCAAGTTTTAATTAAAATGTTGTAGTCTAACTCTTGAAAAGCTTACCCAAGTGTGTCCATAACCTAGGACGAGGCTATTCGAATAGTTTTAACCCTGCAGGGGTGTACCAATGTACCCACACTTCAGACCGCCTTTTTGCCAAGCTATGAAGCACACTTCCTTTGGTATGCCGGCACAGCTAATGTAATACCCCGAAAGTGTGATAAGCTAGTAGTCGGGAAAGATTATTTTATTCGGGAGAGAAGTAAATGAAAATACGGGAAGGACTCTGGTAAATGCTCAAATTCAACAGTTTGTGAGGGGATTTTGCAGAATCAACCCAACTTTGGGCTTTGGGCTGGCCCATGGGGGCAAGGGGTTGGCCGGCCAAGGGCGCCACTTTCCCCTCCCAACCCTAGCCGCACCCCACCTCCTCCTCCTCCCCATTGTGGCCGCACCACTTCCTCTCCCCACTCCCCACGCCCCTCCCTCCATCGCCCCTCCTCCATGGCATCACCCTCTGTGGCGGCCAAGGTGTAACACCCACCCGAAGGGACCTGAATGCTACTAACTAGACAATCTTAATAAATTTAGCAGAACCTCCATTGTAAAGTTAATTACACACAGGTTCCAACACACAGATTAATCGAAAATTAACTAAAACTTTCATCCAAAGACATCAAAAGATAATCAAAGACATGCTAAGTATTTAACATAACTAGAGAGATATGGAGTTACACTACTCATCATTATTACATTTAATCCATTGCATGAGACAAACATAATAATCTTTGCATTTACTAAAATCAATCACGTTCTGAAGATCATTCATCTTTATTTAGTTCGTGTGGCATGTGTGTGACTAGCAGTCTACTTCCCCCCATGCATGTCGTTCTTGGCTCGGGTACCTAAAACAACAATAAAAGCAAGAGTGAGTCCATAGACTCAGCAAGTACATAAAGAAACCATAACATCAGCATCCACGTAAAGGAGATCAACAATAGAACATCTCATATGCAAATGCAATGCTCAAGGATCCTTTATCTTTAACTTTCGTGTGCATTACACCGTAATGCAGAGTATGCAACCGTCGCTGCATACCCATGCCTGCTGCGCGCACGCACGAGGACCAATTGCCGTTACTCGTTAGTAAGGGGACCTCAAGCCCACACTCCACGAGTGAGGATCTCGGCCCGTCACATTCATGACGGGAATCTCAAAGGGAAACATGCTTGGTCACCGCATGACCAAGCCACAACATGTTCTCAATATGCATATGTTCATCTCTTATTCATCATCAATCTTATCAAAAGACAACAACATTGTACCACAGTAAAGCATAAGCATAATTTGAGCAATCACCATACTTAAACAATCATCAAGTAAACCATCTTGCTATGCAACCTTATATCAAAAAGCACACAGACATAGCTAATCAATCACACCCATTTAACAAACAATGCACTTGCCTCAATCATGCGAAGGTGGATGTCGAGGATAAGGTACTGCTCCCGGAGCCAAACCCACACCTGGACATACAATTGAGACATGCTAAGGCTACCATATAAGTCTAATAGCAAAACCATAAACACAACATGAGCACATCGTCCACTAAACGCGATCCCCAACTCTATTGCTAGCTGTCAGTTTTCTTTTCCAGAGAACAGCCCCCTTCGAAAAAACATAACTAATTGTACAGAAATCCAAATAAAGAGATCTTGGACATTCTGAAAAGGTTATTGAATTCCCCTTCTAAACCTAGTTGGTGAGGTTCTCTGATTCGTCCCTTTACTAGCCCTACCAAGCCATACAACAGAGTATCAATTCTCGCGTCGGGTCTCTGGACAGCAACAAAGAAACTATCATAACTTTCTCTACGTTCGTCCGAATTTCATGATCTTTAGTTTTCCTGAAAGCTGGAAGGATTATCTACATTTTTCATTATGGTGAGCCCCTCTGATTTTTCTTCTAAGTATACGCTTAAGTCGAAACACTAAAACCTGTCAGACCAGCCATCATTCCACAGCACAGACTCCCTAAGAAAAATCATAACTTTTGCTACAGAGGTCCAAATGACGTGATTCTTGTCGGCAATGAAAGATAACGAGATAAACTACAACTCTCTAGGTGATGGAGACCTCCAATTCGGCCTCTAACAGCTTCTTAATTATTAATCAAAACGACTGCAAATTCTCGTCAGGATTTTGGGACAGCAGCAATGAAATCAACGTAACTTCTAAACCGTAAATCGGAATTGGGTGTTCTTGGCGGCCAATTAAAGCTAAGAACAAAAACCAACTATCTCTAGGAGACAAGATTCCCAGATTCCGCTTCTAAGGATGCCAAAACTTCCACGCACTAATCTGGACAGAACGCGATCTAGCAGCAAAAGTAATCGATCTACTAAACGAAACCGTAAACGCATAATATACTAATCAAACAGCGAAGAACACTCGTCGTTACCCTTGAAGAATCGCAGGAAGATGATGAACCACCCTATGAAGAAGATCCTCTCCTCTTTCCTTCCTTCCTCTCAAAGGATGCAGTCCTACGGTCCTTTCTTCGCTTGGTTGGCAGGGAACACCGGTAGCAAGGAGGAGGCACCAATGGAAGATGGGGCAGCTTGAGAGAGGAGGGAAGGGTGGAGGCAGCCATGAGGAGGCGCAAGGGGAGTGGGGTGGCGGCCATAGGGGAGGAGAGGGGCGGCCTAGGGTTTGGCCCCTTTAAAGCCGGACTCCTCCTCCACCTATGGGCCGAAAGCTCATGGGCCCGAGGCCTCACCACGCTGCCCAAAAACTGCTGCTAACCCCTTTTAACCGACTAATTAACTATTTTCTATTAGATCCTTCTTCGGATCAATTTCTAATTAACCCTTTTCCTTTGAATAATCGGTTTTCTCCGTTTTCCACTGAGTATTACATTCTACCCCCTTAGTGAATTCGACCCAATTCGAACACGCTTAAAGCCAAAGAATAATCATAGTTAAGGATTACTAACATTGCCACGCTCCTGCTATGAATAACTCCGGACAAAGCTCGCACATGCGAGACTCCCATTCCCAAGTTTTTTTCCTCTCGAATTATGGGACCACCAAACACGACATAATTGAAATGTTACGCCTTACTTCACGCCCCAACCTTTCACGAGTTACTCAACGGTCACGTCTCGTTGACATGGTCTTACTCGTGGGCCACTGGCCCTAACGAGCTTCACGCTCTAGGCACGCTAGGACTCGAGACGGTCCTAGTAATGCGCTATCTCCGAATCTTCGCCTATTTGTAAACACCAAAGTACCAAAGGTCAACATTTTCTTTAGTACCAAATCACACAACTCGCACATAGCACATAAACTCGTGTTCCTTGTATCATTCGATCTTTTCAATTTTACAAAGGGCACCTTCTTTAACGTGGACACACCACAGAACTCATTTTAAACAAGCTCTAACAAAAACAAAACCCAACTGAGAATAAAGAATTCTCAACGCGAACACGCATCACCAACTCCCCACTAAAAGAGTTAAATTCAAAACCAAAAGATTCATCATGAAACTCTTCCACTTTCGAATTAGACAGGCTACCAATGAACTCCACATAAGCCAAAGGTAAAATCACTCAATGCTCAAAACAACCATTTCCTTTATTTGTCTTAACCGAAAGAATCTCAGATACCGAGAAGAACCAACTTAATAAATGTTTGGCATCCGTCACAAGACAAATCTCAAATAAAAGCCAAGAGAACATTTCATTATCCAAGAATACAACCTTTTCCTCAAACTTTCTTGTAGGGTTTTCATCTTTATCTTAAACCTTGAGATTCCCAATCATCACATAACACTCTAATTTATTCATTTTTTTATTTGGCAATATCAAAGCTATGCTCAAACTGAACACAAAATCCACACCTATGAAGAGAGACTCTTCCAATTCACAATAGCATACTCTGATCAACTTCTCTACCAAAAGAATTATCTTGACAAATAGTTCCCAACACTCCTCAATATAAATTTCATCCACAATCACATCACCTCAATCTTTTATAGATAATCAACTTGATATTCACCACATTCCCACTCATTTACTTTACCCAAAGAATTCTATCAAAGTTCAACACACTATTTAAAATTCAGTTCTGTTCTTCCACCTCTGCACATATTACTGGGTCTTTCAGGTCCTAGCATAACATACAGGGCCCCCAAATTTAACCTTCAAGTCTCCTATCGTGAATTTTTGGTTTAGTTGATAGGAAATCCTCACATTCGTTTACTAAAATTTCACACAGCTCGACAATAATCTTAGTCATTAATATCAATATTCCTAACTAATCAGATAACCGCCCAAAGTACTTTATTTCACCAACCTTAGACCTTCTCTAATCCACACCAATCCAATCCAACTACACAACTGTAATATACCTCTTCGCAATACCCTAACTGATTGACCAAGATTCAAACATACTCAATCATTTAATGTCAAAAGATAAATATATTCTTGACCAAGTCATCCATCGAGATAATCTAACTCCTATGGGGTTACTCACTGGGGCCGAATCATACTTGACAATAACTCAATTATTCCTACTATCCCGTTAATTAACGCAACGATTAATTTTCTCCACACTATTACCGTCATGAAACTACACCATCATGCTTCTTCTACACAATCTTACCGAGTACCCAAATGCGATACTCTAAAAATTCGATCAAGATTCCGATACTTGCTACTTCTAATGTTGTCAAAATAAACACGAAATCTTGGACCACATCTCGCTATAGGTCCTACTAGTTGCGACTACGAAATGTCAACCCAAAGACTAATATTCTTTTAACTCAAATCCTTTTCAAGGATTATTCTAATAAATTGATTAATTATTCGATGCCTCTCCCAAAGGTTCACAAATCATCCACTAGATCACCCCTATCTCGTTGCAATTCACATCAGAAGAGACTTTGTAATATAGTTAGGTTAACTCTTTCTTAGAAGAAGAGGCAAATAGAAATAAATTTCAGCGAAGGAGAACGTTACCACTTACTGATGAGTTCAAAATCACGAGAAACAATCAGATAATGATGTTCTTGGAAAATAAAAGATAGGATCAAAGGTGAGGCACACGTCCTAAAACGGGAATAAAACATTACCTTTGGAATTCAAGAAACTCTGATGGGCAAAACAGAAAGTTTAAGCAAAATTCAAAAGCGTAAGTTACCAAACTTGACTTCAGTCTCAAATACTTCTACTTCACTCTTACCTTTAACAAAGAAAAAGACTTTCGTTGGTTACAACATCACTTTGCCAACTCCAACAATAAGAGATTCATAAACCTCAATACAAAAATCACTAAGAAGCTAATAAAACCTCTCAACACGTCATTAAGCGCAAAAACAAATTCAGCTACCACATCGACAAGAGGTCTGAAAGTTCACAGACGCAAAGCTAGAAATATTTTCACTTAATCCATATCAGGCAAGCGATCCAATCCCTTTATACTATACATTCCATAATATTATTATAATCCCTTACTGGCAATCTTGCTAACACCAAAGTAATACTCCCAGAGAGAATCATCATCGCTTCTCATCCCATCCTAAATCTCACCAAAAGAAACATAACCCACAAGGTTAAAACAAACCCCTTGCAATAAAATCATACCTATCAAATAACATCTTCGCCATGCACGCTTTCAGATATCACTTATTCATTCATCTATACAACCATTAGTGTTGCTCAACGTACACTTCAACTATCATTGACAATTGACATCTATCTTTATCACGCATGCACATAGGGTCCTACGTCTATTTGTATTCACCTAACCATCAATAAACACCTAGTCAACCTTCCACTTTATGCTCAGAGTTTTAGGGCAAAATATAATTAGACATTCAATAATATCATCTCTCAGAAAACAGGTCTCACAAGATGCCACCTCAACATTCATCTAATCTGTTATACATGTTTCAATCTAGAAATTTATGTATGCTCAACAAGTAACTAGTTTAAGAAAATTTCCAGATGGATATTCTCTAAGGCATCGTTCCAACACATCCTTAACATAACCATCTCGAATGGGTAGACTAATCCATTGAAACACATTACTCCGTATTACCCAACAAATCTACCAATTTTCACAATCTTAATGATTAGACCAAGTCATCAATATCTCACACTTCTTAATAAATCTCGGATTTCTAGTAGGTATAAGCATACCTTTACTCACAGTTCATCAGGAACTACTAGAAGACAACTCCGACTTAAACAACCTCAATTCCAAGGAACTGGGTTAAAACCAATTATGTTCCACACTATAAGTTGATAACTCATACCATACCAATTAATTGCCTTGGTTATAACCTCTCACTTAACAATAGCAAAACATCGCTAAAGGGTTGAACATCTTGTTTCATAAAATCGAACCAATAAACTTCAACACTCATCATACCCAAAAGAGCTACATAAAGTCAAATCCTCCACGTACTAAAGGTCTTGCAATAGTAAATGTTCATAGCCCAAATCAACAAGCAAATAAACGGGTCAAGATTTCTAATGAGAAAGACACAATTCCAATGTAAAGATCAACCTTGACAATCAACCAAGTTCACCAACCGCAAGAAGAACCCATCGATCGGAAGAACAACGATTACTTTACGGGACAATTAAGCAAATGGAAACACTCCAACATTTTTCAAGACAACCCGTCAACCACAATAAACTAATAACCCAGGAGAAAACATCAATCACAACTGGACAAGAGTAACCAAATTTAAACCCAAGAGAGAGAACAACTCTTCTGAAGATTCTCGCTAACCACACTTGTACTAAGATATCCGAGGTAGCACTTCACTATTCTTATATCGTGAATGGTGGTGTAGCCTGGTAAAGCCCAAGGTCACAACCACGACCTCAACCTCTCAAACGTGGGTTAACCCCACACAAGATAACAATAGTATTATATTATAGATATATTAGATCATGATAGAGATCAACAATACAACATAACAGGAGCGTATATGCAATGCAAAAACCCAACCCACCTACTGTGCACAGTGTGTCAATTTAATATTTCAACTACCACGGACCTAAAGCCCGCTCTGATACCAACTGTAACACCCCAGTCCAGAAGGGACCCAGAATGCTACTAACTAGACAATCTTAATAAATTTCGGCAGAACCTCCATTGTAAAGTTAATTACACACAGGTTCCAACACACAGATTAATCGAAAATTAACTAAAACTTTCATCCAAAGACATCAAAAGATAATCAAAGACATGCTAAGTATTTAACATAACTAGAGAGATATGGAGTTACACTACTCATCATTATTACATTTAATCCATTGCATGAGACAAACATAATAATCTTTGCATTTACTAAAATCAATCACGCTCAAGATCATTCATCTTTATTTAGTTCGTGTGGCATGTGTGTGACTAGCGTCTACTTCCCCATGCATGTCGTTCTTGGCTCTGGTACCTAAAACAACAATAAAAGCAAGAGTGAGTCCATAGACTCAGCAAGTACATAAAGAAACCATAACATCAGATCCACGTAAAGGAGATCAACAATAGAACATCTCATATGCAAATGCAATGCTCAAGGATCCTTTATCTTTAACTTTCGTGTGCATTACACCGTAATGCGAGTATGCAACCGCCGCCTGCATACCCATGCTCTTGCGCGCACGCACAGGGACCAATTGCCGTTACTCCGCAAGTAAGGGGGACTCAAGCCCACACTCCACGAGTGAGGGGATCTCGGGCCCGTCACATTCATGACGGGAATCTCAAAGGGAAACATGCTTGGTCACCGCATGACCAAGCCACAACATGTTCTCAATATGCATATGTTCATCTCTTATTCATCATCAATCTTATCAAAAGACAACAACATTGTACCACAGTAAAGCATAAGCATAATTTGAGCAATCACCATACTTAAACAATCATCAAGTAAACCATCTTGCTATGCAACCTTATATCAAAAAGCACACAGACATAGCTAATCAATCACACCCATTTAACAAACAATGCACTTGCCTCAATCATGCGAAGGTGGATGTCGAGGATAAGGTACTGCTCCCGGAGCCAAACCCACACCTGGACATACAATTGAGACATGCTAAGGCTACCATATAAGTCTAATAGCAAAACCATAAACACAACATGAGCACATCGTCCACTAAACGCGATCCCCAACTCTATTGCTAGCTGTCAGTTTTCTTTTCCAGAGAACAGCCCCTTCAAAAAACATAACTAATTGTACAGAAATCCAAATAAAGAGATCTTGGACATTCTGAAAAGGTTATTGAATTCCCCTTCTAAACCTAGTTGGTGAGGTTCTCTGATTCGTCCCTTTACTAGCCCTACCAAGCCATACAACAGAGTATCAATTCTCGCGTCGGGTCTCTGGACAGCAACAAAGAAACTATCATAACTTTCTCTACGTTCGTCCGAATTTCATGATCTTTAGTTTTCCTGAAAGCTGGAAGGATTATCTACATTTTTCATTATGGTGAGCCCCTCTGATTTTTCTTCTAAGTATACGCTTAAGTCGAAACACTAAAACCTGTCAGACCAGCCATCATTCCACAGCACAGACTCCTAAGAAAAATCATAACTTTGCTACAGAGGTCCAAATGACGTGATTCTTGTCGGCAATGAAAGATAACGAGATAAACTACAACTCTCTAGGTGATGGAGACCTCCAATTCGGCCTCTAACAGCTTCTTAATTATTAATCAAAACGACTGCAAATTCTCGTCAGGATTTTGGGACAGCAGCAATGAAATCAACGTAACTTCTAAACCGTAAATCGGAATTGGGTGTTCTTGGCGGCCAATTAAAGCTAAGAACAAAAACCAACTATCTCTAGGAGACAAGATTCCCAGATTCCGCTTCTAAGGATGCCAAAACTTCCACGCACTAATCTGGACAGAACGCGATCTAGCAGCAAAAGTAATCGATCTACTAAACGAAACCGTAAACGCATAATATACTAATCAAACAGCGAAGAACACTCGTCGTTACCCTTGAAGAATCGCAGGAAGATGATGAACCACCCCTATGAAGAAGATCCTCTCCTCTTCCCTTCCTTCCTCTCAAAGGATGCAGTCCTACGGTCCTTTCTTCGCTTGGTTGGCAGCAGGGAACACCGTAGCAAGGAGGAGGCACCAATGGAAGATGGGGCAGCTTGGAGAGGGGAGGAAGGGTGGAGGCAGCCATGAGGGAGGCGCAAGGGGAGTGGGGGTGGCAGCCATAGGGGAGGAGAGGGGCGGCCTAGGTTTGGCCCCTTTAAAGCCGGACTCCTCCTCCACCTATGGGCCGAAGCTCATGGGCCTGAGGCCTCAGCCCACGCTGCCCAAAACTGCTGCTAACCCCTTTTTAACTGACTAATTAACTATTTTCTATTAGATCCTTCTTCTGGATCAATTTCTAATTAACCCTTTTTCCTTTGAATAACTGGTTTTCTCCCGTTTTCCACTCTGGAGTATTACACAAGGCATCCCCGTTCTCGCTGCTGTCCAAGGGGGAGAAGAAGAAGGAGTTCCCCGGTGGAGATCGGTTCTAGGTGGAAGAAGGAGGCGAAGAGTGGAGATCTTCTTCGTGGGTGTAACCCGTCATCTTCCTGCGATCATACAAGGGTAACATCGCGTGTTCTTCGTTGGTGGAGGTGTCATAGTTGCGGTTGGTGCCGTTGGATAGATTGTTTTGCGTCGGTTTAATAGATCGCGTTTTGTCCAGTAGCTTGCGTGGTCGATTTCATGTGGTTAGAGGCAGAATTAGGAGTTTGGATCTCCTAGAGAGTTGTAGGTTATGTTCTTAGCTTTCGTTGGCCGCCAAGATCGCCCAAACCGATTAACGGTCTGGGAGTTATGATTTTCTAGTGTTGCTGTCCTGTTGTTCTGTCAGAATCTGGACAGTCTGGGAAAACCGGTTAGAACTGTTAATTAAAGGAGAATCAGGGGACCTCAGTATAACGAAAAATGTGGGAATTTCTGTACCTTTTGATAGAGATAAAGAACGCAAGATTTGGACTTTTGTAGCAAAAGTTATGGAGGTTTTAGCGTACTGTCCAGAGAACCCGACGTGAATTCTGAGGTCTGAAATATTGGTTTGTTAGGGGCAGTTAAGGGCAAAATCAGAAGGGCTCCCCAACTAGGTTTATTTAGATGATTTGATAACCTTTCAGTGAAGACCAAGAACACTAATTTGGACCACTGTACAAAAGATATGAATTTTAGAACTTGACTGTGTTCAGAGGGCAGTTCAGCACTTAGGAAAGTGGGTTGGGATCGCGTTGCAATCCGCTACTTGTTGTGCTCGTGTATTTAATTCTTGTTTTTCGTTACTGTGGTCTTAGTTTATATTCTTAATGTATTAGGTGGGGGATTGGTACCGGAGGCAGCACCGTCTTCACGTCCTCCTTTCTCACGCGGTTAAGGCAAGTGCATTTGTCTGGTTCGTGGTTGTGTTTGATTGGTCTTGATTGTGTGCTTCTCGATATGTGGTAGCATAGTGAGATTGTTGGCTTGATGTTGATTTAAGATTGATGGATGCTTCATATATGTCCATGCTCTATTATTATATGTTGTTACTGTCTTATGGTAATTTGATGATGATTAAATGATGAGCATGTGCATATTGAGAGCATATTGAGGCTTGGTCATGCGGTGACCAAGCATGTTTCCCTTTGAGATCCCCGTCATGAATGTGACGGACCCGAGATCCCCATACTCGTGGAGTATGGGCTTGAGGTCCCCATTACTTGCGGAGTAATGGGCAATTGGTCCCTGTGCGTGCGCGCACAGGCATGGGTATGCGGCGACGGTTGCATACTCTGCATTACACGTGTAATGCACACAGTAAAGATAAAGAGAAAGGATCCTTGAGCATTGCATTTGCATGTGAGATGTTTTATTATTGCTCTTCTGTATATGGATGCTGATGTTATGGATTGATTTATGTGTCTCTTTATTTATGTACTTGCTGAGTCTGTGGACTCACTCTTGCTTTTATTGTTGTTTTAGGTACCCAAGCCAAGAACGACATGCATGGGGAAAAGTAGTTTGGTAGTCACGCACATGCCACATGAATTAAATAAAGTTGAATAATCTTCAGATCGTATTTGTTTTTAGTAATTGGGCAAGGTGCTCAAAGGTTTGTCTTTGATTATCTTTTGATGTCTCTGGATGATAGTTTAGTTAATATATGGATTATCTGTAAGTTGGAACCTCCGTGTAATTAACTTTACAAGGAGGTTCACCAAATTTATTAAGATTGCCTTGATTAGAATTATTAGGGTTTGTTTAGTAGCATTTCGTGCTCATGTTGGGTGGGGTGTTACTGGTTGGTATCGAGCGGTCAGAGGTCCGTGTGAACAGATTAACGACTTAGGTAACTTAGCTTGTTAAAAATTTGCTAATGGTTAATTAACGAAAAGTGACACAATCGTGTGATAGGATGGGATGGGTCAAGCATTGCATTTACGCTCGTTATATTGTATTGATGATTCCTATTATGAGATGACCTTATATACCTATAATATGATTATATGATTAGAATGAGTGATGGTAGCGCGTGTTGAGAGGTTGAGGTCGTGGTTGTGGCCCTGGCTTTACCAGTCACACCATCTTTTGTGGTATGAGATCAGGAAGTGGTTATTTCGGATGTCTTAGTACAGTGTCGATAGTGTGTATCTTTAGAAACTTGTTCTCTTCCTTGAGTTCGAATTTGGTCAACTCTTGTCCAAAAGAGTGGTTGATGAGGTTCTTTTGGGTCAATAGTTCATTGCGGTTGGTGGGTTTCTTTGAGAAGGATTGATGTGCTTTCATTGGCTTAACTTGTCCCTTAAAACAATTCATCGCTTTTCCAATTGTTGAGTTAATCTTTGGTAATGTGGACTTGGTTAGTTGTCAATATTGACCCTTGTATTGGAGTTTTGTCTTTCATCAAAATCGTGACCCATCTATTTCGCTTGATGATTTGGATAGTGAAAGTTTCCTTTTGCAAGTCCTGTAGTACGTAGAAGTTTTGATTCAATATATCTCTTTTGGGTATTTTGAGTGTTGAAGTTGAAAGGTTCTTTTATGAAAGAAAATGCTAAACCCTCTAGCGATGTCGTCTCGTGGTTAAGTGAGCAGTTATAATCGGAGAAATTAGTGGATATGATATGGGTTATGAAGTTGGGTCTGTAGTGTGGTATATAATCGATCCTAATTAAGGTCCTTATCAAGGAAAGTTGAATAAGTGGAGGTTGTCCTCTAGTAGTTTTTGATGAGCTGTGACTATGAGTATGACAATATTTAGTTGGAATCAATAGAGTTATTAAGAGGTGTGGTATTTTGATGAATTGGTATGATCGTTAGGATTGTGGAATCAGGTAGATTTATTGGATAGCATGGAGTAATGCATCTCTATGGATTAGCCTACCCATTAGTGATGGTTATGTTAAGAATGTGTTTGAACGATGCCATAGAGGATATCAAATTTGGAAATTTTCATAAACTGGTTACTTGATGATCATACATAATTGCTAGATTGAAACATGTATATTAGATTAGACGAACGTTGAGATAGCATGTTGTGAAACCGTTGTATGCAGCGATGAGATTATTAAATGTTGACTTTGTGCTTATAGATGGTTGTGTGATTACAAATGTAAGTAGGACCCTATTTGTATACATGATACATACAATTGACAATTGTTAATGATGTTGGAGCGGTGTGAGTAACACTAATGGTTGAGTGGATGAATGAGTAAGTGGCCTCTGATAGTGTGCTTTATGAAAGTTTCATTTGATAGTATGAACTAGTTAAAATAGGTTTGTTTCAACCTTGTGGCTTGTATTTCTTTTGGAGAAATTTATGATGAGATAAGAGGCTATGATGAGTCTCGCTAAGAGTGTATTGTTACATTACTAGTGTGATTGTCAGTAAGGGATTATGTTGATAATATTGAATGTTTTGTATAAAGGACCGATCGCCGCGTGATGTTGATTAATTGAATATGTTTCTAGTTCGCATTTGTGATCTTTCAGACCTCATGTTGATGTGATAGCTGAATTTGTTTAGAGCAAAGTGACGTGTTGAGAGGTTTTATTAGTTCCTAAGTGGGTTAGGTGTTGTGATCTTCAAATACTCTTTGTCTGAATTGCCATGGTGATGTCAGAACCAACGAAAGTCGAGTGAAGTAGAAGTAGTTGAGATTGAAGTAAAGTTTTCATAACTTGCGATTATTGAAGTTTGTCTAAAACTTTTGTTCTTGCCCATAAGAGTTTTCCGAATTCTAAAAGCAAGTGTTTTATTCTCGCTTGAGGTTTGATATTCTCTCGCTTGTTGGACGTGCGCCTCAACTTTGATCATATCTTTTGGTTTTCGAGAACAGTTCTATCTTATTGTTTCTCTTGATCTTGTAACTACTGTAAGTGGTAACGTTTTCCTTTGTGCTGAAATTTAATTCTATTTGCCTCTTCTTCTAAGAAAGGGTTAACCGAACTGTATTGTAAAGTCTCGTAGGTGGTGTTTTGGCATCTAGATAGTGGTGGTCTAGTAGATGGTTTGGTGAACCCTTAGGTGTCAGGTTGTCTGAGGGGCCTTGAGTAATAAATTGATTTATTAGAATAATCCTTGAGAGGATTTGAGTTAAAAGAATATTTGTCTCTGGAGCTAACAGATTTCGTTGTCGCAACTAGTAGGACCTATAGCAAGATGTAGTCCAAGATTTGGTGTTCTTTTGACCGAGCATTAGAATTAGCAAGTATGGAAATCGATCAATGTATTAGAGTATCGCAATTTGGTAGTATTGCGATGCTATGAAAGTTATTCTTGATGATGTGGTTTAATGACAAGTGGGATTACAAAGTAATCGAATCGCCACGTCAATTAATGGGATAATGGAAAACGTTGAGTAACTGTAATACCCCGAAAGTGTGATAAGCTAGTAGTCGGGAAAGATTATTTTATTCGGAGAGAAGTAAATGAAAATACGGGAAGGACCTCTGGTAAATGCTCAAATTCAACAGTTTGTGAGGGGATTTTGCAGAATTAACCCAACTCGGGCTTTGGGCCTGGCCCATGGGGGCAAGGGGTGGCCGCCAGGGGCGCCACTTTTCCCCCTCCCAACCCTAGCCGCACCCCACCTCCTCCTCCTCCCCCATTGTGGCCGCACCACTTCCTCTCCCCACTCCCCACGCCTCCTCCTCCATCAGCCCCTCCTCCATGGCATCACCCTCCCGCTGGCCGGCCAAGGCATCCCTGCTCGCTGCTGTCCAAGGGGGAGAAGGAGAAGGAGTTCCCGGTGGAGATCGGTTCTAGGTGGAAGAAGGAGGCGAAGAGTGGAGATCTTCTTCGTGGGTGTAACCGTCATCTTCCTGCGATCATACAAGGGTAACGTCGCGTGTTCTTCATTGGTGGAGGTGTCATAGTTGCGGTTGGTGCCGTTGGATAGATTGTTTTGCGTCGGTTTAATAGATCGTGTTTTGTCCAGTAGCTTGCGTGGTCGATTTCATGTTGTTAGAGGCAGAATTAGGAGTTTGGATCTCCTAGAGAGTTGTAGGTTATGTTCTTAGCTTTCGTTGGCTGCCAAGATCGCCCAAATCCGATTAACGGTCTGGGAGTTATGATTTTCTAGTGTTGCTGTCCTGTTGTTCTGTCAGAATCTGGACAGTCTGGGGAAAACCGGTTAGAACTGTTAATTAAAGGGAGAATCAGGGACCTCAGTATAACGAAAAATGTGGGAAATTTCTGTACCTTTTGATAGAGATAAAGAACGCAAGATTTGGACTTTTGTAGCAAAAGTTATGGAGGTTTTAGCGTTCTGTCCAGAGAACCCGACGTGAATTCTGAGGTCTGAAATATTGGTTTGTTAGGGGCAGTTAAGGGCAAAATCAGAAGGGCTCCCCAACTAGGTTTATTTAGATGATTTGATAACCTTTCAGTGAAGACCAAGAACACCTAATTTGGACCACTGTACAAAAGATATGAATTTTAGAACTTGACTGTGTTCAGAGGGCAGTTCAGCACTTAGAAAGTGGGGTCGGGATCGCGTTGCAATCCGCTACTTGTTGTGCTCGTGTATTTAATTCTTGTTTTTCGTTACTGTGGTCTTAGTTTATATTCTTAATGTATTAGGTGGGGATTGGTACCGAGGCAGCACCGTCTTCACGCCCTCCTTTCTCACGCGTTAAGGCAAGTGCATTTGTCCGTTCGTGGTTGTGTTTGATTGGTCATGATTGTGTGCTTCTCGATATGTGGTAGCATAGTGAGATTGTTGGCTTGATGTTGATTTAAGATTGATGGATGCTTCATATATGTCCATGCTCTATTATTATATGTTGTTACTGTCTTGTGGTAATTTGATGATGATTAAATGATGAGCATGCATATTGAGAGCATATTGAGGCTTGGTCACGCCGTGACCAAGCATGTTTCCTTTGAGATCCCCGCCATGAATGTGACGGACCGAGATCCCCATACTCGTGGTGTATGGGTTGAGGTCCCCATTACTTGCGGAGTAATGGGCAATTGGTCCTCGTGCGTGCGCGCACGTGCATGGGTATGCGGCGACGGTTGCATACTGCAGACACGTGTAATGCACACAGAAAGATAAAGAGAAAGGATCCTTGAGCATTGCATTTGCATGTGAGATGTTTTATTATTGCTCTTCCGTATATGGATGCTTGATGTTATGGATTGATTTATGTGTCTCTTTATTTATGTACTTGCTGAGTCTGTGGACTCACTCTTGCTTTTATTGTTGTTTTAGGTACCCAAGCCAAGAACGACATGCATGGGGAAAGTAGTTTGGTAGTCACGCACATGCCACATGAATTAAATAAAGTTGAATAATCTTGGATCGATTAGTTTTTAGTAATTGGGCAAGGTGCTCAAAGGTTTTTATGTCTTGTCTCTTGTAGTGGTTTAAATGTAATAATGTTGAGTAGTGGAACTTCTTGCCTCTCTATTATGTTAGACACTTAGCATGTCTTTGATTATCTTTTGATGTCTGGATGATAGTTTAGTTAATATTTGGATTATTCAGAAGTTGGAACCTCCGTGTAATTAACTTTACAAGGAGGTTCACTAAATTTATTAAGATTGCCTTGATTAGAATTATTAGGGTTTGTTTAGTAGCATTTCGTGCTCATGTTGGGCTGGGTGTTACAGCTTGGTATCGAGCGGTCAGAGGTCCGTGGTGAAGCAGATTAACGACTTAGGTAACTTAGCTTGTTAAAAATTTGCTAATGGTTAATTAATCAAAACCCGACACATGGTGCATGAGGATGGGATGGGTCAAGCATTGCATTTACGCTCGTTATATTGTATTGATGATTCCTATTATGAGATGACCTTATATACCTATAATATGATTATATGATTAGAATGAGTGATGGTAGCGCGTGTTGAGAGGTTGAGGTCGTGGTTGTGGCCCTGGGCTTTACCAGGTCACACCATCTTTTGTGGTATGAGATCAGGGAAGTGGTTATTTCAGATGTCTTAGTACAGGTGTCGATAGTGTGTATCTTTAGAAACTTGTTCTCTTCCTTGAGTTCGAATTTGGTCAACTCTTGTCCAAGAGTGGTTGATGAGGTTCTTTTGGGTCAATAGTTCATTGCGGTTGGTGGGTTTCTTTGAGAAGGATTGATGTGCTTTCATTGGCTTAACTTGTCCCTTAAAACAATTCTTGTTTTCCAATTGTTGAGTTAATCTTTGGCCGTGGACTTGGTTAGTTGTCAATATTGACCCTTGTATTGGAGTTTTGTCTTTCTTATCAAAATCGTGACCCATCTATTTCGCTTGATGATTTGGATAGTGAAAGTTTCCTTTTGCAAGTCCTGTAGTACGAGAAGTTTTGATTCAATATATCTCTTTGGGTATTTTGAGTGTTGAAGTTGAAAGGTTCTTTTATGAAAGAAAATGCTAAACCCTCTAGCTATGTCGTCTCGTGGTTAAGTGAGCGATTATAATCGGAGAAATTAGTGGGTATGATATGGGTTATGAAGTTGGGTCTCAGTGTGGTATATAATCGATCTTAATTAAGGTCCTTATCAAGGAAAGTTGAATAAGTGGAGGTTGTCCTCTAGTAGTTTTTGATGAGCTGTGACTATGAGTATGACAATATTTAGTTGGAATCAATAGAGTTATTAAGAGGTGTGGTATTTTGATGAATTGGTATGATCGTAGGATTGTGGAATCGTAGATTTATTGGATAGCATGGAGTAATGCATCTCTATGGATTAGCCTACCCATTAGTGATGGTTATGTTAAGAATGTGTTTGAACGATGCCATAGAGGATATCAAATTTGGAAATTTTCATAAACTGGTTACTTGATGATCATACATAATTGCTAGATTGAAACATGTATATTAGATTAGACGAACGTTGAGGTAGCATGTTGTGAAACCTCATTATACAAAGCGATGAGATTATTAAATGTTGACTTTGTGTTTATAGATGGTTGTGTGATTACAAACAGAAGTAGGACCCTATTTGTATACATGATACATACAATTGACAATTGTTAATGACAGTTGGAGCGGGTGTGAGTAACACTAATGGTTGAGTGGATGAATGAGTAAGTGGCCTCTGATAGTGTGCTTATAAAGTTTCATTTGATAGTATGAACTAGTTAAAATAGGTTTGTTTCAACCTTGTGGCTTGTATTTCTTTTGGAGAAATTTATGATGAGATAAGAGGCTATGATGAGTCTCGCTAAGAGTGTATTGTTACATTACTAGTGTGATTGTCGAGAAGGGATTATGTTGATAATATTGAATGTTTTGTATAAAGGACCGGATCGCCGCTTGATGTTGATTAATTGAATATGTTTCTAGTTCGCATTTGTGATCTTTCAGACCTCATGTTGATGTGATAGCTGAATTTGTTTAGAGCAAAGTGACGTGTTGAGAGGTTTTATTAGTTCCTAAGTGGGTTAGGTGTTGTGATCTTCAAATACTCTTTGTCGGAATTGCCATGGTGATGTCAGAACCAACGAAAGTCGAGTGAAGTAGAAGTAGTTGAGATTGAAGTAAAGTTTTCATAACTTGCAGATTATTGAAGTTTGTCTAAAACTTTGTTCTTTCCTATAAGAGTTTTCCAATTCTAAAAGCAGTGTTTTATTCTCGCTTGAGGTTTGATATTCTCTGCTTGTGGACGTGCGCCTCAACTTTGATCATATCTTTTGGTTTTCGAGAACAGTTCTATCTTATTGTTTCTCTTGATCTTGTAACTACTGTAAGTGGTAACGTTTTCCTTTGTGCTGAAATTTAATTCTATTTGCCTCTTCTTCTAAGAAAGGGTTAACCGAACTGTATTGTAAAGTCTCGTAGGTGGTGTTTTGGCATCTAGATAGTGGTGGTCTAGTAGATGGTTTGGTGAACCCTTAGGTGTCAGGTTGTCTGAGGGGCCTGGAGTAATAAATTGATTTATTAGAATAATCCTTGGAGAGGATTTGAGTTAAAAAGAATATTTGTCTCTGGAGCTAACAGATTTCGTTGTCGCAACTAGTAGGACCTATAGCAAGATGTAGTCCAAGATTTGGTGTTCTTTTTGACCGAGCATTAGAATTAGCAAGTATGGAAATCTGGATCAATGTATTAGAGTATCGCAATTTGGTAGTATTGCGATGCTATGAAAGTTATTCTTGATGATGTGGTTTAATGAGTGGGATTACAAAGTAATCGAATCGCCACGCCAATTAATGGGATAATGGAAAACGTTGAGTAACGTAAGAGTGATTTGGCTTTAAATGAGTAACCTTCGAGAGTTATAATCTCAGAAGGTAAACCGGTCAAGAAAATGTTTTCATGATGATTGTTAATGAGTGAGTATGTTGGAATTGTGGGATTTTAGGGATTTAATCTGAGGATTTCCCTATCTTGTACATGAGAATTTCGTTGCAAGAGTCTTAGAGGTTAAATTTGGGATTTGCAATATTATGCTAGAACTTTGATCGCCCAATGATAATGTGAAGAAGTAGTATAAGGGTGGATTTCGAATAGTGGGATGATCATTGATAGAAATCTTTTGATGAAATACATGAGACGATGTGAAGTGAATTCCGAGTTATTCATTCTTAAGGATTGAGGTAACGTGATTATGTGTGAAGATCCATTTTTAGGATGCGCCGGTTATCTATCAAAGTAATTCGCGGTAGAGGAGTTGACTAGAGTATTGTTTCGTGGAGTTGATAGAGCCTCTACTGAGGTGTGGTTGATGTATTTCTGCTTGAGCATAGTGTTAAGAATGCCAAGTTAAGAGAGATGGGTTAGTGTGTTATGCGTTGAATCGGGATTCCAAAAAGTTGAGAGAAATTTTGTTTCTAAAGGAGAAATTGAGAAAAAAAAAATTATTTCCTCGAGTACTGAAACACTCTATGAGTTTTTGCCAGATGTCTTTCTCAAACTGAACCTGGCTCTATGTTGGCTTGTGCGGTTCTTATCAGGTTAGAAAGAACAAAACAAATGATTAGTTTGATCATTTGAGTGATTTCTCTTTTGGCGGACGTGTTATTTATTTGCAAACTTTCTAATTTGAGGATGGAAAGGTTTTTTTTGATGGATTTCGATTGGATTTGATTCTTTGACTACCGAAATGGTAACGCATAGTTGCGATGTGAGTCTTTATTTCAGATGGGTTTTGTTGGTTCAAGAGTTTGCTCAAAGGGATTTGGTTGTGTTTTTATGGTCAAAGGAGGTGATCCTTGATTCATTGAAGAGTTCTATTGAGAGGTGGAACGAGAGTTCGTGTTCAGGTGTTTGCTGTGTGGTTTAGTGTTAAGGGAAAAGATAGCCCAAGGTACCTTGTTTTGTTCTAGTTAGCTACGGAGTTTGAAAGTTGGCATATCGTTAGGACCGCTTCGGTCCATACACGGTATACGCAACATCGGGCGTGTTTGGTGCCAAGTGAGTACCGAGAGATATAGAGGTTGAGTTTTGTTAACGCCATTGATCTTCGAGCAGGATCTTACCTTTGGGTCTCTCTGATGAATATTCTCGTAAATGTCGAGTCGAGCGCCAGACAAACGCTTTTGCTCGGTGTTGTGGTCTCAACGGTTTGAGAGAGAGGCCACTTGAGAGTTGGAGTCTCGTGTGAGCGAAGTTTAGCAAGAGTTGATCGCGTTGGTCCGTTGTTAAGTGCTAGTTGCGCATTTCGCCAGAGTTGGCATTAGATTCGGGTCGAACACATTAAGGGGTAGAATGTAACACCCAAAGTGTGATAAGCTAGTAGTCGGGAAAGATTATTTTATTCGGAGAGAAGTAAATGAAAATACGGAAGGACCTGGTAAATGCTCAAATTCAACAGTTTGTGAGGGGGATTTTCGCAGAATTAACCCAACCTGGGCTTTGGGCCTGGCCCATGGGGGGCAAGGGGGGTGGCCGGCCAAGGGGGGGCGCCACTTTTCCCCCCTCCCAACCCGAGCCGCACCCCACCTCCTCCTCCTCCCCATTGTGCCGCACCACTTCTCTCCCCCACTCCCCACGCCCCCTTCCCTCCATCAGCCCCTCCTCCATGGCATCACCCTCCTGCTGGCCGGCCAAGGCATCCCCGTTCTCGCTGCTGTCCAAGGGGGAGAAGGAGAAGGAGTTCCCCGGTGGAGATCGGTTCTAGGTGGAAGAAGGAGGCGAAGAGTGGAGATCTTCTTCGTGGGTGTAACCCGTCATCTTCCTGCGATCATACAAGGGTAACGTCGCGTGTTCTTCATTGGTGGAGGTGTCATAGTTGCGGTTGGTGCCGTTGGATAGATTGTTTTGCGTCGGTTTAATAGATCGTGTTTTGTCCAGTAGCTTGCGTGGTCGATTTCATGTTGTTAGAGGCAGAATTAGGAGTTTGATCTCCTAGAGAGTTGTAGGTTATGTTCTTAGCTTTCGTTGGCTGCCAAGATCGCCCAAACCGATTAACGGTCTGGGAGTTATGATTTTCTAGTGTTGCTGTCCTGTTGTTCTGTCAGAATCTGGACAGTCTGGGGAAACCGGTTAGAACTGTTAATTAAAGGGAGAATCAGGGACCTCAGTATAACGAAAAATGTGGGAAATTTCTGTACCTTTTGATAGAGATAAAGAACGCAAGATTTGGACTTTTGTAGCAAAAGTTATGGAGGTTTTAGCGTTCTGTCCAGAGAACCCGACGTGAATTCTGAGGTCTGAAATATTGGTTTGTTAGGGGCAGTTAAGGGCAAAATCAGAAGGGCTCCCAACTAGGTTTATTTAGATGATTTGATAACCTTTCAGTGAAGACCAAGAACACCTAATTTGGACCACTGTACAAAAAGATATGAATTTTAGAACTTGACTGTGTTCAGAGGGCAGTTCAGCACTTAGAAAGTGGGGTCGGATCGCGTTGCAATCCGCTACTTGTTGTGCTCGTGTATTTAATTCTTGTTTTTCGTTACTGTGGTCTTAGTTTATATTCTTAATGTATTAGGTGGGGATTGGTACCGGAGGCAGCACCGCCTTCACGCCCTCCTTCTCACGCGGTTAAGGCAAGTGCATTTGTCCGGTTCGTGGTTGTGTTTGATTGGTCATGATTGTGTGCTTCGATATGTGGTAGCATAGTGAGATTGTTGGCTTGATGTTGATTTAAGATTGATGGATGCTTCATATATGTCCATGCTCTATTATTATATGTTGTTCTTGTCTTGTGGTAATTTGATGATGATTAAATGATGAGCATGTGCATATTGAGAGCATATTGAGGCTTGGTCACGCGTGACCAAGCATGTTTCCTTTGAGATCCCCGCCATGAATGTGACGGACTCGAGATCCCCATACTCGTGGTGTATGGGTTGAGGTCCCCATTACTTGCGGAGTAATGGGCAATTGGTCCCTCGCGGCGCGCGCGCACGCATGCATGGGTATGCGCGACGGTTGCATACTCGATTACGTGTAATGCACACAGAAAGATAAAGAGAAAGGATCCTTGAGCATTGCATTTGCATGTGAGATGTTTTATTATTGCTCTTCGTATATGGATGTCGATGTTATGGATTGATTTATGTGTCTCTTTATTTATGTACTTGCTGAGTCTGTGGACTCACTCTTGCTTTTATTGTTGTTTTAGGTACCCAAGCCAAGAACGACATGCATGGGGAAAGTAGTTTGGTAGTCACACACATGCCACATGAATTAAATAAAGTTGAATAATCTTCAGATCGATTAGTTTTTAGTAATTGGGCAAGGTGCTCAAAGGTTTTTATGTCTTGTCTCTTGTAGTGGTTTAAATGTAATAATGTTGAGTAGTGGAACTTCTTGCCTCTCTATTATGTTAGACACTTAGCATGTCTTTGATTATCTTTGATGTCTCCGGATGATAGTTTAGTTAATATTTGGATTATCTGAAGTTGGAACCTCCGTAATTAACTTTACAAGGGAGGTTCACTAAATTTATTAAGATTGCCTTGATTAGAATTATTAGGGTTTGTTTAGTAGCATTTCAGGCTCATGTTGGGTCAGGGTGTTACAGATAACGCCAAGAGTGATTTGGCTTTAAATGAGTAACCTTCCGAGAGTTATAATCTTGTAAAGGTAAACTGTCAAGAAAATGTTTTCATGATGATGTTAATGAGTGAGTATGTTGGAATTGTGGGATTTTAGGATTTAATCGAGGATTTCCTATCTTGTACATGAGAATTTCGTTGCAAGAGTCTTAGAGGTTAAATTTGGGATTTGCATTATTATGCTAGAACTTTGATCGCCCAATGATAATGTGAAGAAGTAGTATATGGGTGGATTTTAATAGTGGGATGATCATTGATAGAAATCTTTTGATGAAATACATGAGACGATGTGAAGTGAATTCGAGTTATTCGTTCTTAAGGATTGAGGTAACGTGATTATGTGTGAAGATCCATTTTTAGGATGCGCTAAGTTATCTATCAAAGTAATTCATCGTTTGTAGAGGAGTTGACTAGAGTATTGTTTCGTGGAGTTGATAGAGCCTCTCACAGAGGTGTGGTTGATGTATTTCGCTTGAGCATAGTGTTAAGAATGCCAAGTTAAGAGAGATGGGTTAGTGTGTTATGCGTTGAATCGATTCCAAAAAGTTGAGAGAAATTTTGTTTCTAAAGGAGAAATTGAGAAAAAAATATTTCGAGTAATCAAACACTCTATGAGTTTTTGCCGATGTCTTTCTCAAACCGAACTGCTCTGTGTTGGCTTGTGCGGTTCTTATCAGTTAGAAAGAACAAACAAATGATTAGTTTGATCATTTGAGTGATTTTCTTTGGCGGACGTGTTATTTATTTGCAAACTTTCTAATTTGAGGATGGAAAGGGTTTTTGATGGATTTCGATTCGGATTTGATTCTTTGACTACCGAGTGGTAACGATAGTTGCGATGTGAGTCTTTATTTCCAGAGGGTTTTGTTGGTTCAAGAGTTTGCTCAAAGGGATTTGGTTGTGTTTTTATGGTCAAAGGAGGTGATCCTTGATTCATTGAAGAGTTCTATTGAGAGGTGGAACGAGAGTTCGTGGTTCGTGTTTGTTGTGTGGTTCAGTTGTTAAGGGAAAAGATAGCCCAAGGTACCTTGTTTTGTTCTAGTTAGCTACGGAGTTTGAAAGTTGGCATATCGTTAGGACCGCTTCGGGTCCATACACCGTGATACGCAAATGGGCGTGTTTGGTGCCAAGTGAGTACGAGAGATATAGAGGTTGAGTTTTGTTAACGCCATTGATCTTCGAGCAGATCTTACCTTTGGGTCTCTCTGATGAATATTCTCGAAATGTCGAGTCGAGCGCCAAGACAAACGCCGTTGTTCGGTGTTGTGGTCTCAACGGTTTGAGAGAGAGGCCACTTGAGAGTTGGAGTCTCGTGAGCGAGTTTAGCAAGAGTTGATCGCGTTGGTCCGTTGTTAATGCTAGTTGCGATTTCACTGCGAGTTGGCGTTAGATTCGGGTCGAATCTCATATGGGGGTAGAATGTAACACCCCGAAAGTGTGATAAGCTAGTAGTCGGAAAGATTATTTTATTCGGGAGAGAAGTAAATGAAAATATGGAAGGACCTGCCGTAAATGCTCAAATTCAACAGTTTGTGAGGGGATTTTCGCAGAATTAACCCAACTCGGGCTTTGGGCCCGGCCCATGGGGGCAAGGGGGTGGCCGGCCAGGGGGCGCCACTTTTCCCCTCCCAACCCTAGCCGCACCCACCTCCTCCTCCTCCCCATTGTGGCCGCACCACTTCTCTCCCCACTCCCCACGCCTCCTCCATCAGCCCCTCCTCCATGGCATCACCCTCCCGCTGGCCGGCCAAGGCATCCCCTGCTCGCTGCTGTCCAAGGGGAGAAGAAGAAGGAGTTCCCGGTGAGATCGGTTCTAGGTGGAAGAAGGAGGCGAAGAGTGGAGATCTTCTTCGTGGGTGTAACCCGTCATCTTCCTGCGATCATACAAGGGTAACATCGCGTGTTCTTCGTTGGTGGAGGTGTCATAGTTGCGGTTGGTGCCGTTGGATAGATTGTTTTGCGTCGGTTTAATAGATCGCTTTGTCCAGTAGCTTGCGTGGTCGATTTCATGTGGTTAGAGGCAGAATTAGGAGTTTGGATCTCCTAGAGAGTTGTAGGTTATGTTCTTAGCTTTCGTTGGCTGCCAAGATCGCCCAAATCTGATTAACGGTCTGGGAGTTATGATTTTTCTAGTGTTGCTGTCCTGTTGTTCTGTCAGAATCTGGACAGTCTGGGGAAAACCAGTTAGAACTGTTAATTAAAGGGAGAATCAGGGACCTCAGTATAACGAAAAATGTGGGGAATTTCTGTACCTTTGATAGAGATAAAGAACGCAAGATTTGGACTTTTCTAGCAAAAGTTATGGAGGTTTTAGCGTACTGTCCAGAGAACCCGACGTGAATTCTGAGGTCTGAAATATTGGTTTGTTAGGGGCAGTTAAGGGCAAAATCAGAAGGGCTCCCAACTAGGTTTATTTAGATGATTTGATAACCTTTCAGTGAAGACCAAGAACACCTAATTTGGACCACTGTACAAAAGATATGAATTTTAGAACTTGACTGTGTTCAGAGGGCAGTTCAGCACTTAGAAAGTGGGGTCGGATCGCGTTGCAATCCGCTACTTGTTGTGCTCGTGTATTTAATTCTTGTTTTTCGTTACTGTGGTCTTAGTTTATATTCTTAATGTATTAGGTGGGGATTGGTACCGAGGCAGCACCGCCTTCACGCCCTCCTTTCACGCGGTTAAGGCAAGTGCATTTGTCCGTTCGTGGTTGTGTTTGATTGGTCTTGATTGTGTGCTTCTCGATATGTGGTAGCATAGTGAGATTGTTGGCTTGATGTTGATTTAAGATTGATGGATGCTTCATATATGTCCATGCTCTATTATTATATGTTGTTACCGTCTTATGGTAATTTGATGATGATTAAATGATGAGCATGTGCATATTGAGAGATATTGAGGCTTGGTCATGTGGTGACCAAGCATGTTTCTTTGAGATCCCCGCCATGAATGTGACGGACTCGAGATCCCCATACTCGTGGAGTATGGGCTTGAGGTCCCCATTACTTATGGAGTAATGGGCAATTGGTCCTCGTGCGTGCGCCAGCATGTGCATGGGTATGCGCGACGGTTGCATACTCGTGTGACACGTGTAATGCACACGTAAAGATAAAGAGAAAGGATCCTTGAGCATTGCATTTGCATGAGATGTTTTATTATTGGTCTTCAGATATGGATGTCGATGTTATGGATTGATTTATGTGTCTCTTTATTTATGTACTTGCCGAGTCTGTGGACTCACTCTTGCTTTTATTGTTGTTTTAGGTACCCAAGCCAAGAACGACATGCATGGGAAAAGTAGTTTGGTAGTCACGCACATGCCACATGAATTAAATAAAGTTGAATAATCTTCGATCGTATTTGTTTTTAGTAATTGGGCAAGGTGCTCAAAGGTTTGTCTTTGATTATCTTTTGATGTCTCTGGATGATAGTTTAGTTAATATATGGATTATTCTAAGTTGGAACCTCCGTAATTAACTTTACAAGGGAGGTTCACTAAATTTATTAAGATTGCCTTGATTAGAATTATTAGGGTTTGTTTAGTAGCATTTCAGGCTCATGTTGGGCTGGGGTGTTACAGCTAAGTCCTACGAGACGTTTCCAATGGAATGCGTTAATTAAGAGTCGCACGTATGGGGTTAACCCTTAGTGACCAGCCGGCGAAATGGGCCACTAGGACCACACGTTGTGGTGGAGTCAAGCAAAGCCGGGAGTCATTAGCCATTTAGGGTAACGCTAGCCGGACATTTGCAAGACCCCGGTCGGGGTGGAGGACCTAGAAAGGAACCACCCCGGTCACGCCTCTGTGATCCTTTTTCTCTATAAACTACAGCCAGCGACTCATTAATTAATGCCTCCCAAAGTACTAATTCAAGAGAGGTCACATACCCTATAGTGTGGTTAGCACGCACAAAATGCCTGGATAACAGGTACTCACAAGAAGTTCGGTCCTTAATTGACTTGGGCACCATTCCAGTCACACCCAAAAGCACACCAACATACCATTGTGCCCAAGTCTAAATCATTTTGTTTCAGTTTTTGGTTTTCACAAGTAAACATGGCACAAGACGGAAATCATAAGTAATAATAAGTTTTATGTGATCAAGGTTATCGACAAGTCGATAACCGCCCATTTCTACCGGAAGCTAAGCATGGCCAAGCTATAATTCGCAACTACTAAGTGACAAGAGTTCATCCAACAAACTCTCAATCACAGCAAAAACCTAGGCTCATGGTAGTAAAGGATAATCATTTGTCTAAGAAAATGCATCTACTAGGCCAATTATCGACAATAGTTTAACACAAACTAGCAATGCATACATAGATTTTGTAAACAACATAAATACTTAAAAATACTGGGATTAATATGATCAAACTGCTTGCCTTACTGTAGATCACTTTTTCTTGCTGCAGAGGATTCACTCACGTACTCAATAATTCCTTCGGAACCTAACGCGAAAAGGCGATAACCAAATAAGAACAAGAACTCCAAATAAAACTCCACAGCAAAAGTTCTCCAAATACCATGAAGTTATACAGAAGCAAGATTAAGATTTTAGACAAATTTAGGAACAAGAATCAAGTCATTTGGATTAGGTATGAAAAAGTTATGACTAAACTAAGTTCTCTCAGCCTATTAATTCAATTAAATTAATTACAAGTACTGTTCATGGTGAAATTTTCTAGAATGATCTAAGGTCTGAAATTTTTATGGTAGGTAGATAATGTCATCCTAAGAACAGCAAAGTTGAGTTTACATCATTTGGAGTTATAATGAATTAGTTATGATTTTTCTAAGTTCTAAAACTAGCATATATCATTTTTCAGGAACATAAATAAAGACAAGGCCTAATTCACATTAAAGCTTGGCTACAGACAAATTTTACCAAGCTGAGTTTGCTCAGTTTGGATTTACAGAGAAAAAGTTATGTATTTTACAAATTTGAGATAATTTCTAAACACCCATTTCATATTAAACAAGTTCATGCAGTTAAAGTCATTTCCTACCCATTTTTGCAAAGAGGACCCCAAGGAGGTCCGAGAGGGTGGTTTTGATAACACGACCAGGGGTGGTCTTTTTGCACAGAGGACCTCAAGGAGGTCTTTTTGCAAAGAGGACCCCAAGGTGGGGGGGTGATCCTAGCGGCTGGGATTTAATCTACGGATGTCTTTAACGGCCAGGATTTCAGATAATGGGAGGTCCTGGCTGCAAAAGACTTACCAGGAGATCTAACGGTCTCGAACGACAACGAAGAGGTCGTGAACGGCTAAGACCACAACCGGGAGGTCCTAGGACTTAGGTTTTTACAGAGAAGGGATCGACGGTTTAGATCTAATCACGAATAGATCATAAAGGGCTAAGATTGCAGCGGGGAGGTCCTGGAACTTAAGGATTCTACAAAAAGGTCCTAAGGGTTCAGATCTACCTTAGAAGAGGTCTTTGACGGCTGAGATAAGTCCCAGGAGGTCCTGGCTGTTTTCATAACAGCAAGCCTAGGGTAGAGGTCTGGACGATCCAGATCTACACAAGGGAGCTCATGGACGGCCAAGATTCACCCGAGGTGGTTCTAAGGTTTGCCGTGGGTGGTCTAAAGTACGACAACAGGGAACGAGGCCCACAAGTAAGCGATACAGGGAACCTTTCCGACAACCAAAAGTGCGAGCTAACGATTAGACTTTAGGACAACATAATTACTAATCATAAGGCTACAGGACTGGTCCGAGTAAGGACCGACAAAACGCCCGAGTCGGAGCTTGAGCTCACCGCCGGCGACGTGGTCCACGCCGGCGGGAACCAAGGACACAGATGGACTCTAAATAGCGAAGAGAACCTAAAGGTACCAAACACTAGGGCTAAAACACCTCCTACCGGCGGCTAGCCGGAGATGACTGCCGGAGGTACAAATATGACAAAAAGAAAAACTAACGTGGTCTAATCAGGACAGAAGCTCAAACACTTGGGCACTAACCTGAGGATGGTGAAATCAAGGAAACCGTCGGAGGAGCTCCAGCGACCAAAGGCTTGTCGGAGATGAGGAAGAAGGCAGATCCGGCCTCAAAGAACAAGTTCCCACTTTGACAATCCCTAAGGGGCCAACAAGGTAAGTTAGGGAAATGCTCAAAGTACCCAAATGGACAAGTTGGCATGCCCAGAAATGCAAATGAACCACTGGAGCTCGGATGGCCTTGAGGAGCTCCAAGGTCCGACAATGGCGAGGGGGTGCTCTCGGGAGTTGTGATTGGGAGAGCACAGAGAGGAACTCGGGTGAGCACAAAGGTGTCTAAAAGGAGCTGAGGAGGAGAGTTGAGGGCTTAGATAGCTAGGGGAGCACGGGCTTGACCAAGTGCAAGCTCAAATGGTGAGCTCGGACCATTCCATGGTTCACGTCTTTGCCATGGACAAGCCAACGTGATTGAAACAGCTAGGGCACGACTTTGGGGCAAAGCTGACACGCATTTAATGCAAGGTGGCAAAAAGCTGCTGACATGCAATAAAGGCTGGCAGAGCTAGCCGATGACAAGGATATGGTTTGACAAGGCGCTGCTCAAAACTGCTCTAGTTCTGACACACACGCATGTGTGGGAAAAACGAGGATGACCAGTCCCGGAGGTCCCACCAGTCAGTGAACAACCCAGGGATGACCGGTCAAAGAATGCCACGGCTTAAAACGGGCGCTGAGACCCAGCCAGAGAGGTCGGGATGGTTGGATTAGAATCGATGGGCTCAGATTTTAAGTGAGACTCACAGGTCCTAACACTTAGGGAAGGTCTGAGCCCCAGATCTGAAGATAGACGGCCCACGATCACCCAATGCTAGGGGTGGTCGAGGAGGTCTTTTGAGGATGCCTAAAGGTGGTCTTTGCAAGAATTGCAAGTGAGGCCCTATGGATTGTTTTGCGAGAGACCAGCGGGGTGGTCTTTGCAAAAATGCCAACGTGGTTTGAGGAGGTCTTCGGGAGATCTCGAGGTTGTCTTTGCAAAAAGGACCAGAGGAGGTCCTGCAGGCGGGAGGTCTTTGCAAAGACCAGAGGAGGTCTTTGAGGAGATCCGAAGATCTAAATTGTAGGACAAGAATCCAACGGCTGAGGTGGTTTAGGCGGTTGGGTTCAACCATGATTCAGAGTCTGACTCAAACCCGAACCCAAGGTTGACTTAGGTTTTCATTTGAGCTGAGAACTTTGAGGAATTTTTAGAGATAGCAAACTAATTCCAAAATTTATGAAATTTTTACAGTAGCATGCTAACCTTGAGATGAACCTTGTGAAAAAATTTTAGAGGTTTTTATGCTGAGCATTTTCCCAGAAATTTCTCAAGGTGCTGAGCTAGGGTATTGACCAAGGGTCAAAGTGGGTTGACGACCTCTTAAAATGTTCAAACAATTTCTAAAAATTGTGAAATTTTTCAGAGGGGTCACATACCATCCCAAGAACTTAGGAAAAATATTTCCCAGAGATGATCAAAAGGTTTGACAAGAATATTTTTGGAAGACAATGTTTTCGATCAGAGTGACTTGTGACTTGTAATCCCATAATTCTTTTGCAAGAATTCTTTAGAACATACAAGAATTGCAAGATGTAAGAACAAGTTTTAATTTCTACTCATTTTCTTACATTTGAAACGCAAGCCAAAACTTGGGATGTTACATTACAGCACAGCCGACCAGCCAAATAACAAGAGTATTAAGTAACAGCGGAAGCAAAAGTTGCCATAAGATGGCTTAAACCAAAAGACGACCGGTTAGCCATATAACACCACAGGGCAACCGACATGGCCGCCAAGCTAAGCGCCCCACACACTGCCACAGCACAACTCACAGAAGTGAGGCCCATCGGGCTCACCTTCTTCCTCTGCACATAACAAATAATGCAGGTGAGTACAACAATGTACTCGCAAGACTTACGAGTAACAAGCCTATACATAGCTACATGAAAGCTGTATCAAAGGACGTTGGTTATATGGTTGTTTGGACGCATAAAGCAAGTTTCATTTGCAATAATGTAATAAATTTGAAAGCAATTTGACAAATCCATTTTTAAGCATTTAAATGACAGTGAGTACAATAAGTAACAAGTAACCCTAGAAGTGACTAACCCATTAGCCACCACACATAGCATGAATCCCTCATTCATACCACCCATCAAGTTTTAATTTAAATATTGTAGTCTAGTTCTCACGGGGCATTTCCGAGCGTGTCCATAACCTAGGACAAGGCTATTCGAATAGTTCAAAAACCCTGCAGGGGTGTACCAATGTACCCACACTTCAGACCGCCTTTAAGCCACATGATTTAGCACACTTCCAAAGGTATGCCGGCACGGCTAAGTCCTACGAGACATTTCCAATATTGTGAATCAACTACGAGCCGCTCGTATGGATAGAAACCCATACGCTTACATTGTAAAGCCAAAAAGACAACTACCCCTCGGGGTAAAGCTCTTTGGACAACTACAACGCTCCCACACATAATCATCTCATTTTACCACAACGCAACACACACACGCCCTCCTGCGACTCGTAGCCAACACACGCCAAAGTACTAAGTCAAGAGAGGTCCCATACCCTCTAGTATGGTTAGCACGCAGGAATGCTCAGAACGGTGGCGCAAGTAACTCGGTCCTTAAATGACTAGGGCACCATTCCAGTCACACCCAACAATCACACCATCATACCATTGTGCGCAAGTCCAAATTGTTTTATTTTCAGTTTTAGTTTTGCAATTTGAACATAGCACAAAGCTGAAATATAGAGAGCATAATAAGTTTGTGTGATCAAGGTTATCGACAAGTCGATAACCGCCCATTTCTACCGATAACTAAGCATGGCTAAGCAACAAACTCGTAAACTACTAAGTGACAAGGGTTCATCCAACGAACCCAAAATCACAGCAAGATAAACCTAGGCTCAGTAGTAGAGGGTAAATATTTGCCTACTGATAATGCATCTACTAGGTTAACTATCGACAATAGTCAAAACAACATAGCAATGCATACATAGAATTTGCAAACAAAATATTAGAATTTGAAAATAGTAGGAACAACATGATCAAATGATGCTACATCTGCTTGCCTTGCTGGAGTGCAGGATCTGATGGCTGTGGCTCAGATTCAATATCAATATTATATTCGGAACCTAACGCAAAAGGGCGATAAACCAATAAGAACGAAGAACACCAAATAAACTCCAACAGCAAAAGACATCCAAATCTATTGAAATTCATACAGCAGCTAGGGGATGATTTTAGATAATTTTAGGAACAAAAATCATGCAATTTGGATTTAGTATGCAAAAGTTATAGCTAAAAGCCTAAAATACACTTTCTCAGCCTATAAATTCACTGATTTAATTACTGGTACTGTTCATGACGAAAATTTCTAGAATGATCTAAGGTCTGAAATTTTTATAGAAGGTAGATTATGACATCCTAGTGACAGCAAAGTTGAGTTTACTAAATTTGGAGTTATAGTGATTTATTTACGATTTTTCTAAGTTGGAAATCTAATGCAAGTCATTTTACAGAAATATAACCATGATTAAAACCTATTCCATATTAAAGCACACTAACAGAGGAATTTAACAAAATTGATTTTGCACAAATTAGAATTATACAGAAAAAGATATACATTTTACAAGTTTTAAATCTATTTCTGGGATATTAAAAAATGACAGAAATCAAGCTACTTTAGTTACATAATTTTCTGCTACTGAAGCATGCCTAAGTGCATTTTTATATCAAACTTTAGTGACAAAAGGATTTATTACAGTTGGAATCTCCTAAAAAGGAGTTAACAAGAATTAGTTATGAGTTTTTAAAGTTTAAATACAATTTTTAGTTGATAATTAAATGCTTACAGAAATAAAATCAAACTCAAAGGAAATAAAACGATGTGGAAGCTCATGGGCCTTCGATCTAAAATCCTACGGCCCACGCGCACGAGGAACAGCGCACACGCGCGATCTCAAAAAGGAAACCCACCGTTGGATCAAGATCCAACGACTCACGCGGAGGGATGCTTTCGGACGGTGCGGTTGCCTCAGCCAACCACGACCGCAGATCTCAAGATGGACGGCTCAGAGCGCACCTCCCTTCGGAGAGTCCGATTGCACTCGCGATCGCAGCCGCAGATCGAGCGATGGACGGTCCAGAATGATAGGGGAACCGGACGGTCCGATTGCACTCCATCTGGGCCGTTGATCGCAAGATCGATGGTCCACAATCAACAAAGTGCTACGCACGGGACTTAAGTGCGCGAGGAGGATTTTAATGAGTGGGCCCACAAGTCAGTGAGACAGAGGGTCAAATAGGACATCGATTTAATTACTAAAGACCAATAATTAGAGATGATTAGTAATTAAATGTGTCCTAATGACCTTGCACAGAGGTGGGTTTGAGAGACGGGGGCCCACCTGGTAGTGACACAAACTGACGGCTAAGACACATTAATTGCTAACCAATGATTAACAATTAATGACCCCGGATTCTATCTTTAAGAACCCCGGACTGAGGTTTAAGGCCTACGGGCCCACCAGACAGTGATACAACAAACTAGATTAGGACACATTAATTAATCCAATGATTAACACCGATTAGATCATTAATGGTGTCCTAATGACAAACGAAAACAGGGGATATCGCCCGACAAAACCCGAGCAGGAACTACGGCTTGTCGCCGGTAACTCCGGCCATGGCGGCGCGATTGTAAGGCTAAAATGGGTTTGCAATAGGCTTGCGGACCCAAAGGTGGTGACCTCGCCGTGGCGATGGTTTCTAAACGCCACGAGCCGAAACGAAGATGGGGACTTTTACTGCTAAACGTGAAAACAGCAAAATGCTCCGCTGCAGTCCAAAGAAGTGTGTGCCAAGGCCTCTAGGGACTAATAAGAAGCTACCTTAATAGAGAGGAGCTTCAAAGATGGCCGGAGATGCTTGTCCACGCTGGAGGTTTGCCGGAGTTGAGGAAGAAAGATGGAAAAGTGCCCCCTGAGCAAAATGAGTGGTACCAAAGCATCAGTGTAGCTTCCTTATAGTCCACAGAAGCTACATGAGCAAATGATTTGAAAATGGAGCACTCACCTGAGCTGAGGAAGAAGATGACCAAAATCGGCCGAATTTTAACAAACCCCAAATTTGACAATTTCTGAGAATCAAATCCAAAATGAAGTGAGGGGATATGTTCAAGATAGCGAGGAGATAAAAATGGTGTAAAGAAATGTGAACGAGAACCACTGGAACACCAAATTCACCACTGGAGCTCCACGGGTCAACAATGGTGGATTGTCGGTTTTGGGGTATTAAGCTCCACAATTGAAAATGGAGCTCAAGGGTAGTGTAAAGGGATACCAGGAGGTATTGAAGGTGCTTATAAAGCTTTGAAAGCATTAGGGTTTGGACCAAGAGCTTTTCGGGAGACATGGTGCAAAGCTCAAGACACGGTCGAAAGCAAAAAGGGGTGAAAATGATGGTGTTGGGTATGGTATGGCCGAAAGCACCTGTCACAACCCTAATGTTGGCTAGGGGCGGCTGTAGGGAGCATGAAATGACATCCCCATACCCTAGATACTGCTCACGCACGTTTGGAGGTAGGAGATGACTCAAATTGCACTTGGGCAATTTCGGGCCGTTGGATTGATCGTGCACGGCTGAGATCTCCCCAGCCTTTTAGGTTTTAAACATCAACAGAGGAGATCGGGAACCCTAGGATCAGAAACAGACGCCTGAGATTAGATGTACCCTTCGGGTGACCCGATCAGCACACTTATTTTAGACCGTTAGATTTTGATCCAACGATCCGAACGAGTGGGCTCTTCGCGGCGGCCCGAACAGCCCAATCGCTCGGAGTCGTTAGATCGAGATCAAACGATCAGAATCGGTGCAGGTTTATAAAGGGGGTCGGGTGCACTTTAGTTGACTCGACCTGATCATATGACTCGAGCCCGAGTCTGACTCGGACCCGATGAACAGTACAAACCAGAATTGGTTTTTAAATTAGAACAGAGACCTTTGAGGATTTATTTGGGGTAGTAAAACAACTCCAAACACTCTGAAATTTTTATAGGAACTTTCTAACCTGGATATAACCCTTATGTAAAAATTTTAGAGGTTTTTATTCAGTGAATTATTCTCTAAAAATTCTGCAAGTTTCTGACTCAGAGTTTTGACTAAAAGTCAAACAGGTTTGACTGCCCTCTAATAATATTCAAACAATTTCTAAAAATTGGGAAATTTTTCAGAGGGGTCACAAACCATCCTTAGAACTTAGGAAAAATATTTGCAGAGGATGATCACAAGATTTGAGATGAAATTTTTTGGAAGACAAGGTTTTGGATCAAAAGACTTGTGACTTTGTATTTCCATAATTCTTGTACAGGAATTGTTTAGAACATACAGGAAATACGAGATGTAAGAAATTTTTTTAATTTATACTCATTTTCTTACATTTGAAACACAAGTCCAAAATTGGGACGTTACAGAGAGTCAGCAGGAGAAATTCTAGTCAAAACGTCTTTATGTCTAACCAATTCCACATGATCATTGTATGCGATTAAATCATCATATGAATCATTCAGAACAGCAGGCAATTCAATTATTTCAACACATGGTGCACTCAAGTCAACAGGTAAATCAACAAGTTTATCATAGGATTCATACAAATTCATAATAATATCAGATTCTATAGCTAGGAAATTAATTTCTACCTTCTCAGCACTAGGTTCATCCACATCATGTGATGCAGTGGTTTCTACTACAATATGATTTTTCCCTTTGCTCAATGATACTAGGCATGAAATCATGGTTATTGTTCTTGGGTTGAGTGTTCAAATCAGTACCTTTGGTATTACCTTGTAGGCTCGACTCAGATGATGTTGGTACTGGAGTTGGTGAGTAGTCAACAGCTTTTCCTTCTTCTTGCTCCAGCTCAATTAACAATGAGCGAGCCAAGGGGCAAGACAATGACAGAGTAACGCTCACAACGGCGAGGCGGCAATCATGATAGATGCGGCAGGAGAAGCAAACGAAGATGATCTTGACGGGAGGTTTGTACTGTGCGCTTATTTGTTTCATGTACACGTGAAGGTGTAGTGGAAGTAGACGAAAAAGCACGAACGGTCTTGGATTGTCGTCCCTGCATTTCTTTTTCAACCGCAAGCAAGACGAAACAAACGAGTGACAAGGGAGGTTTATAAACAAGTTTATTTTGAATTTGATGGTTTAATCCTCCTAGAAATCTAGTTATCTTCGCATCTTCAGTTTCTTCTAAACCACAACGAGACAATGCAGTTTGCAAATCTTGATAATAATCCTCTACAGAACTACTACCTTGTCTTAAGCGTTGCAATTTATTAAGCAATTCACGAGAATAATATGAAGGTACAAATCTATGTCTCATTGCTCTCTTCAAAGCATTCCATGTGCTAGGTATGTTCTGATTAGTACGACAGTATTCACTCCACCAAATAGATGCAAAATCATAAAACTCATGGGTAACAACCCTAACTTTTAGATGATCAGGAAATTCATGGCATGCAAATAATTGTTGTATAGCTAATTCCCATGTGAGATAAGCATCAGGATCATAATTCCCAGCAAAAGAAGGCACAATGAGTTTAGTTTGATCAGACATACTATCACGATTATATACCTCCCTTGGTGGACGATCTTGTCCCAAGCGTGCATCTTCCTCGCAGACTTTCTTGCGCTCCCGTTCAATGGCGCGAAGAAGACGTGGATCTAGTGGAAACTCATCCCGTGAACCTGCCATAGTTAGTAGAAAATAAAGAAACAAATCACAGTGTATATGTCCCTATGAACTACTAGGTTTTGGAGTTTCACAAATCACTCACACTCAAGCTTATACCCAGTTCTTACAAGTTCTTACCAATGCAGCAAGAAAGTGGCACAACCGGTGGCTGGTTCGTGATACTCTTACTTGCGACCAGCCCAACGATTGCGAGGAACGGCACCTGCTGAGTTGGTAGGGAGTGGAGCTCAGAAGGCTAGTATGTAGCAAAGGAATAGCAACTATTCAATTTAGCATGCAAAGTTGAAAAACAGTTCAAGGTACTAGTCACAAGTGCTGGTCCTAGTCTAAACCAAGCCTAGCTAGAGCAACTCGCAAAAACGACTAGTCGTAACAATGAAAAGCTAGCACCAGAATTCTCAACGTAAGCGAGCAATGGATGAATTATGCCCAACTGAACAAGGAAATAATGTCAAGAAAAGAAAGGCAGCTCTCAATTTTTTTTTCTTCTTCTCTTTCTTTTTTTTTTCTCTTTCGTTCGGTTTTTTTCTTTTTTTTCTTCTCTTTTTTTTTTCTACCTCAGGAAGCCACTAGGAACTGAAAATATGAAATTTGGTGGGCTGCTACAGTAACCAAAAAATCTACCAATTTTTTTGGCGTCGGCGACCCCTGATTGCCTTCGACAAACTGAAATTTCTGTGGTAAACCGAATTCGGCTGGTATGAAAAACTGAAACCATGTCTTCTCTTTTTTTTGTTGTCTCATCTTCCTTTTTTTTCCTTTCTTTTGTTTTTCCCTCTTTACCTTTCCTTCCTCAGAAAGCTACCGCACTTGGTCCTTGAAACCGAAACAACACAGAACTCGGTTCCCAATTGCCCTAGACGCGCAGCGACGGTGCGAGGCGCGCGGTTAGGCGGTGACGCGCGAGCTTGAGGCGGCGCATGCGCTTGGTGCGAGGAGTGCAGCCGGGGGGCGCACGTGGCGGCGCGAGGGGTGGCGAGGAGATGACCGCGGCGGCGGCGGCGGCTCTCGCAGCGGCGGCGCTCGCGCGCGTCGCGCGCGACCTGGCGGCACGGAGGAGCGGAGCCGGGTGAAGCGGCCCCGGATGGAGTCGGCGGCGGCGCCCAAGGTGGCGGTGCACGCAAGGCGACGGCGGCGGCACTCCGAAGCTGCTCCGGATGGAGTCGGCGGCGGCGACTCCCCGAGCTACGGTGCCCAAGGCGGCGGCAGCCGTTCGGCTCTCCTGAGCAGCGACGTCATCCCGAAGCGTGGCGGCGGAGACGAATCCGAGCGGCGGCTCGGATGGTAGCGGCGGCAGCTTCAGCTGTGGCGGCTTCAACGAATCTTGCGGCCACGGCGGCGACCCAAGAGAGCGACGGTGGCTCGGTCAAGTAGCAGCGGTGGTGATCCAAGAAGGCGGTGACGAGACAAGCGACGATGCCTGAGGAGGAGCAGCGCGGGTGGAACCGGCTGCAGAGGACCCCAGGAACAACCCAAGGTTCTCCCGATGTCGCAGGCGACCGCAAGCAGCGCGGGGCGGCGCTGGTCGGCGCCGAGCGTGATCTTCAGCGCATGTGATTAGGTCTGATTGCCTTCGGTTTGCTTGGCAGATTGGATCTGTTGCTGCGCTGCTGACAGGATTGATCTGCGTACGCATTGTAAACAACGAGCAATGGATTGATGTGCTATATTTTTTTTGTATGTATGACTGTCTGCTGCCTTCGGTTGATGCAGTGTAGACCTGGATAGTTGATTGCTTGCGGCTGGTAGAACCCTAATGCCCAAACGACAGCGCGTCCAAGTCGATTTGCAAGAAAAATCTAAACTAGACCAAGCTAGACAGAAAACCAGCACAAAGACTCGACGATGCAACGACAATTCAACAACGCAAACTAAAAAGAAAATTGCAAGGCACAAATTGGTTTGGACGATGAACTAAACCTTTTTTTTTTATTTTTGGCTATGTGGACTGTAGGGGAAAAAAATTCTCATCGATGAACTGTAGCTCTGATACCACCTGATGAACCCGAAGGTCCGATTGTTGGCCCGATCTTTCGATGAGAATGATACGTTTGGTAGGCGTTGCTCAACTCTCATGATCCTGGCTTCGAACACGCAAGGCCCGAAACCACGCAATCGCTGAACTGCTCGACAAGTCGTTATCAACCGTGCACGAGTACCCGGTTGACCTAACCACGAAGGTCGATTCCTACATACACCGAAGAAGCACACAAGAACATGATAAATAAGCAATCTAAAATTGCGAATATGAATGAAATATTTGATAAATTGGGATTCCGAAGCGGTATTATGGTTGGTCTAGTCGACACAAGCCAATACACGAAGTTGCAACAATGCTAACTTTTAACTAAACAATGTCCAAGAAAACTAGAGGGGTGTGGCCTTCTTATATAGGGGAGAGGGAGTCGCAAATGTCTAAGCGCTAGCAATGTGGTTCTATTCACAGGTTACTTTTCATGTGAATAGTACCATGAACAGTAACCATGAACAGTGCATCCGGCCCAGGTGGGGGCGGCCGGCCCAAATAGACCAAGGAGGTGGCCGGCCCAAATAACCTAGAATGGTGGCTGCTCTTTGGGCCAAATAATTGATACAAATACAAGACCCTCGGCCCAATGTGAGGTGGCGCAGTACCAGATATAAGTGAAGTGTATTCATCGGCACGTTGAAGTAGCGTTTGACGCAGCCGAATCGATGGCAGTCGAGTAGCCCGGTTGGAGGTGTAGTAGCGGTCGTATCCGAAGGGTTGATGTCCTCATCATCGCGTTCTCCGCCGCCAGCAAAAACCATACACTTTCTTGAAGCCTTTCCAAATCCAAACCTCCTTTTCGTGAGAAAAAATGGCCAGGACCGTTTTTGAGGGGCCAAATCGGAGATGGACACGGTGAAGATGAACACTTTGGTCAAGGCTGAGAAGATTCCCGAGAAGGTACTCGTGAAGTGGATTTCGGCAGCTGGGTAACACTAGCCATCGGGGGAGACTGGGCAAATCTCTGTCTTCCAGGCATACTATGAGTGCGACCTCCGATTGTCTGCTCACCCTTTTCTCACACTCGTACTCGAGCACTTTGGGGTAGAATTAGTGAACCTTGGTCCTAATTCCATCACAATGTTAAGCGTATTCGTGTACTTGTGTGAGGCATACCTGGGGATTTCGGTGGACCTCGAGCTCTTCTAGTATTACTATGGAATGGCTCGACAAGTCGGAATCGCTGGGAGTTGTGGTCTGAAGCTCCTTGACGGGAAGTCGAAGGAGTACATTTAGATGTTCACTCGGTCTTTGTGGCCGGGGTGGAAGAAGAAGTGGTTCTACTGGGAGGTCACCGAGGAAGACAGCCTTTCATTTGCTGGAAATGCTGTTGAGAGGATTTCTTCCTAGGATTCGACTCCCAGGGATCTCAACCTGATCGCCCCCTATATTAAAGGTGGGGGGACTCCCCAGATGGCATGTGGTGAAGGACTACATCACGCGCCACATTAGTCCCCTGAAGAAACGAGTTTCTCCCATGTGGAGGTACTCAGGGACAACAGACCCGACCAAGGATTACAAAGAGGGTAAGTGAAATTCTTACTTTTGATTCTTGTTTTGGTTAATCCTAATTTGTGAAGAAAACTACTACTCGAGCAGAACCTGAGGTCGAGGGGAGCAGTGCTCTTGAGGTGGTCGAGATAGGTCTCGGCCACTCAGGGAGTCAGGAGGGTCAAGAAGCGGTGACTCCTACTCCCCTGATTGAATATTGACTAAAAGTGGTCGAGAAGAAGTCGAAGAAATCTTCCGTTGGAAAGGTTGCTTCCAAATTCCTAGTTAGGTCCAGTACGCAGAGGTTTGAAAAAACAAAAGTGTAAGGACAGCATTTACCTTTTTGTTTCTCACGATTTTAACGTGCTTCGTTTTTTATAACCTTAGCCCAACTCCTTCAGTCCATGAGGATGCTTCTATTGAGAAGCCCGCTGCTACTACTTCAGTAAATGAAGGAGCGATAGCGGTAGTGGCTGAAGGACCAGCCACGGTTCCCGTGGTGGAAGAAGCTGTTGCTGCTGAAGTTGCTACGACCGCTGATGCAGTCGTAGGGATAGAGGCGGAGATGGTGGAGGCCGTGACGAAGACGCCATGAGAAGGTGGTGATGAGAGCTCTGATCACCATGTCGGTAAGGAGGTTGTCGAGGACGTTCCTCCCGGTCCTCAAGGCGGGGCTGCCATCACTAAATCAGAGGAAGAGGAGTATTTTAAATTCTGCTCTGATTTCTTTGGCCCTGCTTCCATCATAGGATCTTCCGCCTTCAGATCTCATGACCGAGTACCTCATCCCAGTAACATTCCCAACTGTGGGGAAGTTTTCGATGACGAACGTCTCGAAAAGGTTTGATGGAATTGTGTCGAGGAGATGGATGGGCTGAAATATCCCACAAGGGTAGTCTCCATGTTTGCTCAGACAAGCATAAATGTAAGTATCTCACGATACCTATAAGCATGGTTTTTTCCTCGCTTCTTATTGTCTTTCTTTTTTGCAGAAAGCTTTGGAACAAATTGCCAAGGTTTGCGAGTACAACCGGCAACTTGTCAAGCTACGACAAGAGAAAGCGGTACTCTGCGAACAAGCAGAGAGATGGTGAGTGATTAATACTTGTAATCATTTTATGTTACGACCATTTGTACAATACTCGCAAAAGTCGTCGTAGAATATCTTACAACTTTGGTGATGGTCGTAAAAGCACTAACGACCAGAAGATTGTCATGGAAAAACTCATGGCTAGGTACTGGTTGTAAAAGTTCTTGTGACCAAAAGGTTGTCTTAGGAAAACTTATGACTTATTAGTATGGTTGTAGAAAAACTTACGACCACTTGACTTTGTATTCATCTCTATCCTTAACTTTTGCAGGTTCAAGAGTGACGAAAAGACCCTAACTGATTCGCTCGACTACGAAAAAGCCGAGATGAAAAAGTTAAGGGATGAAGTATATAACCTTCTGAAGAAGCTTCAGGAGGCCAACTCTGCGACCCAACATTTGTAGAAAGAAATAAACAGTGTGTCCTTAAAGTTACGACTACTTATGATTTTGATCTTTATCTTCCTAACTTTCATTCTTTTTCAGAAAAAGAAGTCGAAATAAAGGCTCTTCAAACCGAAGTGGGAACTCTTCATGATGAGGTCAAAGAGAAAACTTTGGTTGTTCATGAGATCTCCCGCATCGCCAAAGATAAAGATCAAGAAATTGAGAAACTGGATTCTCAATTAGCGGGTAAGTAATCCTTTACCTACTACTAAATTGGTTCTTTCATCTCCTGAGTCATTTTTTCTAACCAACCTCACTCCTTTTAGAGCGATTGGTCGAAATAAAACGACTCCATAAGGCTTTGACTTTTACCCCAGAGGAGATGAAGTCGATGAAGGTTAATCTTCAAGACAACATCTCCTTCTTGAACAATGTACTCGGTGGGCTACATGCTAAAGAAGTCGTTCTTCGCGAAGACACGATAATCACCCACACGAGTGCAATTGGGGAGCAAGTCGGTACTTTGTAAGAGTTGATGACCACTCTGAAGACCAATCAGACCGACTCAAGAAAGGAAGCGGTCAAAGGAGCTGTAAGCTATGTCTTAGCAAAATTTAGAGCTTGTGACCCCAACCTTAACCCTCATTTAGTCGAAGCCGACTTCAACTGCATTGAAGCAGAAGCGGAACGGCTGATTGAAGAAATGCAGTCAGTTAGAGAGAAGGTTGCGGAAGAGATGTAAATAAGATCTCCTTCGTTAGAGTAATCTGTAATAAGAACCTGTAAAGATAAGTTTTTTATTCAGATATATATATGATCTTCCCTTTCTCCTATAAATCATCTTGTAGAGTGGTTAGTAACTCATAAGATAATGAATGTAAAAGATAATTAGACCAAATATATGTAATCCTTCCTTCCTTCTTCCTTTTTCCTTCAAATCATCTTGTCGAATAGCTAGTAACTCATAAGATAATCGACGGAAAAAGAAACCAAGACTAAGAATTGAAGTCATTTTTATAACTTTATCCTAGCCCCCGACTATTTGCTTAGTTTATTTGAATAAACTAAGTAAATAGTGAAAAAAAGGGTTTCTTAAAACAGAGAGGTTTGTTTAACTTATAGTTTTCGATCACGATTATCTTGCACTGGTCGAAAGAGTAGAAACGAATCAACGCTAGGAAGTTCTTTCTAGTGGGCAGGACCACGTGCAGAAAGGAAAGGCTTCGACTAGGTGATGTTACCATCTCTGACCAAATTAATCAAATCAAGAATGACAACTTGAGTGAAACAAACATCTAGAGGACCTTTAAAAATTCGTTCGACCTTTCTCAGTGTACTCGATAGTTTTGTCCTAGTAGTAAAAGTAGGAAATGGGACGATGCTTGGAAGTTCCTTCTAGTGGGCAGGACTACATGCAGAAAGGAGAAGCTTCGACTAGGTGTGTTTCTTCCTCTGACCATTTAAAACCGACCAAGTTTACCAAAAGCAGTCGAACAAATTTCAAAAGTGCACTATTCTTAGAGTATTTTTCAAAATGAAGAAATAAACTAAGATGATAAGAGTCGGCTTAAAATCTTTTGACCATGTTTTTTGAGCCCAAAACCTTTGTATTGGTAGCAAAAGTTAGGAACAAGGCAATACTAGGAAGTTCCTTCTGGCGTGCAGGACCACGTGCAGAAAGGAAAGAATTCGACTAGTTGTTGTGTCCTTCCTTCGACCAGTGTAAAGAAAAACTGAGCATATAAAATATGGTCGAGAGATTAGAAAAGCCCTACTCAAAGGAAGACACTAAAGATAGAAAGAACCTAATACTTTATTGTTGTGGAGGTTTGTTACACATAAAATTTGCGTAACTGATCGATGTTCCAAGAGTTTGAGAGAACTCGGTCGTCTTCCATTACTAGTCGTACTGAACCTAGGTGTGTAACTTCGACCACAGTGTAAGGACCTTTCCACTTGGGGAAAAGTTTATTCCGATTAGATTGGGATTGGATAATGCTCAATACCAAGTCACCTACAGCGAGGCTGCCAAGTTGGACCTTACGATCGTAGTATCTGCGCAAGGCTTGTTGGTAGATTGCTGAACGGATTAAAGCTTGGTTTCTCTTATCTTCGAGTAGGTTGATGTCGTCCGCTCGAAATTGTTCTTTGGCAGAGTCATTAAAATTTTTGACTCGTGTTGACCTGATCTTTAATTCTAGCGGGAGCATGGCTTCGGCACCAAAAACTAGAAAAAGGGTGTTTCACCTGTAGCCCGACTAGCAGTCGTACAAATTGCCCATAATACTGAGGGTAATTCTTGTACCCAATCCCCCGAGCGCTTGACAAGCTAGTCAAAGACTCGAGTTTTAATTCTCTGCATTATTTGGTTGTTCGCTCTTTCGACTGCCCCATTGCTTTGGGGTGGGCGACAAAGCGTAACACAACATGGTACCCAACTCGTCCCAAAATTCCTAAAATTTTGCGCTCGAAAATTGCTTACTATTATCTGTAATTATTCGACTAGATACCCCAAACCGAGTTATCACGCATCTCATCATGAACCTTTTTGTTGTTTCCGTTGTTATCCCAGTCACAGGTTCGGCTTCTATCCATATCGTGAACGTATCAATAGCCACAAAAAGTAATTCGAATCCACCTAGAGCTCTGGGTAATGGTCCTAGGATATCGAGACCCCAGGTTGCAAAAGGCCAAGATAGAGGGATTGTTTGTAATGCCTGAGCCGGTTGGTGTATTTGCCTGCTATGAAACTGGCATTGTACACACTTTTTAACCAACTCTTTGGCATCGTACAGGGTTATTGGCAATAGAAACCTTGTCGAAAGGACTTACCAACCAGCGTTCTGTAGGAAGCATGAGTTCCATAGATGCCTCTGTGTATGTCATGAAGGAGTTTTAATCCTTCGCTCTGCGAAATGCATCGCATGAGAACCCCTTGAGTGCCTTGTTTATAGATTACTCCTTCGATCAAAGTATATATTTTGGCCTTTCGGGATAATCGATCTGCTTCGAGATCATCATCGGGTACAGAACCCATATGAAGATACTCGTAGATGGGAATCATCTAGGTATCCTCGTATTCTATAGAGGTTGTCTCAATAGGAGGTATCTCTGGTTCTTCGACCAGGGACGGCTTCTGGAGTTGCTCCAAGAAGACTCGTTTTGGTACTATGGATCGGGAAGAAGCTATACGAGCAACTTGTTCTGTGAGGAAATTATCCTTTCGAGGGATAAATTGTACCTCAAAACCAAGAAAATACTTTTCAAGCTTTTGGACTTCCGATAAGTACCGAGACATTGTCGAATTAGAGCATTGGTACTCTTTTACGACTTGATTCACGACTAGTTGTGAGTCTCCTCTTACGAGTAGTCGGCGAATCGAGAGCGCATTCGCAGCTCGTATACCAGCTAGCAAACCTTCGTACTCTATCACATTGTTAGTGGCCTGAAAGTTTAATTGTATGGCATACTTTAAGGTCTCTCCGGTAGGAGATTCCAGGACCACCCTAGCCCCCGAGCCACTTACAGTAAGTGACCCGTCAAAGTACATCGTCCATTGGTCGTGGGAATCGTACTGGGGATCCTGAACAGGTTCAGGATTTGTCCATTCGACGACAAAGTCTTCCAAGATCTGGGATTTAATGGCCGTTTAGGACACGAAATGGATGTCGAACTCCCCAAGTTTGACTAACCATTTTGCCATGCGTTCCGCTGTTTCCCTATTCTGGAGGATCGCTCCCAAGCAAAACTCAGACGACACAACTAGTTTGTGCGTTTGAAAATAATGTCGTAGTTTCCTCGAAGACATGAGGAGGGCATATAGAAGTTTTTGGACCTAAGGGTATCGCTCCTTAGGCCCGTGTAAAACTTCACTAACGTAGTAAACCGGTCGTTGTACGTTTCCACGTTCTACGACTAGTACTGCGCTCACTGCCTGTGGCATGGCAGCTAGATAAATTAAGAGTGTCTATCTTGGTTTCGGAGAATCTAGGATAGGAGCACTCGTAAGATACCTTTTAACATCCTCAAAGGCAGTGTTATCCTCTTCTGACCACTCGAAACGAGGCTTCCTTAGAAGTTTGAAGAAAGGTAGTCCTTTTTCTCCCAGGCATGCGATGAAACGACTTAAAGTCGTCATGCGTCCTGTATGTTTCTGGACTTCTTTTTTGTGTTCGGGCACATTTGCACGATGGCCTTTATCTTTTCAGGATTTGCTTCGATTCCTCATGTAGAGACTAAGAATCCAAGCAATTTTTCTGAAGAGACTCCGAACACACACTTCTCGGGATTGAGTTTCAAGCGGTGCTTTCTGAGGTTGTCGAATGTTTCTTGCAGGTCTGTGATATGATTAAGTCGTTTGCTACTTTTTACGACTAGATCATCAACATATGCTTCCAAATTTCAGCTCAGTTGAGGTGAAAAAGTCATTTGCATCAAACGCTGAAAAGAAGCTCCAGCATTCTTTAAACCAAATGGCATTTTGATATAGCAAAATATTCCATATGGTGTAATGAACACAGTCTTTTCTTCATCTTCTCGACACATATTGATCTAGGGGTAACTAGAGTATGCATCTAGAAAACTTAATATTTCACAACCAGTAGTAAAATCAACCAACTGATCGATACGAAGTAAAGAGAAATCATCTTTTGAACAAGCTTTATTAAGATCGGTGAAGTCTACGCACATATGCCATTTGCCATTTGACTTTCTAACCATTACAGGGTTGGCTAACCACTCTGGGTGATTGACTTCTCTTATAAAGCTTGCCTTAAGCAGCTTATCCAATTCTAACCTAATAGTATCTCGTCGATCAGGGGCAAATCTCTGTAACTTTTGTTTTACGGGTACTTTGTCAGGCCGTAAATCTAGAATGTGCTCGATCACTTCCCTGGGGACTCTGGGCATGTCGAATGCTTGCCACGCGAAGACATTTGTGTTTGCTTGGAGGAAAGTGATGAGGGCGTCTTCCTACTTAGGGTCGAAAGAATCCCTGATGCGAACAGTCTTCGAGCGATCCTCCGTGGCTAGAGGAACCTCCTTGACTTGGTCGTTCGGCTTTGGTGCAGCTTTAGGCTTCGACTTGCTAGTCGGAGGCTAACTTTCTTCTCGAGCTGGTATCTGTCCAACCATCTCGAGGGACCGACGATCGCAGGTATGTGCCATCTTCTTGTCACAATAAATTGTGATCACTCCTTTGGGACCTGGCATCTTAAGACATTGATACCCATAGTGAGTAGCTATTAAGAATTTTGCCAAAGTTGGCCGTCTGAGTATGGTGTTATATGTCGTATCGAAATCAACCACATCAAAGGAGATCTTCTCTGTCCTGAAATTACTTGGTGAACCAAATGTTAAAGAAAGAGAAACTTGGTCAATAGGTTTGGCCAAAGACCCCGGTACGATTCCATGAAAAGAGTATCGTACCGGCCTTACCTTTGTCCTAGGTACCTACATCTTGTCTGGGGCACTTGTAAACAGTATGTTTAACGAGCTACCACCATCAACTAACACTCCATTTACTTGACAGTTGTTGATGGTGGGTTCAACCACAATCAGAAATCGACCTGGTCTAGTCGAAGGGATCAGGCAATCACTCTTCTCGAAAGAGACGGTGACTTTCGACCACTTCAGCATCTTATTGATAAGAGGAGAGTCAATTGAGTTTACCTCACGCTCGACAGCCTTAAGCTGTCGCCTTAACTCGTATGCCGATGATCCCCATAGTTGTGATTGATGGTGTGCTGTGGATCCTGAAATGGCATCTCCTCATCGTCATCTGACTCCTTCCGACCACTTGTTTGACCTAACTATTCAAGAGTAGGAAGCGGCCCTTTGCTAGAGTAATAGTCCTCGAGTTTTCGTAGAAAAACTCGGTAGTTGCGAAAGTCATGTCCTTCCTTTTTATGAAAAGGACACCACCTCGGTTTATCATTCTTCCGTTCGGGGTGCTTACCCCTGCCTCAGTCGAAATTTTGTTTGGAGTTACGTGGCTCTTTGTCGCTTATGGCTAAAACCTCCTTACAATCAGTGGCTTGAGATTTATGACCCTTCGCCTTGTTCTTGGAGTTTTTAGCCTTTGTGTCCTTCTTACCACTTTCGCCTACATCTTAAGGAACGTTGTCCTCTCGATCAATAGTGTTTGTTCCACTCGACTGCTTTAGTGGTAGTCGCATATCTATCAGCTATCTCGAAGAGTTCGGCGACAGTGGTAGGAGGATTCAAAGTGATGACCTCCACTATCCTTCTGCTACGGACTCCCTACTTAAAGGCTCTGATAACAGATGAGTTAGAAACCTCTGGAATAGAATTACGAATCTGTCTAAAACGCCTGATGAATTGTTGCAAAGTTTCATGATCGTTTTGTCTCATCCAGTGCAGGTCGTCCTCCTTTCCAGGGCGGTTGTAGGTGCCTTGGAAGTTCGCCAGCAGAAGGTCGCAGAGGTGTTGCCACAAGTAGATCGACTCGAGTGGCTGGTTTAGTAGCGATGATCGAGCAGACCCTTCGAGCACTGTCGAAATATAATTCGCCATTACATGCTCTCCTCCTCCTGTTGCTCGGATAGTTGTTGTCTAGATGTGGAGGAATTCAATAGGATTTTGGGTTCCATCGAATTTCTCCATGTTCGCTGGTCGAAAATGAGGTGGCCAGCGAACTGCTCGGAGATCGGGTGAAAACACTCGGCATATGGTGATAACTTCTTGGTGCCTTCTTTGCAGGAAAGAAGGGTTAACATCACTAGGTGATCATACTCGACGATACCCAGTCACAGGTGGACTTGACCTGTAACATCCCATTATTTTGGACTTGTGTTTCAAATGTAAGAAAATGGCTAAGAATTAAAACTTTTTCTTACATCATGTATTTCCTGTTGTACCAAACAATTCTTGTACAAGGGATTATGGAAATACAATGTCACAAGTCTATTTGATCCAAACTATGATATCCCAAAAACAATCTTGTCAAATATTGTGATCATCATTGGGAAATATTTTTCCTAAGTTTCTGTGATGGTATGTGGCCCCTCTGAAAAATTTCACAATTTTTAGAAATGTTTGAATATTTTTAGGGGGCAGTCAAACTTGAAATCAGAGCCTTGCAGAATTTTTGGAGATTTATTCATCGTATAAAAACCTCTAAAAATTTTACACAAAGTTAATATCCGAGTTAGCAAGCTCCTGTAAAAATTTTATAATTTTTGGAGTTGTTTGGCTATCTCAAATAAATCCTCCAAAGTCTCTGTTAAAATTGGAAAGTCAAAACCTAAATTCACTGTGCTTTGGGTTCGAGTCAGACTCGGGCTCGAGCCAATCGACCCGGTCCAGTCAACTAACTCCACCGAGCCCCTTTAAAAAGCGCGCGTTGAATTTCAACCGTTGGATCTTAATCGCGCGGCCCTTGTTCTTTTAAACATTCGGACCCTCCGGTTGCTTGTTCGAATGTCAACCGTTAGATCCCCATCCAACCACCCAGATTCACCAAAACATTCGGACCTTCCGGTTGTTTGTTTGAATCTAAGCCGTGCGTTTCTAATCCGTGGGCTCGTGTTCTCCTCTGTTGTTTAAACCTCCAATCGTCTCGTTCAATCTTAGCCGTTGGATTAAAATCCAACGCTCACCTTTTCCCTCCGTTGGGTTTTAAACTCAGAGGTGTGGCGCAATCTCAGCCGCCCGATTGAAATCGTAGGGTTCTGGATCGCCCGAGCTTCTCCTCTGGTCATCTTCAACCTCCAGCCGTGCATGAACAGTAAGGGAGGGATGGCAGTGTCATTTCATGCTCCCTACAGTCGTCCTAGCCGACATTTAGGGGTATGGGAGACACTCTGAGCCGTGCCATGCCCTAATGCACCATCTACCACCTTTTTCCTTGTCGGCCTCGTCTTGTGTTTGTGCTTTGCCGCCCGAAAAGCGTTTGGTCCAAACCCTAATGCCTTCAAAGCTTTTTAAGCACCCAACACACTTCATGGTGTTTCTTTAGACCACACTCAAGCTCCATTTACAGTATTGGAGCTTAACTCCTCAAAACCACCAAATCACCATTTTTGAACCGAAGAGCTCCATTGGTGTTCTTGGTGTTCCAGTGGTTCTCCTTCACGTTTCTTTACCCTATTCTTATCTCCTTATTATCTTGAACATTTCCCCTCACTTTATGTTGGATTTGATTCTCAGGAATTGTCCAATTTGGGGTTTGTTCAAATTCGGCTGAAATTGGTCATCTTCTTCCTCAGCTCAGGTGAGTGCTCCATTTTCAAATTACTTGCTCATGTAGCTTCTGCGGACCATAATGAAGCTATATTGATGCTTTGGAATCACTCATTTGGCTCAGGGTGCCATTTTCAACCTTTCTTCTCCAAGTTCGGCGAGCCTCCACCGTGGACCAGCTTCTCCGGCCATCTTTGGAGCTTCTCTTCATCAAGGTAGCTTCTTATTAGTCCCTAGAGGCTCTGGCACCCGCTTCTTTGGACTGCAGCGGAGCTTTTTGCTATTTTCGTGTTTAGCAGTAGAGCTCCATTTTCGTTTTTCCGGCTAGCCGGCGTTATGGTCTCTCACCGCCGGCGAGAATGCCACCATTAGATTCGTAGTGCTATTGCGATTCCATTTTAGTTCTTAGTTGGCGCCGCCGCGGCCAGTGTCGCCGGCGACAAGCCGTTGAAGTCACTCGGGAGTTTGCCGGTGAGAAGCCCCCGTTTTCGTCATTTGGTTAAGGCACATTAATTACCGGTGATTGATAATCATTAGTTCATTAATTGTGTCTTAAGCCGTGTCGTTGAGCCGCTGACAGTGGGCCCAACGTCCTTAAACCACCCTCTGGCACAACTCTGTGCTGTTCCGACATCATTAATGACTAATTATTGGCTAATTAATGTGTCGGGGTGTTCGCTGTCGGAAATTAACCTCTTGGGTCTCTGACATGCGGGCCCTCCAGTCTCTTAAATCACATCTGTGTCTGTCATTAGGACGCATTAATTACTAGTTAATCACTAATCATTGGTGTTTAGTAGTTAATCACTGTCTTAATGCAACCCTCGGTCTCACTGACATGTGGGTCCTCATTAAAACCCTCCCCGCGCACTTAAATCCCGTACGTAGCACTTTGTTGATCGTGGACCGTCGATCCCGTGATCAACGGCCCAGATCTAGAGTGCATTCGGACCCTCCGGTTGCCTCAATCATTCTTGACCGTCGATCTTGTGATCAACGGCTGAGATCCCGTGTGCATTCGGACCATCCGAATGATGGTGTGCTCTGGACCGTCCATCTGCAGATCTGCGGCTGTGATTGGCCCAAGCAACCGCACCGTCCGGATGCTTTCCCTCGCGTGAGCCGTTGGATCTTGATCCAACGGTGAGCTTCATAGGTGTTTGCGTGCGCTATTCTCGGCGCGTGGTCAGAGGATTTTAGATCAAAGGCCCTCGAGCGTCCACGTCATATTCTGTTGTTTAGGTTTGTCTGTATTTCGGTAAGTATTTATTTAACAACTGAAAATGGTATAAAAACTTTAGAAATTCATAAGAAATTCATTTTAAATCCTTTTTAGGTAATTCCAACTGTAATAAATTCTGTTATCACTTAAGTTTATTATAAAAATGGAATTAGGCATATTTCAAGATGTAAGTTTGTGCAACTAGAAATAACTTGATTTCTGTCACTTTGAATATTCAAGAGATAGATTTAAACTTGAAAAATGCATATATTTTTCTGTATAAATCCAATTTGTGCAAAATCAATTTTGTTAAACTCATCTGTTAGTGTACTTTCATATGGAATAAGTTTTGAGCATGTTCATAATTCTGTAAAGTAACTTGCATTAGATTTAAAGCTTAGAAAAATCATAAGTAAATGTGTATAACTCCAAATTTAGTAAACTCAACTTTGCTGTTATTAGGATGTCATAATCTACCTGCTATAAAAATTTCAGACCTTAGATCATTCTAGAAAATTTTGCCATGAACAGTACTAATAATTAATTAGGTTGATTTTAGGCTGAGAAAGAGTATTTTGTCCATATCTTTTGCATGTTAAGTCCAAATTGTATGATTTTTGTTCCTAAAATTATGTAAAATCATTCTCTAGCTGCTGTATAAATTTCATTAGATTTGGATGTATTTTGCTGTTGGAGTTTATTTGGTGTTCTTCGCTCTTATTGGTTTATCGCCTTTTCGCGTTAGGTTCCGAAGACAATATTGTTATTGATTCTGAGCCACAGCCATCAGATCCTGCACTCCAGCAAGGCAAGCAGATGTAGCATTCATTTGATCATATTGTTCCTACTATTTTCAAATTCTAATATGTTGTTTGCAAATTCTATGTATGCATTGCTATGTTGTTTTAAACTATTGTCGATAGTTGGCCCAGTAGTTGCATTATCAGTAGGAAATGTTTATTCCTCTACTACTAAAGCTTAGGTTATTGCTGTGATTTTGGGTTCGCTGGATGAACCCTTGTCACTTAGTAGTCTACGTGTCATTTTGCTTAGCCATGCTTAGCTATCGGTAGAAATGGGCGGTTATCGATTTGTCGATAACCTTGATCACATAAACTGTTATAATCTGTATGTTTCAGCCTTGTGCTATGTCTAAATTGCAAAACTAAAACTGAAAATGAAAACAATTTAGACTTGGACACAATGGTAAGATGGTGTGATCTTTTGGGTGTGAATGGAATGGTGTCCGGGTCAATTAAGGACCGAACTACTTGTGAGTATCTGTTATCCGAGCATTCTGTGCGTGCTAACCACACTAGAGGGATATGGGACCTCTCTTAGCTGAGTACTTTGGGGTGTGTTAATTAATGAGTCGCGTGGTGGGTTGCATATTTAATTATGTGCAACATGGACTCGTTTGTGGGGGAGGGGAGCACCCGCCGAGGCCGGTGTGTCCTGCTCCACGTATGGGTCCTTGTGATCCATATTGCGTCGACAGATCACTAAGGATTAACCCCCATACGTGTGTCTCTTGATTAGCATATTCCATTGGAAAGGGTTCGTAGGACTTAGCCGTGCTGGCATACCAAAAGAAGTGTGCTTAATAGCTTGGCAAAAAGGCGGTCTGAAGTGTGGGTACATTGGTACACCCCTGCAGGGATTACAAACTATTCGAATAGCCTCGTCGTAGGTTATGGACACGCTTGGATGAGCTTTTCAAGAGTTAGACTACAACCTTTTAAAATTAAAACTTGATGGGTGGTATGAATCAGGGATTCATGCTATTTGTGGTGGCTAATGGGTTAGTACTTCCAGGTGGTTACCTTTAAATATTGTTACTCGCTGTTATTTCAATAAGTAAAACTGATTTGTTAAATTTCTTTCAATCTATTACATTATTGCAAATGAAACTTGCTTTATGCGTCCAAAGAACCATATAACCAAACTCCTTTGATACAGCTTTCATGTAGCTATGTATAGGCTTGTTACTCGTAAGTCTTGCGAGTACATTCTTGTACTCACCTGCATTGCTTGCATTGTGCAGAGGAAGGGAATGAGTCCGATGGACCTCATTTCTGTGAGTTGTGCTGTGGCAGTGTGTGGGGCGATTAGCTTGGCGGCCAGGTCGGTTGCCCTGTGGTGTTATGTGGCTAACCGGTCGTCTTTTGGTTTGAGCCATCTTATGGCAACTTTTGCTTCCGCTGTTTCTTTTGATACTCTTGTCATTTGGCCGGTCGGCTGTGTTGTAATAACTTATATTATATATGTCTTTTGGTAGACTTGTTATATTATGTTGTATGGAATTGATGCATGCTTTGGAAAGATGTATGTGTGCTGCATTTTCTGGGAAGCACATGTTCATCGAGGCACGGGTTATTCTGTTTGTGATGCTAGAACCAGTGGGAGGTTAAGTATTACAAGCTTAATAAACCGGGGTCTCACAGAGTTTGGTATCAGAGCCATACCGACCGTAGAAACCCCTAGCTTGGTCGTCCCTAGTATATTTTGCAAAACTTACTTTCTAAATATCAAATGTTTCATGGAAATCTTAAGTAAGTTCTCAGATTTTACTTCTTATCTATCTTAGCTTGCTTATCTCACCTTATTCTGAATTGGATTTAAGAAGCTGATTTTCCTCTCATCTTCTTTCAAAAGATAGTTGTTAATCGAGTAGATTGGTTTTGGGTAAATCATGAGAGTTATAAAATGAAAGTGTTGGATGTCTTGTGAAAATTAGAAGTTCCTGAAGCTACAAAATTTCGGCCAGAAGCTTGATGGAGAAAATCTGGACAACAAGCAGAAATTTCTGGACAGCTAGCATTTAACTAGTAGAAGATGCTGAAAATGAGAGGTTAATTCAACTAAAACTTGTGGGAATAAAAGGGTAATAAGTGATATGAGTTAGCTAATTGTCTAACCTTTATGTAGTTAATTTCTCACCTTGTTTCCTAGCCGTTTCGAACACAAGTTAATGTTCTGAAATTTGCCTCCCTAAAAATTGATTACTCGTTCTTCCATACGAGTTAGTCATAATAGGAAGATGGGTTTTATCTCTGTGATCTTGCTACAATTTTATGTTGATACTTGATCCATTAAAGTTTGTTTGGTAGAGTGGTTAGTTGTTTCTTTGTCTCCTGTTCCGGAGTTGTGTTTAACCTATTTTTGTGGAACAGGATGGCAAGAACCACTCGTGATCACCGATCGTTCCGATGAGGAGCTTCCCCCTCCTCCGACCATGGCTGAGGTTCTGGCTTAGATCGAGCGGAATCGCATGGACCAGACTCGGATTCTGGAGGTCATCGCGAGGAACACCTCCACTCCCGCTGGTGCTTCGGGGTCTGGAGGTGGTGGGCACCCGTCTCGTGGTGGGCTTGTGGAGTTTCTCCGTACGCAGCCGCCTACATTCTCTTGGTCTGAGGATCCTTTGGACGCGGATGATTGGCTGCGTCTGGTTGAGCGAAAGCTCAACATCGCTCAGTGCTAGGAGCAGGAGCGGGCACTCTTTGCATCCCATCAGCTTGAGGGTGCAGCACTCTCTTGGTGGGAGAACTTTCTCGCCATGCAGCCCGCAGGCCGCGTTGTCTCGTGGGATGAGTTTCGATCTGCTTTCCGTCGGGCCCACATTCCAGATGGCCTGATGAAGCTCAAGAAGGAGGAGTTTCTTGCGCTTAAACAGGGGCGCAAGTCTATATCGGAGTATCTTTACGAGTTTAATCACTTGGCTCGTTATGCTCCAGGTGAAGTGGCCTCCGATGAGGCCAAACAGGAGAAGTTCATGGATGGCTTGTCCGAGGAGTTGCAGGACAAGCTATCTATTGTGGACTTTGCTGACTTCCAGGCCTTGGTTGACAAGGCCATCGTCGCCGAGCACAAGGCGAAGGCGCTGGGTGAGTGAGTCATAGCGTAAGTGGGAGGCCCATCGGTGCGCACAGGTGGCCTCACTCGCCCCGTGTTGGACCCGCACGAGGGCTCGTGCTTCGCTTCACCACCGCCGAGGCCGTTGGCGCCGTTGCTCGCCCCCGCAGCCGTGTTTGACCACGCACTGCGACCCAGCAGCAAAGTTGCGCTCGCAACCCACCGCCGGCGCCACCGTTTACCGCAACAAGAAGGGTCACTATGCTAGCAGTTGCCCTCGGAGGACTGGAGCGGCCCCTCGTCCTAATGGAGGACGCGGGCAAGGGAATGGTCACGCACCTGACCAGAAGGTGATCCAGAAGACTCAGGCTTAGGAGGCGCCCGACGTTGTGTTGGGTACGTTTCTTGTCAGTTATCGTCCTGCTGCAGTATTATTTGACTCTGGAGCATCACATTCTTTTATTTCGAGATCATTCGCTGCTGCTTGTGACCTTCACTTTGTGCCTTTGGGGATTCCTTTGCTTATTCGCTCTCCGGGTTCGGAAATGAGAGCTGATCAAGAATGCCGGGGCGTTCCCATTAATATTGAAGGAGTGGAATTCTTGGCGAATCTCATCTTACTTGACTCAGCGCGTTTGGATGTGATTCTTGGTATGGATTGGTTGTCCCAACACTTGGGACAAATCGATTGTGCCAGGAAGATGGTCTACCTCACTAGTCCCTCAGGCGAGCAAGTTGGGATTTCACCGCAGCTGCAGGGGCCACATCTTTGTGCCCTTGAAGCTAAGCCGGCGTTGGAGATTCAGGATGTGCCCACAGTCTGTGATTTTGTGGATGTCTTCCCTGAAGATTTGCCTGGGATGCCTCCAGTTCGAGACTTGGAGTTTGTTATTGAGTTGCTGCCCGGTACCGCTCCAATTTCTAAGGCGCCGTACCGAATGCCTCCTAATGATTTGGAGGAACTGAAGAAGCAGTTAGGTGAGCTTCAAGCAAAGGGCTTTATCTGTCCTAGCTCATCTCCTTGGGGTTGTTCAGTTATTTTTGTAAAGAAGAAGGACAAGACCCTGCGTATGTGTGTTGATTACCATCCGTTTAATGAAGTGACGGTGAAGAACAAGTATCCTTTGCCTCGTATTGATGATCTCTTCGACCAGTTGACTGGAGCATGTGTGTTCTCCAAAATTGACTTGAGATTGGGCTATCACCAAGTCCAGATCAGGGCGGAAGATATTCCAAAGACGGCGTTCACTACTCGTTATGGTCTTTACGAGTACACCGTCATGTCTTTTGGCTTGACCAATGCTCCAGTTTGTTCATGAATCTTATGAACTCGGTGTTCATGGAGTATTTGGATAAGTTCGTTGTGGTTTTCATTGATGACATTCTTATCTACTCCAAGAGTGAAGAGGAGCATGCTGAGCACCTGCAGATTGTATCGGGCAAGCTTCGTGAGCACCAGCTGTATGCCAAGTTCAGCAAGTGTGAAGTTTGGTTGAAGGAAGTGGCGTTCTTGGGCCATGTTCTTTCAGCAGGTGGTGTAGCTGTGGATCCTAGCAAGGTCAGTGATGTTCTATCTTGGGGTCAGCCCAAGTCAGTCACCGATGTGAGGAGTTTCCTTGGTTTAGCGGGCTACTACCGCCGCTTTATCGAGAACTTCTCCAAGATTGCAAAGCCCATGACCGAATTGCTCAAAAAAGAAAAGAAATTCGTGTGGTCTTCTGCTTGTGATTTGAGTTTTCAAGAACTCAAGAGGCGGTTGACTTCAGCTCCAGTGCTTGTTCTCCCTGACATTCATAAGAGCTTCGATATCTATTGTGATGCCTCTCGTCAGGGACTCGGTTGTGTTCTTATGCAAGAAGGCAAGGTAGTGGCCTATGCATCAAGGCAGTTGAGGCCTCATGAACTCAACTGTCCTACCCATGACTTGGAGTTAGCTGCAGTGGTTCATGCACTTAAGATTTGGCGGCATTACCTTATTGGTAACCGTTGTGAGGTGTATTCTGATCACAAGAGCTTGAAGTATTTGTTCACCCAGCCAGATCTAAACCTCAGGCAAAGAAGATGGTTGGAATTGATCAAAGATTATGATATGGGTATTCAGTATCACCCGGGCAAGGCCAATGTTGTTGCCGATGCACTTAGTCGCAAGGTGTATTGCAATACCTTGTTACTTCTAGAGCAACAACCTGCCCTTCTTGAAGAATTTCAGCGGCTTAATTTGGGTTTGATTGAGCATGGTTCTCTTGCTACCTTGGTTGTGCAACCAACCTTGGTGGATCAAATCAAGGCTGACCAGCAGACAAATGTTGGTGTGATTCAAATCAAGCAGAACATCTAGAATGGGACAGCCAAGTGCTTTTCTGAGGATGAGCACGGTGTTGTGTGGTTTGGACAGCGCCTTGTGGTTCCAAAGGTAATGGAATTGCGGGATTTAATTCTCCGCGAGGCCCATGACTCCCCTTTGTCTATTTATCCCGGGGCTACCAAGATGTACCAAGACCTTCGACAGAGATTCTGGTGGACTCGCATGAAGCGCGAGATTGCCAGGTTCGTTGCTGAGTGCGACGTATGCTGTCGCGTCAAGGCTGAACATCAGCGTCCAACAGGCCTTCTTCAGCCTTTGCCAGCACCTGAGTGGAAGTGGGATTCCGTTGGTATGGATTTCATCACCGGTCTGCCCCGCACTTCTTTTGGGAAGGATGCTATCTGGGTCGTCATCGGTCGATTGACAAAGGTAGCACATTTTATGCCAGTGCGTACCAATCTCAGTGTCAGTCAGCTGGCGGATCTCTATGTGTCTCGCATTGTATGCTTGAATGGTGTGCCACGAACGATTGTGTCAGATCGTGGTTCTCTTTTCACCTCTCGCTTTTGGCATAGTCTGCAAGAGGCGATGGGTACACGTCTTTCTTTCAGTTCAGCTTATCATTCTCAAACTGATGGTCAGACGGAGAGGGTTAACCAAGTGTTGGAAGATATGCTCCGTGCTTGTGTTCTTTCCTATGGGAAGAAGTGGGAGAAGTGCTTGCCATTTGCAGAGTTCTCCTACAACAACAGTTTTCAAGCTAGTCTTGGCATGGCACCTTTTGAGGCATTGTATGGGAGGAGATGTAGAACCCCATTGAACTGGTCAGAAACTGGTGAGCGTCAGTTCCTCGGGCCAGAGTCCATCAATGAGGCCGAAAGCCAGGTTCAGTTGATTCGTGAGCATTTGCGCGTGGCCCAGCCCAGGCAAAAGAGCTATGCGGATCGTCGTCGTCGAGAGTTGAGCTTTGCGCCCAATGACTTTATTTATCTCAAGGTCTCACCCTTGAAGGGCCATCAGCGTTTTGGCGTCAAGGGCAAGTTAGCTCCTCGATATTTTGGGCCTTATCATATCGTCGAGAAAGTGGGAGCTGTGTCATACAGATTGGAGTTGCCAGCTTCACTTGAGGGTGTGAATGATGTGTTCCATGTGTCACACTTAAAGAAATGTCTCCGTGTTCCAATTGAGGAAACTCCGTTGGAAAATCTCGATGTGCAGGAAAATTTGACCTATCGTGAGCATCCTGTTCGTATTCTCGAAGAATCTGAACGAAGGACTAGGAACCGTGTCATCAAGTTCCTTAAAGTTCAGTGGTCGAATCATTCTGAGTATGAGGCAACTTGGGAGCGTGAAGATCGTCTTCGTGCAGATTACCCATCCTTCTTCTCCGAGTAAACATAATCTCGGGACGAGATTCTTGTAAGGGGGGGAGGTTTTGTAACATCCCATTATTTTGGACTTGTGTTTCAAATGTAAGAAAATGGCTAAGAATTAAAACTTTTTCTTACATCATGTATTTCCTATTGTACCAAACAATTCTTGTACAAGGGATTATGGAAATACAATGTCACAAGTCTATTTGATCCAAACTATGATATCCCAAAAACAATCTTGTCAAATATTATGATCATCATTGGGAAATATTTTTCCTAAGTTTCTGTGATGGTATGTGGCCCCTCTGAAAAATTTCACAATTTTTAGAAATTGTTTGAATATTTTTAGGGGGCAGTCAAACCTGAAATCAGAGCCTTGCAGAATTTTTGGAGATTTATTCATAGTATAAAAACCTCTAAAAATTTTACACAAGGTTAATATCTGAGTTAGCAAGCTCCTGTAAAAATTTCATAATTTTTGGAGTTGTTTGGCTATCTCAAATAAATCCTCCAAAGTCTCTGTTCTAATTGGAAAGTCAAAACCTAAATTCACTGTGCTTTGAGTTCGAGTCAGACTCGGGCTCGAGCCAATCGACCCGGTCTAGTCAACTAACTGCACCGAGCCCCTTTAAAAAGCGCGCGTTGAATTTCAACCGTTGGATCTTAATCGTGCGGCCCTTGTTCTTTTAAACATTCGGACCCTCCGGTTGCTTATTCGAATGTCAACTGTTAGATCCCCATCCAACCACCCTCATTCACCAAAACATTCGGACCTTCCGGTTGTTTGTTTGAATCTAAGCCGTGCGTTTCTAATCCATGGGCTCGTGTTCTCCTCTGTTGTTTAAACCTCCAATCGTCTCGTTCAATCTGAGCCGTTTTATTAAAATCCAACGCTCACATTTTCCCTCCGTTGGGTTTTAAACTCAGAGGCGTGGCGCAATCTCAGCCGCCTGATTGAAATCGTAGGGTTCTGGATCGCCCGAGCTTCTCCTCTGGTCATCTTCAACCTCCAGCCGTGCATGAACAGTAAGGGAGGGATGGCAGTGTCATTTCATGCTCCCTACAGTCGTCCTAGCCGACATTTAGGGGTATGGGAGACACTCTGAGCCGTGCCATGCCCTAATGCACCATCTACCACCTTTTTCCTTGTCGGCCTCATCTTGTGCTTTGTGCTTTGCCGCCCGAAAAGCGTTTGGTCCAAACCCTAATGCCTTCAAAGCTTTTTAAGCACCCAACACACTTCCTGGTGTTTCTTTAGACCACCCTCAAGCTCCATTTACAGTATTGGAGCTTAACTCCTCAAAACCACCAAATCGCCATTTTTGAACCGAAGAGCTCCATTGGTGTTCTTGGTGTTCCAGTGGTTCTCCTTCACGTTTCTTTACCCTATTCATATCTCCTTATTATCTTGAACATTTCCCCTCACTTTATGTTGGATTTGATTCTCAGGAATTGTCCAATTTGGGGTTTGTTCAAATTCGGCTAAAATTGGTAATCTTCTTCCTCAGCTCAGGTGAGTGCTCCATTTTCAAATTACTTGCTCATGTAGCTTCTGTGGACCATAATGAAGCTATATTGATGCTTTGGAATCACACATTTGGCTCAGGGTGCCATTTTCAACCTTTCTTCTCCAAGTTCGGCGAGCCTCCACGGTGGACCAGCTTCTCCGGCCATCTTTGGAGCTTCTCTTCATCAAGGTAGCTTCTTATTAGTCCCTAGAGGCTCTGGCACCCGCTTCTTTGGACTGCAGCGGAGCTTTTTGCTATTTTTGTGTTTAGCAGTAGAGCTCCATTTTCGTTTTTCCGGCTAGCCGGCGTTATGGTCTCTCACCGCCGGCGAGAATGCCACCATTAGGTTCATAGTGCTATTGCGATTCCATTTTAGTTCTTAGTTGGCGCCGCCGCGGCCAGTGTCGCCGGCGACAAGCCGTTGAAGTCACTCGGGAGTTTGCCGGTGAGAAGCCCCCGTTTTCGTCATTTGGTTAAGGCACATTAATTACCGGTGATTGATAATCATTAGTTCATTAATTGTGTCTTAAGCCGTGTCGTTGAGCCGCTGAGAGTGGGCCCAACGTCCTTAAACCACCCTCTGGCACAACTCTGTGCTGTTCCGACATCATTAATGACTAATTATTGGCTAATTAATGTGTCGGGGTGTTCGCTGTCGGAAATTAACCTCTTGGGTCTCTGACATGCGGGCCCTCTAGTCTCTTAAATCACATCTGTGCCTGTCATTAGGACGCATTAATTACTAGTTAATCACTAATCATTGGTGTTTAGTAGTTAATCGCTGTCTTAATGCAACCCTCGGTCTCACTGACATGTGGGTCCTCATTAAAACCCTCCCCGCACACTTAAATCCCATACGTAGCACTTTGTTGATCGTGGACCGTCGATCCCGTGATCAACGGCCCAGATCTAGAGTGCATTCGGACCCTCCGGTTGCCTCAATCATTCTTGACCGTCGATCTTGTGATCAACGGCTGAGATCCCGTGTGCATTCGCACCATCCGACTGATGGTGTGCTTTTGACCGTCCATCTGCAGATCTGCGACTGTGATTGGCCCAAGCAACCGCACCGTCCGGATGCTTTCCCTCGCGTGAGCCGTTGGATCTTGATCCAACGGTGAGCTTCTGTTAGGTGTTGCGCGCGTGCGCTATTCTCGGCGCGCGTGAGCCGTAGGATTTTAGATCAAAGGCCCTCGAGCGTCCACGTCATATTCTGTTGTTTAGGTTTGTCTGTATTTCGGTAAGTATTTATTTAACAACTGAAAATGGTATAAAAACTTTAGAAATTCATAAGAAATTCATTTTAAATCCTTTTAGGTAATTCCAACTGTAATAAATTCTGTTATCACTTAAGTTTATTATAAAAATGGAATTAGGCATATTTCAGTAGCAGAAGTTTGTGCAACTAGAAATAACTTGATTTCTGGCACTTTGAATATTCCAGAGATAGATTTAAACTTGAAAAATGCATATATTTTTCTGTATAAATCCAATTTGTGCAAAATCAATTTTGTTAAACTCATCTGTTAGTGTACTTTCATATGGAATAAGTTTTGAGCAAGTTCATAATTCTGTAAAGTAACTTGCATTAGATTTAAAGCTTAGAAAAATCATAAGTAAATGTGTATAACTCCAAATTTAGTAAACTCAACTTTGCTGTTATTAGGATGTCATAATCTACCTGCTATAAAAATTTCAGACCTTAGATCATTCTAGAAAATTTCGCCATGAAGAGTACTAATAATTAATTAGGTTGATTTTAGGTGAGAAAGAGTATTTTGTCCATATCTTTTGCATGTTAAGTCCAAATTGTATGATTTTTGTTCCTAAAATTATGTAAAATCATTCTCTAGCTGCTGTTTAAATTTCATTAGATTTGGATGTATTTTGCTGTTGGAGTTTATTTGGTGTTCTTCGCTCTTATTGGTTTATCGCCTTTTCGCGTTAGGTTCCGAAGACAATATTGTTATTGATTCTGAGCCACAGCCATCAGATCCTACACTCCAGCAAGGCAAGCAGATGTAGCATTCATTTGATCATATTGTTCCTACTATTTCCAAATTCTAATATGTTGTTTGCAAATTCTATGTATGCATTGCTATGTTGTTTTAAACTATTGTCGATAGTTGGCCCAGTAGTTGCATTATCAGTAGGAAATGTTTATTCCTCTGCTACTGAAGCTTAGGTTATTGCTGTGATTTTGGGTTCGCTGGATGAACCCTTGTCACTTAGTAGTCTACGTGTCATTTTGCTTAGCCATGCTTAGCTATCGGTAGAAATGGGCGGTTATCGACTTGTCGATAACCTTGATCACATAAACTGTTATAATCTGTATGTATCAGCCTTGTGCTATGTCTAAATTGCAAAACTAAAAATGAAAATGAAAACAATTTAGACTTGGGCACAATGGTAAGATGGTGTGATCTTTTGGGTGTGAATGGAATGGTGTCCGGGTCAATTAAGGACCGAACTACTTGTGAGTATCTCATTATCCGAGCATTACGTGCGTGCTAACCACACTAGAGGGATATGGGACCTCTCTTAGCTGAGTACTTTGGGGTGTGTTAATTAATGAGTCGCGTGGTGGGTTGCATATTTAATTATGTGCAACATGGACTCGTTTGTGGGGAGGGGAGCACCCGCCGAGGCCGGTGTGTCCTGCTCCACGTATGGGTCCTTGTGATCCATATTGCGTCGACAGATCACTAAGGATTAACCCCATACGTGCGTCTCTTGATTAGCATATTCCATTGGAAAGGGTTCAGAGGACTTAGCCGTGCGGCATACCAAAAGAAGTGTGCTTAATAGCTTGGCAAAAGGCGATGCGAAATGTGGGTACATTGGTACACCCCTGCAGGGATTACAAACTATTCGAATAGCCTCGTCCTAGGTTATGGACACGCTTGGATAAGCTTTTCAAGAGTTAGACTACAACCTTTTAAAATTAAAACTTGATGGGTGGTATGAATCAGGGATTCATGCTATTTGTGGTGGCTAATGGGTTAGTACTTCCAGGTGGTTACCTTTAAATATTGTTACTCGCTGTTATTTCAATAAGTAAAACTGATTTGTTAAATTGCTTTCAATCTATTACATTATTGCAAATGAAACTTGCTTTATGCGTCCAAAGAACCATATAACCAAACTCCTTTGATACAACTTTCATGTAGCTATGTATAGGCTTGTTACTCGTAAGTCTTACGAGTACATTCTTGTACTCACCTGCATTGCTTGCATTGTGCAGAGGAAGGGAATGAGTCCGATGGACCTCATTTCTGTGAGTTGTGCTGTGGCAGTGTGTGGGGCGATTAGCTTGGCGGCCCGGTCGGTTGCCCTGTGGTGTTATGTGGCTATCCGGTCGTCTTTTGGTTTGAGCCATCTTATGGCAACTTTTGCTTCCGCTGTTACTTTTGATACTCTTGTCGTCCAAATTGTATGATTTTTGTTCCTAAAATTATCTAAAATCATTCTCTAGCTGCTGTATAAATTTTATTAGATTTAGATGTCTTTTGCTGTTGGGGTTTATTTGGTGTTCTTCGCTCTTATTGGTTTATCGCCTTTTCGCGTTAGGTTCCTGTAACATCCCAATTTTAGGCTTGTGTTTCGAATGTAAGAAAATGAGTAGAAATTAAAACTTTTTCTTACATCTTGTATTCCCTGTTTGTACTGAACAGCTTTTGTACAAGAAGTTATGGAAATACAAAGTCACAAGTCTTTGATCCAAATCTTGATCCTTCAAAAACATTCTTGTTCCACCTTTTGATAACCTCCTAGAAATATTTTTTTTCCTAAATTCTTGGGTTGGCTTGGGGCTCCTCTGAAAAATTCCACAATTTTTAGAAATTGTTTGAATGCTGTTGGAGGAAAGTCAACCCAATTCAAAATCTGGTCAAACCTTGGACCAGCACCTTGGTAAATTTTTGGAGGAAAATCCACAGCACCAAAACCTCTGAAAATTTTATTCAAGGTCAATCTCTCATCTAGCAAGCTTCTGTAAAAATTTTATAATTTTTGGAGTTCGATTGCTACCTCAAACAATTCTCCAAATGTCAGCCCTTCTCAAAAACCAGAAAAATCGAATCTGGTTTGAGTCAGACTCGGGTTCGAGCCCGAGCCCAACTCAACCGCACTCGGGCGCACGTGTGTGAGCCGTTGGATTTGAATCCGACGCCCACGACCTCCCCTGGACCTCCCCGCGCGCTCGGACCTCCTCTGCTCGGATGATCTGGGACGTCTAGGACCACCCCATGTAAATCGGGATCGTCCAGGACCTCCCTACGCCTTGTTCTTCTTCCTCCAGGACCTCCTCGAGCCCTGGTCATCATGGTTTTCCCGCACCCATGCGTGTGTCAGGGTCAGAGCAGTTGGGAGCAGGGTGCTGTCACTTTTGGTCCTTCCCAACGTCTCTTTCTGCCATGCATTAAATGTGTTAGGAGCCTAGCCCTAGAAGTCTTCCCCTACCTACCTGCTCTTGTCAAATCTAGCAAGTTCATGGCAGGAGCATGGACTTTGTTCACAGTGGGGCTTGTCCATACCCTTGTCCGAGCTCCCCGGCTTTATTTAGCTCAAGGCCCTCCTCAATATCATTTTCCCACTCTTGGTTGCTGCTTGAACTCCCTCGGTTGTGAGTGTGAGCCCCAAACTCAAACACCTTAGAGCACCACCTCCCTGCCTCCATTGTCACTTTGAAGCTCCTTGAAGACCTCCGAGCTCCAGTGGTTCTTTATTGCCTTTTTGGCTGTCAACTCAAGTCTCCCTAACTTGTTTTGTTTAACCGTCACAGAGGTGGACAATTCGGGGAGCTTGTTTTCGGAGCAGTGCTGGTCGTCTTCCCCAACTCCGCCGAGCACCACCGTCACCGGAGCTCCTGCGACCTTTCTTGGACCTCCTTCATTCCCAAGTTAGTGCTTAGTGTTGGAAACCCGGTCGTTTTGAACCTCGTTAGCTTTTCATTTTGTCGCATTTAGTCTCCTAGCCTATCTCCGGCTCGCCGGCGTTCAAGGCCGTCGCCGCCGACGAGGTTGCCACCTTTAGCTCCGTGGCGATATTGCGGTTCCATTCCGAGATTTAGTTGGCGCGGCGTGGTCCTCGCCGCGGCAAAGAAGTCGTTAACGCGCCGGGAGTTTTGCGGTGCAAACTCCCGTTTTCGTCATTTTCTTAGGACAGTATTAATGCCCAATCAATGCTAATCACTGGCGCCTTAATCATGTCTTGATCCGTGCCGGGCGTCACCGACGTGTGGGCCTTGGGCTTAGAATTAAAATCCAGAGGTCATTCAAGTCCCTTTTAGGTTCCTTTATTGCCAATCATCAGCAGCATTTAAGTTGTCCTTAGCCGCCACCTTTTAGTCGCTGTCCTAAGGTGCCGCACCAGTAGGAGCACCTTAGACCTTCTAGAGCAGATCTGGCCGTTACAGACCTCCGTAGGCCAAATCCCAACCGTCGGGTCACTTCCCGTATTTCCGCTAGGACCTCCCTCCTCAGGACCTCCCCCTCATTAATCTTGGCCGTTAAGACCACCCCCAAGTCAGATCTGTACTGTAGATAGGTTTCCGCGTAAATTTCTAAGTCCCAGGACCTCCCTAGTTCTATCTCGGCCTTTAAAGACCTCCTGGGATTAGCTCTTAGCCGTTAGATCTGGCTCTGTGTAAAATCTTGCGCGCTTGGACTTCCCCTTGAGTCGATCCTAACCGTCTAGGACCACCTTGGTTAAATCCTAGCCGCTAGGACCACTCCTGCGCAAAAGGACCTCCTCTGGGTCATTTTGCCAAAACCACCCCCTGGACCTCCACCGAGGTCCTCTTTGCAAAAAGACCTCCCCTCGGTCATTCTGCAAAGACCACCCTCGGGGTCCTCTTTGTAAAAAGCCACCCCTGGCCTTTTACAAAGAAAACCCCGCTCAGGACCTCTTAGGATCAATCCTAGCCGTTCACGACCTCCCCGGTTTAGATCTGAGCGTTAGATCTCATTTTGTAAAATCCTTAGCGCTCAGACCTCCCTCCGCATCAATCAGAACCGTCCAGATCTCCTCCCGTTAAAACCCTGTCGCATAGGACCTCCCCGAGTAGATCTTGGCCACCCAAGACCTCCTCGTGTAAATCCCAGCCGATCAAGACCTCCCCTGGAGATCTTGACCGTCTAGGACCTCCTCCTTTAGATCCATAGCGTTAGGACCTCCTCCTTTGGTCTAAACCGTTAGATTTAGATCTAACGGGCTAGACCTCCCTCCGTAGATTTAGCGTAGGACCTCCCTCTGGAGATCTAGACCGTTGGGACCTCCCCCGAGAGATCCTGACCGTTCCGACCTCCTTCATGGATTTAAAGCCTTAGGACCTCCCCTAGTGCTCGGGACCGCCAGATCTCGATCTGACGGTCACGACCTCTGTTAGGCGCGAGGACCTCCCTTGCGTGCGCTGTGCATGCACTGGTCGTGGTCGTTGGATCAGATCTCAACGGTCCAGACCTCCCCAATGCGGGAGGAGGTCTTCCCGTGCGCTGTGCTTTGAGGTTTGTGGCCCTGCGATGCAAGATCAACGGCCCACGACCTCTCCTTATTCGTTCGGATCAGTTGGACCTCCCGAGAGCTCAAATTTTCTGAGTCTTTTAAGGTTTCAAATTTCAAAAGTGCATAACTTTGTCATTTTAATTCCTTTTTGAATGATTCCAGTTGCTGTAGCTCTGTTATAGTATGAACTTTAATCTGAGAATGAATTTAGGCACTGTTATATAGTGGAAAATAACTTTAACTACATGATCTTGTTTAGTGAATATGGTTGTGTAGAAATTCATTGAAAATTTGTAAAATGCATAACGTTTTCTCTGTCAATCCTTCTTGAGCAACTCAACTTGGTAAAATTGGTCTGTAGACATGCTTTAACATGAACTAGGCCTTGTCTTTATTTATGTTCCTGAGAAATGATATATGCTAGTTTTAGAACTTAGAAAAATCATAACTAATTCATTATAACTCCAATTTGTGCAAACTCAGTTTTGCTGTTGTTAGGATAATCATATCTACCTACCATAAAAATTTCAAGTTCCAGATCATTCTAGAAATTTTTGTCATGAACAGTAACCGAAATTAATTTAATTATGAATTTTTCAGGCTGAGAGAACTTAGATTAGCCATAACTTTCTCATGCTAAGTCCAAATGAAGTGATTCTTGTTTCTAAAATTGTCTAAAATCAACCTCTATCTGCTGTAGAAATTTCATGGGATTTGGATGTTCTTTGCTATTGAGTTCCTTTTTGGTGTTCTTCGTTCTTATCGGTTTTATCGCCTTTTCGCGTTAGGTTCCGAAGAAAACTTTGAACCTGAGCACTCCCCTCTGCAGCAAGAACAAATCCAGCAAGGCAAGCAGTTTGATCATGTTAATCCCAGTATTTTAAGTATTTATGTTGATTACAACTTCTATGTATGCATTGCTACTTTGTGTTAAACTATTGTCGTTAGTTGGTCTAGTAGATGCATTTCCTTAGCAAATGATTATCCTCTACTACCATGAGCCTAGGCATTGCTGTGATTTAGAGTTCGTGGATGAGCTTGTAACACCCCAGGATCCACATTACCCTGGAATGCTACTTAACCACTCTACAGCTAGCCAATAATTTCAAGACAAAATTAATTCGGCAGCAACTCTAGACAAGAAGCACTAAGCGGAAGCATAAACAACTAAGGGAATAAAGATAACGGTAACAAGTTCAATAATTAAGCAACCTCTAGCAGATTAAACCAAGTGTAGTCCACAAATTCATCAATAATAATTCAACAGAACACTCGCGAATAGCTAGTCATTAGGCTAATTTCCTCTCAACTTTATTACAGCATGAATCTATGAATTGAGTGCATTATTGTAGTGCCGCTCTACCCATCCCAGGAATGCTTAAGAATCACCTGAAAGGGGGAAAGAAACAACAAGGGTGAGATAAAATCTCAGCAAGCAAACTGCTTAATGTGCTATTCGGACTACAAACAAATATACAACATCATTAAAGTATCCATATGTCCACATCCATAATGTGAATCCACATTCATTTACAAGCTAATTTAACTACAAAGATATTAAGCATCAATATCCAATTCCCATAATGATCACAATTATAGCCTCAACCATATTTACTACCAATGATAGTAAAATATCAACAATTGAATCTTGATCAACTGCTTCATATTATTCACCACTACCACTACCAATGACAATAAAGTATTAACATGTTTTACCTCATAACTTTACTATTTCTCGCATCCACAACTGCTATCAACAATTACCACAAGAGAGAAGAATCTCATGCCACAATCACAACCTCTACCATACCACAAGGGATGAACCCCATTCCACCACCACAACCACATTACTCATACCACAAGAGACTCTCATGAGTCAATTTCCACATTGCAACTATGAAGTTGCGTTTGTTTGCAAAATAACTTCACCTCAATATATTGCATAAGTATGCAAATGATCTTTCCACAATGTAATGCATATGCATGCTATGCTCCACTGCACCTTTACCCAATAAGGTAAAAGTGTACATCGTGCTACGGCAATGCACGATGTTGTACCGGTACGGTCGCGACTATAAGCGGCGACATCCACAATGCAAATGTTATGACATGTCATGAATGATATGATTATCATAAACCACAAGAATTTAACCACGAATGTCAACAACATACTCATCATGAATACTTCCTCATAATCCACATGTGTCTCATTAAGCACAATACCATTGTGTCATAAAACCATTAGCACATAACCCCCACTCGATTCACCAAGATCAAAATCAGTCGATCTAAAGGGAATTCTACCACATAGACCACAACATGATCATCATGAATGTAACCACAAGGAATTATCAACATGTCCACCTTGAGTTTATTTTCATATTCCGCATTTGGCTCATTAAGCAAATTACCTCAATACTACCCAAACTCATCCAAACATAGCAATGGATTAATATCTTGCTACCACATTCATACTTAGAAAACATGTAACCATGGCATATCGTTTAACATTACGTCAATCATGCATAGTGCAAGTAGTAAGAACAACGGGTTAAACCGTAGCACTACCGCTACATTTACTTGCCTTCCACGATGCGACGCGTTAGCCGGCAAAGATGATACTCCTAAACCTGAGGCTTCACCTCCTAAACAGGTAAAATAATTTCAATTAAGACATAATATACTCAGCGCTACTAATCGGCATTCTACATCGCTTACTTGACGACTCAAAACGAGTTTACAAAGCTGAAACTGAAAACAACGTTTCTGCCATATACCGCTTTCGGACAGCGCACGGTAATTGACAAAACTCATGAACTGGAAGTCAAAAAGAGGTAAACCCAATTTCTGTAGATTCTTAACTGACTCATAAACAATACTCTAGTTGACACGATAATCCAATTCGGCCAAAATATTAGGCTAACCATTGTCTGAACTTTCAGTACAGAAACTGCCTACACAAACGAACAGCAAAACTAAAATGACCATAACTTTTAATAGGTAACTCCGAATTGATCGTTCTTTATCAATATGAAAAGGTTATTGAATTATCTACAATAACCTAGTTGTGTGAACTTTCAGATTCCACCAATTTCCCTTTCATATTTTAGGAAATATCCAGACAGATTATTCTCGTAGATTTCTCGCAATGATACTAAATCGACCATAACTTTTGACTCGCACTGAATCGAGTGATCTTCGCAGATGAGTTTCTATCCGACGAGCGGATCGGGTTAATACACAATATTGGAAAACGTCTCGTAGGACTTAGCGTGCGGCATACCTTGGAAGTGTGCTTTGTGGCTTAAAGGCGGTCTGAAGTGTGGGTACATTGGTACACCCCTGCAGGGTTAAAACTATTCGAATAGCCTCGTCCTAGGTTATGGACACGCTTGGGTAAGCTTTCAAGAGTTAGACTACAACCTTTTTAATTAAAACTTGATGGGTGGTACGAATCAGGGATTCGTGCTATGTTGTGGTGGCTATTGGGATAGTCACTTCTAGGTGGTTGCTTGTATTTATCATTATTTTCGCTGTTACTTTCAACATTAAAATTGGTTTGTAAACTTGCTTTTAAATGTATTACGTTATTGCAAATAAAGTTGGCTTTGTGCAAAATGAGACATACAACCTCCACCTAAATAAGCTTGCATGTAGTTTATGAATAGGTCTGGTATTCCACACGTCAGTCTTGCGAGTACCTTTGTGTACTCAGTTATCTTGCTTAAATGTAATTGTTGCAGAGGAAGAAGGTGAGCTTGAGGGGCCTCACTTCTGTGAGTTGTGCTGTGGTAGCTTGCGAGGCGTCTAGCTTGGCGGCCCGGTCGGTTGCCTTGTGGGTTGTGTGGCTAATGTGAGGACCCCAATTTATTTGGCTTGTAATGCTTAACCAACCACCTGATCCTAGCATCACAAATCAAATAAATTGATCGTCGAGATATGTATACTTCCCAGAAAGCAGTATACACACCCCGTCACAAAATTAGACATCAACTCCATTCCAAACATAGAGTCCAAACACCACACTACCAAACGGAAGATAAACAAATAGTAGAGTTATTACGCATAAAGGCCGATGTGCCAAGATACACAAATAAACAAGAACGACAATGAAGCAAAAGTGCCATAAGATGGCTATAAACAAAGCCAATCAGCGTGCCTCCAACCCACAAGGCATCTGACCGGACCGCCAAGTCTAGTCGTCCACGAATCGGCAACACGACTCACGTAGTGAGGCCCTTGGGGCTCACCTTCTTCCTCTCGCAACAAAAACATTAAGCAAGGCACCGAGTACAAAGATTGTCTTTGTACCCGCAAGACCGACGTGTGAACTAGGACACTGCTCGTAAGCTACATGCGAGCTTATTTGGTGGAGGCCATATGTTTCATTTGCATAAAGCCAATTTTCATTTGCAATAAGGTAATACAGCTTTAAAGGCAAGTTTGCAATTCATTTTTAAAATTGAAATAACGAGACGGATAATAATACAAAAGAATAGAGATAAAACATCCTAGAAGTGACTATCCCAATAGTCACCACAACAATAGCACGAATCCCGCATTCGTACCACCCATCAAATTTTAATTTAAATGTTGTAGTCTAGTTCTTACGGGCGTATCCGAGCGTGTCCATAACCTAGACGAGGCTATTCGAATAGTTTTAACCTGCAGGTGTACCAATGTACCCACACTTGGATCGCCTTTAAGCCAAAACACACTTCCGAAGGTATGTCGGCACGGCTAAGTCCTACGAGACTTTTTCCAATATTGTGTATTAACTACGAGCCGCTCGTATGGATAGAAATCCATACGCTTACATGGTAAAGCCGAAAAGACAACTACCCACTCAGGATAAAGCTTTTCGGACAACTACCATGCTCCCACCTCCATCCCTCCTACGACCTCCTGCGACCCGGAGCCAATACACGCCAAAGTACTAGGTCAAGAGAGGTCCCATATACTCTAGTGTGGTTAGCACGCAAAATGCTCAGTACGGTGGCGCAAGTAACTCGGTCCTTAAGCGACTCGGGCACCTTTCGATCACACCCAACAGATCACACCGTCTTACCATTGTACCCAAGTCTAAATCATTTTTGTTTTCATTTTTAATTTTGCAATTAAACATAGCAAAAATGCTGAAACATAAAGTTGTAGTAAATTTTGTGTGATCAAGGTTACCGACTAAGTCGATAACCGCCCAATTCTACCGATACTAAGCATGTCTAAGCAATTTGACCGGATCTACTAAGTGACAAGAGACCATCCAATGACCTCTAATCACAAAGAAATAACCTAGGCTCGTAGTAGAGACCAATATTTTGTCTACAGGATATGCGACTACGGATTTAACTAATCAATTTAACACAAATTAAGCAATGCATACATACAATTGAAACAAAATATTAGACTTTAAAATACTAGGATTATCATGATCAAACTGCTTGTTCGGATGTCGTTGCTCAATTTGTTATGAGGGTCGTTCTCGTGGTTGCCGCAAATATCGAATCCTAACGATTGAACAAAACAAAGAAATAAGAACGAATAACACCGACCAAACTCAAACATACAACAATAACAAAACACACTAAACTTTTCACAAGAGCCTAAGCATGATATAACAAAATTTGAAACAGAGAACAATTCATTTTAAGTTATTAAGAATTTTCTATGAATTTCCTAAGCTAAAAACACATCAAAACACTAGTTAATTACTTAACAAATTTTCATGAACAGAAACGATGTATAAAACCTATCCTAATAATTAGTACATTAAAATGACAAATTACAAAATTGGTTTCACTGGATTTGGACAAATATAGAAAGAGATATATATTTTCTAATTTAGAAGATACATAATACATCATTTTATTAATTAACAGATTTTTGCTGAGAGACATGGACGAAACTAATTTTAGTAAATAATACATTTGAAATGAAAATTAACAAAGATTGGATTCATGCGATTTAGATAAAAATTGAATTAGTTATGCATTTTACAAGTTTAATTGAATTAATGACTCCACGAAAACATAATCCAGAAATACTAAATCATTACCGAAATCTATAATGCACTAATTCCATTTCGCACCCACACCCACTAGCCCTCACATCGACGCGGCCCAAATAAAGGTGCCGACTGCAAGATTGCCCGCCGAAGGTGACGTCGAAGGCGTATTCTAATAATACGTCTTCGGCTTACCAAAGTGTACTTCTAACATATACTCACAGAGAAATACGTTTCCCAACAGAGAAGACGCATAACCAGAGCTAGACAACCCTAACTGACAGCATGGACCCACATGGCAGTGACTAAGAGAAAACATATCGGGCTGGATTAAAGGTTCTCTAAACGCGATTTAACAGAGAGGGCCCACAAGTCAGTGACCTAACAGAACCAAGTTTAGTGATAACTAAACTCCGCCGGCGCTCACCGCACGCGACGGGACGGCGGCGCGCCGCAAGAATCGATCTAGCTAACCAGAGGGTTTCTGGGCGAGCGGGTGATACCTTCAGGTTCACCACGACCTCGCGAACTCGATGACGGCGACGCGGACCCCCGAGGATGCCGGCGGCGAGCTGGCGGCGAACGGAGGCGGAGAAGAAGATACGGCCTCCGCGGAGATGACGCTACAGGCGATGGGAAGCTTCGAGCAGGTGCGCACCAGCTTCGCCTTGACTCCAGGAAGGATAAGCCCACGACCACGACGACAATGGAGCTCCGAGCGGCGGAAATCGCGGCGGCGCTTCACCGAGCTTGGAGAAGAACGCGCCGCACAGCCTCAGTGATGTACTAAAGAACAAGAGAAGGCTACGGTTAAACTCAGTGAAGTATTGCGATTCTAAGGGACTATCTTCCGAGGTTTGAAACTCACCAGAACGCCAAAGAGCTACGAGGACGAGGTCACGGAGGCGAAGACGAAGATGTCGCCCCAACGACTCCGTGGATGAAACGAGCTCGGACCGGGAAAATGGACGCGTGTGGAGAGAAGAACGCGACGGGAGTTCGGAGTGCTCAAGCGGCGGCGAGGTGGTGGCGCGCGCTCGGTTTCTTCTCCGGCCAAAGAGGAAAACGAGAGGAGAAGGCGCGAGAGAGGGTAGAGGCGAAATGAATGAGCTCGGTGGGTAGATGAGACACCGCGATGCTTACTGACGGACACGAAAGCACCGAGGTGGCAGCGACGAGGGACGTGGCAAGCATGCGCGCACGGGCGCGAACTCCGGTGAGGTGCGGAGAAGACGAGGGCGGACCTGACAGGTAGGGTCCACCTGTCAGCGACGGACGAAGCGGTGCGAACCGGTGGTTTGACTCGATCGATGCTCGCACCGACCGCTGGATCTGAAATGGACGGCTGAGATTGGTGTATGCATTCGGACAGGTCGACGAGACAAGCAACGTGGACCGTTCGATCTTCATCGGACGGCTGACAACCATCGGGCTCACGCGGTGCAGCTAGGCGGTGCGACCGAGTCCATTAGTGCGGTCGGACTCGAGTCTAAGCTAGGTCTGAGCCAGAGGAACAGTGTTTCCAGCTTTGATTTCAAAAAGCTGATAAGGTTTTGAGGAATTTTTAGACGTAGCCCCTGAGCTCCAAAAATTCTGAAATTTTGATGGTAGCTAACTGGAACAGAGGACTCCCTTGTGTAATTTTTCCAGGAGTTTTGATGCACTAGATTTCTCCCAATAAAATTCACAAGCTGCTGAACAGAAGTTTGACCAGATTTCAAACTAGGTTTGACTTGGGCATTTGAAATAGCAAATAAAACCTAAAAATTGTGAAATAATTCAGGGAGGTAGATAAGATGATCAAGATGCTAGGAAAAATATTTGCAGAGGATGATCACAAGTTTGAAGGCTAATAATTTGATGACAACAATTTCCAATCACAAGAATTAAATTCTAAAAATTGGAAATTGCTAGGGAAAATTGTAGAAACTCTCAAATGATTTCATGAGGCATCAAAAGTTTTTTTTTCTTATTTCTCCTCATAATTTACATTTGAAATACAAACCCTAAGTTAGGGCTATTACAAATCTCCCCCCCTTACAGGAATCTCGCCCCGAGATTCTGATCACTGGGAGAAGAATGATGGGTAATCTGCTCGAAGACGATCTTCCCGCTCCCAAGTGGCTTCATCCTCGGAGTGGTTTGACCACTGAACTTTGAGGAACTTGATCACACGGTTCCTCGTTCTGCGTTCAGCTTCATCGAGGATACGAACGGGACGCTCACGATAAGACAGATCTTCCTGCACATCGATATTTTCCAATGGCGTTTCCTCAACCGGAACACGGAGGCACTTCTTCAATTGCGATACATGGAAAACATCATGCACCCCCTCAAGTGTAGCTGGCAAGTCTAACTTGTAAGCAACAGCTCCCACTCTATCGATGATGCGGTAGGGTCCGACATACCGAGGAGCCAATTTGCCCTTGACGCCGAAACGACGATGACCCTTCAGAGGTGAGACTTTGAGATACACAAAGTCATTGGGCCGAAACTCACCACGACGACGCCGACCGCATAGCTCTTACGCTCGATCGAGCTACGCGCAAGTGCTCACGAATCAACTGCACTTGACTCTCCGCCTCATTGATCGAATCCGGGCCAAAGAACTGCCTTTCACCAGTTTCTGACCAGTTCAATGGTGTTCTGCAGCGCCTCCCATACAAAGCCTCAAACGGTGCCATACCGAGACTAGCCTGGAAGCTGTTGTTGTAGGAGAATTCGGCAAGCGGTAGGCACTTCTCCCAATTCTTTCCATAGGAAAGAACACAAGCACGGAGCATATCTTCAAGCACCTGATTGACTCGCTCTGTCTGACCATCAGTTTGAGGATGGTAGGCGGTGCTGAAAGTAAGACGGGTACCCATGGCCTCCTGCAGACTGTGCCAAAATCGGGAAGTGAAAAGAGAACCACGATCTGACACTATCGTTCGTGGCACACCATGCAGACTCACAATGCGGGATATGTAAAGATCCGCTAGCTGATTTACATCAATTTTCGATCGCAACAGAAGGAAATGGGCCACCTTCGTCAATCGATCAATGATAACCCATAATGCATCCTTCCCGCGAGTGCAGGGCGCACCGGTGATAAAATCCATGCCTCTAATCCCACTTCCATTCGGTATAGGCAAGGGCTGAAGAAGACCTGCTGGACGCTGATGCTCGGCCTTGACACGACAACATATGTCACATCTGGCAACGAACCTGGCAATCTCGCGTTTCATGCGAGTCCACCAGAATCTCTGACGCAGATCTTGGTACATTTTAGTGGCCCCGGGATGGATGGACAAAGGCGAATCATGGGCCTCTGAAGAATCAAATCCCGCAACTCGGGACCTTTGGGACCACAAGCCATTGCCCAAACCATACAACACCGTGCTCATCTTACGTGAAACACCGGTGATCCATTCTTGATGTTACGCTTCATTTTACCCACACCAACATCGATTCTTTGTCTGCCTTGATTTGATCCACCAAGGTCGGTTGCACAACCAAGGCAGCAAGGGAACCATACTCAACCAAACCCAAGTTGAGACGCTGAAACTCTGCAAGAAGTGCAGGTTGTTGCTCTTGGATCATCAAAGTATTGCAATACACTTTTCGGCTAAGTGCATCAGCAACCACATTGGCTTTGCCGGGATGATACTGAATACCCATGTCATAATCTTTGATCAATTCCAACCATCTCCTCTGCCTGAGGTTCAGATCTGGCTGGGTGAACAAGTATTTCAAGCTCTTGTGATCGGAATACACCTCACACGATTTCGATCAAATAATGCCGCCAAATCTTGAGTGCATGCACCACAAAGAACAAGCTCTAGATCATGGGTGGGATAGTTGAGCTCATGAGGTCTCAACTGCCTAGATGCATAGGCAACTGCCTTGCCTTCCTGCATAAGAACACATCCAAGTCCCTGACGAGAGGCATCGCAATAAATATCAAAGCTCTTGTGGATATCGTGAAGAGTGAGAAGCTGGGGTGAAGTCAATCGCCGCTTGAGCTCCCGAAAGCTCTCATCACAAGCAGAGGACCACACAAACTTCTTATCCTTCTTGAGCAATTCGGTCATCGGCTGCGATTTTGGAGAAGTTCTCGATAAAGCGCGGTAGTAGCTGCTAAACCAAGAAAACTCCGCACATCGGTGGATCGACTTGGCTGCCCCAAGATAGAACATCGTGACCTTTATGGGATCCACAACTATGCCTCCACTGAAAGAACATGGCCCAAGAATGCCACTTCCTTCAACCGAACTCACATTTGTTGAACTTCGCATATAGCCGATGCTCCGCAATTTGCCCAAAACAATCTTGGATGCTCGGCATGCTCGCTTGATCTTGGAATAGATAAGAATGTCATCAATAAAGACCACCACAAATTTGTCCAAAAACTCCATGAATATCGAATTCATTAGGTTCATGAACAAAGTCGAGCATTGGTTAGACCGAAAGACATGACGGTGTACTCGCATGACCCATAACAAGTAGTGAAAGCCGTCTTGAATATCCTCGATCGATCTCGACTGATGATACCCCATTCTCAAATCGATCTTTGAGAACACTGGCTCGATCAAGCGATCAAACAGATCATCGATGCGGGCGAGGATACTTGTTCTTCACCGTCACCTCATTGAGAGGACGGTAATCAACACACATGCGCAAAGTCTTGTCCTTCTTCTTCACAAAGATCACCGGACAACCCCAAGGAGATGAAGCGGGACGGATGAAACCCTTTGCTTGGAGCTCACCAAGCTGCTTCTTCAATTCTTCTAGCTCATTGGGAGGCATTCGATCTGGCGCCTTGAAATCGGAGCGATACCGGGCAGCAACTCAATGACAAACTCAAGGTCTCGAATCGAGGCATCCGGGCAAATCTTCAGAAAGACATCCACAAAGTCGATACTATGGGAACATCCACGAATGCAAGGTCGGCTTTGCTTCTAATACACATAAATGTGGCCCTGGCCGCGCGAAAATCCGACTGTCACTGAAGGGTGGTGAGATAGACAATCTTCCGGCACAATCGATTTGCCCCAAGTGTTGGGACAACCAATCCATGCCAAGAATCACATCCGGGCTCGCGATCCGAGCGAGAATAAGGTTTGCCAAAACCCCACTCCTTGGACTATGATAGGAACATCACGACATCAGAGAACGCTCTCATTTCCGACCGGAGAGCGGATGAGCAAAGGAACTCCCAAAGGAACACGGTGAAGACCACTAGTAGCAGCAAATGATCTTGAGATAAAGAATGCGATGCTCGTAATCAAATAATCTGCAGCGGGACGAGAATTAACAAGAAGTGTACCAATCACGACATCCGCGCCTCCCGAGCCTCCTCGGTGAAAGGTGGTTGACTCGACCCATTGCTCGCACCTGGTTCTTCGAATAATCTTACGTCGGTGGTGACCACTCCACGCCCGCGTCCTCCATTAGGACGAGGGGCTGCTGCAACACTCTGAGGGCAGGCATTCGCATAATGGCCCTTGTTGTGGCAGCGAAAACAAGTAACCTCGGCCGCCGGATTGCGGAGGCCGCTCTGCTGCTGGATCGCAGGCGCACGTGGCTGAAACACGGCCTGCGGTGGGCGAGGAGCTGGTGCAGATGGCCTTGGTGCCGGTGGAGCAAAAGAACGGGCCACTGGTGCTGGCCCAGCCCGAGGACGAGTGAGGCTGGTGTGAGTAGACTGATGTGCCTCCCATTTGCGCTTGCGGGACTCGCCCAGCGCCTTTGCCTTATGCTCAGCAACAATGGCCTTATCTACCAAGGCACGAAAGTCGAGAAGTCCACAATAGATAGCTTGTCCTGCGGCTCCTCGGACAAGCCATCCATAAACTTCTCCGTAGCCTCATCCGAGGCCACCTCTCCGGAGCATAACGAGCGGATGATTGAACTCGTGCGGTGCACGTCGCAGTTGCGCCCTTGCTTGAGCGCGAGGAATTCTTTCTTTCAGCTTCATCGGGCCATCGGGGATGTGGGCACGACGAAAGTCGACGATCTCCTTCCACGCGACCACTTGGCTCGCGGGCCGCATGGCGAGATAGTTCTCCCACCATGAGTCTGCGCCCTCGGTGGTGGGACGCGAAGAGTGCCTTATCTGCGCGGCGGCATCGAGCTATGTTGAGCTTCCGCTCAACCATGCGCGACCAATCATCCGCATCGAGAGGGTCCTCGAGCGGAGAAAGTCGGTGGATGCGTGCGGAGGAACTCGCAAGTCCCCGCGAGTGCGGTGGCCGCCACCACGGCAGGAGTGGAGGTATTCCTAGCAATAACCTCCAAGATGCGCGTCGGTCCATGCGGTTTCGCTCGATCGGCGAGAACCTCACCATGGTCGGAGGAGGGGAAGCTCCTCATCATGACCAGCCACGATCGCCGCGCATTCTCCCGGCCATCCTGTTTCACTAAGACAAGTTAACAATAGCCGGAAAACACGAAGTCGATAACCCACTGCAAATAACTTAGTAACAGCACAAAACAAACACAAGACTTTTAAGTTACAAAACCAATTGACAAAAGTCAGATACTTAGCAACTCATACATATCTTACCCTTATGCTCCCACAAATTTTAATTAGACTAATTCTCTATGGTTCTCCCAAAGACTGATTCTACCGGTAGCAACTATCTTTTGAAAGGAAAGAGGAAAACCAAGTTTTAAACTCAAATTAGAGTAAGATGAGAGTAGAAGGCTAAGATAGGTAAGGAGTAAAATCGAGAATCGCCTAGGTTTTCATAAACCCTTTTATACTTTGAAATTAAGCTTTTTCAAAATATCCTAAAGACGACTATGCTTGGGTTGCTACGGTCGAATGGCTCGATACCAACTTTGTGAGGACCCCAATTTATTTGGCTTGTAATGCTTAACCAACCACCGATCCTAGCATCACAAATCAAATAAATTGATCCTCGAGATATGTATACTTCCTGTAAAGCGATATACACACCCGTCACAAAATTAGACATCAACTCCATTCCAAACATAGAGTCCAAACACCACACTACCAAGCGGAAGATAAACAAATAGTAGAGTTATTACAGACAAAGGCCGATGTGCCAAGATACACAAATAAACAAGAACGACAATGAAGCAAAAGTGCCATAAGATGGCTATAAACAAAGCCAATCGCGTGCCTCCAACCCACAAGGCATCCGACCGGACCGCCAAGTCTAGTCGCCCACGAATCGGCAACACGACTCACGTAAGTGAGGCCCTTGGGGCTCACCTTCTTCCTCTCGCAACAAAAACATTAAGCAAGGCACCGAGTACAAAGATTGTCTTTGTACCCGCAAGACCGACGTGTGAACTAGCGCACTGTTCGTAAGCTACATGCGAGCTTATTTGGTGGAGGCCATATGTTTCATTTGCATAAAGCCAATTTTCATTTGCAATAAGGTAATACTGGTTTAAAGGCAAGTTTGCAATTCATTTTTAAAATTGAAATAACGAAGACGGATAATAATACAAAAGAATAGAGATAAAACATCCTAGAAGTGACTATCCCAATAGTCACCACAACAATAGCACGAATCCAGTTCGTACCACCCATCAAATTTTAATTTAAATGTTGTAGTCTAGTTCTTACGGGCGATCCGAGCGTGTCCATAACCTAGGACGAGGCTATTCGAATAGTTTTAACCTGCAGGGTGTACCAATGTACCCACATTTGGATCGCCTTTAAGCCAAAACACACTTAGAAGGTATGTTGGCACGGCTAAGTCCTACGAGACTTTTTCCAATATTGTGTATTAACTACGAGCCGCTCGTATGGATAGAAATCCATACGCTTACATGGTAAAGCCGAAAAGACAACTACCCACTCAGGATAAAGCTTTTCGGACAACTACCATGCTCCCACCTCCATCCCTCCTGCGACCTCCTGCGACCCGGAGCCAATACACGCCAAAGTACTAGGTCAAGAGAGGTCCCATATACTCTAGTGTGGTTAGCACGCAAAATGCTCAGTACGGTGGCGCAAGTAACTCGGTCCTTAACTGACTCGGGCACCTTTCCAGTCACACCCAACAGATCACACCAGTCTTACCATTGTGCCCAAGTCTAAATCATTTTTGTTTTCATTTTTAATTTTGCAATTAAACATAGCAAAAATGCTGAAACATAAAGATGTAGTAAATTTTGTGTGATCAAGGTTACCGACTAAGTCGATAACCGCCCATTTCTACCGATACTAAGCATGTCTAAGCAATTTGACCCGGATCTACTAAGTGACAAGAGACCATCCAGCGACCTCTAATCACAGCAAATAACCTAGGCTCAGGTAGTAGAGACCAATATTTTGTCTACAGGATATGCAGCTACGGATTTAAATAATCAATTTAACACAAATTAAGCAATGCATACATACAACTGAAACAAAATATTAGACTTTAAAATACTGGGATTATCATGATCAAATCGCTTTTTCGATGTTGTTGCTCAATTTGTTATGAGGGTCGTTCTCGTGGTTGCCGCAAATATCGAATCCTAACGATTGAACAAAACAAACAAATAAGAACGAATAACACCGACCAAACTCAAACATACAACAATAACAAAACACACTAAACTTTTCACAAAGAGCCTAAGCATGATATAACAAAATTTCAGAAACAGAGAACAATTCATTTTAAGTTATTAAGAATTTTCTATGAATTTCCTAAGCTAAAAACACATCAAAACACTAGTTAATTACTTAACAAATTTTCATGAACAGAAACAGTGTATAAAACCTATCCTAATAATTAGTACATTAAAAATGACAAATTACAAAATTGGTTTCACTGGATTTGGACAAATATAGAAAGAGATATATATTTTCTAATTTAGAAGATACATAATACATCATTTTATTAATTAACAGATTTTTGCTACAGAGACATGGACGAAACTAATTTTAGTAAATAATACATTTGAAATGAAAATTAACAGCACTGGATTCATGCGATTTAGATAAAAATTGAATTAGTTATGCATTTTACAAGTTTAATTGAATTAATAGCTCCACAGAAAACATAATCCAGAAATACTAAATCATTACCGAAATCTATAATGCACTAATTCCATTTCGCACCCATACCCACTAGCCCTCACATCGCAAATGGGCCCGGCGAAAGGTCTTGACGAACAGTTGCCGCGAAGGTGACGTCGAAGGCGTATTCTAATAATACGTCTTCGGCTTACCAAAGTGTACTTCTAACATATACTCACAGAGAAATACGTTTCCCAACAGAGAAGACGCATAACCAGAGCTACACAACCCTAACTGACAGCATGGACCCACATGGCAGTGACTAAGAGAAAACATATCGGGCTGGATTAAAGGTTCTCTAAACGCGATTTAACAGAGAGGGCCCACAAGTCAGTGACCTAACAGAACCAAGTTTAGTGATAACTAAACTCCGCGGCGCTCACCGCACGCGACGGGACGCGCGCGCGGCGCAAGAATCGATCTAGCTAACCAGAGGGTTTCTGGGCGAGCGGGTGATACCTTCAGGTTCACCACGACCTCGCGAACTTCGATGACGGCGACGGACCTCGAGGATGCCGACGGCGGCGGCGCGAACGGAGGCGGAGAAGAAGATACGGCCTCGCGGAGATGGCGCTTCTGAGCGATGGGAAGCTTCGGCAGTGCGTGCGCACGGCGCGCTTGATTCCGGAAGGATAAGCCCACGACCACGACGACAATGGAGCTCCGAGGCGGCCGGAATCGCTGCGGCGGCGCTTCACCGAGCTTGGAGAAGAATGCGCCGCACAGCCTCAGTGATGTACTAAAGAACAAGAGAAGGCTACGGTTAAACTCAGTGAAGTATTGCGATTCTAAGGGACTATCTTCCGAGGTTTGAAACTCACCAGAACGCCAAAGTGCTACGAGGGACGAGGCTGCCGGAGGCGAAGACGAAGATGTCGCCCCCAACGACTCCGTGGATGAAACGAGCTCGGACCGGGGAAAATGGACGCGGTGTGGAGAGAAGAACGTGACGGGGAGTTCGGGAGTGCTCAAGCGGCAGCGAGGTGGTGGCGCCGCCTCGGTTTCTTCTCCGCCGAAAGAGGAAAACGAGCGGAGAAGGCGCGAGAGAGGGTAGAGACGAAATGAATGAGCTCGGTGGGTAGATGAGACACCGCGATGCTTCTGACGGACACGAAGCACCGAGGTGGCGGCGACGAGGGACGTGGCAAGAATGCGCGCGACGCCGCGAACTCCGGTGGTGCGGAGAAGACGAGGCGGACTCGACGGTAGGGTCCACATCGGCGACGGACGAAGCGGTGCGAACCGGTGGTTTGACTCGATCAGGATCGCACCGACCGTTGGATCTGAAATGGACGGCTGAGATTGGTGTATGCATTCGGACAGGTCGACGAGACAAGCAACGTGGACCGTTCGATCTCCATCGGACGGCTAACAACCATCGGGCTCACGCGGTGCAGCTAGGCGGTGCGACCGAGTCCATTAGTGCGGTCGGACTCGAGTCTAAGCTAGGTCTGAGCTAGAGGAACAGTGTTTCCAGGTTTGATTTCAAAAAGCTGATAAGGTTTTGAGGAATTTTTAGACGTAGCCCCTGAGCTCCAAAAATTCTGAAATTTTTATGGTAGCTAACTGGAACAGAGGACTCCCTTGTGTAATTTTTCCAGGAGTTTTCATGCACTAGATTTCTCCCAATAAAATTCACAAGCTGCTGAACAGAAGTTTGACAAGATTTCGAACTAGGTTTGACTTGGGCATTTGAAATAGCAAATAAAACATAAAAATTGTGAAATAATTCAGGGAGGTAGATAAGATGATCAAGATGCTAGGAAAAATATTTGCAGAGGATGATCACAAGTTTGAAGGCTAATAATTTGATGACAACAATTTCCAATCACAAGAATTAAATTCTAAAAATTGGAAATTGCTAGGGAAAATTGTAGAAACTCTCAAATGATTTCATGAGGCATCAAAAGTTTTTTTTCTTTTTTTTTTCTTATTTCTCCTCATAATTTACATTTGAAATACAAACCCTAAGTTAGGGCTGTTACAGCTAACCGGTCGACTTTTGTTCTAGCCATCTTATGGCACCTTTTGCTTCCGCTGTCTTTCTTGTATATTGTTCTATTTGGTCGGTCGGCTCTTTTGTAATAACTTTACTTTATGTATGTCGTTGTTGAACTTAGCAATATATGTTGTATGGAAATGATGTGTAATTTTGTGATGATGTGCATATGCTGCAGTTCTGGAAAGCATATGTCCATCGAGGCTTAGAATGTTTTATTAGTAATGCTAGAACCATTTGGAGGTTAAGTGTTACTAGTTAAATATTCCGGGTCCTCACAAAGTTGGTATCAGAGCCATACTGACCGTAGAAACCCCTAGCTTGGTCGCCTCTAGGATATTTTGAAGACTTACTTTCAAAAGGTTTACAAAACTTAAGTATGTTCTCTGATTTTACTCCTTACCTGTCTTAGTTTGCTCATCTCACCTTACTCTTGATCAAGTTTTGGAAAAGTTGTTCCTCTCTTCCTTTCAAAAGCTAGCTATTTATCGGTTAAGTTGGTTTTGGGAGAACCATGAGAGCTTGGAGAAAGGGAATTTGGGCAGCTAGCTGGTAATTAGTATATGAGGTAGGGGATGAGAGGTTAATTCAATGAAAACTTGTGGGAATAAAAGGGTAAGAAGTGATATGAAATTAGCTAAATGCCCATACTCTATTAGATGGTTACACCTTGATTTTGGGTTGTTTTGAGCTAGAATTTAGTTCTAAAATTTTGGGTCTTCTCAAACGATTACTCGTTCTTCCATACGGGTTAGTCGTTTCGGGGAGTTGATTTGGTGACGTATGGTCTTGTGCTCCTTGGTGGTTATTCTTGAGCCCTTTTTGATTGAGTTTGGATTTCTTTGCCTTTTGATCTCGGGCTTGTAGCTAACTTGTCTTAGTGAAACAGGATGGCAGGAGGGACACGTAGTGGTCGGAACCAGCCGGGTAGTCCCGATGAGGAGCTTCCCCCTTCTCCGACCATGGCGGAAGTCCTCATGCAGATCGAACGCAATCGTTCGGAGGATCGTAGGGTGTTGGAGGTTATCGCGAGGAACACCTCCACTCCCTCTGGTGCCTCTGGATCTGGAGGTGGTCACCAGTCTCGTGGGGGACTTGCGGAGTTCCTTCGCACGCAGCCTCCCACCTTCTCCCGGTCCGAGGATCCCTTGGACGCAGACGACTGGCTGCGTCTGGTTGAGCGGAAGCTCAACGTTGCTCAGTGCCAGGAGCAAGAGCGGGCACTTTTCGCATCCCATCAGCTGGAGGGTGCGGCACTCTCATGGTGGGAGAACTTCCTCGCCATGCAGCCCGCGGGACACGTGGTCTCGTGGGAGGAGTTCCGGTCAGCTTTCCGTCGGGCCCATGTCCCCGCCGCCCGATGAAGTGAAGAAGAAGGAGGTCCTTGTGCTCAAGCAGGCGCAAGTGCGTGGATCGAGTACCTCCACGAGTTCAACCATCTCGCGAGGTACGCTCCTGCTGAGGTGGCCACTGATGAGGCCAAGCAGGAGAAGTTCATGGAGGGCTTGTCTGAGGAGCTTCAGGACAAGCTCTCTATTGTGGACTTCCCCGACTTCCAAACCTTGGTGGACAAGGCCATCGTCGCCGAGCACAAGGTGAGAGCGCTGGGCGAGTCCCGCAAGCGCAAGTGGGAGGCCCAGCGGTCTGCACAGGCCGGCCTCATTCGTCCCTGAGTTGGGCCTGCACCGGTGGCCCGTTCTTTGACTTCACCACCGCCGAGGCCTTCGGCACCAGCTCCACGTCCTCAGCATGCCGTGACTCAGTCACGTGCACCTGCAATCCAGCAGCAGGTTACCCATCGCAACCCCGCGGCCGACGTCACCTGCTTCTACTGCCACAACAAGGGCCACTACGCGAGTACTTGTCCTAAGAAGACTGGAGCGGCCCCTCGTCCTAATAGAGGACGCGGGCAGGGGAGTGGTCACCCACCTGACCAGAAGACCCCAGGCTTGGGGAGCGGCCGAGTCAACCATATCTCGGCTGAGGAGGCACAGGAGGCGCCCGACGTGGTGTTGGGTACGCTCCTTGTTAAATTTCGTCATGCTACTGTTTTATTTGACTCTGGAGCCTCGCATTCTTTTATTTCGAGGTCGTTTGCTGTTGATTGTGGACTTCACTGTGTTTCTTTGGGGGTTCCACTACTTATTCGCTCTCCGGGTTCGGAAATGAGAGCTGACCAAGTATGCCGAGACGTTCCTATCCACATCGAAGGAGTGGGATTCTTGGCGAATCTTATCCTACTCGACTCGGCGCGTCTGGATGTGATTCTTGGCATGGATTGGTTGTCCCAACACTTGGGGCAAATCGATTGTGCCAGGAAGATTGTCTACCTCACCAGCCCGTCAGGTGAACAGGTTGGGTTTTCGCCGCAGTTGCGAGAGCCCCATCTTTATGCCCTTGAAGCAAAGCCAGCATTGGAGATTCGCGATGTCCCCACTGTGTGTGACTTCGCGGATGTCTTTCCTGAAGACTTGCCCGGGATGCCTCCTGTTCGAGACCTGGAGTTCGTGATAGAGTTGCTGCCCGGTACCGCCCCTATTTCAAAGAGGCCGTATCGTATGCCTCCTAATGAGTTGGAGGAGCTGAAGAAGCAACTAGGTGAGCTACAAGAGAAGGGTTTCATTCGTCCTAGCTCATCTCCTTGGGCTGTCCAGTTATTTTTGTGAAGAAGAAGGACAAGACCTTGCGCATGTGTGTTGATTACCGTCCGCTTAATGAGGTGACGGTGAAGATCTTTTCGATCAGTTGACCGGAGCGCGTGTCTTCTCCAAGATTGACTTGAGATTGGGCTATCATCAAGTCAGGATCAGGGCCGAGGATATTCCTAAGACGGCTTTTGCTACTCGTGATGGTCTTTACGAGTACACCGTCATGTCTTTCGGTTTGACTAATGCTCCTGCTTTATTCATGAACCTTATGAACTCGGTATTCATGGAGTATTTGGATAGGTTTGTGGTGGTATTCATCGACGATATCCTTATCTACTCCAAGAATGAAGAAGAGCATGCTGAGCATCTTAAGCTTGTGTTGGGCAAGCTGCGTGAGCACTAGTTGTATGCCAAATTCAGCAAGTGTGAGTTCTGGTTGAAGGAAGTGGCATTCTTAGGCAATGTTCTTTCAGTGAGGGGTGTGTTGTGGACCCTAGCAAGGTCGATGATGTACTATCTTGGGGTCACCAAGTCGGTCACCGATGTGCGGAGTTTTCTTGGTTTGGTGGCTACTATCGCGCTTTATCGAGAATTTCTCCAATATTGCGAAGCCTATGACCGAATTGCTCAAGAAAGACAAGAAGTTTGAGTGGTCTCTCGCTTGTGATGTGAGTTTCGGGAACTCAAGAAGCGGTTGACTTCAGCCCGATGCTTGTTCTCCCTGATATTCACAAGAGTTTTGGTATCTATTGTGATGCTTCTCGTCAGGGTCTTGGTTGTGTTCTTATGCAGGCGGGCGAGGTAGTGGCCTATGCATCGAGGCAGTTGAGGCCTCATGAACTCAACTATCCTACTCACGACTTGGAGTTAGCAGCTGTGGTTCATGCACTCAAGATTTGGCGGCATTATCTGATCGGTAACCGTTGTGAGGTGTATTCTGACCACAAGAGCTTGAAGTACTTGTTCACTCAGCCAGATCTGAACTTCACACAGAGGAGATGGTTGGAATTGATCAAAGACTATGATATGGGTATTCAGTATCACCCGGGCAAGGCCAATGTTGTTGGAGATGCGCTTAGTCGAAAGGTGTATTGCAACATGTTGATGCTCCAAGAGCAGCAGCCTACCCTTATTTCAGAATTTCAGCGCCTCAATTTGAGTTTGATCGAGCACGGTTCTCTTGCTACCTTGGTTGTGCAGCCAACCTTGGTGGACCAAATCAAGGCGCACAAGTCATCAGGATGTTGGCGTGAGTCAAATCAAGCAGAACATTAAGGATGGGATAGCCAAGTGCTTTTCAGAGGATGAGCATGGCGTTGTATGGTTTGGGCAGCGTCTTGTAGTTCCTAAGGTCATGGAGTTGCGGGAATTGATTCTCCGCGAAGCCCATGATTCTCCTTTGTCTATCCATCTTGGGGCTACCAAGATGTATCAGGACCTTCGTCAGAGATTTTGGTGGACCCGAATGAAGCGCGAGATTGCCAAGTTCATTGCCGAGTGCGATGTATGCTGTCGTGTGAAGGCCGAGCATCAGCGTCCAGCAGGCCTTCTTCAGCCCGTGCCAGTGCCAGAGTGGAAGTGGGATTCCGTTGGCATGGACTTCATCACCGGGTTGCCCCGTACTTCTTCTGAGAAGGATGCCATATGGGTTGTCATTGCTCGGTTGACAAAGGTAGCGCATTTCTGCGGTGCGTACCAACCTCGATGTCGATCGGTTGGCGATCTCTATGCATCTCGCATTGTGTGCCTGCATGGTGTGCCCCGAACGATTGTGTCAGATCGTGGTTCTCTTTTCACCTCTCGTTTCTGGCATAAATTGCAAGAGGCTATGGGCACCCGTCTTACTTTCAGTTCAGCTTACCATCCTCAGACTGATGGCCAGACGGAGCGAGTCAACCAAGTGTTGGAAGATATGCTCCGTGCCTGTGTTCTTTCCTATGGGAAGAAGTGGGAGAAATGCCTACCATTTGCTGAGTTCTCCTACAACAACAGCTATCAGGCCAGTCTTGGCATGGCACCGTTTGAGGCCTTGTATGGGAGGAGATGCGGAACCCCGTTGAGCTGGTCAGAGACTGGTGAGTGGCAATTTTTCAGCCCGGAGTCGATTAATGAGGCCGAAAGCTAGGTCCAGTCGATTCGCGAGCATCTGCGCACGGCCCAGTCCAGGCAGAAGAGCTATGCAGATCGTCGTCGCCGTGAGTTGAGCTTTGGGCCCAATGACTTTGTGTATCTCAAAGTCTCACCCTTGAAGGGCCATCAGCGTTTTGTATCTGATGGTACTATCAGTATTCAAATTGTTGAGATTGAGTATGGTTACATTCAATTCAATTATGAAATTTGTATATCTATTTTTTTTTCTTTTATCCGTACTTAGGAACCTTCAGCTATACTGTCTTTTATGTGTGCTTAGGAATAGGTCATAATAATATAGAACACCTATATTCAGAAAGCTTTGTTAGGCTTTCCAATTCAGAACATGATGCACTGTTCCTATGGAGATTATGCTATTTTCCATGATTTAGTGACCTATCTACAGCTATAACTATGTTGGAAACTGAGGTGACCAGTACTTTTTGCTTTTTATCTTCCCAGATTTTTTTACAAGGTAATATATTTTAGCTTTGATTTTTCTCATATTCTCTTCTTTGTTTTGCGTCATATTTTCACAACAATCTTTGTTTGAGGTATCTAGCTCTCTACATTCCTAATTGCTCTATTTTCACGAAAACGGTCTATCTGCTAACTGAACTAATATTTTCAAGCTAACTGATGAGTTCAATTGATGAAGCTTTTTTATTAAAGAAATGTGTGAAGCAGCATGGTTAGTAATGCTTCTGAATTTATGAATTGCTTGTCAAGTGGCTGTTGTGTTTTCATGAACCTATTTCATTTTAGCAAGTAACTTTGCCACATTTTAGCTTTTGTGGTTGCTGATGTAGCTCGTGATTGTCGTTGATGATGAATCAAGAGAAAATGATGGGGATCTTATAATGGCTGCCTCTTTGGTTACCCCGGAGGCTGTAGCTTTTATAGTATGGTATTGTACAGGAATTGTGTGTGTCAGCATGAAAGAAGACCTTGAAAGATTGAATCTTCCTTTGATGGTTACAACAAAGGAAAATGAGGAGAAGCTCTGTACTGCATTCACTGTTACAGTGGTATGCTGTTGTTTTTATTCTTTTGCTACCAATAGATTGGAGCTTTTTGCGTCGATACGTGCGGGCGGGCGGGATCCAAGACCTCCCCAAATTCCACGACCAGTCCGGGGGGAGGTCGTGAGACTTAGAAAAGCCCTACATCTCTTGTGTTCCGAACTAGTCCCAAGGATTAACAGCTAGTTCACACAGCAACACAAGTGATAATCATACATCAACGGGAGTTTAATTAACAGCAAAAGAGTTGATTACAAGGTTGGCTTACAAGCCGACAAACAAGCAACTTTACACAGTGGAAAACAAATGACAAGTCCATCCAATATACCACAGGCAATTGGCTGGAAGGCGTAGCCTAGTCGTATAGGACCTCTTGGTCCTCAGCAAAGTCCTTTTCACCTCCTCAAAAGATTATTTCAAGTAAGAGTGAGTACAATAACCGTGCTCGTAAGTCACACCCGTCACATAACAGAATGACATGCATAAATGGATATCACAATGGAAAGCTTATAGGGTTAGTTTGCATAAAGCCAAGTTTCATTCAAATACAAGTAAATAAGTTCTAAAGAAGATTACACTATACATAAAGTTCTTTTTCCAACACAGATTTTTTATTGATTGATAATAGGATTAAGGGTGTAGGATAACCTCCTAATGCTAGGCTAACCGCCAAGGGCTCCCCGCCTAGAACACAATGGATAAAAATCCAAAGCCAGTTTTCAAAACCATTTGAAAACCAAAACCAAAGGCTAACTTAGAGAGGCTTTGCTAGCATGTCCATGACCGTGGACACGGCTATTCGAATAGATTTTCACTCTGCAGAGGTGTACAACTTTACCCACAAGAGATAACCAACTTTTACTGTTCATTCACACAGTTTCGAAGGTGTGCGACTAAGAGGTTATCACAAGGCCTTTACAATGCTTCTTCTCACCACAGTCCCCTTCGCTAAGGTTTCACCCCCTTTGGGCTACCTACTTGTAGGGTTCAGGTCCCCTCTTGCGCCAGGCGGGAATGTAAGAATGCAGGTTATGAAGGACCACCCACACATCCAAAAGGACAACCATGGTGAGATATTGCAAATTATTCGGCCAGATCCTGCCCATACAAGACTTGTGGTTGCACGAAAGGGCTTAGTAAAGTAATGCTCAAAGACCGGTCCTTAATTGACATGGGCGATATCCTCAACTCTGGGGCGTCAACTGACACGACCCCTGTGCACTCCCCGTGCACCCACCATGTGACAAACCAAGGTTCACTCACGTCCAAACCATTTTCCAACCTTTACATTTGAGAAACAGATTTACCAATATTTGAGGTAAAATATTGGTCTTTGGCAAAAGCTTCCCAAAACAGGATTTTGATCTAAGCAGAACTAAGCATTCCTTTTTCAAGAGGTCCTGGTCATACTAAAGTATTAACCAGGTTTTTAACTAAGGCGACAACAAGATCAATGGTAATGAAAACATTAGCTATACAAAGGAGTTAGGTCTAGCTATGAGCGTAAACACAGGTAGTGAAATACTAAGTAAATTATGCATGCAGTACATAGCTTGAAATAGAAAATACATAGGGTGAAATAATGGGTGCCAATATGATTAAGGGCATGAGTTGCCTTACTCGAAGGCTTGGGGTCTCCCTCCTCAAAGAACTGAGGCTCCTCGGTGTCTTCGTAATCTACACGAAAGAACAAAACCAACTCAAAACAAGGTGCAAGTAAAAGCCAAAAGAACTCCAAAGAAAGCATCACTAGAACCAACAAAAGAGCTCTGAAGGTTTTGAAGGAGGTCCAGAGGGAGCTGGTCGGGGAGGTCCAAAGCTTGGATGGAGGTCCAAAGAGCTGGTTTGAGGGAGAGCTAGAGAGTTGAAAATGAGGAAGAAGGCAACGATGGAGTGCGGCCGGGGGGAGGGGGAGGGGGTGTTCAATTTCTCTGTTTCTTGTCCAAAGTATGCCTATGCATGCTTGTTCTCTTTATCATTCCTTTCCTCTGCAAAAGTTAACTCATACATACAGTTTTTTTTTTACTTGTGAGTTTTTTTTAATATTCTTGGTGTTACCACTTGAGACAAGAATTTCCTTCGTACATAGCCTTCTCGAAAAACATAAGGGTAAAAATTGAGTTCTGTTACCTACTGATCTGACTCTTGCATCTCCTGACTGGGGTATCTGCAAAGGATAGGGCAAAGACGGTCATGACTCTTGCATCTCCTGACTCGAAGCCTAAAGACTTCAATTGGCCTGGTCATATTTTTCCTCTGAAGTACAGAGGGTGGTGTTCTGAAACGAGCTAGACACTCTGAAGCATCTGTTGATCTTGCTATGCTGGCTGGGTTACCTCCTGTTGGAGTCCTCTGTGAGATTGTGTGTAACATCCCAAAATTTGCACTTTGGGAATAAGAATGATGACACACTAGGAAAAATACTTTGATCATTTTGCATACAAAAATATGCCCATGTTTGAATTTGACTTTTGATTTAAAAGAAAAACATGTACTCAAAAGATATGAGATAAAACAAAGTAAAAATATTAAATGAGAGAATTATTTTGGGCAAAATCTCCCAGGAATAATTCACCAAAACATTTATATGAAAACTTGTTTAGAAAAATAAACACAAAACCATAAGAATAGAAGCTTGCATGAATTTTAGAGAAATTTACAGAAGATGAAAACCTTTGAAAATTTTACAGGAGAAAATACATTAGATCATAAGCCTTCACTAAAATTTTCATGAAATTCTGAGGTCGTTCTTAGTAAAATAAATTTGGCCAATAAATCAGGAGAAAAATCATAAATCTAAACCTAATCTACCATTACCTCTCTCTGACAGGTGGGCCCCAAGTGTAGGGTCTTTCTTCCGCCTTGTCACGCCAGCGCACGCTAGCAGGAGCGTCGCTGCGCTGCCTGTGGTTTTCCTCACTGCCGCCGGTTTTCTCCACTGTCCAACCACCTTGTCGCTTTGCTTGTCGCCTCCGCGCCCATTCCCTGCCCACCTGTGCCCCACGCCTGCCCGTACATCGCTTAGAGCTCTGTCGTTTGCCCACGGTTGCCCGAGCTTCTCCTCGCTTATCTCTGCCTCTCCGTCTATATAAAGGACATCCCGAGCTCATCCTTCCTTTTCCTCACCAGTGTGCACCTCCCCTTCCATTCTTCTCCACTCAAACGAGTTCAAACGCTCGGAGAGTGTGTGCTCAGTTTCAGCCGTGCGCCGCCGCCACCATTCCTGACGCTTAGAAGGGTTTCTTGTCGCTCTTCTCACGTCACAACGTGTTCCAGAACACCCTGATCCTTTCCCTTCACTTTATTTCGTCTTTGATCCATAGAAGACGTCGAATCACATCTTCTACTTCGCCTTTGGTCATTTCCGCCGCTGTAGTCGCCGCTGGAGATTCACTGAGCCTCGAGCCGATTCCTTGCACGGGGAGCATCACTAGTACCTCTTCATCCTTCCCTGACCACCGGACGACGTCCATCCTCGGCCAAACTCCTCCTCCATGTGCAGCTCACCTCGCCACCTCGACTCAATGTGGGCAAACCATCTCTGACCACCTCCGAGCCTCCGCGTCGTTCTGGTATACTACTCGTAGTCCCTAGATGCTTATGCATGCGATGTTTGCTTGAGAATGTAGCTCATTTGAGCTTTGGCTCGTTGCCGTAGGAATGCCGCCGCTCAACACTAGTGCGCCACCGCTAAGAGCCATCTCAGGCCACGCCACCGGTACCAGTAGATGCGCATGCGTGCGGGGATCCCATTTTGGTCATTCCCCGGCATTGCCGAGCACCACCTCACTGGTGACGAGCCTGGGCCCTAGAACCATCGCGCGGCCCTTCTTGTCTGAGCGTCGACCGCTACTGTAGCGACGTCATTAAGACCAAATCTTGGTCATTTAGGACAAACCAATGATTAGTTGTCGGTTTTAGTTATCACTGAGTTGCTGACATGTGGGACCAAGCTAAATATTAAATAAAACTAAAACGAATCATTTTCTTAATGGTTTGCTGACATGCGGGCCCCACAACTTAAACACACAATGAGCTCTGGTCCATGGACCGGTGGACCGAGCTCGTGGACTTTACTCCATGCACTGAGGGGAATACACTTTTAGTTCTGAGGGGAATACACTTTGCTTACTGGAAAGCGTAAACTTCAATAGTGCATGCGCAAAAGTACGCTTTCTTTGTTGGAAAGTGTATTTCTCATTTTCTTTGAATTTCTAAACCAAACAGAATTCAAACCTTAATAACTTTTGCTACAAAACTCCAAGTTGAATGAAATTTATTTAAATTTATATAAAATCATGGATTACCAGAATATGTAAAAATATTTGATTTTGGTCATTGTTGAATTTATTAATGTTATTTAATTTGTTTCCGGCTCTTTTTGAATTAGACATCAATTACTCGAGTTATTATTACGATGACCAACCATCCATATTTCGAGAAAAACAAGAGCAAGGAAAGCACCTCCTTTGATCATGTTGATTCCAGTATTTTACTTATTGTACTTTGTTTTGCGAAATCTATTATGCATGCGTGTATGTTTTGTATGAAAAATGTTATGATTGGGAAATTGGTATTTATAAATCCTAATTGATGTATGTGTCTCGTTGAAATATTGATTCCCTACTAATGTAACCATTAGATTATGGGTTAGGCAATATATAATGTCATTTGGAAATTTTTTAGTGCGATTATCGCACAACTACTACTAGAACGATAGATTTTTTGAAAGATTTATAAAAGGACAATATGTTAATTTGAGAATTTGGGATATTTTCAAAAATGTCCAAAGGGGGTACCCCACTGTTATTTTACTTGAAAATAAAATGAAAAACATAGATTTAGATGCGGGCGAGTTATTATGTATTCTGAAAAAGTGAGGATTGTGACTCACTGGTAGATAGAGTAGAGTTCCTCACCCGAAGTCAATTAAAGACCAAAGCCAGCAACTTTGAGACTAAGACCTAGTCGTACAACCATATGTGCTAGTATGGGATAGTTGTAGCTAACTAAGTCATCTAAAACCTAGCCTTGCATGAGAGGTAGGCAGTAGTTTGCAAGCAATTTCTATTACTGACATAACAGCGAATACCTCACTTAACGGAGGGTATTCGGGTAAGTGAGGGTCTCTCACTTGACAGAGGGTATCCGGGCAAGTAAAGATCTCACTCGACGGAGGGTATTCGGGCGAGTGAGGAACATTCGATGGGCTAAGTGCAAGGGTAGGACTAGGTAATGCAAAGGCTGCATCGCGAGCTTTAGAATGCTTACTTAGAATATTCATGTACTATAGGTAAAGTTGTACATCTCTGTAGGGTGAAAATCTATTTAAATAGTCCCACTCGCGGGCATGAGTATGCTTAGTGCGGCTAGTATGGTTGTGGTCTTGCTTTTCCAAAAACTGGGTTGCCACAAAACTTGGGTAATGACATGGGGTTATATTTTATTGAGTTAACTGTCATGTCTATGGCTGAATATGAAATATAACTCGCAGCCGAAGAGGGTTGCGAGATGTTGTTCATACTTCTTTTGTGCTCGTAACCGAGAAGGGTTACGAGATGTAGTTATTATTTGTTCAGTTCTTTACTTACTGTCCTATACGTATTTAAATTGCTCTTTTAAATTCTGTTGCAAAGTACTACTTATGAATATTGCAAAATAAAAGTGGCTTGAGCAAAACAACTTGTAGAGTAGAGCATCATCTTTTGATGGCCCTACATTTAATATAATTTTACGATACACTACAAGTCTTGCTGAGTACACAAGTACTCAATCTTGCTAATATTGTTGTTCAGAGTTCGAAGATGAGCCGACGCTAGACGACATGTTCTTTGCACCCGAAACTAGAGGGTTTGGTGATGGGTCTACCTAGGCCTTGTTCCTTGTCGGTTGCGTGCGGGATTGGATGGGCATGCCATTCGAATTTTGTTATTTATATCATTTCTTCCGTTGCTATATTTTTACTCTGATGACTGCTTTTATTTGGCCGGTCGACCATTGTTGTAATAACTTGTAATCGTTTAAGTTAAGTACCCTTTACTTTTATAGATGTAAATACCAAATGTTGTCAATGTGTGTATTAGCCACTGATCATGAGACTAGTAAAGATACACATATGGTTTTCGGGTATTCCATGTTCAGGGTCCGACAGCGCTTGATATTAGAGTCATACTGACTGTAGGACAAGCCTAGATAGAATGGTCATTAGATTAGGATTTAGACTTAAAAATATAATTTAATTTAACCATAGGAATGGTTTTGAAAATTTAGGACAATTTGCTAATCTTATCCCTCTTAGTATTCTCCTCTTATCTAAAGTCTCTCTTTTGGTCATCTCGTCTCATCTCATTCAAATAATTCTAGTTTTGAGAGATGTGATGCTCTTTGAAAATAAAAGTATTTAGTCACTTTTAGGACTTTAAAAACAGAGCCAAAATGATTTATAAAAGTTCTACAACGTCCCCCACAAAGTCCTTTTGGAAGTTTCCTTTTGAACTACTAAGGATATCACTCTAGATACCTCTCTTCTCAAACAATTTCAAAACCTATACCTTGCTGAAATTTATGTGATGTAATATCCTTTAAACCTCTTCTATCTTCATTTGGAGTTAAATTGGGTGATATTATAAAAGTCTACTTATATATAAAGACCAAGGGGTAGTAATACCTGATTATGAGCCATAAGGGTTAGCTAAATAAACTAGGGAATGGGTAAAACTTGTGCTGAAATTCTTTTCCTATCTGAATGTCATTTCTTATCTATATCTCTTGTCACACGATCACTAACTCTCCTTTTTCTTAATCATGTAGATGGCCAACCAATGTGAGCCCTAGTACTGCACCAGTGCCTTTGAGGAGGGCAAGCTACAACACACCTTATGGGTAATGCTACAGCACATCGAGTGGTCGCATACACCCCAGTATATGGTCTACAGTGCGCCCACGAGTGTGGCGTCCACCGAGTACCTCACCATGGTGCTCATCCAGGGATGGCACTTCGGAGATCCCGCCTTCAGTTACTAACCATTCGTTGAAATAACGGTTGTGCTCTTTCATGATCCAAATCTCCGACCGACCTAGATTATGTTGGCGTACTATGTCTTTGTGCTCATCGATATACAGGGACACCTCGTTCATGTGTTGCAAGACTGTGAAATAGGCTTGAGCGTACGTATCCAAACTAGGAATGATTGTTTTCCTTTTGATGGTCTCGATACCCTCCAGCCTCCCCTCATGACGAGATGGAGCCATGTAGTCAACGCAGAACTCAATGACCTCTTCGGTTGCATAATCTTCGATGATGCTGCCCTTCGGCCGAGATCGATTCCGTACATAGGACTTGAGAATTCCCATGTACCTCTCGAACGAGTACGTATGATGTAGGAACACAGGGCTGCATATCTTTATTTATTTCACAAGGTGAATGATGAGATGGACCATGATATCAAAAAATGATAGAGGGAAATACATCTTAAGATGACACAGAGTTGTCACCACATCGGCCTGCAGAGCATCTAGTCCATTGGAATCGATGACCTTCTAGCAATGGAGTTAAAGAAATAACACAGTCTCATGATTGCCATTCGGATCTTGTTTGGCAATATACTTCTAATTGCAATAGGAAGTATTTGTGTCATCTACACATGACTATCATGAGACTTCATACCAATTAATTTCAAATCTTTCATGGAAACAAGTTTCTTCATGCTCGAGGAGTAACCAGACAGAACTTTCACACCATGCAAGCTTTGGCACAGTTCATTTCTCTCAGCCTTGACAGAGTGTAGCAAGCTGGGGAAAGGTACGTTCGGCCTTTATTGGTCTCTTTTGGTGCTAACTCAGTCCTTATATTCATATCAACCAAGTCACGCCATACGTTGACACAATCCTTGTTTTGTCACAAATGTTCAGTAAGAGATCAATCAAGCTATCACATACATTCTTCTCCACGTGCATGACGTCGATGCAGTGGTGAACTTCTAAGTACTCCCAATAAGGTAAGTTCCAAAAAATTGATCACTTCTTCCAGATGTTCTTCTGACAGGTCCTCAATTTACGTCCCTTTCCAAGCACAACATCGATATCGTTAACCATATCATAGACCTCTTTCCCTCTAAAAGTCGTCCTCCTTATTTTTGTCGAATTGTATCTTCATCTTGCGGTATGGGTGACACTTAGGAAGGAACCTACGGTGACGCATGTACACAGTTTTGAGCGAGTTGTTCAGCCACACACTCTCGGTATCATCTAAGCAGTGCGGATAGGCTTTGGCTCTTTTTGTACTAAATCCTGATAGGTTACTAAGGACAGAAAAATAATTGATGGTGTAGAACAAGATGGCGCGTAAAGTGAAGTTTTCTCATTTGTATGCATCCCATACCTGTACCCCTTCGTTCTATAGTGTCATAAGATCTTTCAGCAATGGTGCTAAGTACACATCAATATCATTCCTAGGTTGCTTTGGCCTTTGGATAAGTAGTGATATCAAAATGTATTTCCACTTCATACACTGCTAAGGAGAAATGTTGTACATACTTAGATTCACGGATTAGGTACTATGTCGACTGCTCATGTTACCGAAAAGATTCATTCCATTTGTACTCAACCCAAATGTTATATTCCTCGGTTCTGCACCGAAGTCTTTGAAGCTCCTATCGAAGTTTCTCCCTTGGGCAGAATCAGCAGGGTGTCTTAGCTTTCTATCTTTCTTATACTCCACTGAGTGCCAACGCAACAATCTTGTCTCCTTTCGGTTCGCAAATAAATGCTTCAAACGGGGAATTACAAGCAGATACCATAAAACCTTAGTAGGAGGTCCTTACTTCACCTCGATGCCCTCGCCGTCATCGAAGTGATTCTTATGCTTATATCGGGATGATTTGCACACTGGACATACATACATATCTGCATACTCTTTATGGTAGAGGATACAATCATTCAGATATGCATGTATTCTTTCTAGTTCCATTCTCAATGGACAAATAACCTTCTTAGCTTGGTAGATGGTTCTGGGTAACACATTTCCCTCTGGAAGGATGTCTACTAGGAGACCTAACAACGCCGTGAAACTCTTGTTGGAAGAACTATTGCTTGCTTTCAATTTCAGTAGTTTAAGCACGGATGACAACTTTGTATATTCTGGCTTGCAGCCCAGGAACAAAGATTTCCCCGAGTCCTCCATTAAGCCCTCGAATTTACCAAACTCTCCCTCACTATAGTTCTCTTATGCATCGCATAGCATCTGATCCAGATTGTCATCATGCGACCTACCCTCATCGAAAGCACATTCCAAATCTGGTATATCGTTGTCTCCCTCAATGAAGCTACTATCTTCTGGTATAATTTGCTCTTCATCGTGACTGGTCCAACACGTATACTCCGCTTTGAAACCCCTTCGAATCAAGTGCGCTTCAATCCACGCCGGGTTAGTAAACATCTTCAGATTATCGTAATCAATGTATGGACAATACATAATTTTATCCCTTTCTTCAATATATTCTACTCGGCAGCTCTTCTAAAAGCAGACACGTCTTTAATGTACTCTTCACTCACACGGTTCTCAACGTACATCCAGCTTTGGTCTATCTATGCTACTCACATAACAATGTAGTGTTAAATTAGATTATTACTTCTAAAATAGCTAGCTACGAAATATTCATGAAACAATATATATATCCAGCAAGAATATATTGAAGTAGACAAGGTGTAGTGAGACCCATTCTTAAATTTCAGCAAACTACCAAGCTAGATCTAAACCTAGCTATCATCTCTCTAGATTATAATGCATATAATTAGAAGTAAATACTAATCTTAAATCACTAAGAACAAATAGATCTACAAGCACACTGGCAAATCTACGGTATTTCTTTCACCAAATGCCCCAAAGTCGGCCGCCTCCGTCAAAGCAGTCGCATATCAGATCTCGCTATAGACAGATCTGTCGGTATGGTTGGGTATTTAATGGCGCATATCACAAATGGTTCTTGTTAAGAATCATCTGTGATAATCGAAGACATCACAAACCGTTTGTATTTAAAACCATCTGTGATGATTCACATATGGTTCTTATTAAAAACCATCTGTGATACTTCACAGACGGTTATTAACAAGAATCGTCCGTGATAATTATGTATCACAAACGGTTCTAGCCATCACTAGTAACATAGACGGTCACGCTTGTAAAACCGTCTGTGATAATTACATCATTGACGGATTCTAGAGAACCGTCTGTGATGAGACGTACAGTATAGCCTATTATGTAGTAGTGAGAGCTCATGTTGATATGGGGTCACTTGTCTATGTGACATCAACGTAACTCTCCAATTTGCAAACTGAGCTAAATAGTTTCTTCCATGCGGCCTATTCTTATCCAATATATTGGACACATGAGATCCGACTTTTGTCAATACATATCACCTATACTGAAATGCAGTGTTCTCTTGTATCTTTTATTTGGTCACCCACCTAATCACTGTCACCGATCATTTGCTTTAGTTTGGTGTACGTGTAATCCATAAGGAGTGAAACTAGTAAGATATTCATTTTCCATCATATATAAACCGGTCAACCATGTTTTGACAAACACATAGTAATCAATCCATTACCTGCCATAGAGAATCAATCCATTACCTGCTATGATAACAAGAAAAAACATATAGTTTCTGTCCGTCACCTTCGAACCAATATAGTTGAAAATGTATACCAGCTAAACTATAACTGTCAAACTCAAAGAAATAACAAACAATATACGTACAAGAATTTAACAGGAAAAAATAAATAAATTTGTACATTTCCCAACTAAATTTTAAACTTGAGTCACTTGGCCGTCTGAACGTGAAAACCAAATATTCTAATTTCCGAAAAATGAAATAGTAATGTGCGGATACAAGAAGTCTAGAGATGTTCTTGAACATTTACATAGTTGGGGACATGCTAAGAACTTTATTAGATTCGTGTAGTAGTTGTGATAGACGTGTCACATCATCTCATACAAAAAGTGGAAAAGAAAAATAAGATGAATTATAAATTCATCTACAAGTAGAAAATGATAATCCAACTGGCGTCATGTCAATTTATGTGTGATGTTTTTCTTTTTTTCTTTTTGGCAGGTACAGCTTATTTCCGTTCTAGTAGCAGATGGCACTATAACGTAGTGGGAGATGACGGATTTCCTGGCTAAAGTGAACCCGTCGGCAGAGTTTGGACGGCCGACTAGCTTCCTCTATGTCTTTGACCTCGTCAACAGCATGCACTACAAGTTACATACAAAAGTTAGGCCCATTCAGTTGGCTTTCCTTGGTATATCCAGGTGCATGCTTGCATAAAAAACAGCACAAATCAACAAAGCTCCGTCCACTACTACAAAACGGATATTTCCTTACGGTCGAAAACTGTTAGCAAAATAGAAAAAACTGTCAGGTTTTATTTTACTGACGAGTAACCGTCAAGCAAACACCCTCAGATCTAGGTGGTTGGGAAAATTCAATTTGGCTGACGGTTAACCGTCAAGAAAATGATCACTGACAGTTTTTTGATATTTTGCTGACGGTTTTTGTGAATCGTCCATAAAAATAATTTGGTTGACGGGTATGCATCGTCAACAAAAAATAACCTGACGGTTTTTTTTGCCCGTCCATAAAAGGAATTTCGCTGACAGGTAGTCACCGTCAATAAAATTAAATCTGACGGTTTTTTGGCCCATGAGTTATCGAGTTTAGCTGACGGGACCATTACCCTCAATCAAATTAAACCTGACGGTTGTTGCCCATCAGCAAATTGTTTTTTCCAATTGTCATTACCATCACCAAAATGACTCTGTGGCTGTCAGCAAAATTACAATTCTAGCAGCCAAGATTTTAGCAATGCTAGCAGAAATTATCAATTAGTTGATCTCATATAGACTATAATACTAATATTTGATTCATACACATCCATGCATCATATAATCATACACATCCTTCCATTACCCCACACACAAATAAGTTTAAGCTTAAATTAGCATTAATTCAAACCCAATACCATCCATAAGGTTCACTTGCAGAAAGCAACATTGTCATCCGCACAAAGAACATATAAAAGTCTAGTACTACCACAGTACACCTAAACACCAATATCACATACAAGTCATGTAAGTTCATCTAAAAGTCGAGTAATACAATTCATGTTCAACTATTCAAAAGAGCTGGCAAGATATCATCAAAGTTCATGTGGATAATTAGTTGCATCCGTCGCGGTCGATGTCGTTGGCATCATGGTTGTTGCCGCCATTAATGTCATCATTGCGATTGTCACCATCATTTTAGCATCGTTGCCATCAATGGCATTGTAATCTGGTGCTGAGCCCACATGGGAGGATCCAGTCCTGGTCCCTTCTTGTAAGGTGAATAGAGTGTGCCAACATTATGAATATACCTTAGCATAATTAAAACCATTAGAAGAGACTATGTACTTCTAATGGGTGCATCCATCTATGGGGGACATATCCTGTGCACATGGACTGATTTGTGGACATATGGACATAGTGTATCCTACCGTCCGTCCCGAAAAGTGTGGCTGAGATCAACCAAGCCTCCCATTCCACGCTATTTTGCGAAAACCCGCTTACCCGTTTTAACTCTCTCATTTTGCCCCCTGCGCTCACCTCATCCAGCCCGAGCTGCCTTGACTAGCCCATTCCCCTCCCCCCTTGCTAGGGTTCAATGCCGATCTCGTGTGCCGGCCCCTGGGCAATGCTGCCCCTTGCGCCACGCTGGCCCCTTGCTCGGCGATTCGACGACGCCCCCTACCCCGCGTTGTTCCCCTACTCGCACCGCCCCATGCTGTACGCTGTCCACTACTCCACACTGGCCCCTTCTCGGCGCCGCCCCCTACTCAGCGGCCCAGCGCCGCTGTAACACCTTGGTTTTCGAAGCTTTTTGGAAATTTCAAAATAAAGCGAACCATTTGGTTTCCTCGGAGTCTAAAAGCTTAAACTAAGATTTTGGAATGATTTTCAAGTGACTAACTCCAATTTCAACTAGATTCTCGGTTGGTTTTGTCGGGTTTGTGGGAGTTTTGGGAGCTCTGGTGTTCTCTCCCCTTCTGTGCTTGCCTTGTTCTCTTGTGCCTAGACCTCCTCCTTGTTTTCTCTATGGTCCAGACCTCTTCAGGTTTAAACCTCCTTTGCGTTTGGACCTCGTCTTTGTCCAAGACCTCCCTGTGGTCCTGACCTTCCTTGTAAGTCACGACCACCCTCAAGTTGTTTTAAGCTCAGGTTTGTGTTTTAAACCTCCTCTTGTGAGATCTTCATCGTCAAGACCTTCCCTTGTGAGATCTTGACCGTCAGGACCTCCCCTTGTTCCGTCTTGGCAGTTAGGACCTCCTTCCTAGATCTCTTTCGTTAGATCCTCTTCCCTTTGAATCTCACCCGTTAAGACCTCCTTTGTGTTTGGACTTCCTTTAGGTCCATATCTTGTGCGCGCTTTCCCCTCTCTAGGACTAGTAGATCTTGTTTGGATGGCCACAATGTAAGTGCGCGTTCGCATGGTACGAACGTTCCTATCTCCCTGGACCACCCGGTCAAGATCGTATGGCCCTAGTTTGTGGCGCCTTTCCTTCGCCTTTTGGACCTCCTCCACCTCTGGTCTTTTTACAAATACCACCCTCTTTTGTCACGACCACCTCTTATGGTCATGACTTCTGATCTTTTTGCAAAGACCACCCTCCATGGCGTTTTTGCCAAGACTACCCGGTGAGACAGGACATCCTTGGCTCTCTGCGGGACCTCCTCCTCAGGACCTCCTCCCGCATGACCTCCTCCTATAACCACCCCTTGGTTGCACCTCCCCTTGGGTCACGACTTTCTCCTGTTGTTTTGACCGACCTCTTTGTTTGGACTAACCATGTCCCCTTTCTCCTTTCTACACGCTTGCAGCAGAAAGTCTCTGAATATTAAATGTTGCTGCGGCACATTTAATGCGGTTACCTCAATGGTACCCCTCCTCCTCTCATATCCCCTCCTTTACCTGCTTTCGTCCTCTACTCCACCCATCCTTAAACACGTGTGCCCTTAAATTCCCCGCAGCCTAGGCCTTATAGGCTTGGACTGCACTCCATCTTTGCCTTCTTCCTTATTTTCAACTCTCTAGCTCTCTCTCAACCAGCTCTTTGGACCCTCCACCAAAGCTCTAGACCTCCTTCGACAGCTCTCTGGACCTCCTCCAAGCCTTCAGAGCTCTTTTGTTAGTTCTAGTGGTGTTTCCTTTGAAGTTCTTTTGGCTTTTGTTCGCGCTTTGTTTTGAGTTGGATTTGTTCTTTTGTGTAGATTGCGACGATACCGAGGAGCCCGAGTTCTTTGAGGAGGAAGACCCCCAAACCTTCGAGCAAGGCAAGTCATACTCTTGATCATTTTGACACCCATTACTTCAACCTATGTACTTTTTGTTTCAAGCTAAGTATTGCATGCGTATTTTACATAATATTTCAATACCAGTGTTTACACTATCTTAGTTAAAACATAACCTCTTTTTATGGCCAATATTGATGTTACACTGAACTTGTTGTCGCCTTAGTTGAAAACCTGGTTAATTCTTTAGTATGACAAGGACCTCTTGAAAAAGAAATGCTTAGCAATGCTTAGACCAAAATCTTGATTTGGGAAGTTTTTGCCAAAGACCAATATTTTATCTCAAATGTTTTTAACCATGGCATTGGGTTGTCATGGAAAGCTGCTCTTGTTTTAAAATGTAAAGGTTGGAAAATGGTTTGGACGTGGGCAAACCTTGGTTGGTTTCATGGTGGGTGCACGGGGGAGTGCACGGGGGTCATGTCAGCCACGCCCCAGTGTTGAGGATGTCGCCCATGTCAATTAAGGACCGGTCTTTGAGCGTTACTTTGCTAAGCCCCTTCGTACAACCACAAGTCTTGAATGGGCAGGACTTGGCCAAATAATTTGCAATGTCTCAATATGGTGGTCCTTTTCAGATGTGTAGGTGGTCCTTCATGGCCTACTTTTTTACATTCCCACATAGCGTAAGATGGGGCATGAACCCTGCGGGTGGGTAGCCCAAAGGGGGTGGAACCTCAGCGAGGGGGACTGTGGTGAGAAGGAGCATTGTAAAAGCCTTATGATAACCTTTTAGTCGCACACCTTTGAAATTGTGTGAGCGGACAGTGCAATTTGGTTATCTCTTGTGGGTAATGTTGTACACCTCTGCAGAGTGAAAATCTATTCGCATAGTCGTGTCCGCGGTCTTGGACATGCTAGCAAAGCCTCTCTAAGTTAGTCTTTGGTTTTGGTTTTCAAATAGTTTTGAAAACTGGCTTTGGATTTCTATCCATTGTGTTCTGGGCAGGTAGCCCTTGGCGGTTATCCTGGTGTTAGGAGGTTATCCTACACCCTTAATCTTGTTATCAATCAATCAAAATCTGTGTTGGAAAAAGGATTTTATGTATAGTGTAATCTGCTTTAGAACTTACTTACTTGTATTTGAAAGAAACCTGGCTTTATGCAAATTAACCCTATAGGCTCTCCATTGTGATATCCATTTATGCATGTCATTCTGTTATTTGACGGGTGTGACTTGCGAGCACGGTTGTTGTGCTCACACTTGCTTGAAATAATCTTTTGAGTAGGTGAAGAGGTCTTTGCTGAGGACCAAGAGGTCCTGGACGACTAGGCTACGCCTTCCAGCCAATTGCATGTAGTGTATTTGATGGACTTCTCTTTTGTTTTCCATTGTGTAAAGTTGTCTTCTGTCGGCTTATAAGCCAACGTTGTTATTAACTCTTTTGTTGTTAATAAAGTTCCTGTGGATGTGTGATCATCACTTGTGTAGTTGTGTGAACTAGCTGTTGATCCTTGGGACTAGATCGGAACACAGGAGATGTAGGGCTTTTCCAAGTCCCACGACCTCCCTCGGGTCTGGTCGTGGCATTTGGGGAGGTCCTAGGTCTCAAAACTTCCTCGGGTCAGGTCTCAGGACCTCCAGGAGGTCCTGCTGGACCTACTGGGTGGTACTGGAGATCCTCTCAAGTGGTCCTGGTGGACTTTTTGGGAGTTCTAGGAGGTCCTCTCGGGTGACCCCTGGTCGGGTCGTGACAAGTGGTATGAGAGCATCTTGGCTTTAGGTCGTAACCTAATAGAATGGTTGTTAGTAGAATTTCAAAATGTGGTTTACAAAAACAAGAAAAGTAAATTTTCCTCTTCTTATCTGGGTCATCTTTCTAATCTTATCTCCTTCTGGGCCAAATCTTGAGTGCATGAACCACTACAGCTAACTCCAAATCATGGGTAGGATAGTTGAGTTCATGAGGCCTCAACTGCCTCGATGCATAGGCCACTACCTTGCCTTCTTGCATAAGAACACAACCGAGTCCCTGCCGAGAGGCATCACAATAAATATCGAAGCGCTTATGCACATCAGGGAGAACAAGCACTGGAGCTGAAGTCAACCGCCTTTTTAGTTCTTGAAAACTCAAATCACAAGCAGAAGACCACACGAATTTATTTTCTTTCTTGAGCAATTCGGTCATGGGCTTAGCAATTTTGGAGAAATTCTCGATAAAGCGGCGGTAGTAGCCCGATAAACCAAGGAAACTCCTCACATCGGTGACTGACTTGGGCTGCCCCCAAGACAAAACATCACTGACCTTGCTAGGATCTACTGGGACACCACCTGCCGAAAGAACATAGCCCAAGAATGCCACTTCTTTCAACCAGAACTCGCACTTGCTGAACTTAGCATACAGCTGGTGCTCACGTAGCTTTCCCAATACAATCTGCAGGTGCTCAGCATGCTCCTCTTCACTCTTGGAGTAGATAAGAATGTCATCAATGAAAACCACAACAAACTTATCCAAATACTCCATGAACACCGAGTTCATAAGATTCATGAACAAAGCTGGAGCATTGGTCAAGCCGAAAGACATGACGGTGTACTCGTAAAGGCCATAACGAGTAGTGAAAGCCGTCTTCGGAATATCTTCAGCCCTGATCCGGACTTGATGATACCCCAACCTCAAGTCAATCTTGGAGAACACACAAGCTCCAGTCAACTGGTCAAAGAGATCATCAATCCGAGGCAAAGGATACTTGTTCTTTACCGTCACCTCATTAAGCGGACGGTAATCAACAGAGGCTTTTGAGGATTTATTTGAGGTAGCAAACTAACTCCAAAAATTATGAAATTTTTACAGGAGCTTGCTAACTCAGATATCAACCTTGTGTAAAATTTTCAGAGGTTTATATGCTGTGAATAAATCTCCAAAAATTCAGCAAGGCCCTGATTTAATGTTTGACTGGAAGTCAAACAGGTTTGACTGCCTCTAAAAATATTCAAACAATCTCTAAAAATTGTGAAATTTTCCAGAGGGGTCACATACCATCACAGGAACTTAGGAAAAATATTTCCCAAAGATGATCACAAAATTCGACAAGATTTGTTTTTGGAATATCAAACTTTGGATCAAAAAGACTTGTGACTTTGTATTTCCATAACTTCTTACAACAGATGTTCAAAGTATACAGGAAATACATGATGTAAGAAAAAGTTTTAATTTCTTCCCATTTTCTTACATTTGAAACACGAGTCCAAAATTGGGATGTTACAGCTGATGATTGGCTCAGGACAGTGAGTAGGAAGCTGGACATGATTCAGTGTTCTGATCGTGAGAGGGTGCTCTTTGCTTCTCACCAGCTCACTGGACCTGCCTCAGAGTGGTGGACAACTTCACCCAGTCCCACACTGATACTCAGACCATCACTTGGGGAGAATTTGTGCAAGCTTTTCGTTGTGCCTACATTCCTCTGGGCATGATGACTTTAAAGAAGAATGAATTTCGTGCTTTGCGTTAGGGCAACCGCACAGTTAATGGGTATTTGCACAAGTTCAATCAGCTTGCCACATATGCCACTGAAGATGTGGCAACAGATGAGTCCAAGCAAGAGCGTTTCTTGGAAGAGCTCAATGACAACCTTGCCATTCAACTTATTGCCCAGGACTACTCAGATTTCCAACAGCTTGTGAGCAAGATAATTCGCTAAGAGGGCAAGCATCTTGAGATGGAGAACCGCAGGAAGAGGATGGCAGCTCAATAGTTTAGTTCTGGGAGTTTTTCGAGGCCCAAGACCTCCTAGTTCCAACAAGGGAGACCTGTGACCTCCTCCCCTTCAAGACCTCATGTGCCAGCTAGATGTCCTGGCACCTCAAATCCTCAAATGACCTCCTTAGGAGGTCATCTCCAGAAGAAGTCACCGGTGATCTCCGCAGCATGGGTCACATGTTTTTTTTGCAATGAAGTTGGGCACTATGCAAATAAATGAACAAATAAGCTACAAGCCACCACCTCAGCTCCCGCTCCAACCCGAGTTGGTCAAGGACCTCCCCTTTCTAGTAACAACCTTACTGTGAAGCCTTTGGTCCAGTACATTAGAGGACGTGTGTACCACATTGTGCGACCCCGGTTTATTTAGCTTGTAATGCATAGCCTTCCTTTGGCTCTAGCATCACAAACAAAATACACCGTGCCTCGATGGACATGTGCTTCCCAGGATTGCAGCACACATACATATTTAAAAAAAGCATGCATTAATGCCATACAACACATAATAACAAGTCTAGCAAAAGACATACATAATATAGAGTTATTACAAAAGAAGCCGACCGGCCAAAAGACATCAGAGTAACAATAACAGCGGAAGCAAAAGTGCCATAAGATGGCTATAACCAAAATACGACCGGTTAGCCACATAACCCACAAGGCAACCGACCGGGCCGCCAAGCTAGTCGTCCATACCGCAGCAAAACTCAGCGAAGTTGATCCCTTGGGGATCAACCTTGTCTGCAACAATTAAGCACATCAAATGAGTACAAAAATGTACTCGCAAGACTTACGAGTAACAAACCTAGTTACTACTACATGCAGGCTTTAATCAAAGGAGAAGACTCAAGGTTAATTTTCAGCATAAAGCAAGTTTTATTTGCAATAAGTAATAGTTTGAAGGCAGTTTTAACAATCTGAATTTTATTTGCATAAATAACAGCGAGACAATAATGTAATAACATAAAGACATCCTGGAGATGACTAACCCAATAGCCATCACAACCATAGCACGAATTACCCATTCGTACCACCCATGTCAAGTTTTAATTTAAAAGGTTGTAGTCTAACTCTTGAAAGACCTTGCCAAGCGTGTCTATAACCTAAGACGAGGCTATTTGTGAGACCCCGGTTTATTAAGCTTGTAATACTTAACCTTCCACTAGTTCTATTATCACAAACAAAATAACCCGTGCCTCGATGGACATGTGCTTCCCAGAAATTGCAGCACACATACATCATACAAAAGCATGCATCATTTCCATACAACATAATATAACATGTCTACCAACAGACATACATAATATAAGTTATTACAGAACAGCCGACCGGCCAAAAGACAAGTATTAAGAAGTAACAGCGGAAGCAAAAGATGCCATAAGATGGCTTAAACCCAAAAGACGACCGGTTAGCCACATAACACCACAGGGCAACCGACCGGGCCGCCAAGCTAATCGCCCCACACACTGCCACAGCACAACTCACAAAAGTGAGGCCCTTCGGGCTCACCATCTTCCTCTGCACACAATAAGCAATGCAGGTGAGTACAAAAATGTACTCGCAAGACTTACGAGTAACAAGCCTATACATAGCTACATGAAAGCTGTAACAAAGGAAGGTTGGTTATATGGTTATTTGGACGCATAACGCAAGTTTCATTTGCAATAATGTAATAGATTGAAAGCAATTTGACAATTCAGTTTTTAAGCATTGAAATAACAGCGAGTAACAATAATTATCAAGTAATCACCTAGAAGTGACTAACCCAATAGCCACCACACATAGCATGAATCCCTGATTCATACCACCCTTCAGGTTTTAATTTAAAACGTTGTAGTCTAACTCTTGAAAAGCTTACCCAAGCGTGTCCATAACCGAGGACGAGGCTATTCGAATAGTTTTAAAACCCTGCAGGGGTGTACTAATGTACCCACACTTCAGACCGCCTTTAAGCCACATGATTTAGCACACTTCCAAAGGTATGCCGGCACGGCTAAGTCCTACGAGACATTTCCAATATTGTGAATCAACTACGAGCCGCTCGTATGGATAGAAATCCATACGCTTACATTGTAAAGCCAAAAAGACAACTACCCCTCGGGGTAAAGCTCTTTGGACAACTACAATGCTCCCACACACAACCATCTCATTTTACCACAACGCAACACACACACGCCCTCCTGCGACTCATAGCCAACACACGCCAAAGTACTAAGTCAAGAGAGGTCCCATTCCCTCTAGTGTGGTTAGCACACACAAAATGCCTGGATAACAGGTACTCACAAGATGTTCGGTCCTTAATTGACTCGGGCACCATTCCAATCACACCCAAAAGATCACACCATCTTACCATTGTGCCCAAGTCCACATTGTTTTTATTTTTAGTTTTAGTTTTGCAATTTGAACATAGCACAGAGCTGAAATATAGAGATCATAATAAGTTTGTGTGATCAAGGTTATCGACAAGTCGATAACCGCCCATTTCTATCGATAGCTAAGCATGGCTAAGCGACAAACTCATAAACTACTAAGTGACAAGGATTCATCCAACGAACCCAAAATCACAGCAAGATAAAACCTAGGCTCAGTAGTAGAGGATAAACATTTGCCTACTGATAATGCATCTACTGGGTTAACTATCGACAATAGTTAAAACAACATAGCAATGCATACATAGAATTTGCAAACAATATATTAGAATTTGAAAATAGTAGGAACAACATGATCAAATGATGCTACATTTGCTTGCCTTGCTGGAGTGCAGGATCTGATGGTTGTGGCTCAGATTGAATATTGATGTTATCTTCGGAACCTAACGCGAAAAGGCGATAAACCAATAAGAACGAAGAACACCAAATAACTCCAACAGCAAAAGACATCCAAATCTAATGAAATTTATACAGCAGCTAGGGGATGATTTTAGACAATTTTAGGAACAAGAATCATGCAATTTGGATTTAGCATGCAAAAGTTATAGCCAAAATACACTCTCTCAGCCAGATTACTGGTAATGTTCATGGCGAAAATTTCTAGAATGATCTAAGGTATGAAGTTTTTATGACAGGTAGGTTATGACATCCTAATGACAGCAAAGATGAGTTTACTAAATTTGGAGTTATAATGATTTACTTATGATTTTTCTAAGTTGTAAATCTAGCACAAGTTACTTTACAGAAATATAACAATGCTCAAAACCTATTTGATATTAAAGTACACTAACAGAGGAATTTAACAAAATTGATTTTGCACAAATTGGATTTATACAGAAAAAGATATGCATTTTTCAAGATCTAAATCCATTTTCTGGAATATTCTAAAATTGGCAGAAATCAAGTTATTAGTGTTTGTAAAACTCTCTGTCACTGAAACTTATCTAAATGTATTTTTAGATTAAACTTTAGTTAAATATGAACTTATCCCAACTGGAATCAACTAAAAAGAAGTTATAACAATTTAGTTATACATTTTCTAAGCCTTCTTAGAATTACAAGGACATTAAGTAATGGCAGAAATGAATTAATAAAGCTTATAACATTTTCTGCTGCAAAAACAAGTCTAAAAGTATTTTTAAATTAAACTATAGTGAAACATGAATTTAATGCAGTTGGAAACAACTAAAAAGGATTTAAAATGAATTAGTTGTGAGTTTCTAAAGTTTTAATATAATTTTCTTTTGATAAGAAAATGCTTACTGAAATATAACCAGTCCTAATAGAAATAAACGATGTGGACGCTCGTGGGCCGTTGATGCGAAATCCAACGAGCCACACGCACAGAGAACAGCGTACGCGCGCGATTCCAAAAGAAGCCCACCGTTGGATCTAGATCTAACGGCTCACGTGGAGGGAAACATTCGGACAGAGCGAATGCCTCGACAACCCACAGCCACAGATCTCAAGATGAATGGCTCGGAGCGCACCTCCCTTCGGGGAGTCCGAATGCACTCGCGATCGCAGCCGTAGATCGAGCGATGGACGATCCAAAACGATTAGAAAGCCGGATGGTCCGAACGTTCTATAGATCTGGGTCGTTGATCACAAGATCGACGGCCCACGATCAACAAAGCACGACGCACTCACGAATGTGGGTTTAAAAGCGCCGAGAGGAGTTTAATGAGTGGACCCACAAGACAGTGACACAAACTGACGGCTTAAGACATCTTAATTACTCCCAATGATTACCAATGATTAAGACCTTAAATGTGTCTTAATGACCACGGCACAGAGGGAGTTTCGTCCGGCAAAAACCCGAGCGAAAAGAATGGCTCGCCGCCGACGGCTCCGGCAACAGCGGCGCAACCTAAAGACTAAAATGGATTCACAATAGCCTTGCGACCCCGAAGGTGGTAACCTCGCCGGCGGCGAAGGTCTAGAACGTCGGCTAGCCGGAAAATAGCGACGGTGACCAACTCGGCTAAAAGCGAAAATGCAAGAAAAGCTCCGCAGCAGTCCAGAGAAGCATGTGCCGAGCATCTAACTCCAAGTCATGGGTAGGATAGTTGAGTTCATGAGGCCTCAACTGCCTTGATGCATAGGCCACTACCTTGCTTTCTTGCATGAGAACACAACCGAGTCCCTGCCGAGAGGCATTACAATAGATATCAAAGCTCTTGTGGACATCGGGAAGCACAAGCACTGGGGCTGAAGTCAAGCGCTTCTTGAGTTCCTGAAAACTCTCATCACAAGCAGAGGACCATAGAAATTTCTTGTCCTTCTTGAGCAACTCAGTCATCGGCTTCGCGATCTTGGAGAACTTCTCGATAAAGCGGCGGTAGTAGCCTGCTAAACCAAGAAAACTCCGAACATCGGTGACTGACTTGGGCTGACTCCAAGATAGAACATCGCTGACCTTGCTAGGATCCACACCTATACCACCTGCTGAAAGAACATGGCCCAAGAATGCCACTTCCTTCAACAAGAACTCACACTTGCTGAACTTGGCATACAGCTGGTGCTCACGCAGCTTTCCCAATACAATCTGCAAGTGCTTAGCATGCTCCTCTTCACTCTTGGAGTAGATAAGAATGTCATCAATGAAAACCACAATGAACTTATCCAAATACTCCATGAACACCGAGTTCATAAGATTCATGAATAAAGCAGGAGCATTAGTTAAGCCAAAAGACATGATAGTGTACTCGTAAAGACCATAACGAGTAGTGAAAGCCGTCTTTGGAATATCTTCAGCCCTGATCCGGACTTGATGATACCCCAACCTCAAGTCAATCTTGGAGAACACACGGGCTCCAGTCAACTGGTCAAAGAGATCATCAATGCGAGACAAAGGATACTTGTTTTTCACCGTCACTTCATTCAGTGGACGGTAATCAACACACATACGCAGGGTCTTGTCCTTCTTCTTCGCAAAAATAACTGGACAACCCCAAGGAGATGAGCTAGGACGGATAAAACCCTTTGCTTGAAGCTCACCTAATTGCTTCTTCAGCTCCTCCAACTCATTAGGAGGCATTCGGTACGACGCCTTTGAAATTGGAGCGGTACCGGGCAGCAACTCAATAACAAACTCCAAGTCTCGAACTGGAGGCATCCCGGGCAAATCTTCAGGGAAGATATCCACAAAGTCACAAACTATGGGCACTTCCTGAATCTCCAAGGCTGGCTTAGCTTCAATGGCACAAAGATGTGGCCCTTGCAGCTGCAGTGAAATCCCAACCTGCTCTCCTGAGGGGCTAGTGAGGTAGACCCTCTTCCTGGCACAATCGATTTGCCCCAATTGTTGGGACAACCAATCCATGCCAAGAATCACATCCAGGCGCGCCGAGTCAAGTAGGATGAGGTTCGCCAAGAATCCCACTCCTTCAATATCAATGGGAACGTCCTGGCATTCCTGATCAGCTCTCATTTCCGAACCCGGAGAGAGAATAAGCAAAGGAATCCCCAAAGGAACAAAGTGAAGGTCACAAGCAGCAACAAAAGATCTCGAAATAAAAGAATGCGATGCTCCTGAATCAAATAATACTACAGCAGGACGATAACTGACAAGAAGCGTACCCAACACAACGTCGGGCGCCTCCTGAGCCTCTTCAGCCAAGATGTGGTTGACTCGACCACTCCCGACACCCTGAGTCTTCTGGACCACCTTTTGGTCAAGCGGGTGACCATTCCCTTGCCCGCGTCCTCCATTAGGACGAGGGGCCGCTCCAGTCCTCTGAGGGCAATTGTTGGCGTAGTGACCCTTCTTGTTGCAGGTGAAGCAGGTAACCTCGGTAGCCGGATTACGGAGGCCACCCTGCTACTGGATCGCAGGTGCACGTGGCTGAAACACGACCTGCAGGGGACGAGTATCTAGCGCCGACGGCCTCGGAGGTGGTGAAGCCAAAGCACGGGCCCCCGGTGCAGGCCCAACACGGGGACGGGAGAGACTGGCCTGAGCAGATCGGTAGGCCTCCCACTTGCGCTTGCGGGACTCACCCAACGCCTTCGCCTTGTGCTCGGCGACGATGGCCTTGTCCACCAAGGCCTGGAAGTCAGCAAAGTCCACAATAGAGAGCTTATCCTGCAGCTCCTCACACAAGCCCTCCATAAACTTCTCCTGCTTGGCCTCGTCAGTGGCCTCATCACCCGGAGCATAACGAGCCAAGTGATTAAACTCGTATAAGTACTCCGACACAAACTTACGCCCCTGTTTGAGCGCGAGAAACTCTTTCTTCTTTAGCTTCATCAGGCCATCGGGGATGTGGGCCTGATGGAAGGCAGACCTGAACTCCTCCCACAAGACCACATGGCCCGCGGGCTGCATGGCAAGAAAGTTCTCCCACCATGAGAGTCCTGCAGCCTCAAGTTGATGGGATGCAAAGAGTGCCCGCTCCTGCTCCTGGCACTGAGTGATGTTGAGCTTTCGCTCAACTAGACACAGCCAATCATCCGCGTCAAGGGGATCCTCGGACCGGGAGAAAGTAGGTGGCTGCGTACGAAGGAACTCCGAAATCCCACCCCGAGACTGGTGGCCACCACCTCCAGATCCCGAGGCTCCAGAGGGAGTGGGGGTGTTCCTCGCGATGACCTCCAGAATCCGATTCTGATCCATGCGGTTCCGCTCGATCTGAGCAAGAACCTCAGTCATAGTCGGAGGAGGGGGGAGCTCCTCATCAGGACCAGCCGGCTGACTGCTGCAGGTTATTCTTGCCGTCCTGTTCCACAAAGATAGGTCAGCAACAACTCCAAACAGAGACAAAGACAAACAATTTAAACACTCTACAAAATAAACTCTAACAGCTTGAGAACCAGCATAAAATTGCAGCAAGATCACAAAAATAAAATCCAACTTCCCAGTATGACTAACTCGTATGGAAGAACGAGTAATCAGTTTTTAGGAAGGCAATTTTCAGCACATCAACCTTGGTTCGAAATAGCCAGGAAACAAGGTGAACATTACCTAAAGAAAGGTTAGGCACTCAGCTAACTCATATCACTTCTTACCCTTTTATCCCCACAAATTTTAGTTGGATTTACCTCTCATTTTCAGCACTATATACTATCTACTAGCTTGCTGTCCAGATTTCTTCTTCAAGTCCCTGGCCGAATTCCCCTTCTCTGGAAGTTCCTAATCTTCACCAATGGACAGCCCTACTTCAATTTAAAGCTCTCATGGTTTTCCCAAAACTAATTTAATCGATTAAACAACTATCTTTTTGAAAGAAGATAAGAGGAAAATCAGCATTTTAAATTTAATTCAGAATAAGGCGAGATGAGCAAGCTAAGATAGATAAGAAGCAAAATATGAGAACTTACTTAAGATTTTCATGAAATATTTGATATTTGGAAAGTAATTTTTCAAAATATACTAGGGACGACCAGGCTAGGGGTTTCTACGGTCAGTATGGCTATGATACCAATTTTGTGAGACCCCGGTTTATTTAGCTTGTAATACTTAGCCTTCCATTGGCTCTAGTATCACAAACAAAATACACCGTGTCTCGATGGACATGTGCTTCCCAGAAATTGCAGCACACATACATCATACAAAAGGATGCATCATTTCCATACAAGATAATATAACAAGTCTAGCAAAAGGCATACATAATAATAAGTTATTACGAGCAACGACCGGCCAAATGACACAAGTATCAAGGATCAGCGGAAGCAAAAGGTGCCATAAGATGGCTTTAAACCAAAATACGACCGGTTAGCCACATAACGCCACAGGGCAACCGACCGGACCGCCAAGCTAATCGCCCCACACACTACCACAGCACAACTCACAAAAGTGAGACCCTTCGGGCTCACCTTTGTTCTCTGCACACAACAAGTAATGCAGATGAGTACAATAATGTACTCGCAAGACTTACGGGTAACAAGCTATGCATAGCTACATGAAAGCTGTATCAAAGGAAGTTGGTTATATGGTTATTTGGACGCATAAAGCAAGTTTCATTTGCAATAATGTAATAGATTGAAAGCAATTTAACAAATCAGTTTTTAAGCATTGAAATAAGAGTGAGTAACAATAATTATCAAGTAACCACTTATAAGTGACTAACCCAATAGCCACCACACATAGCATGAATCCCCTGATTCATACCACCTGTCGTAGTCTAGTTCTCATGGGGCGTTTCCGAGCGTGTCCATAACCTAGGACGAGGCTATTCAAATAGTTCAAAACCCTGCAGGGGTGTACCAATGTACCCACACTTCAGACCGCCTTTAAGCCACATGATTTAGCACACTTCCCTTGGTATGCCGGCACGGCTAAGTCCTACGAGACATTTCCAATATTGTGTACCAACTACGAGTCGCTCGTATGGATAGGAACCCATATGCTTACATTGTAAAGCCAAAAAGACAACTACCCCTCGAGGTAAAGCTCTTTGGACAACTACAATGCTCCCACATATAAATCACCTCATTTTACCACAACACAACACACCCACGCCCACCTGCGACTCGTAGCTAACACATGCCAAAGTACTAAGTCAAGAGAGGTCCCATACCCTCTAGTGCGGATAGCACGCAAGAATGCTCAGAACGGTGGCGTAAGTAACTCGGTCCTTAAATGACTAGGGCAGCATTCCAGACACACCAAAAAATCACACCATCTTACCATTGTGCCCAAGTCCAAATTGTTTTGTTTTTAGTTTTAGTTTTGCAATTTAAACATAGCACAAAGCTGAAATATAGAGATTATAATAATAAGTTTGTGTGATCAAGGTTATCGACAAGTCGATAACCGCCCATTTCTACCGATAGCTAAGTATGACTAAGCAACAAACTCGTAACTACTAAGTGACAAGGATTCATCCAACGAACCCAAAATCACAGCAAGATAAACCTAGCCTCAGTAGTAGAGGATAAACATTTGCCTTCTGATAATGCATCTACTGGGTCAACTATCGACAATAGTTAAAACAACATAGCAATGCATACATAGAATTTGCAAACAATATATTAGAATTTGAAAATAGTAGGAACAACATGATCAAATGATGCTACATCTGCTTGCCTTGCTGGAGTGCAGGGTCTGATGGCTGTGGCTCAGAATCAATATCAATAATATCTTCGGAACCTAACGTGAAAAGGCGATAAAATCAATAAGAACGAAGAACACCAAATAACTTCAACAGCAAAAGATATCCAAAGCTAATGAAAATCACACAATAGCAAGGGTATGATATTAGATAATTTTAGAAATAAGAATCATGCAATTTGGATTTAGTATGCAAAAGTTATAGCTAAAATACACTCTCTCAGTCTATTTAATCAACTAATTCAATTACTAGTACTGTTCATGACAAAAATTTCTAGAATGATCTAAGTCCTGAAATTTTGATAGCAGGTAGATTCTGACATCCTAAGGTCAGCAAAGTTGAGTTTACTTAATTTAGAGTTATAATGATTTACTTATTATTTTTCTAAGTTGTAAACCTAGAACAAGTTACTTTACAGAAATATAACCACGTTCAAAACCTATTTTATATTAAAGTACACTAACAGAGGAATTTAACAAAATTTATTTTGCACAAATTGGAATCATACAGAAAAAGATATGTATTTTACAAGGTTTAATTCATTTTCTGGAATATTCTAAAATGACTGATATCAAGTTATTAGTGTTTGCGAAACTTCCTGTTACCGAAACTTATCTAAATGCATTTTTAGATTAAACTTTAGTTAAACATGAATTTACCCTCACTGGAATCAACTAAAAAGGAGTTAAAACGATTTAGTTATGCATTTTCCAAGTTTTCCTTGAATTTCAAGGACATTAAATAAGGGCAGAAACGAATTAATAACGCTTATAAAAATTTTTGCTGTAAAAACATGGCTAAATGTATCTTTAAATTAAACTATAGTGAAACATGAATTTAATGCAGTTGGAATCATCTGAAAAGGATTTAAAATGAATTAGTTGTGAGTTTCTACAGTCTTAAAACAATTTTCAGTTAATACATAAATGCTTACTGAAATATAAACAAACTTATCAGGACTAAAAAGACGTGGACGGCTATGGGCCTTAGATGCAAAATCTAACGGCCCACGCGCGCTGGGAATAGCGCACGCGTGCGATTCTAAAAAGGAGCCCACCGTTGGATCAAGATCCAATGGCCCACGCGGATGGATACATTTGGACAACGAGAATGCCTCGGCCATCCACAGCCGCAGATCTGGAGATGAGCGGCTCAGAGCGCACTTCCCTTCGGGGAGTCCGAACAGCATACGAATCTCAGCCGTTCATCGCGAGATGGACGATCCAAAGCGACCAGGAAACCCGGGGGTTCCGAAAGTCCCATAGATCGGGGCCGTTGATCACAAGATCGACGGTCCACGCTTGACAAAGCGTTATGAACTCACCCATGTGAGTTTAAATGCGCCGGGAGGGGGTTTAATGAGCGGGTCCACATGTCAGTGAGACCAGGGACCACTTAGGACAGCGATTAATTACCAAAACCCAATGATTAGTGATGATTAGCAATTTATGTGTCCTAAAGCCTTTGAACAGAGAGGTTTAAGCGGCTGAGGGCCCACCTGGCAGCGGCACAAAAGGTATTTTCGGACATATTAATGATAATCATTAACATTAATTATGTCTGAATAGGATTAACTAGCGCCAGCGGGGATTTTAACTTGCTGGGCCCATTGGTCAGTGGCACAGCGAACCAGATTAAGCCGTATTAATTATCCCTAATGATTAACAATGATTAGGCCATTAAATGTGTCTTAACAACAACGGCAGAACGGGAGTTTCGTCCGGCAAAACCCGAACGAAAAGAGTGGCTTGCCGCCGGCGGCTCCGGCCACGGCGGCGCAACCTTAAGACTAAAATGGATTCGCAATAGCCTTGCGATTCCGATGGCGGTGATCTTGCCGGCGGCGAAGGTCTAGAACGCCGGCTAGCCGGAAAGTAGCGATGGTGACAAAATCCACTAACACTAAAACACTCAAATGTTCGCAGAGGTCCAAAGAAGCGTGTGCCAAGCATCTAGGGACTAATTAGAAGCTACCTTAACCGAGAAGGGCTTCAAAGATGGTCAGAGGAGCTTTGACAGAGGAGGAACTTGCCGGAGTTGTAGAAGACGATATGAAACTAACAACCTGAGCAAAATAAACACCACCGGGTGGTCATAATAGCTACATTATAGCCCATAGAAGCTTCATACGCAAATAATTGAGAAATGGAGCACTCACCGGAGTTGAGGAAGAAAGGGGATGGTTTCGGCCGAATTTGAACAAACCCCAAATTTGTCAAATCCTGTGAATGAAACCCAAAATTGAGTCAGGGGAAATGATTATGGAGCTAAAGAGCTAAAAAGGGTACAAAGAGATTTGAAGAAGAATCACTGGAACACCAAAGCCATCAACAGAGCTCCATGGCCATTAATGGCGATTTTGGAGTTTCTAGTGGTTTTGAGCTCAACACACAGAGCAAGAGCTGAGGGTGGTGCAAAGGAGTACCAGGAAGGGTTTGGGGACCTTAAATAGCTAAAGTATTAGGGTTTGGCCATCAAAATGAGATTCACGGGTGATAGGATCATAGGGCTGCCATAGCCCGAAAAAGAAGTGATGGGGTGCAGGAGTAGGACATGGTCATGGCCGAAAACACCTGCGCCCACGAATTGCCGGCAAAAAGGGACGCTGACAAGGGAACACGATTGGACAGTGCCATGCCTCTCCCTCTATCTTTCCCTGTTCACGCACGGCGCGAGGTTGAAGATGACCAGGGAAAAGGCTAGGATGTTGTGTGCCGTCGGATTGAGAATGAACGGCTCAGATCGCTCCACGCTTCTGAGGTTTAACACAACAGAGAAGATCGTGAACCCTGGGATCGGAAATGAACGGTCACGATTAAATATGTCCTCCGGGGGGTCTGAATGTTCTCAGATAATCTGGACGGTTCGATCAAGATCCAACGTGTAATATCCCGAAAGTGAGTTAAGGTTTGAATCGAGGAAGATTAATTTTATTTCGGGACAGATCGATTAATCGGGGAACGATCAAACGGAACGTCGGGAAGTACTAATTGGTATGTTGTCAGGGCAGCAGTTTTAGAGGGGGAAAGAGCAATTTTGCGGCACTTGGGCTGGGCCAAGGCCCATGAGGGTGGCCGCCAAGGGGGCTTCCTCCCAAACCCTAGCCCTTCCCCTCCCCTCCTTTCCCCTCCCACCCCAACCGGCCGCCCCTCTCCCTCTCCCCACCTCCCCACCTCTCCACCTCCCTTCCTCCCTCCTTGCGCCTCTCCATCTCCCCATCACCTCCATTGCTGCTGTCCAAGGTGGAGTAGGAGCTCCTGCACCGGCCAAGGAGGAAGAAGAAGGAGAAAAGAAGAGAAAGAAGGGAAGAAGAGAAGGGAAGAAGAGGGAGAAGAAGGGATCCGCAGCGGAAGCTCTTTATTATGCAGATTCTTTAACTCAATGTAACTCTTTTGGGTATTTTGAGTATTGAAGTTGAATACTTCTCTTTTATGAAAGAAAATGTTAACCCTTTAGCTTTGTCTGTCATGGTTTAGTGAGAGGTTATAATCTAAGAAATTAGTGGATATGATATGAGTTATCAAGTTGGGTATGTAGAGTGGTGCGTAAACGATCTTAACCAAGATCCTTGGAAGTAAAGATGATTAATTTGATGTTGTCTTAGAATAATTACATGATGGACCGTGATCAAAGGTATGTCAATACCCATTAGGAATCCGAGATATAGTAAGAAGTGTGGAATATTGATGAAATGGTTGAACATTAGAATTGTTTAGTCTGCTAAACTTATTGGATTATTCGGTCTCAATGGATTAATCGAATTGTGCAAGAAGGGAGAGTCGAGGTGATGCTAGATTAATGTCTTAGTGGATATTAATTTTAGAATTATCTTTTCTATAGATACTTGGAATACTAGTGGATCTAGAATTTTATGGGAGGAGTTCTGGATAACTCTTATATATAGAACTATGGGATGAATTTGGTTGTAGTAATGTTGAGACTATTGAATGATGGAAGATTTTGATTCTTGAAGTGTTATTGTGATTTTGCACCAAATTATGATTATGAAGTGGAACGGTTGAATAGGTGTTTGTAATTGTATATATGATTTGGAAAGAAAAGTAGGTAGCGTCTAGATTTCTTGAGGAAGCTAGTTGTTACCAATAATGGTTGGAGTGCAACTGTTGCGTGGTGACGTTTGGTGTTGAGCATCTATAAGAGTTGAACTGATGTAATTTAATGGGTGGCTTATACTTACATGATTGTAGAATAATCGGATGATAGCATGTCCATGATGAAAGGGTTTTGGTATAACCTTTTAAATTATGTAGTAGATTCTCTCTAAAATAAAGTGATTATTGTAGTGAGGTTGTAAGATTTTGGTCTACTCTTAATTTGAGGATGAGATGATACTAGTAGTATGGAACTTTTTGGTGAGCCCTTTGGGGTTTTATAATGAAAGAGTTGACGATAAAGATTCTTGTTAAGAGTATATTATTCTTGATGTTAGTATGGTGGTCTTCAAAGGATTATGACTTGTTGGAGTGGCGATGACTCTTTTAGAAAGAAAGTAAATTGATCGCCTTACGTGATATAGATTAGGCGAAAATGTCTTGAGTGTTACATTTGTGATCTTCTGGACCTCATGATTCCGTAGTAGCTGAAATTTGTTGAGCAAAGTGAAGTGTTGGAAAAGATCTATTTGATTCTTAAGTGATTCATGAGATTTGAACTTAGAGACTATTTTATTTTGAGTTGGAAAAAAAAGATGTTATAATCAAAGAAAATTATTTCGTTTGTTAAAAGAAAGGGTGTAGTAGAGGTCTTTGAGGTTGGACTCAAGTTTTGTAGCTTGTAGCTTATTAAAGCGTGATTAACCTTGTTGGTTGACCACATAAGTGTTCCTCCTTTATTTTTTTTATTAGCTAAAGTTTGATATTCTCTTCTTGTGGAACTTGTGCCCTTATCTATGATCTCATCTTTTGTTTTCCAAGATCATTGCTATTTGACTATTTTCGTTGATCTTGTATCTACTGTAAGTGGTAACATTTTCCTATGTGCTGAAATTTATTTATATTTGCTTCTTCTTCTAAGAAATGGTTAACCAGTTTGTGTTGCAAAGTCTTTTGGATGTGTAATGGCAACTAGATAGTGGTAGTCTAGCAGATGATTTTGTGAGCCTTTAGGTATCAAGTTGTTTGAGAGGCATTGAGTAAATTGATTTATTAGAATAATCCCTGCAGAGGATTCGATTTAAATAGAATGTTTGTCTTTGGAGTTAACTATTTACGTTATCGCAACTACTAGAACCTATAAAGAGATGTGGTCCAAGATCTTTTGCTCATTTTGACGAACATTAGAATTAGAAAGTATAGGGGACCTTGATCGATTTATTAGAGTAGCGTGATTGGGTAATTTGCATGGTTGTGCAGGTGAAATATGATGGCTTAGTTCCATGAGAGTTGGATTAGCGATGTAAACTAATCGTATTGCAATTAATGGGATAGCACGGATTGTTGAGTTATTGCCAAGTATGACTTGGCTTCAGTGAGTAACCCTTTGAGAGTTACAATCTCTCTAAAGATAATTGGGTCGAGAATATGTTTACATGTACATGTTAATGATTGCGTATGTTTAGATTGTAGAAATTTTAGTCATTCAAATATGATGATTATCCTATCTTTTATACCAGCAGTTCATTGTAGGAGTCTTGGAGGTTGAAATTAGGCTTGCGATTTGTGCTGGAACCTAGGTCGCTTCATGTTTATGTGTAGAAGTAGAAGAACAAAAGTGGATTTGAATAGTGTGTTGATCATAGATAGAATCCTTTAGAAATAGTAAAAGAGTATGTGTGCTGAGGATTTCAAGCTGATTATTCTTAACAGAATGAGGTGATGTGGTTGTGGGTGGACAATCTTTATTGTGGTATGGGAAACCATTTGTCAAAATAATTCCTTTGGTATAGGAGTGGACTAGATAATCCTGTTGTGGATTAGTAGAGTCCCTCTAAGTAAGTATGGTTCTTCTTCAGTTTGAGGACCGTTTTGGGGTTGTCCTTCAATAGGAAGGAGTTAGTGTGATGATTTGCAATCCCATGATTTGAGAGAAGGTTTATTTCTTAAAAGAAAAGTTGAAAAAAGAACCCTTTTTTTGGGTAGTGGAATGCTCTCTTGATTCTTAGCTGAGTTGTGTGTTTATGATGGAGATCATGTACCATTTGATTGGCTTTATGTTGGCATGGTGGTTCTTTCAAGTTCAGGAAAATAAAAGAAGTGTTTGATTTGGGCATTGGAGTGATTTCTCCTTTGGCTTACATGGTGTTTATTTGCAAACTTCCTAATTAGAAAGTGGAAAGGTTTTCGTGATAAATCTTTGATTTTGAATTTGACCATTTTGATGGGGAGTTGGTAATGCGTGGTTGTGATGAAAAACCTTTATTTTCAGTTGGGCTCTGTTTGTAAGAGAGTTTATTTAAAGCGAGTCATGTTGTGCATGCCTGGTCAAAGGAGGTGCTCCTTGTTAAGGTGAAGAGATTGATTAAGAGATGGAACAAGAGTTCCGTGTGTTATGTGCAAGTTGTGTGGTTTGGTACCAAAAGGAAAGGTTAGTCCAAGGTACATTGGTTTGTTTCTGAAAGTTGCGGGGATTTTGGAAGATAGTGTATAGCTAGGACCGTCTCGAGTCCAAGCGACCCGGTGTCGAGGGAGTACTTGAGAGATCTGAATTCTGATGTTTCGTTAGAGCTATGGACCAACGAGTAAGGCCGTACCTTCGAGTCGTGTCCGTTGAGTGTACTGAAAAGGTAGAGCCGAGTGTGGAGGTGTAAGATGTTGGTATCCATCAAGGTGATGCAGTCCCATAAGTCTGAGAGGGAAGCGACTTGGTGAAAGCATCTAGGCCCTAAAAATTGTTTTGGTAATTAATGACTACATATGAATGATGGATTAACGTGTTTATTGAGTATATACAAGGTTAAGATCCATTGGTGGTTTTGATGACGTAAAGATGCATGCTAAATGGTTCATTGATGATCTACATGGCTCAAGACAAGTACAAGTAGACTAGGTTTCTTTTTATATTTTACCGGTCTTAGGAGAAATGGTTGGAAGACCGGATTATAGGATAAATGTTGTACTATTAAGAGGGATCGTGATTAGTAGCTTGATAATATGGTTTTGTGCAATATGGATAAATTTAGGATCATGAATGCATTTGAATTCCTTTTCCCAAAAGCTCTTAGTGTTTGTGTCAGAAATCGGTTGTACCGACAGTTCACTGGCGGTTGTACCGCTTGGTGCAGTATGACCACACTTTACTTGGTGGTACTACCGAGTTTTGAACGTCTCAGCCATCTGAGCGCTAATGCGGTATGACCGGCTCTTTGAGCGGCACTACCGCATTATGGTCATTCCGGTTTTTAGTTGGCGGTTGTATAAAACCAGAACTGATGCATTTTTGGCTCAGTGCTCTTCCTAAAAATCGGTCGTACCGCATTTGAGAAACGGTTGTACCGATCTACGGTTGTACCGATTGTTATAAGGCGGTGTGAATTTTACAGAGAGCATGTCATCTCAGCATTTTTGGAAACCCTTCGATCGGTCGTACCGCTCCTCCGTGCGGTATGAGCGGGAGTTGCGGTCGTACCGCATGTTGGTTGGCGGTCGTACCGCACGGGGTTGTTCAACAGCTATGTCAGAGTCAGTAATGCCGCTGTTCTAACCGTTACAGTGCTCAGTCTTGGGTGCGGTCGTACCGCGTTTTAGTTGGCGGTCATATCGCATTCCGCTGATTTTTGGGGAATACCTTTCCAACGGTCATCTTTGTTGGTGGGAGGTATAAATACCCCCAACTGCTCAAGGGCTGGTTGCTAGATCACATTTAACATCCTTAGAGTCTTAAGCATTCATCCAACTCCTCAAATTCACTTGTGCACTCTTTGAGAGGTTGTTGAGCTCATTCAAGTGCATTCACTCATTCTAGTTGATCTTTTGCACTTGAGTGTCGTCAAGCGAAGTTCATCGATTTGTTACTCTTGGAGTTTTGCCGAACTCCTACACGGCTTGGCGGTGATTGCATGGTGATCTCTTAAAGAAGTTTGTGAAGAGGCCCGGTGCCAAGATTGTGATTGGTTTGTTGTTCACCATCTCCGGAGCGGAGGAAGAACAACCACTAGTGATCGAGGGAAGGCTTAATTCGTGGAGTCGGTTTGAGTTGTCAAGCTTCCTCAACGTGGACTAGTGAAGACCAGCAAGTCTTCGATACCACGGGAAAAACTTCATTGTCTCATTTGTGGTTATTTCTCGTCTTTACCTATTCCGCATTTACTATTCTAGCTTTTGTCTCGTGTTGAATTACCTAGCAAAAATTGTATCTAGTTGTGATATTAGCTCTTTATTGAAGTAAGTTGCTTGGTAGTTCCTTCATTATATTGTGTTAGTAAGTTTTTGCCAGAACTATCGTGCTCTAAGTTTAATTTGGTCGATTAAATTTAGGAACCTCCTATTCACCCCCCCTCTAGTCGGTTATCCTTGATCCTACACTTGGGAGTTGGAATCTCGCATGCGCGAGCAGAATCCAGAGTTGTTCACATCGGGTACGTGTTAATTATGATTAATTTCAGTTGTGGTACTATTGCGAATAGAACAACAAGTAGAATTCGGGGTCGAATTCTATTTAAGAGCGTAGAATGTAATATCCTGTTTAAACATACAACAAATAAATAATTATTACTGAAATTAAATATAATTAGAAAGGAAAAATTTCAGAATTTAGGAGTATTATAACCTGGGCCTTCAGCCCAAAAGCTCTTTGGCCCAAGTGGAGAACAGGCTTAAGAGGGTGGGAGAAATCCAAACCCTAGTAGTTTTGCACTGTAGCACATGGTACTGAAGCGCCACCGGTACTGTAGCGCCGCATCCCCTCCGCTGCTACTGGCCAGGAAGAGGAAATCAGCGAGAGGAAGGAAGAAGGAAAGAAAAGAAGGGAGGAGGAGAAGGATTTCACGGGATTTCATGATCGGTTTCATGTTCTTCAGCGGTTCTATAAGGGTAATCCCGATCCCTATTCGATTAGTAGTGAAATCATGTAATTAGAGTAATAGATCTGTTTAGTTCAGTTAGGTTTGGCTGACATTTTTTATGAGGTTAACTACGGAATCTGTTCTGGACGCCTCCTAGAGAGTTGTGGGCGACGTCGCTAGCTTTCCGTAGAGTATTAGATCACGTCGTTTGGACGAGCAGTTTAGGAGCTATGAATTTCGTAGCGTTATTGTTCTGTAGTTCTACCATAATTCTGACAGTCAATGTTAATCTGTCATTAGCAAATAGTAAATGAATTATTTAGAGGATCTCACCAAAACTAAAGTTGTAGGTATGCTCGTCAGCTTTTCAGAGATCTAAAGATCATAATTTTTGCATAAGTGTATTGAAATATACATTAGTTTTAGTCTCGCTGTCCAGAACCTCTAACGGGATTTAGTAGTTCTAGTAATTTATTTGGTAGGGATAGAAGATGACAAAATCTAGGAATCTCACCAACTAGTTTTATGTGGATAATTTAACAAGCTTTCTGGAGAATCAAAGAACACTAAATTTGGATATGTATACGAAAAGTTATGAATTTTGTAATATGACTGTTCTGTTTTGGGACAGATCGATGTCTATAGAAGTTGGTGTTTTGGGTTACATTAAGGAGCGTAGTGCGTCGTGTACTTATTTCTAGCACTGTCTTGTCCAAAATGTCCTCTTAGTGTGGTTGTTACTTTTATTCAGGTGGTTTTATTCCGGGGGCAGCACCCTCTCCGCATCATCAAGCTTCGCACGGTTGAGGCAAGTACAATTAGTGGTAGATTATTCATAAGTGATTATTCATGTTTACCAACATTAAGAATGTATCACTACTACAAAACAGGCCATACCAGACACCTCATTACAAACGGTTCTAAAGGAGCCATCTGTGTTGAACTTATACAGACAGTTCCATTTGGAATCGTCTGTGATACGCGCCTCATCACAGACGGTTCTTATTACCAACCGTTTGTGATACTTTACAGATGGTTGGTAATAAGAACCATCTGTGATAGTTCCTCATCACAGACGGTTGATATTACGAACCGTCTGTAATACTTCACGGACGGTTAGTAATATCAACCGTCTGTGATGAGTATGCCTTATCACAGACGGTTTGGAAATAAAACTGTCTGTGAAGTATCACAGACGGTTCAATTTTAGAACCGTCTGTAATATTCTAGTATCCTGACGGCTATATTAAATATCATGCGTGATAGTATTATCCTGTTTCCAAGATAGAACCATCGTGATATTTCTTTCCTACCTCTTCATCTCCGCGCGATGTGTCTCTTCATCCAACGCGAACCGTCTCTTACGCCAACGATACATGCGTCTCTTCGTCTCACATGCGATTACTCCTAATTCTTTATAAGGCGGAATAATTCACGAAGATTAAACTCCTCCCATCGCTCTTCGTCTCACGGTTTTGAGTACATACACACGGCAATCGCCAAGGTGAGCATGCGAGCGATCGAGCGACACCAAGGCGAGGAGGTCGGTGATCGTCGCTCTTTCTCACGATGTCGTCGTCGACATCGTCGGCCGTGTGGCCGCGAGCTCTCCTCAGCCCATGGAGGACCTATGCAGCCTACGATTAACGTACGTACATCTTTATATCTATAATATACGTACGTACGTACTACTATTTATTCTAACATCTTGAATTTTGTATGTACGTATATTGGAGTTGCAAGGCCTTGTACAAGGTGTCCAAGGAACGCGCTGTGGGGAGGCGCGTGGCGCTGGATCGAGAGGAGGCGATGAAGTGGTCATCTCAAAACTCTACAAAACTCTAGGAGATGGACATCTCAAATTCGACCTCTAAGAACCCGAAATAGACCACGCAACAAACTGGACAGATCTGAAATTCTAACAGCAGCAAATCGATCTAACAATCCTAATCGAATTCGCATCTTCTACTAATCAGACAGTGAAGAACATCGTTCGTTACCCTTGTAAAACCACAGGAGATCGCTGAATTCCCCCGCGAAGAGCTCCTCTCCTCTTCTTCTCCTCTCTTCCTCCTCTTTTCTCCTTGGTTGGCGGCACTAGAAGGCTTCTTCTCCTCCCCTTCTTCTTGGACAGCGAAGAATGGAGGGGGCGTGCACTATAGCACCGGAGGTATCAGAGCATGGCGGCGACAGATCAGAAAGCGAGGGTGCTACAGTACATCTAGGGTTATAGGCTGCCCCTAATGGGCCAAGGCTATGGGCCTTTGGCCCAAGATTTAATCACCCTTTACGTAAATTCTGAAATTTCATTTTAAATCCCAATAAAATGGTTGAGATTCAATTATAATTCTTAGGATTGAACAGAGTATTACATTCTACCCCCTTAAACAGAATTCGACCCCGAATTCTACTCAAAAGAATATCAACTAAACTTAATAACCATGGACACTTACCCGACGTTAAAAACTCTGGTTAAAGCTCGTACATGCGAGTTCCCAAGTCCCAAGTCTTATCACGCTTAGACCATTACAGATTATCTCAACATATAGGACACAAATGTAAGATCATACTCGTTGGCCAACGGCTCTATCGAAAACTAAAGCTTTGGACTCTCAGTACTCACTCAGCACTGGACATACTAGATGTTGCGTACCCCGCGTATGAACCCGAGATTGTCCTAGCAGTACGTCAACTTCTGAATCCCCACAACTAGCGAAAACAACCCAATGTACCTTGAGTTAACCTCTCCTCTCGGTACCAAACCACACAACATGCGCATAGCACACAAAACTCTAGTTCCACCTTTCAATTGAACTCTTCATCGTAACAAGGATCACCTCCTTTAACGATGGACACACAACGGAACTTGCTTTGAACAAACTCAATTATAAATAGAGTCAACTGAAAGTAAAAGATTCTCATCGCAAACACGCAATGCCAATTCCCACAAAAAGGGTCAAATCCAAAATCGAAGATTCATCCCGAAAGCCATTCCACTTTCCAATCAGGTAGTTTGCAAATGGATACCACGAAAGCCAAAGGAGAAATCACTCGAATTCCTGTGAGGACCTGGAATATTTAACTAGTAACACTTAACCTCCAAATGGTTCTAGCATTACTAATTAAACATTGTAAGCCTCGATGGACATATGCTTCCCAGAATTGCAGCACATGCACATCATCACAAAATTACACATCATTTCCATACAACAATTATCACTAAGTTCAACAACGACATACATAAAGTAAAGTTATTACAAAAGAGCCGACCGGCCAAATAGAACAATATACATGAATAACAGCGGAAGCAAAAGGTGCCATAAGATGGCTAGAACAAAAGTCGACCGGTTAGCCACACAACCCACGAGGCAACCGGCCAGGGCATAAGCTAGACGCCTCTCGAGCTACCACAAAGACAACTCACGAAGTGAGGCCCTCAAGCTCACCTTCTTCCTCTGCAACAAATACATTTAAGCAAGATAACTGAGTACACAAGATACTCGCAAGACTGACGTGTGGAATAGCAGACCTATTCATAAACTACATGCAAGCTTATTTAGGTGGAGGTTGTACGTCTCATTTTGCACAAAGCCAACTTTATTTGCAATAACGTAATACATTTAAAAGCAAGTTTGCAAATATGTTTTGTTGTCCAAATAACAGTGAAGTAAAGATACATACAAGTAACCACCTGGAAGTGACTATCCCAATAGTCACCACACATAGCACGAATCCCAACTACCCATCAAGTTTTAGTTAAAAGGTTGTAGTCTAACTCTTGAAAGCTTACCCAAGCGTGTCCATAACCTAGGACGAGGCTATTCGAATAGTTTTAACCCTGCAGGGGTGTACCAATGTACCCACACTTCAGACCACCTTTAAACCACAAAGCACACTTCCGAAGGTATGCCGGCACGGCTAAGTCCTACGAGACGTTTTCCAATATTGTGTATTAACTACGAGCCGCTCGTATGGATAGAAACTCATACGCTTACATTGCAAGCCGAAAGACAACCAGCCATCACGGGGGAAGAGTTTCGGACACTGCAATGCTCCCAACACCATCCCTCCTGCGACTCCCTGCGACCCGAAGCCAATACAGGCCAAAGTACTAAGTCAAGAGAGGTCCCATACCCTCTAGTGTGGTTAGCACGCACAAATTGCTCGGATAACAAGTACTGACAAGATGTTCGGTCCTTAATTGACTCGGACACCATTCCAGTCACACCCAAAAATCACACCGACTTACCATTGTGCACAAGTCTAAATTATTTTGTTTTCAGTTTTAGTTTTCATAAGTAGACATGGCACAAGGCTGAAATCATAGATCATAATAAGTTTTATGTGATCAAGGTTATCGACAAGTCGAAACCGCCCATTTCTACCGGAAGCTAAGCATGGCTAAGCAATTAATTCGCAACTACTAAGTGACAAGAGCTCATCCACGAGCCCTAATCACAGCAATAACCTAGGCTCACGGTAGGAGAGAATAATCATTTGCTAAGGAAATGCATCTACTAGGTCAACTAACGACAATAGTTTAACACAACGTAGCAATGCATACATAGAATTTGTAACCAACATAAATACTTAAAATACTGGGATTAACATGATCAAACTTCTTGCCTTGTTGGGATTGGTCTTGCTGCAGAGGGGAGTGCTTAGGTTCAATAAACTCTTCGGAACCTAACGCGAAAACGCGATAAAAACCGATAAGAACGAAGAACACCAAAAGGAACTCAACAGCAAAGAACATCCAAATCCCATGAAATTTCTACAGAAGATAGGGGTTGATTTTAGACAATTTTAGAAACAAGAATCACTTCATTTGGACTTAGCATGAAAAAGTTATGGCCAAATTAAATTCTCTCAGCCTGAAAAATCCTAATTAAATTAATTTCGGTTACTGTTCATGGCAAAAATCTCTAGAACGATCTGGAACTTGAAATTTTTATGATAGGTAGATATGGTCATCCTAACAACAGAAAAACTGAGTTTGCACACTTTGGAGTTGAATTGAATTAGTTATGATTTTTCTAAGTTCTAAAACTAGTACATCATTAATTTCAGTGGCAAGGATCATATGAAAACCTATTCTATATTACAGTACATTCCTAGTGGGTTTTAACAAAACTTAGTTTGCTCAGTTTGGAATTACAGAGAATAAGTTATGCATTTTACAAATTTTCAACGAATTTCTAGACAACCTTTTTCACTAAATAAGATCATGTAGTTTCTATCATTTTCTGCTACATAACAGTGCCTAAATTCATTCTCAGATTAAATTTCATTCTTTAACAGAGCTAAAGCAATTGGAATCATTCAAAAAGGAGTTAAAATGACAAAGTTATGCACTTTTGAAATTTGAAACATTAAAAGACTTAGAAAATTTGAGCTCTCGGGAGGTCCAAATGAACTGAAGGAAAAAGGAGAGGTTGTGGGCCGTTGATCTTGCATCGCAGGGCCACGGACGTCAAAGCACAGCGCACAAAAGACCTCATCCTACACTGGGGAGGTCTGGACCGTTGAGATCGGATCCAGCGGCCACGACCAGAGCATGCACAGCGCACGCAAAGGAGGTCCACGCGCCTAACGGAGGTCGTGAACGTCAGATCGAGATCTGGCGGTCCCGAGCACTAGGGGAGGTCCTAAGGCTAAACCTACAGAGGGAGGTCTGGACGGCTAAGATCTCACGGAGGAGGTCTTCAACGGTCTAGATCTCCAGAGGGAGGTCTTTAATGGTCACGATCAAGTGAGGGAGGTCCAGCACGTTAGATCTATATCTAACGGTTGAGACCTGAGGAGGAGGTCCTAAAGCTACGGATCTAAAGGAGGAGGTCCTAGACGGTCAAGATCTCCAGAGGGAGATCTTGATCGGTTGGGATTTACACGAGGAGGTCCTGGATGGCCAAGATCTATTCGGGGAGGTTCTAAGCGACAGGGTTTTAACGGGAGGAGATCTGGACGGCTCAGATTAGGCCCAGGGAGGTCCTGAACGGTCCAAATCGACGCAGAGGGAGGTCCTGAGACTAAGGATTTTACAAAGGAGATCCAACGCTCAGATCTAAACCCGGGGAGGTCGTGAACGGCTAGGATTGCACCTAAGAGGTCCTGAGCGGGGGTTGTCTTCGTAAAGGGCCCGGGGTGGCTTTTTACAAAGAGGACCCCGAGGGTGGTCTAGGGGTGGTCTTTGCAAAATGACCAGGGGAGATCTTTTTGCAAAGAGGACCTCGGCGGAGGTCAGGGGCGGTCTTTAACAAAGAGGACCTCGAGGAGGTCTTTTGCAAAGAGGACCCCAAGGCGGAGGGTGATCCTAACGGCTGGGATTTAACCTACGGTGGTCTTTAACGGCCAGGGTTTCAACGGGGAGGTCCTGGCACTAAGAAAATACATGGAAAACCCCCTACGGTACAGATCTACTTGGAGGTCGAGCGGGGATGTCTGGGCGGGGTTTTGCTGTACGACAACAGGAGGAGGAGGCCCACTCGCAGCGACAGGCTCCTCAGCGATTCCGACACCCAATCCTTGGCTACAGGAGCTGTCCGAATCTTACGCGACAAAAACCCGAGCACCTAAACGAGCTCACCACCGGCGATGGGGACGTCGCCGGCGAGAACCAAGGACATGGCTGAGTTCTAAATAACGCCCAGAACCTAAAGGACATGCTCTCGACGGCGGCGCCTTGAACGCCGGCGAGCCGGAAAGAGAAGAAGAAGTGCAACACGGTGAGACTACAAAAATCTACACGAGCTCTAGAATGCAGTAGTTAGCTAAGAAATGGGCACCTGAGGGTAGAGAGGGAACCAGGGAGGTCGGAGGGGCCTGGAGAAGGTTGACGAAGTCCGGCGATGAAGAAGAAGATGACCTCGAACCCGAAAAGTAGCTCCCAAACTTGTCCACCTCTGCAATGTGAACGAAGCTAAGTTAGAGCAAGCCCTAGGTGATCAAGATGACAACGAGGAAGGCAAGAATGTTGATGGGACCACTGGAGCTCGAGCTTCGGCAGGGAGCTCCAAAGGTGACACTGGTGGTAAGGGGGTGGTGTTCTTGGGTGCTTGAGTTTGAGGACCAGCTCAAACTGAGGGAGCTCAAGCACAACAAAGAACGAAGAAAGAAAAGGAGAAGGGAGGTCTCAGGCTATTCATAGCCTGGAAGCTTGGCAATGGCATGGGCAAGTCCACTGTGAACAATGTCCATGCCCCTGCCAAAAGCACGCATGGTAGGTAGGGCAGAGCAGGGTGGAGACTTTGGAGGTAAAAGCTGACTGGCAATAAATGCATGGCAACAAAAGAGCCGCTGACAAGAAGCAAAAAGGTGACATCTCACTGCCCCCAACTGCTCTGGTCCTGACACATGTGCAGGTGCATGAAAATCATGATGACCAGAACGCGAGGAGGTCGTGAGGAAGAAGGACAGGGCTGAGGGGGAGGTCCTGGACGATCCCAATTTGCATGGGGTGGTCCTGGACGTCCCAGATCACCCGAGGTGGGGAGGTCTTAAACGGATGAGGAGGTGCTAGGGAGGTCCTGACCACCGGATTGAAATCCAAGGGCCCAACACCCGCGCGCACGAGATCGAGCCCGAGGAAGTCTAGCCGGCTGGTCCGACCGAGTCCAAAGGCTGGGTCTGGCTCGAGTCCGAGTTAGACTCAGACCGGAGTTTGAGTTTTTAAAATAACCTGAGGTTGGGGATTTAATTGAGGTAGCAAACTTACTCCAAAATTTATGAAATTTTTACAGGAGCTTGCTAGCTGAGTTATTGACCTTGTATAAATTTGGCAGAGGTTTTTGTGCTATACTTTTTCCTCCAAAAATTCCACAAAGTGCTGGCCCACAGTTTGACCAGAATTTGAATAGGTTTGACTGACCTCCAAAAATATTCAAACAATTTCTAAAAATTGTGAAATTTTTCAGAGGGGTCACATACCATCCCAAGAACTCAGGAAAAATATTTCCAGGAGATGATCAAAACATTTGACAAGAATGTTTTTGAAGGATCAAGATTTGAATCAAAAGACTTATGACTTTGTATTTCCATAGCTTCTTGTACAATAATTGTTCAGTACAAATAGGAAATACATGATGTAAGAAAAAGTTTTTTTTGAAACACAAGCCCAAAATTGGGATGTTACAACTCTCCCCCCCTTACAAGAATCTCGACCCAAGATTCCGTTTGCTAGGAAAAGAAAGATGGATAATCTGCACGAAGGCGATCTTCTCGCTCCCAAGTTGCCTCATCTTCAGAATGGTTTGACCACTGAACTTTAAGGAACTTGATGACACGGTTCCTTGTTCTCCATTCAGATTCCTCAAGAATACGAACAGGATGCTCGCGGTAGGTCAAATTCTCTTGCACATCGAGAACCTCCAACGGAGTTTCCTCAGTTGGAACACGGAGGCACTTTTTAAGGTGGGATACATGAAACACATCATGCACACCCTCAAGTGTAGCTGGCAGCTCCAATCTGTATGCCACAGCCCCAACTCTTTCGATGATGCGATAAGGCCCAACATAGCGAGGAGCTAATTTGCCCTTGATGCCAAAACGCTGATGGCCCTTCAAGGGTGAGACTTTGAGATACACAAAGTCGTTGGGCTCAAAGCTCAACTCACGGCGACGATGATCTGCATAGCTCTTTTGCCTGGACTGGGCCGTGCGCAAATGCTCGCGGATCAACTGAACCTGACTTTCGGCCTCATTGATCGAATCTGGGCCGAAGAACTACCGCTCACCAGTCTCTGACCAGTTCAATGGGGTTCTGCATCTCCTCCCATATAAGGCCTCAAACGGTGCCATACCAAGACTGGCCTGATAGCTGTTGTTGTAGGAGAACTCAGCAAATGGCAAGCATTTCTCCCACTTCTTCCTATAGGAAAGAACACAAGCACGGATCATATCTTCCAACACTTGGTTGACTCTCTCCGTCTGACCGTCAGTCTAAGGATGGTAAGCTGAACTGAAAGAAAGACGTGTCCCCATGGCCTCTTGCAACTGATGCCAAAACGGAGAGGTAAAAAGAGAACCATGATCTGACACAATCGTTCGTGGCACACCATGCAGGCACACAATGCGCGATACGTAAAGATCCGCCAACTGTCTGACACTGAGGTTGGTACGCACCGGCAGGAAATGCGCTACTTTTGTCAACCTATCAATGACAACCCAGATGGCATCCTTCCCAGAAGAAGTACGGGGCAACCCGGTGATGAAGTTCATGCCAACGGAATCCCACTTCCACAATGGTACTGGCAAAGGCTGAAGAAGACCTGCTGGACACTGATGCTCGGCCTTCACACGATAGCACACATCGCACTCGGCAACGAACTTGGCAATCTCACGCTTCATACGGGTCCACCAGAATCTCTGACGAAGGTCCTGATACATCTTGGTAGGCCCAGGATGGATAGACAAAGGAGAATCATGGGCTTCGCAGAGAATCAATTCCCGCAATTCCATGACCTTAGGAACCACAAGACGCTGCCCAAACCACACAACGCCATGCTCATCCTCTGAAAAGAACTTGGCTATCCCATCCTTGATGTTCTGCTTGATTTGGCTCACACCAACATCTGTCTGCTGTGCCGCCTTGATTTGGTCCACCAAGGTTGGTTGCACAACCAAGGTAGCGAGAGAACTGTGCTTGATCAAACCCAGATTGAGCCGCTGAAATTCTTCAACGAGGATAGGCTGCTGCTCTTGGAGCATTAACATGTTGCAATACACCTTCCGACTAAGTGCATCAGCAACAACATTGGCCTTGCCCGGATGATACTGAATGCCCATGTCATAGTCCTTGATCAATTCCAACCATCTTCTTTGCCTGAGGTTCAGATCTGGCTGGGTGAACAAGTACTTCAAGCTCTTGTGGTCAGAATACACCTCACAACGGTTACCAATCAGATAATGCCGCCAAATCTTGAGTGCATGGACCACGGCAGCTAACTCCAAGTCATGAGTAGGATAGTTGAGTTCATGAGGCCTCAACTGCCGCGATGCATAGGCCACAACCTTGCCTTTCGGCATAAGAACACAACCAGGACCCTGACGAGAAGCATCACAATAGATATCAAAACTCTTGTGAATATCAGGGAGAACAAGCACTGGGGCTGAAGTCAACCGCTTCTTGAGTTCCTGAAAACTCACATCACAAGCAGCAGACCACTCAAACTTCTTGTCTTTCTTGAACAATTCAGTCATAGGCTTCACAATTTTGGAGAAATTCTCGATAAAGCAACGATAGTAGCCAGCCAAACCAAGAAAACTCCGCACATCGGTGACTGACTTGGGCTGACCCCAAGATAGCACATCACTGACCTTGCTAGGATCCACAGCCACACCTCCTGCTGAAAGCACATGGCCCAAGAACGCCACTTCCTGCAACCAGAACTCACACTTGCTGAATTTTGCATACAGCTGGTGCTCGCGCAGCTTGCCCAACACAAGCCTGAGATGTTCAGCATGCTCTTCTTCGTTCTTGGAGTAGATGAGGATATCATCGATGAATACCACCACAAACCTATCCAAATACTCCATGAATACCGAGTTCATAAGGTTCATGAATAAAGCAGGAGCATTGGTTAAGCCAAAAGACATGACGGTGTACTCGTAAAGACCATAACGAGTAGTGAAAGCCGTCTTCGGAATATCCTCAGCCCTGATTCGGACCTGATGATAGCCCAATCTCAAATCAATATTAGAGAACACCTGGGCTCCAGCCAACTGATCAAAGAGATCATCGATACAAGGCAAAGGATACTTGTTCTTTACCGTCACTTCATTAAGCGGACGGTAATCAACACACATACGCAAGGTCTTGTCCTTCTTCTTCACAAAAATAACTGAACAACCCCAAGGAGATGAGCTAGGACGAATGAAACCCTTCTCTTGCAGCTCACCTAGTTGCTTCTTCAGCTCCTCCAACTCATTAGGAGGCATGCGATACGGCCTCTTTGAAATAGGGCGATGCACGGCAGCAACTCTATCACGAACTCCAGGTCTCGAACGGGAGGCATCCCAGGCAAATCTTCAGGAAAGACATCCGTGAAGTCACACACAGTGGGGACATCGCGAATCTCTAATGCTGGCTTTGCTTCAAGGGCATAAAGATGTGGCCCAAGCAGCTGCGGTGAAAACCCAACCTGTTCGCCTGAGGAGCTGGTGAGAAAGACAATCCTCCTGGCACAATCGATTTGCCCCAAGTGTTGGGACAACCAATCCATGCCAAGAATCACATCCAAGCGCGCCGAGTTGAGTAGGATAAGACTCGCCAAGAATCCCACTCCTTCGATGTGGATAGGAACGTCCCGGCATACTTGGTCAGCCCTCATTTCCGAACCCGGAGAGCGAATAATTAGTGGAACCCCCAAAGGAACACAGTGGAGACCACTATTAACAACAAACGACCTCGAAATAAAAGAATACAAAGCTCCAGAGTCAAAAAAAACTGTAGCAGGACGTAAATTGACAAGAAGCGTACCCAACACCACATCGGGCGCCTCCTGTGTCTCCTGAGCCGAGATATGGTTGACTCGGTCGCTCCCTAAGCCCAGGGTCTTCTGGTCAGGTGGGTGACCACTCCCTTGCCCGCGTTCTCCATTAGGACGAGGGGCCGCTCCAGTCTTCTTAGGGAAACTACTCGCGTAGTGGCCCTTGTTGTGGCGATAAGCGGTGGCGTCGGCGCGGGGTTGCGGGGAACACCCTGCTGCTGGATCGCAGGCACACGTGACTGAGTCACGGCCTGCGGAGGACGTGGAGCTGGTGCCGAAGGCCTCGGTGGTAGGGAAGCCTGAGGACGGGCCACCGGTGTTGGCCCAACGCGAGGGCGAACAGGGTCGGCCTGTGCAGACTGCTGGGCCTCCCACTTGCGCTTGCGGGACTCGTCCAGCGCTCTCGCCTTGTGCTCGGCGATGATGACCTTGTCCACCAAGGTCTGGAAGTCGGGGAAGTCCACAATAGAGAGCTTGTCCTGCAGCTCCTCAGACAAGCCCTCCATGAACTTCTCCTGCTTGGCCTCATCAGTGGCCACCTCAGCAGGAGCGTACCTCGCAAGATGGTTGAACTCATGGAGGTACTCGGTCACAGATTTGCGCCCCTGTTTGAGCGCAAGAAACTCCTTCTTCTTCAGCTTCATCAGGCCGGCGGGAACATGGGCCCTACGGAAAGCTAACCTGAACTCCTCCCACGAGACCACGTGTCCCGCGGGCTGCATGGCGAGGAAGTTCTCCCACCATGAGAGTGCCGCACCCTCCAACTGATGGGATGCGAAAAGTGCCCGCTCCTGCTCCTGGCACTGAGCAACGTTGAGCTTTCGCTCAACCAGACGCAGCCAGTCATCTGCGTCCAAGGGGTCCTCGGACTTGGAGAAGGTAGGAGGCTGAGTACGGAGAAACTCCGCAAGCCCCCCACGAGACTGATGTCCACCACCTCCCGATCCAGAGGTGCCAGAGGGAGTGGAGGTGTTCCTCGCGATGACCTCCAACACCCTCCTGGTCCTCCGAACGGTTGTGTTCGATCTGCATGAGAACTTCAGCCATGGTCGGAGGAGGTGGAAGCTCCTCATCGGGACTACCCGGCTGATTCCGACCACTACAAGTTCCTCCTGCCATCCTGTTTCACTAAGACAAGTTAGCTACAAGCCCGAGATCAAAAGGCAAGGAAATCCATACTCAATTAAAATGACCAAAGAACAACCATAAGAAGGCATAAGACCATAAGTCACCAAATCAACTTCCCGAAACGAATAACCCGTATGGAAAGAACGAGTAACCGTTTAGGAAGGTAAAATTTCAGAACTTAACCCTACTCTAAACAGCCCAAAAATCAAGGTATAACCACCTAATAGAGTATAGGCATTTAGCTAATTCATATCACTTCTTACCCTTTTATTCACACAAGTTTTAGTTGAATTAACCTCTCATTTCCTACCTTATTCACTAACCACTAGCTAGCTGTCCAGATTTCTTTCTTCAAGCTCTCATGGTTCTCCCAAAACCGATTTAATCGATAGTGGCTAATTTCTGAAAAGAAGAGAGGAACAACTTTTTCAAAACTTAAGTGAGAGTAAGGTGAGATGAGCAAGCTAAGATAGGTAAGGAGTAAAATCTGAGAACTTACTTAAATTTTCATGAACTGTTTAAAAGTAAGTTTTCAAAATATCCTAAAGCGACCAAGCTAGGGGTTTCTACGGTCAGTATGGCTCTGATACCAACTTTGTGAGGACCTGGAATATTTAACTAGTAACACTTAACCTCCAAATGGTTCTAGCATTACTAATTAAACATTCTAAGCCTCGATGGACATATGCTTCCCAGAATTACAGCACATGCACATCATCACAAAATTACATATCATTTCCATACAACAATTATCACTAAGTTCAACAACGACATACATAAAGTAAAGTTATTACAAAAGAGCCGACCGGCCAAATAGAACAATATAAATGAATAACAGCGGAAGCAAAAGGTGCCATAAGATGGCTAGAACAAAAGTTGGCCGGTTAGCCACACAACCCACGAGGCAACCGACCGGGCCGCCAAGCTAGACGCCTCTCAGGCTACCACAGCACAACTCACAGAAGTGAGGCCCCTCAAGCTCACCTTCTTCCTCTGCAACAAATACATTTAAGCAAGATAACTGAGTACACAAGGTACTCGCAAGACTGACGTGTGGAATAGCAGACCTATTCATAAACTACATGCAAGCTTATTTAGGTGGAGGTTGTACGTCTCATTTTGCACAAAGCCAACTTTATTTGCAAAAACGTAATACATTTAAAAGCAAGTTTGCAAATCTGTTTTGTTGTCAAAATAACAGCGAAGTAAAGATACATACAAGTAACCACCTGGAAGTGACTATCCCAATAGTCACCACACATAGCACGAATCCCAGATTCGTACTACCCATCAAGTTTTAGTTAAAAGGTTGTAGTCTAACTCTTGAAAGCTTACCCAAGCGTGTCCATAACCTAGGACGAGGCTATTCGAATAGTTTTAACCCTGCAGGGGTGTACCAATGTACCCACACTTCAGACCGCCTTTAAGCCACAAAGCACACTTCCGAAGGTATGCCGGCACGGCTAAGTCCTACGAGACGTTTTCCAATATTGTGTATTAACTACGAGCCGCTCGTATGGATAGAAACCCATACGCTTACATTGCAAGCCGAAAGCCAACCAGTCATCACGGGGAAAGCCTTTCGGACAATGCAATGCTCCCAACAACATCCCTCCTGCGACTCACTGCGACCCGAAGCCAATACACGCCAAAGTACTAAGTCAAGAGAGGTCCCATACCCTCTAGTGTGGTTAGCACGCACAAATTGCTCGGATAACAGGTACTCACAAGATGTTCGATCCTTAATTGACTCGGACACCATTCCAGTCACACCCAAAAATCACACCGACTTACCATTGTGCCCAAGTCTAAATTATTTTGCTTTCAGTTTTAGTTTTCATAAGTAGACATGGCACAAGGCTGAAATCATAGATCATAATAAGTTTTATGTGATCAAGGTTATCGACAAGTCGATAACCGCCCATTTCTACCGGAAGCTAAGCATGGCTAAGCAATTAATTCGCAACTACTAAGTGACAAGAGCTCATCCACGAGCCCTAATCACAGCAATAACCTAGGCTCACGGTAGTAGAGAATAATCATTTGCTAAGGAAATGCATCTACTAGGTCAACTAACGACAATAGTTTAACACAAGGTAGCAATGCATACATAGAATTTGTAACCAACATAAATACTTAAAATACTGGGATTAACATGATCAAACTTCTTGCCTTGCTGGGATTGGTCTTGCTGCAGAGGGGAGTTCTCAGGTTCAATAAACTCTTCGGAACCTAACGTGAAAAGGCGATAAAAACCGATAAGAACGAAGAACACCAAAAGGAACTCAACAGCAAAGTACATCCAAATCCCATGAAATTTCTACAGCAGATAGGGGTTGATTTTAGACAATTTTAGAAACAAGAATCACTTCATTTGGACTTAGCATGAAAAAGTTATGTCCAAATTAAATTCTCTCAGCATAAAAAATCCTAATTAAATTAATTTCGGTTACTGTTCATGGCAAAAATCTCTAGAATGATCTGGAACTTGAAATTTTTATGATAGGTAGATAAGGTCATCCTAACAACAACAAAACTGAGTTTGCACACTTTGGAGTTGAATTGAATTAGTTATGATTTTTCTAAGTTCTAAAACTAGTAGATCATTAATTTGAGTGGCAAGGATCATATGAAGACCTATTCTATATTACAGTACATTCCTAGTGGGTTTTAACAAAACTTAGTTTGCTCAGTTTGGAATTATAGAGAATAAGTTATGCATTTTACAAATTTTCAATGAATTTCTAGACAACCTTTTTCACTAAATAAGATCATGCAGTTTCTATCATTTTCTGCTACATAACAGTGCCTAAATTCATTCTCAGATTAAATTTCATTCTTTAACAGAGCTAAAGCAATTGGAATCATTCAAACAGGAGTTAAAATGACAAAGTTATGCACTTTTGAAATTTGAAACATTAAAAGACTTAGAAAATTTGAGCTCTCGGGAGGTCCAAATGAACTGAAGGAAAAAGGAGAGGTCGTGGGCCGTTGATCTTGCATCGCAGGGCCACGGACCTCGAAGCACAGCGCACAAAAGACCTCCTCCTACACTGGGGAGGTCTGGACCGTTGAGATCGGATCCAGCGGCCATGACCAGAGCATGCAGCGCGCACGCAAAGGAGGTCCACGCGCCTAACGGAGGTCGTGAACGCCGGTCGAGATCCGCGGTCCCGAGCACTAGGGGAGGTCCTAAGGCTAAACCTACGAGAGGGAGGTGCGGGCGGCTAAGATCTCACGGAGGAGGTCTTCAACGGTCTAGATCTCAAGAGGGAGGTCTTTAATGGTCACGATCAAGTGAGGGAGGTCCGGCCAGTTAGATCTATATCTAACGGTTGAGACCTGAGGAGGAGGTCCTAAAGCTACGGATCTAAAGGAGGAGGTCCTAGACGGTCAAGATCTCCGAGGGAGATCTTGATCGGCTGGATTTGCACGAGGAGGTCTGGATGGCCAAGATCTACTTGGGAGGTTCTAGCGGCGTGGTTTTAACGGGAGGAGATCTGGACGGCTCAGATTAGGCCCAGGGAGGTCCTAAACGGTCCAAATCGACGCAGAGGGAGGTCCTGAGACTAAGAATTTTACAAAGGAGATCCAACGCTCAGATCTAAACCCGGGGAGGTCGTGAACGGCTAGGATTGCACCTAAGAGGTCCTGAGCGGGGGTTGTCTTCGTAAAGGGCCCGGGGTGGCTTTTTACAAAGAGGACCCCGAGGGTGGTCTAGGGGTGGTCTTTGCAAAATGACCAGGGGAGATCTCTTTGCAAAGAGGACCTCGGCGGAGGTCCAGGGGCGGTCTTTAACAAAGAGGACCTCGAGGAGGTCTTTTGCAAAGAGGACCCCAAGGCGGAGGGTGATCCTAACAGTTGGGATTTAACCTACGGTGGTCTTTAACGGCCAGGGTTTCAACGCGGAGGTCCTGGCACTAAGAAAATACACGAAAAACCCCCTACGGTACAGATCTACTTGGAGGTCGAGCGGGGAGATCCGGGCGGGGTTTTGCCGTACGACAACAGGAGGAGGAGGCCCACTCGCAGCGAGAGGCTCCTCAGGGATTCCGACAGCCAATCCTTGGCTACAGGAGCTGTCCGAATCTTACGCGACAAAAACCCGAGCACCTAAACGAGCTCACCGCCGGCGATGGGGACCTCACCGGCGAGAACCAAGGACATGGCTAAGTTCTAAAAAAGCCCAGAATCTAAAGGACGTGCTCGACGGTGGCGATGGCCTTGAACGTCGGCGAGCCGGAGAGAGAAGAAGAAGTGCAACACGGTGAGACTACAAAAATCTACACGAGCTCTAGAATGTAGTAGTTAGCTAAGAAATGGGCACCTGAGGGCAGAGAGGGAACCAGGGAGGTCGGAGGGGCCTAGAGAAGGTTGACGAAGTCCGGCGATGAAGAAGAAGATGACCTCGAACCCGAAAAGCAGCTCCCAAACTTGTCCACCTCTGCAATGTGAACGAAGCTAAGTTAGAGCAAGCCCTAGGTGATCAAGATGACAACGAGGAAGGCAAGAATGTTGATGGGACCACTGGAGCTCGAGCTTCGGCAGGGAGCTCCAAAGGTGACACTGGTGGTAAGGGGGTGGTGTTCTTGGGTGCTTGAGTTTGAGGACCAGCTCAAACTGAGGGAGCTCAAGCACAACAAAGAACGAAGAAAGAAAAGGAGAAGGGAGGTCTCAGGCTATTCATAGTCTGGAAGCTTGGCAATGGCATGGGCAAGTCCACTGTGAACAATGTCCGTGCCCCTGCCAAAAGCACGCATGGTAGGTAGGGCAGAGCAGGGTGGAGACTTTAGAGGTAAAAGCTGACTGGCAATAAATGCATGGCGACAAAAGAGAGCCGACAAGAAGCAAAGGTGACATCTCACCGCCCTAATCGCTCGGTCTCGACACATGTGCAGGTGCATGAAAATCATGACGACCAGAACGCGAGGAGGTCGTGAGGAAGAAGGACAGGGCTGAGGGGGAGGGGGAGGTCCTGGACGATCCCGATTTGCATGGGGTGGTCCTGGACGTCCCAGATCACCCGAGGTTGGGAGGTCTTAAACGGATGAGGAGGTCCTGGGGAGGTCCTGACCACCGGATTGAAATCCAAGGGCCCAACACCCGCGCGCACGAGATCGAGCCCGAGGAGGTCTAGCCGGCTGGTCCGACCGAGTCGAAAGGCTGGGTCTGGCTCGAGTCCGAGTTAAACTCAGACCGGAGTTTGAGTTTTTAAAATAACCTGAGGTTGGGGATTTAATTGGGGTAGCAAACTTACTCCAAAATTTATGAAATTTTTACAGGAGCTTGCTAGCTGAGTTACTGACCTTGTATAAATTTGGTAGAGGTTTTTGTGCTATACTTTTTCCTCCAAAAATTCCACAAGGTGCTGGCCCACAGTTTGACCAGAATTTGAATAGGTTTGACTGACCTCCAAAAATATTCAAACAATTTCTAAAAATTGTGAAATTTTTCAGAGGGGTCACATACCATCCCAAAAACTCAGGAAAAATATTTCTAGGAGATGATCAAAACATTTGACAAGAATGTTTTTGAAGGATCAAGATTTGAATCAAAAGACTTGTGACTTTGTATTTCCATAACTTCTTGTACAATAATTGTTCAGTACAAATAGGAAATACATGATGTAAGAAAAAGTTTTAATTTCTACTCATTTTCTTACATTTGAAACACAAGCCCAAAATTGGGATGTTACAATTCCCAAACCAGATACTTCTTTTGGTTTATGCTTGACCAGGACCTCTTGAAAAGCTATGCTTAATTATGCTTAGACCAAAATCATGTTTTGGGAAGTTTTGCCAAAGACCAATGTTTTACCTCAAATGTTTTGACTATGGCATTGGGTTGTCATGGAAACCTATTTTTCAAATGTAAATATTGGAAAATGGTTTGGACGTGGGTGAACCTTGGTTGGTCTCATGGTGGGTGCACGTGGAGTGCACGGGGGTCATGTCAGTTAAGGACCGGTCTTTGAGCGGTACTTTGTTAATCCCTTTCGTGAAACCACAAGTCTTGTGTGGGCGAGACCTGGTTGAATAATTTCAATGTCTCACCATGGTTGTCCTTTGGATGTGTGGGTGGTCCTTCATGACCTACTTTCTTACATTCCCTCCTGGCGTAAGAGGGGGCCTGAACCCTGTAGGTGGATTTAACCCAAAGGGGGTGAAACCTCAGCGAGGGGGACTATGGTGAGAAGGAGCATTGTAAAGGCCTTGTGATAACCTTTTAGCCGCACACCTTCGGAAGTGTGTGAGCGGGTAGTACAAATTGGTTATCTCTTGTGGGTAAAGCTGTACACCTCTGTAGAGTGAAAATCTATTCGAATACCATGCAGAACGTATTTGCGTTTTGGAGCTGGTTGTTTTGTTGGTTTGGTGTTTTGACCTCTCCCCTTAGCTCTTTTCCTCTTTCCTAATCTTTGTGGTCCTGGTAGGTGGTGACAACCCGTGGCAGTGGCAACACCAGTGGTCAGGGCAGAGCCGGTGGTAGTGATCCTGAAGCACCAATTCCACAACCACCTCCACCTCCAGCTGAAGATCCAGATTGGAATCAGATAATGGCAAATCAAGCTCACTTGATCAATTTACTAGCTTAGTCCATGAACAACACTCCGAACCTCCAAGCAGCAGCAGTAGCTCAACCTCCTATGTTTGTGCCACCTCCTCCAAGGGCTACAATTGTTGAGTTTATGAGGATGAGACCTCCTACTTTCTCCAGTAGTGTTGAGCCTTTAGAAGCTGATGATTAGCTCTGGGCAGTGAGTAGGAAGCTGGACATGATCCAATGTACTGATCATAAGAGGGTACTCTTTGCCTCTCACCAACTCACTGAACCAGCCTCGGAGTGGCGGGACAACTTCACTCAATCCCACACCGATGCTCGGGCCATCACTTGGGGAGAATCTGTCCAAGCTTTTCGTAGTACCCACATTCCCCTGGGCATGATGACCTTGAAGAGGAAATAATTTCATGCTCTGCATCAAAGCAACCGTTCAATCGCTGTGTATTTGCACAAGTTCAACTAGCTTGCCAGATATGCACTACAAGATGTGGCAACAGATGAGTCCAAGCAAGAACATTTCTTAGAAGGGCTTAATGATGAACTTGTCGTTCAGCTTATTGCCCAGGATTACTCAGATTTCCAGTAGCTTGTGAGCAAGACAATTAGCCAAGAGGGCAAGCATCTTGAGATGGAGAACCGCAAGAAAAGGAAGGCAGCTCAGCAGATTAGTTCTGGGAGTTTTCGAGGCCTAGGACCTCCTAGTTCCAGCAAGTGAGACTTGGGACCTCCTCCCCTTCAAGACCTCCTGTCTCAGATAGACGTCTTGGCACCTCCAGTCCTCAAATGACCTCCTCAGGAGGTCATTTCCAGAAAAAGTCACCAATGACCTCCTCAGCTGGGGTCACCTATTTCTATTGCAACGAAGTGGGGCATTATGCCAATAGATGCCCAAAGAAGCTACAAGCCACCACCTCAACTCCAGCTCCAGTTCGAGTTGGTCAAGGACCTCCTCAGGCTGGCAACAACCTTACTGTGAAGCCTTCGGTCCAGTACATTAGAGGATGTGTGAACCATGTTACAGCTGAAGAGGCTCAAACCGCATCAGATGTGGTCCTTCGTACGTTCCTTGTCAATCCAGTACCAACAATAGTTCTTTTTTTATTCAGGAGCTTCTCATTCGTTTGTTTCAACTAAGTTTGTGGGTAAAAATGGGTTAGCTATATCTCCTTAAGCAAACCCTAAGTTGATCCATTCTCCGGGTTTAGAAATGAGGGCTAGCTCCTTATGCCCAAATCTTACCCTAGAGATCTTGGGAGTTCCTTTTCTGTAGACCTAGTAGTCTTGCACTCCAAAGGGCTAGATGTGATTCTTGGAATGGATTGGTTGGCCAAGAACCAAGGTCAGATAAACTATGCCAAGAAGTCCATTATGCTCACCAATGAGTAGGGAATTCAAGTAGAGTTCAGCCCTAGGACCTCTCTTAGAGGAGGTCCTAGCCTAGCCTATTTGAAGAAAGTAAAGCTTGAAGACCTCCCTGTGGTAAGGGAGTACCCTGATGTGTTCCCAGATGAACTACCTAGAATGCCTCCAAACAGAGATCTGGAGTTTGTTATCAATTTAGTCCCAGGGATAGCCCCAATTTCCAAAAGACCTTACAGATTGCTTGTCAATGATCTTGTCGAGCTAAAGCCACAAATTGAAGAAATGCAAAGCAAAGGTTTTGTTCGGCCAAGCTCTTCACCTTGGAGAGCTCCAGTGATCTTTGTAGCATAGAAAGATGGCACTCAGCGTATGTGTGTTGACTACAGAGCATTCAATAAGGTTATAATCAAGAACAAATATCCTTTGACTAGGATTGATGACTTGTTTGATTAGCTAATGGGAGCCGTAGTGTTTTCCAAGATATATTTAAGGTCGGGTTATCACCAGTTAAAAATTTGACAAGAGGACATCCCAAAGAAAGCCTTCTCAGCTCATTATGGACTCTATGAATTCAATATTATGTCTTTTGGGTTGACCAATGTTCCTGCCTACTTTATGAACTTGATGAATAAAGTGTTCATAGAGTACATGGATAAGTTTGTCGTCGTATTCATTGATGATATTCTAGTGTACTCCAAGACTAAGGAAGAGCATGAAGAGCACCTTAGAGTGGTCCTCGACAAGCTCAGAGACTACCAGCTCTATGCCAAGTTTAATAAGTGTGACTTTTGGGTTAAAGAGGTCACTTTTTTGGGGCATGTGATGTCAGCAGCAGGTGTGGTAGTCAACCCCCGTAAGGTCCAAGATGTGCTAGATTGGAAGCCACCCAAGTTAGTACCTCAAGTGAGAAGTTTTCATGGTATGGCAGGGTATTACCGTAGGTTTATTGAAGGTTTTTCAAGCCTAGCAAGACCTCTCACTCAGTTACTCAAGAAGGAAAGCAAGTATGTGTGGACACCAGCTTGTGAACATACTTTTCAAGAACTAAAAAAACGTTTGACCTCTGCCCCAGTGCTTGTTTTGCTAGATATCCGAAAAGACTTTGAGGTCTTTTGTGATGCATCTCGGCGAGGTCTTGGCTGTGTTTTGATGCAAGAAGGAAAAGTGATAGCTTATGCTTCCCGACAATTGAAGCCTCATGAAGCCAACTATCCCACACATGATTTGAAATTGGTAGCCGTGGTGCATGCCTTAAAGATCTGGTGCCATTAACTCATTGGTAATCGCTGTGAGATCTTTACAAACTATAAAAGCTTGATCTACATTTTCACCCAATTCGACCTCTACCTCAGGCAAAGAAGATGGTTGGAGCTCATAAAAGATTATGATCTTGGTATTCATTATCATCCTGGCAAGGCCAATGTGGTAGCTGATGCACTGAGCCGAAAAGTTATTGCAATACCTTGGCAGTTCAGAAAAGACCACCCCAATTGCTTGAAGAGATGAGATATCTCAATTTGGAAATTATCGAGGAAGGTTGTGTGCATGTGTTGGAAGTTGAACCTACCATCCAAAAACAAATCCAAGAAACTCAAGCTGAAGATAAGGACCTCCAAGAAATCAAAACAAACTTGGAGGGTGGCAAAGCCTCTGGTTTTTCGGAAGATGAACAGGGAGTCCTTTGGTTTGACAACCGCCTCTGTGTGCCAAATTATCACGAGCTCAAGCAGCTCATCCTCAAAGAAGCTCATGGATCCCCTTATTCCATTCATCCAGGGAGTACCAAGATGTACCAAGATCTCAAAAAGAAGTATTGGTGGGTCAACATGAAGAAAGGAATAGTTGGGTTCGTAGCACGTTGTGACATGTGCCAAAGGGTCAAGGCTGAGCATCAAAGACCAGTAGGTCTACTTCAACCCCTACCCATTACCGAGTGGAAATGGGAGCAAGTAGGCATGGATTTCATCATTGGATTGCTTAGGACCCAATCGGGCTTTGATTCCATTTGGGTGGTGATTGATCGCTTGACCAAAGTGGCACATTTCATACCTGTCAAGACCACTTATGCACGAAGCAAATTGGTAGAGTTGTACTTAGCTCAAATTGTTTGCTTGCATGGAGTGCCTAAGAGCATTGTGTCCGATAGAGGTTCTCAATTCACCTCTAGATTTTGGGGAAGTATCCATGAAGCTTTGGGAAAAGCCTCAATTTTAGTACAACCTTTCATCCCCAAATCGATGGGCAAATAGAGTGTGTGAACCAAGTCCTTGAAGATATGCTCCGAGCTTGTGCACTGGACTATGGCAAAAGTTGGGACAAGAACCTCCCTTATGCGGAGTTCTCTTATAACAACAGCTATCAAGCTAGCTTGAAGATGTCCCCCTTTGAAGCTTTGTATGGGAGGCAGTGTCAAACTCCTCTCCTTTGGGATCAAGTTGGTGAGTGTCAATTCTTTGGACCCAAGCTGATCCAAGAAGTTGAAAACAAAGTGAAGCTTATAAGGGAACACCTAAAAGTAGCTTAGTCCCGACAAAAGAGCTATGCTGATAACCGAAGGAGAGAGTTGTCTTTTGAAGTGGGAGACCACGTGTATCTCGGGGTAACTCCCCTCAGAGGAGTAAAAAGGTTTCAAACCAAAGGAAAATTGGAACCGAGATTTGTTGGACCGTTCAAGTCTTGGAAAGAAAAGGGGAAGTTGCTTATCAGTTGGAGCTACCAGCAACCATGTCCGCGGTATATGACATCTTTCATGTATCTCAGTTGAAGAAGTGCATTCGAGTTCTAGAGGAGCAGACCTCCCTAGAGAGTGTTGATCTTCAAGAGGACCTCACCTATGTGGAGCAGCCCGTCAAGATTTTGGATGTTACAGAACGTGTCACCCAAAGCAAAGTCATCAGATCTTGCAAAGTGCAGTGGAGCCATCACTCCAAAGATGAAGCCACTTGGGAGCGTGAAGAAGACCACAAGGCTGAGTATCCCAACCTCTTTGCTGACCTAGTTTGAATCTTGGGGTCGAGATTCCCTTAAGGGGGTTAGGTTTGTGACACCTTGGTTTTCGTAGCTTTTTGGAATTTCAAAATAAAGTGAACCATTTGGTCTCCTTGAAATCTAAAAGCTTAAACTGAGGTTCTCTAATGGTTTTCAAATGACTAACTTCAACTTCAACTAAGCTCTCGATGGGTTTTGTCGATTTGATGGAATTGTGGAGTTATAGTGTTCCTTCTTTCCCGTGCTTACTTCGTTCCACTTTGTGGTCTAGACCTCCTTAGGTCTAGATCCCTTTGTGTTTGGACCTCTCCTTGGTCCAGACCTCTTTGTGGCCCGGACCTTCCTTGTAGGTCAAGACCACCCTTGAGCTGTATTAAGCTCAGGTTTGTGTTTCAAACCTCCCACTTGTGAGATCTTGACCATCAGGACCTCCCCCTTGTGAGATATTGACCGTCAGGACCTCCCCCTTGCGAGATCTTGACCGTTAGGACCTCCTCCTTGTGAGATCTTGACCGTCAGGACCTCCCCTTGTGAGATCTTGACCGTTAGGACCTCTATACCCTTTTGCCCATGAGTTTCTTAGCCTTGGACCTCTTTCCTGGATCTCCAACGTTATATCCCTTGCACCATTGAATCTCATCCTTTAAAACCCTTTTGTACTAAACCTCCTTTAAAGTCCAGATCTAGTGTGTTCCTTCCCCTCTCTAGGACCGTTAGATTTTACTTGGATGGCCCGATTGAGAAGAGGTGTTCGGATGGTCCGAACGTTCCCTTGTGTGGTGGTACGTCCGATTGGATTTGGACGGCCCCGATGTAAATGCGCATTTGCACGGTCCGAATATCCCCCTATCCTTGGACCACTCGATCAAGATCGTGTGGCCCTGGACCATTGCGCCTTTTTCCTTATCCTTTGGACCTCCTCCCTCCTCTGGTCTTTTTGCAAAGACCACCCACTTTTGTCATGACCACCTCCCGTGGTAATAACCTCTGGTCTTTTTGCAAAGACCACCCTCTTTTGTCATGACCACCTCGGTGGTCATAACCTTCGGTCCTTTTTGCAAAGACTACCCTTTGTGGCCTTTTGCAAAGACCACCTTGGTGGGTTAGGACCTCCCTTGGTCCTCTGCGGGACCTCCTCCTCAGGAGCTCCCCCTCAGGACTTCCTCCCGCAGGACCTCCTCCTATGACCACCCCTGGGTTGGACCTCTCCTTAGGTCACAACATTTTCCTGTTGTTTTGACCAACCTCTTTGTTTGAGCCAGCCCTGTCCACTTTTTCCTTTCTGCACGTTTGAAGCAGAAAGTCTCTAAACATTAAATGCTGTTGCGGCACATTTAATGTTGTCACCTCCGTTGTACCTTTCTTTCCCTCTTGTCCCCTCTTTTACCTGCTCTTGCCCTCTCCTCCACCCATCCTTGAACACGTGTGCCCTTGAATTCCCCACAGCCCAGGCCTTATAGGCTTGGACAACACTCCATCTTGCCTTCTTCCTCATTTGTAACTCTCTAGCTCTCCCTCGAACCAAGTTTTTGAACCTCCTTCCCAAGCTTTGGACCTTCTCCTAATGAGCTCTTTGCACCTCCTCCAACCTTCAGAGCTCTTTGTTGGTTCTAATGGTGTTTTCTTTGAAGTTCTTTTGGCTTTTACTTGAGCTTGTTTTGAATGGGTTTTGTTCTTCCGTGTAGATTGTGAAGACACCGAGGAGCCCGAGTTCTTTGAGGAGGAAGACCCCCAAGCCTTTGAGCAAGGCAAGTCATGCCCTTGATCATGTTGCACCCATTATTTCAATCTATGTACTTTTGGTTTCAAGCTAAGTATTGTATGCATATTTTACTTAGTATTTCAACACATGTGTTTACACTCATAGCTAGTCCTAAGTCCTTTGTATGGCCATTGTTGACATTACAACTGATCTTGTTGTCGCCTTAGTTAAAAACCTAGTTAATGCTTTATGCTTGACCAGGACCTCTTGAAAATCTATGCTTAGACCAAAATTTGTTTTGGGAAGTTTTGACAAAGACCAATGTTTTACCTCAAATGTTTTGACCTTGGCATTGGGTTGTCATGGAAACATATTTTTCAATGTAAATGTTGGAAAATGGTTTGGACGTGGGCGAACCTTGGTTGGTCTCATGGTGGGTGCATGGGGAGTGCATGCGGGTCGTGTCAACCAACGCCCCTGGGTTGAGGATGTCGTCCATGTTAATTGAGGACCGGTCTTTGAGCAGTACTTTGTTAAACCCTTTCAGGCAACCACAAGTCTTGTCTGGGCGGGACCTGGTCGAATAATTTGCAATGTCTCACCATGGTTGTCCTTTGGATGTGTGGGTGGTCCTTCATGACCTACTTTCTTACATTCCCGCCTAGCGCATGTCGGGACCCAAAATTTCGATTCTGGAACCCTATGTGTATACTGCACTAGTCCAGGATCACGCTAGTGCACACAGTGTTAACATAGGTAAATATCGATCCACACAAGTGATAAGTAAAGTAAACGATTAGTTTGAATAACAAATAAGGGTTTTGACCTTATGGTCGAGTTTATACTTATTAAGCCACGCAGGGCTAACAGAGAATAAAACAGCAGCAGAACGGCAATAACTCCAGCGTAAATCCCATCAATTCACCACAGGCAACCGACTGGGATACAGACCTTAATGATCAGCAACCTTCGGCGAACTCCTCCTCGAAAGCAGGCGTAGACTCCTCCTCTTCTGTAGGTTTGGGCGCAAGTTTTACAACAAGCATGAGTACACAACCGTACTCGCAAATCATACCGCAGAATGCAATTTATAGATGCAGACTTATTCCAAAGAAAAGGCTTATGTGGTTCTTTTGCATAAAAGCAATGTTTGCAATTGAATACAATAATAGATTGAAAACATGATTCAAAACAAATAGACAATAATAATTTAACAATTGTTTCCACAAAGACACAAAGCTAAACAGATTATTTCACATAGCCATATGATTGAGGTCACATAGCTCCCATCCCAATATTTTATGAAAACTACCCCTCGTGTGAAATCCCCAAGCATGTCCATGACCGCGGACGCGGCTATTCGAATAGATTGATTAACACTCTGCAGAGGTTGTACACTTTACCCACACGATACAACTAGTGTAGCAAGCACTAATCATGACAAAATGGTTCAGAAACTTCATCTCAACATTGACATTCCCGATGTGCTTACAAACCGCTATGCCAACCCTAACGAAGCGCTTTGGCATAACACACATCGCTGGACAGGGACACGGCGAACCGCCCCGTGATGCGACTACCTTGTAGTACACACCTCCACCCATAGCCTAACCTACCACCTGAGTAATCAATGCCAAGAATCCATAACCTACTAAGTTAGGCCCGTCCCATACCAGACATGTGGTCGTACAGTAAGGCTCAGTTCAATGGCGCACAAAGTTAAGTCCTTAATTGACCAAGGCAAGACTTCCATGTTCTAACTAGATCACAAATATTATCATCCCTATCACAAAATCCACCATATCACACAGCATCCACCACTTGCCCCAGTCCAAATCCTTTACCACCCAGTTGGTTTTAGTGCAACACATGCCATCACGAAGTAATAACACATAGCACACAGTTTTACACAAAGTTCCATAGTCACTTAGTCACATTTAATAATTGCAACTTACATGAGATGCGAGACTCGTAGCATGGCTAAGCAATTGTACTGGCATCTAACCAACCCACGTTGGTGCTATAATATTACCAACTAATAACCAATCTAGGGTGACAAGGAAATATGACATACAAGGCCAAGGTGTGATAACAATTTGGATAATAACTATATCCAAAATATTTAAATAAATAATTAAAGTAGAATGCAATACTTTAACACAAAGTAATTTGAAAACTGGGTTCAAGATGATCAAAGGTATGACTTGCCTTGGAAAAGGTCTATGTACTGGTCTTGATCTTGGGGTGCTCCTTCTTCAACAAAATTCCCCGACGAATTGACGTCTACTCGCAAACGAAACAAATAAACAAAACAAATAAATAATATTGGCAAAACAAGCTCCAAAAAATAAATAAAAATATCAGATAAATAGAGCTTGATTTTAGATAAATTTAGGAATTTGAATGAGCTCTGGAAGGTTGAAAATCTAAAGAAACCATAATTTGGATTTTCTGGAATTTTCCGAATTATTTGTTAACAGAAAAATCGGATTATTGCGCAAGCACGACGTCAGCACAGGGATTTCGGAAATTAAAGAAATTAAAAAGAAAACACTGACATGTGGGACCCACATGTCAGTCTCATGACTCACGGTGGACTAAGTCTACCGAGCCGGTTGGATCTGGAACCAGTGGACCATGCCACGCACGCACTAACGAGGCAGCCACGCACGCGACACGTAAGCGCGGGGGCTGAGCTGGACATGACGTGGACGCCCACGTGGCTAGACGGGGACTGGTGGCGCTCTGGACCGCCCGACAACGGCGAACGGAGGCGCCTCGCCGGAGGTGAGTGGTATTAGGATGTAGCCCAGGTTATTGCGAACCTGTTGAACCAACTCCGGGTGGTCAAGGTCGACGGAGGTGGCCGGCGGCGAGGTTCTAGCGGCGGAGGACGTACGGGCTCGATGGGATCGGCTCTCCGGTGACGCTCCGTTGAAACAGAGGTGACCACGAGGTAGCGCAGCTCCGTGCGATGCCGGCGATGCTGACCACGAGGCTCGAGCGGCTTCGGTTGCGGTGGAAGAGCTCGACGGAGTTGGCGGCGGTGTAGATCGATCTTCGAGCTCCCGCGGCAGCTAGGGTTCGGTGCGAGGGCTAAGGCGGCTAGGGTTGGGTTGCGGACGCCGAGGGCTCCCTCTCCTTTTATACTCGGGGCTCGGGAGAGTCCAGGGCACAAACGCCCAAATCGGGATTGCGCGGCGGCGGCGAATCCCTAACTGATTCGGAGACGATGAACAGTGGATTCGATGGGGCCCACTCGTCAGCGGCTAGGCTCTCGACGCGGCGCGCAGACAACGCGGCGGCGCGAAACCGACTCAAAGATCTGACCGTTCATCCAAGATCGAACGGCCCAAAATCGAAGGAACAATCGGACCTCCGAATCGAACACGCGCATCCAGCCGTCCATCTTTGATCGAACAGTGGAGAACGAGCGAGGCTTTCGGAAGGAAAGACAAGAGGCAGAGAGACCGACATGCGGGGCCCGCATGTCGATTGGAGGAGACGCGCAGGCGAGTTGTCAAGTGCGGGAAATTGGGCGGAAGGGAATAGGATCGGGTGGCTTCAAAGAATTCACCCACAGCTTTTCTGAGATTTTAAATAGCTTTTCTATTTTAGAAAATACCAGAAATTCAAATAAGCAATAGAAAATAGCAAATGAACTCATAAAAATTTAGAAAAATCTAGAAAATATATCTGAGCACAAAGAACCCAAATAAAATAGTTTTGACTATTATTCATGTTGGGATTATTCACATTAAAGGTTTTTTATTGTAAAGTCCAGTATTAAGCTTTTGAATTTAAATTCAGATAAATCCAAATGGTGACTTTTTCCCTACTAACTATTTAAACGATTTTTAAACTCAGAAAATTGGGATGTTACAATCAATATACCCTTGATGCAATCATGGTTGACAGGTACTCACCGACGACTTCTGGCAATTCCAGGAGCCAACCAACATCTGGTGACGGTGTCGATGAAACCCCCAATGGTCATAGACCAAGTGGGGATGATAAGGCTTAGTATACGATCGGCAATCCGCCGGATCAGGCTGAGACCATTACAAAAACCTCAGAAAATTAGTATTTAATGCTTATATAAATTTGGAAATGGTTTATTTATGCACTGAAAATTAGTATAAACTTCTAAAAGACATAAGTAATTCATTTTAACTCCTTTTTGGATGATTCAAATTTTGTTAGTTTATGTTTTAAATGTACTTTAATCTAAAATTAGATTGAATCATGTTGCTGTTCCATAAAATGTTTGTTAATAAAATAACTTTAGGTTTAGATTTATTTTGCACTAAAAATTGTTTTAACTTCAAAAATGCATAAGTATTTCTCTGTAACTCCAAAATGAGTGAATCCAATTTTGTTGGCTTACTCTAATAATGAACTTACTGTTAAATTTGGTTTTAGTCATGTTACTATTTTTAAAAGAATTGCAAATACAATTAACTTGTGCTCTTTTTCATGTCTTCGAAAATTCATAAAAGATGCATCGTAGCTCCAAATGACATGAATCCAATTGGGTTTTTCATCTTATGAGGTGCTTATTTTAGTGTAAAAATTTCAGCTTCACCACCTTTCTAGAAAATATCGCCAAACAATTTAATTAGGATGAATAGTAACTTTTTGCATTTTTCAAGCTGAGCAGATTTGTTTTGATCATAACTTTTGTATAGAACATCCAAATCAATTGGTTCTTGTTTCTAAATTCATTATAGTCATGCTCTTACTTCTGTAAAATTTTCAGAGCATTTGGAGAAAGTTGGCTGTTGAGTCTTTTCGGTTTTTCTTCGTTCTTATCGGTTCTTTTTCGCTTTTTCGTTAGGTGCCGACGAGTGCGTTGATCTCGAAAGTGTCCCTCTGCAGCAAACTGAGCAAATCCAGCAAGGCAAGTAGTTTGATCATGTTAATCCTATTATTTTCAAGTATAATATATTATTTTCAATTTGTATGTATGCATTGCTTATTTTATGTTAAATTGATTAGTTAATCCTTTAGATGCATAATCTGTAGGTAAATGATTATCCTCTACTACCTGAGCCTAGGTTATTTGCTGTGATTAGAGTTCGTTGGATGGGCTCTTGTCACTTAGTAGATTACGAGTTAAAATTTGCTTAGCCATGCTTCACTATCGGTAGTATTGGGGCGATCATCGACTTAGTCGATGATCTTGATCACACAAATGATAATATTATTCCATTATGTCCAACTCTTGTGTTTTACTAATTTTCAAATCAAAAACTGAAAATAAAAATTATATCTTGACTTGGGCACAATGGTATGTTGTTGTGATCTATTGGGTGTGATTGGAAAGGTGCCTAAGTCCCCAAGGACCGAGTTACTTGTGTCACTAAGCCAAGCGCTTATTATGTACTAACCACACTAGAGGGATATGGGACATCTCTTGACTTAGTACTATAGGGGTTGTTAATTAATGAGTCGCGTGGAAGGTTGTATATTCCTATATGCAACATGGGTCACGTGATTGAGGGGAACACCCGCCAAGGCTGGTGTATCCTACTCTACGTATGGGTCCTTAGTGGGAGCCCATAACGACGGTCCGCTAGGTGCTAACCCCCATGCGTGCGGCTCTTGATTAGCTCAATCCATTGGAAATGTCTCGTAGGACTTAGCCGTGCCGGTATACCAAAGGAAGTGTGCTTAATAGTTTGGCAAAAAGACATGAAGTGTGGGTACATTGGTACACCCCTGCAGGGTTAAAACTATTCGAATAGCCTCGTCCTAGGTTATGGACATTGCTTGGTAAGGTCGTGCAAGAACTAGACTACAATCTTTTAAAAACCTAAAACTTGACATGGGTGGTATGAATGGGTAATTCATACTATGGTTGTGGTGACTATTGGGTTAGTCACTTCTAGGATGTTGTTGTCATCTATCTATTGTTATTATGTTGTTCTTGCTGTTATTTCAACAATAAAAATGAATTGCAAACTTTCTTTTAAAATGTATTACATTATTGCAAATAAAGATTGCTTTGTGCTAAAAATGAGCCATACAGCCTCCACTCAAATAAGCTTGCATGTAGCATATGTATAGGTCTATTATTCCACATGTCAGTCTTGCGAGTACATTATTGTACTCTGTTGGTTTGCTTAATGTTTATGTTGTAGAGGAAGAAGGTGAGCCCCAAGGGCCTCACTTTTGTGAGATGTGCGGTATTTGGGACGACTAGCTTGGCGGCCCGGTTGGTTGCCTTGTGGGTTTGAGGCACACTGATTGGCTTTTGTTTATCACCATCTTATGGCACTTTGCTTCCGCTGTTTACTTAGTCTTTTGTATGACATTTGGCCGGTCGGCCCCTCTTTTGTAATAACTCTATATTATTGTAACGTCCCAAAATTTGGCTTTTCAAAAATCTTTTGAGTAATTTAGGTCCCTGGAAAATTTTACCAATTTTATTTGAATTAATAAAGCTTAATTGGGAATTTTCCTAAATTAAAAATATTTAATTTGACTAATATAAATATGAATTAAAAAAACTTGTGTTATTTGGCTTCCTTGTGTTTCAAGGAATTTTTGGGTATTTTCTGAGATTTTTTCGAACTTATTTGCTATTTATTTGATCTCCTTGATTTTCGGCCTTTTATTTTAATTCTGGAAAACCAGCCTTTTCTGTCTCCTGCCCATGTGCTACAGTAATCACGAGGTACTGTTCATCATCGTGAACCTCCAGAACCGAACAGCCAGCTGCTGAGTCTACTACGTGCACGTAGCAAACTCAAACCTTCAAAATTTCATATCTTCCTCCACGGTGCATATAAAAGCGAACGGTTTGCGCTCACGCGTCCGTCTTGATCTCCTCTTCCAATCCCCTGAATTGGTTTCCTCCAAACCGATCTATTTTCGTCGCAATCTCTAAAAAACCGAGCTCCAACCAAAGGTCTTCTCCGGCGAACTGCGCCTTCGTCCGCCGGCCGAACCGTCTGCGGTGTTGGCTTCGCATCGTCGCGTTCTACGTCATGGTTCCTTCCTCTTTGTCCGAAGATCACCGAGCACCGTCGGCCATGTCAAGCCCTAAAGCCGAAACGTGTTCATCGCGTTCCTCGCTCCCTCAGTGAGTTTTTCCAAAATCAGATCGTGTCATCTTGTGCCCCTCGTCAATACCTATTTTTCCCCTCTTGTAGATTCAAGTTTCATTCACCGTGCGCCGAGAATCGAGCGTTCTCTCGCCTCTTGTTCGTCATCCTTCTCCGACCAATTACTTCGCAACCGTTGATCCCCTACCTTCAACTCCACCACCGTTGAGTTCGCGTCGCCGTGTTCTACGCCGTACTCACCTCCCTTTACGCAGATTGTCGTCGGAAGTGTTACGCGCCCGTGAGGCCGCCGTCGTCGGCGTTCTTCGCGTCACTGCAGTCGCATGGAGCAAAATCTTGATGTCCGGACCGCGTCATCATCTCCGGCTCGTCGTTTCCATTCCGTTTTGCCCCTTCGCCGAAGTTGGTTCGCTTCCGTTCACCATCCTCCCCTTGCATCAAAATGAGCTCTGTTGAAGCAGCACGTTCTGTTGTTTTTACATGTTCTGTAGCTTCGTTTCTCTGTTGGTTCGGTTGCTACTAGTGGCTCTCTGTATCTATGACCAATGGACCCTATTTGTCATCCAACTAAATTAAGCCATTATATATATCTCTCTTACATGTTGACCCCACATGTCATCCACCCAATTAAACACCTTAATTATTTATCTCTCTTACATGCGGGTCCCGCATGTCAGTCAACTCTTAGTCAACCCTTGTCTATAAGCTTGGTCCACCGTGGACTAGCATATCTCTGTGGACCTGGTTCATAGACCAGTGGCCCACATGTCAACCCCTAATCCTATTTTTGGGAATTAATTTAATTCTTGAAAAATCCTTTTATCTTATTGGTCTCACATGTCACTCTCTCTACCTTATTTCTGAAATTATTTTAATTGTAGAAATACATAAATACCAGTCGGTCCCACCTATCATACACTCATTCTTTTTCTAATATTTTCGGAATAGAATATTCTGAGAATATTCCGTAGAGCTTTTTCATCATTTCATATGAATTCCAATCTTCTGAGAGCCATATCTTCTTCATCCGAATTCCGATTGAACCCGTTCAAGTTTCTAAATTCATCTAAATTCAATATCTACCTTTCAGTACCATTCAGTTTCAATTTGGAGTTTATTTTATTTGTCTTTTGAATTTAGTTTGTTTTGCGCTTTCTTTCTCGTTAGACGCCGAAGTCCCGGAATCGTCTGAAGGAGCTGAAGATCAAGCAAGTAGAAGATTGAAGATAAATTAAGATCACCATTGCTATAGCAAGGCAAGTCATACCTTTGATCATCTTGAACCCAGTTTTCAAATTACTCTGTGTTAAAGTATTGCATTCTACTTTAATTATTTATTTAAATGCTTTGGGCATAGTTATTATCCAAATTGTTATCACACCTTGGCCTTGTATGTCATAATTCCTTGTCACCCTAGATTGGTTACTAGTTGGTAATATTATAGCACCAACGTGGGTTGGTTAGATGCCAGTACAATTGCTTAGCCATGCTACGAGTCATCATCATCACCTGAGTTGCAATTATAAATTTGACTAAGTGATTATAGAACTTTGTGATAAAACTGTGTGTGCTATGTGTTATTACTTCGTGATGGCATGTGTTGCACTAAAACCAACTGGGTGGTAAAGGATTTAGACTGAGGCAAGTGGTGGAAGCTGTGTGATATGGTGGAAGCTGTGTGCTTGGGTTTGATAATCTGTGTGATTTAGTTAGAAATTGGAAGTCTTGCCTTGGTCAATTAAGGACTTAACTTTGTGCGCTATTGAACTGAGCCTTACTGTACGACCACATGTCTGGTATGGGACGGACCTAACTTAGTAAGTTATGGATTCTCGGCATTGATGTTCAGGTGGATAGGTTAGGCTGTGTGACAGGGTGGAGGTATGACTACTTGGTGGTTGCATCGCGGGACGGTTCGCCGCTTCCATGTCCAGCGGTGTGTGTTATACCAATTCTATGTGAGCCGGTATAGCGGGAAAGCACATCGGGAATGTCAATGTTTGAGATGAAGTTTCCGAACTGTTTTGTTATGATCAGTGCAGCCACACTGGTTATATCGTGTGGGTAAAGTGTACAACCTCTGCAGAGTGTTAAACAATCTATTCGAATAGCCGCGTCCGCGGTCATGGACATGCTCGAGGATTTCACACGAGGGATAGATTTTCATAAAACTATTGGGAAGGGATAGCTGTGTGATTTAAGTCATATGGTTGTGTGAAAGAATTTGATTAGGCTATGTGTCTTTATGAAAACAAATGTTAAATTAATATTGTCTATTTGTTTTGAATTATGCTTTCAACCTGTTATTCATATTCAATTGCAAATGTTGCATTTCTGCAAAATAACCACAGAAGCCATTTTCTTTGGAATAAGCCTGCATCTATACATTGCATTCTGTGGTATGACTTGCGAGTACGGTTGTGTACTCACGCTTGTTGTAAAACTTGCGCCCAAACCTATAGAAATGGAGGAATCGTCGGTCAACAAGGTCTACTTCAAGGATCGAGAAGAACTAGATCGCGCTTTTGACCCCGATTGCTGTGGGCATATGGATGGGCTTCACCGAGTTATTCCGTTTCGTTCATTGCGACTTCATTGAGCTATTCGCCTTCTGAGGCATTAATTGTAAGCTTTGACCTTAAGGTCATTACTCTGATACTTATTGTTATTTGCCTATTTATTAGTCACCTTTGTATATAGAATGATATTTCATCGATGTTGCCACTGTGTGCACTAGCATGATCCTGGACTAGTGTAGTATACACAGAGGGTCCAGAATTGTATTTTTGGGTCCCGACAATTATGTATGTCTTCTGGTTTGTTGCTTGCTTCGGTTCTATGTGAATGAATGGAATTGATGCATGATTTTGTAACAGGTGTGTATACTACATTTTGGAAAGTATACATATCTCGAGGCTTGGTTTATTTGATTTGTGATGCTAGGGTCAATGGAAGACTAAGCGTTACAAGCCGAATAAACCAGGGTCCTCACATCCCCCGCACATATAGTATTGAAATCGGAGCCTTATGAACCCGGATAAATCCAAAAGTCCTCGCCCTTAAGAAAATATGATATGACATGGTATGAAACCAAACACATATGGCATATGTTACTGATAAGCAAGCACATATGTCATATGCAGTCAACACATATATACTTATCAACCTGCATCCCAACTCAATAATACCAACCCCTTACTTAACCAAACAGTGCCCATGCACCGTGTGTGGAAGTACGTTGGGGCTTGAATTGAATAGTCACAGTTCAGTCCTTAATTGATCCAGACAAGACCACCACATTTCCCAATCTCGTGCATGAAGGCACCATCACTAGCGACCACTTATCCAGATCTCAATTACATTTTTCAGCAAAGGCTGAAATTAAATTTAGTTTTGAAAATTTGAACAGAAACCAAAAATTGAATTTAGTTCACAAAATAGATCCTAAGATCTGAATTAAAAGTATTTTGTTTTCCCATGATTGACAAGATAAGCTTGCCAACCAACTAACGTGGTACTGACTGCGAAGCTAAGCACAAGCTACCAGATAAAATAACAAAACAAAGATACTATCTTAAGGCATAAGTGTATGAATTTAGTTCAGGGCAACCTACAATTATTGGTATGTAGCTAACTACTCACAGATCACAAATACTTTAGAAAATAGCATGCGCAGTATCACTGTAAATTTGAAAATCTAAAGTATTGAAATCTGGGTTCAATATGGTGCAAAGAGGATGCTTGCCTTGGTAATAATACACCTCTTGTTCAGGTTCTGGTTGCCCAACAAAAGATTCAACCACTTCAGAAGAACCAGAATCTAAAATACAAAAATCCAATGAACAACAAGAATTTGGTAGAGAACCATTTATAGAGAGAAGATGCATGATCAAGACTTGAATGCATAATTATCAACATGCTTAATCTATATCTACTCAAATAAGGATAATAACCCATATTTAGTATCTTCTGATTCTAATTATCAAGTTTAGGATTTATTTTGATGTTACAGTTTCAGAATTTGAAGCTGAAAAATATAGGGTTGATTATAAAATAAAGTTGTTGCTTCATTGCAGTATGAGCAAAATAGCATTTTTGTTTAAGTTATAGCTAAGTGAGTGAAACCAAAAGTTTGCTTATCATGTGCTAGCACTAATTGACACTAATTAGAAACTACAAATTCTTACTGTGCACATTGTTGACTGGACCGACACAAAACAGCAAGGATAGGAGGTGGACACAAAACAGCAAGGATAGGAGGTGGAGATTTTGGCTGATTTGGAAAGATACTAGGCAAGAGATTGTTGCTGGAGCTAAGGCGGGTATTTAGGAAGCATAGCATTCTAATTTGACTCCTGTTATCATTAACCAACAAGGATTAACAGAAAAATTTGAGTTACAGCTCTTGTCGGTTCATCTGACAAAAGCAGCAGAGGCAAGCTTTAGAGCCTAATTTGATTTAGCAACATATTATGCAGAAATAACCTTTGCTTATGCTACAGACCATTCTTGGGCAGAGTTAACATCCGTATTTAATCCCTATTAACACTAATCACAAGAGTTACCGCTGGGGTTCTGATACAGCCGTTGTCGGGCTGAACGACAAAAATCGGCAGAGAAAGGTTTTGATCCATTTAGCCGATTTGAAAGCATCCTGGTTCAACAAGATTATTGCTTATGCTACTAGGGTTTAGTTAAGACCTAATTAAGCTGAAAAGATGATAGGAGAAAACCTAGAGCTTGAAAACGACATGAAATACCGAAAAGATATAAAAGCAACTTTTCAGTTTAGAGATGATTTGAGTATTACATGCACAAGTGAGTGCTCCAGTAAGTTATTTGGGATCACAAAGAAGCTTAAGATGGAAAGAAATAAGGACATAGCTTACCAGGATAGGGAAGTCGCCAAAGGGCACCCTAACCGGCTCTGGTCAACAGAGAATAAGCCCCCAAGTTCAACCTATAATGATGCCCAAAATTCACATTACAAAGTGAATTAAGCACCGGGAAGGATGAACAAGAAATGAGAACAAGGAAAACTTCACTGAGAAGGAAAAGAGATGAAGAAAGCTATTTCGGTCAACAATAGCAGTGAGCTCAAAAAGCTAGGGTTTATATAGAGATCAAAGTTTATATAGAGATCAATCCTCCAGAGCAAACAGGGAGCGTCTAGAGTTGATGCGGTGGCAACATGGTGCCAGGTGGCGAAGGATTACTTGCTAGCATACGGCGAAATGCCACCTCTCCGGCAACGAAGTCGGCGGCGGTGCACAGGTGTGAGGAGGAAGAGAGAGATCTCACTGACGAGCGGGTCCTGCTGTCAGCCGCAGCAACGCATGCCTCCACAATTCTCAAAAGAATAACGACCGTCCGATTAGAAATGGGCGCCTGTGATTTTAATGCATGTTAAGAGGTCTTAACCGGTACCTTTCAATTGTGGGCCGTGCGATCTTAAATGAACGGTTGAGATTCGAAAGAATGTTAGGAGGTCCGAATGCTACTTTGAAGGAGGAGCATTGGATTTGAATCCAAGGGTTGCTCCCAAAAGGTATGCGCCATTGGACTTGAAATGTGGTGGCTCGACACCGTTAGATCTGACTTTAACGGTCGGGATTGAAGTGAGGTTCGGCATCTCGAATGTCACCGCCTCTATGGACCCTACGATTGAAATCCAACGGTCATACGAGGATAAGGCCTTAAACCCACGAGATTCGAAGGGGCGCACCGTAGGATTAAAATCCAACAGCTGAAGTATTTGCGCGCCTTTGAGTTCAAATTCAAAAAGAAGGGCACGGTTGGATCTGAAACCTACGGCCAAGATTGAAGAGGAGGCCGGGCGATCCGAACGTCCTTCCAACGTGGTCCATTCGATCAAAATCCAATGGTGGAGATTGAATGGTGCTTTCAGGTGACCCGAACGACCCACTAGATTTGGCCCGTTTATTGAGAATCCAACGGCTCAGGCGCATTTTAGTTTTCACCATTTAAAAATGGCTTATCCCGAAAATGACACATCACACGATTCAGATCCAACGACCACAATTGCATGGCTCATCGGGATGACCCGAATGGGCCAATGAATCTGGCCCGTTCATTGAGATCTAACGGCTCAAGTTGGAGGCGCGTTAAGATTTTGAACTCGAAGGCTGGATGCGATAGGATTAAGATTCGACGGTGGAGATCGCTTCGCGTGCGTGGATAGCCCACACGGCTCTGCGAATCTCGCCCATTCGCTTGGAGATCAACGGCTCGCAATCACCGAGGGTTGGGGCACACGTATGGACGTGGCAAGCATGGCCCTATGCACCGGTTTGGACTCAAACCTGGATGGCTCGGTCGCTACAGTGCCAAAAACTGGAAGTTAGGTTGGGAGAGTTGACCAAGCTTATTTTAAGCCTTCAAAAGTTTGACCGGGGCTTTTAAAATAGAAAAGAAATTTGTAAAAATATGAAATTTTGCAAAGATACTACTGGGAGCATATATGTCCCAAATAAAATTTAAAATCCATTGTTTATCAGTTTAAAATACATAAATAATTCAATGAACCCGAGTAGGTTTATCTAGAGTCAAATATTTTTCTCAAGATCAAAATAATTTCTAAAAATTCGACAAAAATTATTTTTGGCCAAGATAATTCATCTAGTTTTTAATAAAAATACTTCCCAGCCATAATACCAACATTGACTGGTATTTTCTTTTGAAGCTTCAACAGGTTTTTGAATTTTGGCTAGAAAATGAAGGTTTTAGATTGTAACAACATATCCAAATTTCAAAAAGGAACAGTGATGTTATGAACAGTATCTCATTACTTTTCATAAAGCATCTTATTACTGTTCATTAGAACTGGGGCTGTTACACCAAAGTTCAGGGAGTGGCTGATGGAGGCGGTGGATTGATGGCGTGACAAGGCGATGTAGAGCATCACGGCCGCATGGTGAAGCCGCTCTGCGCACCCATTGGGAGGTAGGAGACACAACTGATGTGTGGGCCTAGGTGTCATTTGGATGGTCCAATCAGAAATCGGTTCCGTTCGGACTGGTCCGAACAGATCAATTCATTTGACTGCTTTAAATCCTAACCTCCTACATTGACCGAGTCACTAAAATAGTAAATAAATCACTAAATTCTAAAATTAATAATAGGGGTTCTTGGGATGTCCTAGTACACATATAAAAATTTTGACCTCATTGTTCATGATTTATGTTTCTTATTTTAATTCATTAACAGCAAGGGCTTTTAGAACTTGGTTTGAATTTTCACAAGATTTAATTAAGTTCTAAAAATTTTGGAAAAATTGTAGTTATTTATGATAATTATTATAGTAGTTGAATAAATTTTTTCCCAATGATGATCACGAGTTTTTATTTTTGTTTTCTTTTGGGGAGTCGATTTAGGTTATAATTTAATCTTTGATTAAGATATTCCAATTGCAATAATTATTGCAAATGCTTCAAAAACAACATACATGCTGGTGAGATGCATAATAATTATATTTATTAAAATGGGGATGTGACATAAATAAATAAATAATTGCTTTGAAACAACTAGTAAATTCCCCATTCACTTCCCATGACAAACCACCAAGTGAATTACCCATTCACCAAGGGAATATTATATTCATCAAGTGAACTCCCCATTCACACTCCGACACATTTTATGAAGAAACTCTACCTCTCGTGTGAAATCCCCGGACATATCCATAACCGAGGATGCGGCTATTCGAATAGATTAATTAACACTCTGCAGAGGTTGTACACTTTACCCATAAGATACAACCGGTGTAGCAATCACCAATCATAACAAAATCTTTCAGAAATTTTATCACTACAATTGACTCTCCTGTTATGCATACTGTCACCCCAACCTCACCATTGGTTTGACGCACACTATTGGACCTGGACACGATAACCACCCAATGCCAAAACTCCATAACATACTAAGTTTAGGTCGTCATATTCCAGGCATGTGGTTGTATGAAAAGGCCTAGTTCAATGGCACACAAGATTAAGTCCTTGACAAATTACTCAGGTGAGTCTACCACAAACCCACAACGTGTTAAATCCACACCCTCACTGCACAACCGCTCTCCCAAGCAAAAATCATTTTGTTTGACCAAGACCAATGACATACCCTGCCATGGTACACAAATTTTAACAATAGTGGCTAACCACCACAGTTCCATATTTTATTAAGTCAAATTTAATCATTATGATACATGTGATAATGAACCCATCGTATCTAAGCTTGATTAAGCATCTGAACGATACCCATGTTGGTGATACAAATATGTCTAACTAAAATTATCCATGCTAGGGTGAAAAATGATTCATGGCATTCAAATATTCAATGTAGGCACAGTGACAACACGTGATAGCTAATCCCAAAATTGTTCATATAAAGGTAGTATGTAATTGATATAAAATAATATACTTTTGAAATCATAGGTTCAATATAATCAAAGGACTACGACTTACCTTGGCTTTGGCTTTGCTCAGTTAACACACTTGAATCTTCGAAGTTTGCTTCCGCTCCTCCTCCGTGAAACTGATCATCTAACGAGAGAGAAAACAACAAGTGAAGCACAAATAAATTCAAATAAAATCCAAAAACAGTAAAACCAACTCTAAAAGAAGGAGTTGGATTTTAGATGAATTTAGCAATTTGAATAGACTGAATCGGACGAAGGAGAATATACTCTCAGAAGATTGAAATTCACATGAAATGATAAAATCAGAATTTCAGGATTTAGAGAATTGTTTTTCTAAACGAAAAACAATTTACTTCGTCAGCATGACATCAGCAGAGGATTTTTGGTTGAAAACAAAAATAAAGAAATTTGGTCTGACATGTGAGACGGTCCATGGTGGACTAGGCTCACTCGTTTTGGGTTTAGGGCCAGCCATATGGATTGCTAATAAGGTGTTGAAGAGGATGCCACATGGGCAAAAGTGATGACATGACTACTGATGTGGAGAAGTGAAGTGGTAAAGGAGAGCAACATGGGAGAGAACATAGAAGATCGCCGGCGGCATTGATGGCGACCTCGGTGGCGAGCGGATGGCCGGGAAGTGGCAAAATGGAACCCTGGGAATACGGCGAAGCTCTGGGTAGCGACAGTGCGGCAGCGACGGTGACATTGGCGGTGGAGACATCTTCGGCCGGTGGTGAAAACGGTGAAACAAAGGCGTCTAATGAAGATGAAGATGAGCACTGGGTAGGCGGCGACGCAAGGAGTACTAAGGACGCCTCGGGGTAGACAAAGGTTGACCGGAGTGGCGGCAAAGCAGTGATGACCGGAGATAGGGAAGATAACCGGCGAACAAGAAGGTGATTGGCGGTGGCAATTTGGTGACCGAGAGCGAAAGAGAGAGGGAGGGATCAGATGAGAAGGGGTTAGAATGCATTGTGACACGCAAAAGGAGGGCTAGGGCTCTCACCAGTGTGCAGATCGGTGATGGGCGGCGTGGCCGGTTTTGAGGAGAACAATGGCGACAGTGAAGGAGTGGTCCTTGGGCGAAGGAAATTGCATCACGGTGTAGAACACGATGAGGCGACACTATTGGCGGTGATGGCATGGGCGGAGGAGCCTTGACAATGACGCAATCCGGCGAGGTTGAGCATCGGCGGCAACTCGGGTCATCGGCTTGATTCGATGCAACCAAAACAAGGCCGACAGTGGAACTTTAGGGTTTCAAGAGAGGAGGCACGGGTGAAGAAAAGGACACATGTAGGGCTCCTTAAATAGCACCGGAGATGGGGCAGTCCGCAAAAGGCACGGCGGTGTTGCGCGTTTGCCAAGGACACGACTAAGAGACCAGGAGGAAGACGATGGGGAGGTGGCATTTGGCAAGCGGGGCCACCGGCAGTGAGGGATGAGGAAGGAAAGGCCAACGCCGACTTGGACTAGGCTCATGTGCGCAAAGGCAAAGAAATGGGCCGAGCTGGCGGGAAGGAAAGAGAAGATGAGTGGGCCAGAAAAGAAAACAGACTGGGCTGGGAAAACAGAAATGCGGGCCAAGGGAAAGAAATTGAGCCCAAAGGGAGAATCAGGATTAAACTGATTTTTGAATTTAGGAAATTTACTTAAATAAAACTAAGCTCAAATAAATAGCAATTAAATCCCAAAAAATCCTAGAAAATTCCAGAAAATTCGCTGGAACACAAGAACTTGAATAAAAAACTTTTAATTTAATTGAACTTAAAATATTCACATTAAATCTGTTTGATTTCTGAAAATTCAATTTAAGATTTGAATTTAATCAAAAAATTCAAATGATTACTTTTGTTTTTAAAACTTCAAAAAACAGACCAAAATTTAGGATCTTACATAAAGCATAGAGAATTGAGCTGTTTCTCATGCAATAGTAGACTGTAATACGATAAACAAAATACATTATACATGGCTTAATTGTCTATAGAGACATGTGAAAAGATCTTAATTGTCTATAGAGACATGTGAAAAGACAACTCATTATATAAGCTGTCTTTAATGCTGTCTATAAATGACATTGAGAGATACTATAGACAACAGTCGTCTATACCATTGGACGTGCTCTGTGTTGCTCAACACACACCCGGCCTTGCACACGGAACGCAGCACTATGGGTCACGCGCTTCGCAAATTGTGCGAGCTCGTGAGCTACTACATTATATGCTCTCTTCTCTCTGCAAAACACCACTTCTGGGAGCTGGTTAGGAAACTCTCTTGCCTCCTGGACAATAAAACTCATTCTATATCACTGCGATCTTTTTAGAGAAGCAAAGCAATGAACGAAAGCACAATTAGATTCCAAGATCGCTTTCTTGCGTGACCATTCTGCTGCAAGAGGCCCTCCCGGCACGTCAGAACTTCCAGTTCCTCTGCATCACCTCCAACGAAAATCGGCTTCCAAGAAGTGACCATCACCGAGGCTTGCTTATCACGGATAACATCTCCAATGCCACACGGGCCATATGGTTCAGAGAAAGCAGCGTCAATTTTTTCCAGCCCGGCGGTGGCGAAGACCACTGTTGTGTCACCGGATTAATCTGGTGCCTTTTTCATTAGCCGCCCGATACTTTCAGTCGTGCCGCAAACCACTTAAGGGTGATGTGGTTTCGAAAAAAAAAAGGATTTAAGGGTGATGTGGCTTAATTAGGATTTAAGAGCATGTATTGATGATCAATTTAAGAGGTAAGTAGGATATGGCAAGAAAATCGAAAACACCATAGGCCAATTGAGGAAACAAAAGATTTCACTACTGTAAACCGCGTGATAAGTGCTAACGATGCCAGCGTCACTTCCATTTCTAGTCTGCTAGCTGTGCATGAGCGAACCCCCTCGGTGCTATAAAAATACACAACATCGACTCGGAAGCAAGCACAAGAGCACTTATTTTCAAAACATCCAGCAGCCAAGTCGCCCCTACTCCCCCACTCCCCTGCAAATGGACCCCACCCCGTCCTCCACCCCCTCCACGGAGATGATGATCCATGGAGAGAAGCTAGGGCACAACAAGAGCGCGACGGATTCTGTTCTCCATGGAGCACTCGGCGCCATGCAGGCGCCGTCGTCCACGACGGCAGACGCTCTGGCGGCGGCGGCTGCGGTGTTCGCCGGCGTGATTCCGCCGCGCGTGTACAGGTGCATGTTCTGCACAAACACATTCATGAGCGCGCAGGCGCTGGGCGGGCACCAGAACGCGCACAAGCGGGAGCGCGCGAAAATATTCCACCCTTCCGGGCAGTGGCCGGCGCCCAACTGCTTGGCGTACGGCGCCGTGCAGTACGGGCGGGGACGCCACTCGGTGCCCTGGTACGCACGTCAAGCCGGCACAGGCCTCGGCGCCTCGCAAGGGGCGTCCGGGGCAAACGTGCCGGCGCCGGCCGGCTACCGGTGGACTGGAGACGGAGGTCACCTGGGTCGCCAGAGCAGCATGCGTGAACTAAATCAGGAGGAGACTCCAGACGGGATTGACTTAACCCTAAAGCTCTAGGTCCAGGGTTAGGTTCATTTTATCTGCTTAAAAGTCGAAGTTATCTTGTCAGGTTTAATTTGTCTGCTTGCTTCATTTTCTTAAACTCTGGACTTTATCGTATTTGCCTGGAATAATTGGATGTATGATGTTAAAGAAAATTGCGATGTATCTGGTGATATTTTGAAGTTATATTATGAGCATGGATGCACTTTAAACATTGGTTTTTTTAAAAAAATAATGTGCTTACGTTGCGCTGGAATTCATGGCTCCATGTAATGTTGATAGGAAGAATGCTGCATCTGATTAAAATAAAGATCGGTGTGGTCTGGAAAAACTCGTAACAAGGACTTCTTTACTATGTATATGCACTTGTGATGTACATTTATATGCTCAATTCTTCAGTTTTTCTGGACAGTAAATGGAACACCTGTCTAATACTCTAATCACACAACATATTGAGCGACAGCAATCCAATAGTTGCATAAACTGTTATCGGTGACATTTATTTGGCACTTTCTATATAGTTTTGCTGTTTTACATATTATATTATATGGTTGACCGCAACGACGTCAGGGCCATTGACACTGGATTTAATACTTATATCCATTGTAATTGACTACAAAACAAGCCTCCACATCATAATTACGTTACGATTTATGAGTGTTTGATCTTTGACTTGCCCTCGACGCTTAATCGATGAATACATCCCCACACCACCACTTGAGTAATGTTGTATGTGGAATCTCTCATGCTGCTGTTAGATGGCTTCATACCTCTTCACCATTGTTAGTTGTTGGGGAGAGACTAGGAGTCGGACGTAACGGATGGAAGTTTCCCACCGTACGGTCCTCCCGTGTCGACGGTAATATCCATCTCAATCGCTCGATCTCAAGGCTGACTCCCAACTCTCCAATTATGGGGCCCAAGCTGTACGTTTGGAAGGACAAGCTAGCGTGCAGTGTTACATGCATGCGCTTGAAAGTTGTAAGAATGAGTGGGTTCATCTGTACTTGGGCTCTGTGGTCTAGCGCAGCTTGATGCTCCTTTTATAGGCGTCATACTCGGTGGTGCAGGAGACTTGGCCAGAACTAGGACACGTGTTTTGCTGCATGAATTTGAAAAGCTAGATCGCTTGTTTCCGATGAATTTTCTATGAGAGGAGAGAGGGAGAGTTGTGTATTTGGGCGGAGGATTCTGGATAAGCATACAAAGATGGAGATGGTGCAGCGGAGAGAGAAATGGAAGTAGTTCAGCAATAAATAAGTCCGATTGTATGCATCTGAGAAAAAAGCATTGAAAAATTTGTAATATCATCGTAAATAGTATGCAACAATTTTTTTTTCTATAGATACAATTTTTTTCTACAGATACAATATATTTTTCTACATATGTAACACTTGCAATATCTCTAGACAATGGTTGCAATATCTCCGAATAATGTTACAACATCACAAATCAAAAAACAAAGCATCTGGAAAAAAAAAACGCATTGAAAAAATTGCAATATCACTATGAACAGTATGCAATATTTTTTTCTACAGATGCAATATTTTTTTTCTACAGATACAACACTTACAACATCCCCGAACGATGATTACAACATCCTACGACAATAGTTGCAATATCCCAGACAACGGTTGCAACATCGCAAATTAAAAAGCAAAGCATGTGGAAAAAATATGTTGAAAAAATTACAACATCGCCGTGAACAGTATGCAACATTTTTTTCTACAGATACAATATTTTTTTTCTACAGATGCAACACTTGAGAGTTAAGCACAAATCTGTTATCTTGCCTATGCAAAATGTGTAGCACTACGTATACTATACTAGTAGTACTTACTTCCAGAATCAACTAGAGTACATGCAATTTGGTCATCAATCGAGAGTGACGATATCGAGTCGAGTAACTTGTTTTAATAGTAGTATAGCGGCTAGATCGAGTCAGCTCTATCAAACAAATTATCAGTATGGACTATGGAGAGTACATATATATATACTCCTTGTATTAGCCCTTTAGATGTATCGAAAAGAAGATTCTGTGAAGCTCGGCGGCACGACAGCCCGAACATGGATTGATGCTTCTCTACTGCTCTGCTCTTCAAGCAATAATGATGAGAAAATCACATGCCATCGTGAAAAGGGCTAATGATGAGTATGCTGACGCGGAATGAGCGTACGATTTTTGTTTGACCATCGGACCACCGAACCGAAGCGTTGTCCTAGTTGTTATCCCCTAACTACTGTCAACTCACCGAAATTTGGGAAAAAACAACTTATTCACCATGGAGAAAACCATCCTACTGAGATCGTGCCATCTTCCTGCTGGCTACGCCAACCACAACCTCAACTACGCATCCTGATCCAATCCTAATGATTACTGTCAATGTCTTCCTCTCCAGTTACACTGCCTAGTTCTTCTACACAGGCTCTCTTGGATCTACGCTTCATTCAGCCCCCCACCTCCAATTAACGAGAAGGTTACACTGACCAGTCCTACGCTAATGTGGGACATTGTAATGTAGACTAATGATTTTCGACTGCTTTAATTTGATCAGTAAGAGTTCCCAGGTTCCTTTACCTTATGCTTTGTTTCATTATCTCGCTGTGTATCAGTTAGATAACCTACAAATGTGAAATGTGTTGTGTTTGCATGAGTACTTCGAGGATACGATATGTTGTGTTTGGAGATGGATGGCAGAGGATTAGAGGAACATCATGTTTCGGTTAGTTCTTTGGTTGAGAACGTAAGTCTTGGCGTTTAGGCGGTCATGCTGCAGCCATTATTTATGATAAACATCATGAAATCATATTATTCGCAACGAAGATTAACTAATTTGAATTGAAGAAAATGTAGAACGTGTTTGAATTTTTAGTAATCAAGTACTGTTTGAATTTTTAGTAATCAAGCACTCCCTGCAGTCACAAATAATGTGGTTTTGGGACCTAGCCATCTCTCACGTGAGGAGACATTACAATTATCTGTAAACTAATGTGGGACACAACATAGGATTTCATAACAGAAATTTTTCTTTAACCATTCGTTTTGCTCCAGTCAGTTAATGGTGATACATTATGTGTCACTCTTTTCTATTCTATTCATTTCTTATTCCATGGACCGTGTGTTTCTTATTCTGGTGTGCCTCCCAACAGGCTAATTTACCCTGTCTTCCAAGAAAGTGCTAAAACTGAGGTTATGCGGATCTTGCATTGTAAGTATGGTGACATGCAAATCTCCATTGTTGTGTTGGATTTTAATATGGCTTTCAATATTTATTTTGGTTGTTGTCTGTTTTAACTCAATGTGGAATATTGATTTATGTGATAAGGAATTATTTGATGCAGAACCTAACTTAATGATTTTAATACTCGAGGTGCTGAGGACGGCTGTGATGGAATAGGTAGACATGTTTATTGAGATCGAGTCTACTGAAATTTAATATACATGCATGTGATTAATCCGGATACAGCACAGGGCGGAATAGCTGGGTTTGTTTTGCAGGATCAGCTCTGCAGGCTATTGACCCACATGATTAGATTGGAATTGGTCTCGTAAACAATCTGATCATGGCCAGTGTTGTAAAAACGGAATACGGTTGTCGGACGGATAGAGTACCGCTAAGCGATTAATCGGAATACAGATGATTAATCGGAATTACGCGGACAATTTGGCGTTCTCATATATCTGATCATAATACTAGTTTCAGAGATATTTGAACACATTATATTGTCAATACTATCAAATAAACTTATACCACCCTTTAATTGTACATGATAACTTCATTACTAACTCAAAAGATAACAAGATTGATCGGCGGACTATTATAGTTCTACACTAAAGTACGATTTGCAACAGATTTAGATAATAGATTAAAAATATGTATTATCACGTAGACTAGACTAACTTAACACACTAGCGAAACGACCACCAAAAGACTTAAGTTTAAAATATACATACATAAAATGACCCACAACTATGAGAGAATCAGTTACTCTGAATTATTGTCAAGCACAACATCACTACCAGACACTTCGGTCTCAGGCTCATTAGAAGCAAGAAAATCCTCTTCAAGAGGCAATCAACTCCTTATCACTCTCACTTTCATCAATTGCTAGTAGTGTTGATTTGGAACCACGACTGAACGATGCTCGATGAGACAATCTTTTTGTACGTTTTGCTGATTTTTTGTTGTAAAAAACGGTCGTGACGGCCGATTAATCGTCCGTTTATGCGGATTATGAGGGGCGATTATACGGAAATGGCCGACTAATCGGATTATGCGGCCGATTTGGCGTTCACAAGTGTTAACTGTGCTCCGATTCATATATACGTGACGGTTTGCCCGCCGATTCCGATTAAACGGCCAACTAATCGACCGTCACGACCGATTTTTACAACACTGATTCATGGCACATAACTCACACATGTGTGCTAGGGACTAATATATTTTAGACTCATAAAACTGGCATGTCTGATCGTGGTTGGTGATATGGTTCAGGAGTCTCACGGTGTACCGGAAACAGGTGGGTTAATTATAACACCTGGAAATAGAGTCTAAAAATAGTCCCTACCCTCTAGCATCAGAATGCAATTGTGAGCAGCACCACGAAAAAGGTACAAGAATAGAGGGTAGACTGAAAACCTCCACCAAATCAATCTAGGGTTTTCTCAGAACCCAACAATAGTATCAGAGCCACGAATCGAAGCCGACGGTGCGCATGGCAATCCACATTTGAAGCGTCCGCGTACCGAAGCCAAGTCGGATGGCCGTCTCGTTCGATCACGTCGCATCACACAAAAGCGACGTTGCTGTCGCTCGCCGTGCGAAGCCAAGTCGACGGCTCGGAAGGCCGTCACGTTCGGTCACGAAGCATCACACAAAGCCGACGTCGCTTCGTCATATTCCCGAAGACGTTGGCGCCGCACACATCATTGGATCTGTGTCCGACCGTCAAGCCACAACGGGGCCTACCTCCGCTGCTCGAGCCCTAGATCCCTGCGTTGCTGTTTCTGTCACATCAAAGAAAAAAGCGACAGTGTTGCTTCAATTGGTGTTGCTTCAATCTGATCAATTCCTGGAATTTTCTATTGTTTTTTTTTTGTCATCTCACGTGAAGGAAAGTTAGGCCTACACTACACTATTGATTATTCTAATTGATTGGACTGGAGCAAGCATACATCAGATTGTTTCTTTTGAAGGTATTGCTCTTCAGATCAAAACAGAAAGACAGCATATTGAGTGTGTGCGCCAAAGCAGAGAAGAGAACAAACTTATATTCTTGATTCTCCGATCTGAAGCACTTCAAATTCAGGTATCTTCTCGTAATGGTAACCAACAGTGTATTTTCAGAATTGCTTAATCTTGCAAATTGGATGGCTCAAATTTCACGGTTTGGAAAATAAAATTCACATTTTTGCTTTCTGCGAAAAACATTGATTATGTAATAGACAAAAACGAACCGGAAAAGCTAGAAAAAAATACCACTGTTGAGGAAAAAGAAAATTATGCAAAAGAACATGAAAGTTGGACCAGGGATAATAAAAGGGCTCGTATTTTCATGTTGGGATCAATGACGGATTCTTTAGCTGCTGAGTATGAAGGTGAACGGAATGCGCGAAAGATAATGCGTAATCTGGAACAAGATTTTAGTGAAGTATCTCTTATTAAAGTGCTTAATCTTGTTAATCGTTTTCTCTCCACCAAGATGTATGATGGCACTTCAGTTAATGAGCATCTCAATAAACTCTTTATTTTAGCAGAGGAATTAAAAAATGTTGGCTATCCTTTTTCTGAAGAAGTACAGATCATGGTTGTTCTAAAATCTTTGCCAAATTCATGGGAACAATTTAAGATATCTTTCTGTCATGCTGAAAGGATACTCAATATGCGCACTCTGAGGCATCATTTGCTTATGGAAAAAGATAGAAAACTCTCTCAGGGAAAAGAAAGAAACTGTAACATTCCAATTTTAGACTTGTGTTTCAAATGTAAGAAAATGAGTAGAAATTAAAACTTTTTCTTACATCTTGTATTTCCTGTTGTGCCAAACAATTCCTGTGCAAGGAATATTGGAAATACAAAGTCACAAGTCACTTTTGCCCTATTTATGGTCTACCAAAAACATTCTTATCAAATGTTTTGATCATCTCCTGGAAATACTTTTCCTAAGTACTAGGATTGGTGTGTGGCCCCTCTGAAAAATTTCACAATTTTTAGAAGTTGTTTGAATATACTTGGGGGGTAGTCAAACCAGTTGAAATCTGGTCAAACATTAGCTCTGTACATTGCTGAATTTTTAGAGGAAAATGTACAGCACCAACACCTCTGAAAATTTTATGCAAGGTCAACTTTTGAGTCAGCAAGCTCCTGTAAAATTTTCAGAATTTTTGGAGTCATTTTGCTACCTCAAACAATTTCCCCTAAGTTCAGCTCTTCTAAAAACCAGAAATTAAAACTCTGGTTCGAGTCAGACTCGGGCTCGAGCCCGAGCCCAACTCGACCAACTCGGTTGGACCACATCTTCAGGCCGCACCCGAGCTCGGTCCTGAGAAACCGTGTGCGAGCCATTGGATTTAAGATCCAAGGCTCACAACCTCCCCGGGTGCACTAGCCTCCAGAGGGTTGGAGTGCTCGTGGCCGCCCATCTTCAATCCAAAGGCCCACGACCTCCCCTCCTCCTCCTCTATTGTTTTTAAAGCACCAGGGAGCTGAGATCGTAGCCGGCCACGTTGAATCCAACGGTCGTCAATCACTGTGTGCGTTATAGGTTGTCTCCTACCTCTGGACGTGCGTGAGCAGTAGGGGAGTGATGGCAGTGTCAACTCATGCTCCCTACAGCTGCCCTAGCCGACATTTAAATGTGTGGAAGATACTTTCGGCCATGCCATGCCCTATACTACCACCTACCACCTTTTTGCTGTCGGCCTTGCCTTGTGCTTTGAGCTTTGTCTCCCGAAAAGCCCTTGTTGGCAAACCCTAGTGCTCCAAGCTTTTTAAGCACCCTCAGCACCTCCTAGTGTGCCTTTAGACCACCCTCGAGCTCCACCTTCAATTGTAGAGCTTAACACCCCCAAATCCGAAAATGCACCATTGTTGACCGTGGAGTTCCTTTGGTGTTCTTGGTGCTCCAGTGGTTCTCCCCCACAATTCTTTGCACCATTTCTACCTCCTCACTATCTTGAACATATCCCCTCACTTAATTTTGGATTTGATTCGCAGGATCTGTCCAATTTGGGGTTTGTTCAAATTCGGCTGAAATTGGTCATCTTTTTCCTCAGCTCAGGTGAGTGGCCCATTTTCAAATTATTTGTCCCAGTAGCTTCTGTGAACCTTAATGAAGTTCTTTTGATACTTGGGTGCCACTCATTTTGCTCAGGGTGCCATTTTTCACCTCTTTTCTTCAAGTCCGGTGAGCTTCACCTTGTGCGAATCTGCTCCGGCAACTGTGAAGCTTACCTCCTCTAAGGTAACCTCTTATTAGTCCATAGATGTCTGGGAAACCATTTCTTTAGACCACCTCGAAGCCGTCGGCCGTTTTCAAGTTGCAGTATCTAGACCTCTTTTTGATTTTCCGGCTAGCCGGCGTTCTGGACCACCGTCGCCGGCGAGGTTGCCACCACTAGGTTCCTATCGCTATTGCGAATCCATTCCAGTCCTCTGTTGGCGCCGCCGCAGCCAGGATCACCGGCGGCAAGCCGTTGAAGTCGCACGAGTTTTGCCTGGGGGAAACTCCCGTTTTCGTCAAAAATTTCGGACAGCATTAATGCCCAGTCAGTGTTAATCATTGGGTATTAATGGTGTCTCAATCGCGCCTTTGTGTCGCTGCCTGTAGGCCCGAGTCTTTAAGTCCCCGCGGGCGGTTCCCGCGCACCATTAATGTTAAAACCAGGGTTTAATTGGGTTTTGCCATTAATTACTGTCGAAAAGGTCATTTCTCAGTCGCTTTCGCGTGGGCCTCAACCTACTGTTGTTGCATGCTAAACCGCCGCCCAGACCACCTAAAAAACCTCCTAGATTTGATCTCTACCGTTAAGGACCTCTCAGTGTAATCTTGGCCGTTAAATGACCTCCTAGAGTTAGACCTGGGCCGTTAGATCTTTTGTGCAAAATCCTTAGCTGTCAAGACCTCCCCTGGTCATTTTTGCAAAGACCACCTCAGGACCACCCTCGGGGTCCTTTTTTGCAAAAAGACCTCCCTCTGGTCCTTGTTCGGAGAAGCTAAGTCACAGGACCTCCTAGGATCAATCTAGACCATTGATGACCTCTGTAGGGTTACCTTTTAGCCGTAGGATCTTGTCTGTAAAACATTAGCGCCAGGACCACCTCCTCGGTTATATCCTAGCCGTTTAGGTCCTCCTGGGCGTAATCTTCACCGTGTAGGATCACCCTGAGCTAAACCTCAGCCTTAGGGTCTCTTTCCGCAAAAGCTTTAGTCTCAGGACCTCCCCTGAGATAAATCTCAGCCGTTTAGGGTCACCCGAGATTTGATCTGAGCGGTAGATTCATTCCTATTGAATCGTTAAGTTGTAGGACCTCCTCCTGTTGTCTTAGCCGTTGAAGGACCTCTATGAGGGTAGATCTAACCGTAGAGTTCCTTTCCGTAAAAACCTTAAGCGCCAGGACCTCCCCCTAGTGTTGATCCTGACCGTTAGATCAATCTTAGCCGTCGGGATCTCCTCGGTGGTCTTAAGCCGTAGGACCTCTCCTGGAGATCTAGACCGTCGGGACCTCCCCCGAGAAATCCTGACCGTCCAGACCTCCTCCGTTGGATTGGAGTTCTAGGACCTCCCCTAGTGCTCGTGACCGCCAGATCTTGATCTGACGGCCACGACCTCCCTTGCACGCGAGAGCTCCTCTCGCGTGCGCTGTGAGCCCTTCTGGTGGTAACCGTTGGATCTGACCTTAACGGCCACGACCTCCCCGTGCTCTCTAGTTCTTTTGGACCTCCCGAGAGCTCCAGTTTTCTAAGTATTTTGTAGATTCAATTTTCATAAATGCATAAGTTTGTCTCTGTAGCTCCTTTTTGAGCGATTCAAGTTGCAGTAGCTTTGTGGTAGGATAAATTTTAATTTGAGAATATTTGTGGTCACTTTTCTAGTCTGGGATTTATTGAAACTTGCAGTAGAAGCTTAAATGAAGTAAGGGATAGGAAAATCACTTAAAAATTTGTAAAATGTATAACTTTTTGTGTATAACTTTTTTTTAAGCAAACCCAGGTCTGTAAAATTCCTCTGGTAGTGTACTTTAGCTTAGCATAGGTGTTGTTCATATTTATGTTCCTGTAAAGTGAAATATGCTAGTTGTACAACTTTAGAAAATCATAACTAATTCATTTTAACTCCAAATTGTGCAAACTCAGTTTTGCTGTTGTTAGGATACTATTACCTACCTGCCATAAAAATTTCAGATTTCAGATCATTCTAGAAATTTTTTCCATGAACAGTAACCGAAATTAATTTAATTAGGATTTTTCAGGCTGAGAGAACTTAGTTTAGCCATAACTTTTTCATGCTAAGTCCAAATGAAGTGATTCTTGTTTCTAAAATTGTCTAAAATCAACCTCTAGCTGCTGTATAAATTTCATAGGATTTGGATGTCTTTTGCTGTTGAGTTTTATTTAGAGTTCTTGTTCTTATTTGATTATCGCCTCTTCGCGTTAGGTTCCGAATGAATTATTGTTTACGTGAGTGAATCCTCTGCAGCAAGAAAGTGATCTACAGCAAGGCAAGCAGTTAGATCATGTTAATCCCAGTATTTTTAAGTATTTATGTTGTTTACAAATTCTATGTACGCATTGCTAGTTTGTGTTAAACTATTGTCGATAATTGGCCTAGTAGATGCATTTTCTTAGACAAATGATTATCCTTTACTACCATGAGCCTAGGTTATTGCTGTGATTGAGAGTTCATTGGATGAACTCTTGTCACTTAGTAGTTGCGAATTATTGCTTAGCCATGCTTAGCTTCCGGTAGAAATGGGCGGTTATCGACTTGTCGATAACCTTGATCACATAAAACTTATTATTACTTATGGTTTCAGCCTTGTGCCATGTCTACTTGTGAAAACTAAAAACTGAAACAAAATAATTTAGACTTGGGCACAATGGTATGTTGGTGTGCTTTTGGGTGTGATTGGAATGGTGCCCAAGTCAATTAAGGACCTAACTTCTTATGAGTACCTGTTATCCAGGCATTTTGTGCGTGCTAACCACACTAGAGGGTATGGGACCTCTCTTGAATTAGTACTTTGGGAGGCATTAATTAATGAGTCGCTGGCTGTAGTTTATAGAGAAAAAGGATCACAAAGGCGTGACCGGGGTGGTTCCTTTCTAGGTCCTCCACCCCGACCGGGGTCTTGCAAATGTCCGGCTAGCTTTACCCTAAATGGCTAATGACTCCCGGCTTTGCTTGACTCCACCACAACGTGTGGTCCTAGTGGTCCATTTCGCCGGCTGGTCACTAAGGGTTAACCCCATACGTGCGGCTCTTAATTAACGTATTGCATTGGAAACGTCTCGTAGGACTTAGCCGTGCCGGCATACCAAAGGAAGTGTGCTTAATAGCTTGGCAAAAAGACGGTCTGAAGTGTGGGTACATTGGTACACCCCTGTAGGGTTAAAACTATTCGAATAGCCTCGTCCTAGGTTATGGACACGCTTGGGTAAGCTTTTCAAGAGTTAGACTACAACATTTTAATTAAAACTTGATGGGTGGTACGAATCTGAGATTCGTGCTATGTGTGGTGGCTATTGGGTTAGTCACCAATAGGTGGTTACTCTTGTACTTATTGTATCTCGTGTTATTTCATTCAATAAAAACTGATTGCAAACTTGCTTTTGAAATGTACTACATTATTACAAATAAAGTTGGCTTTGTGCAAAATGAGACATACAACCTCCACTTAAATAAGCTTGCATGTAGCATATTGATAGGTCTGCTATTCCACACGTCAGTTTTGCGAGTACATTTTTGTACTCATTTGCTTTGCTTATTTGTTACAGAGGAAGAAGTTGATCCCCAGGGGATCGACTTTTGTGAGAATTGCTGCGGTATGGACGACTTGCTTGGCGGCCCGGTCGGTTGCCTTGTGGGTTATGGCTAACCGGTTGGATTTTGTTTATAGTCATCTTATGGCACTTTTTGCTTCCGCTGTTAATGTTACTTTGATGTCGTTTGGCCGGTCGGCCTTCTTGTGTAATAACTCTATTATGTATGTCTTTTGTTAGGATTAATGTTATGTGATGTATGGAATTGATGCGTGATTTTGTAACAGGGTGTGTATACTGCATTTCTGTGAAGTATACATGTCTCGTGGCTTGGTTTATTTGATTTGTGATGCTAGAGTCAATGGAAGACTAAGCATTACAAGCCAAATAAATCGGGGTCCTCACAGAAACACTCACAATTCTGAGTTACACCTTGGAGAGGAAAAAGGTACATACTAATAAAAGGAATTGGCAAAAGAGGAAGCCTAATGGTGATTTGAGAGAAAAGCTTAATAAGAAACGCGATCGGGATGATCGTGGAAATTATAACTCAGTTCAGAGGAATGATAAGTACAAGAATTTCAAGTATCACAACTGTGGTCAGTATGGGCATTTCAGAGCTGATTGCAAGAAAAAGAAGAAGCAGAATAAGCAAAAGAATCAAAACAAGGAACCAGTTGAGTGTAAAGGCGATTCATCGCCTAACGGTATGTCTAATATTTTTGTATGCACTGAATCTTTATTTACTACTACTTTTCCAAATAGTTGGGTTTTTGATTCTGGTGCTATATCTCATATTACTAAAGATAATAGAGCTTTTACTTCTATACGAACAATTCCAAGGGAAAATAGATATATCTTTTTAGGCACTAATGCCAAAACTGATGTACTTGGAATTGGAAATTATGTCCTGAAACTCCACAATGGAGGAAAATTATTATTACAGGACACTTTATATTCACCTAGCATGAGAAGGAATTTAATCTCTGTTTCTCAATTAGAATCTGTTGGTTATGATATACTGTTTGGAAAAGAAAAAGTTAAAATATTGCTCAATGGGAAATTAGTGCATACTAGAACTCGTCATGAAGGTCTTTATTTCCTTGATGAGCTATCAAATGATGACAATATTGATTGTCTAGTTGGTGAAAATGACTCCATAGTGAGGAATACTAATGATAGGAACACATGCTCAGAATCTTATGTATGACATTTACGACTTGGTCACATATCTAAAAACAGAATTAAGAGGCTTATTAATTCTGGAATTCTACACTTTAAGTGGGAGGATTTTGGTATTTGTGAAGCATGTATAATGGGTAAAGTGACCCGTGCACCTTTTCCAAAGGCGGAAAGATCAAATGAGCCTCTTGCCATTATTCATTCTGATATTTTGTGGTGAGATGTCTACTCCCACAAGAGGACATAACATTTATTTTATCACATTCATTGATGATTATTCAAGATTTTGTTATGTGTATCTTCTTAAACATAAGTCGGAAGGTTTTGATGTATTCAAGACATTTAAAACTGAAGTGGAAAATCAATTGAATAGAAAGATCAAAGTTTTAAGAACTGATCGTGGAGGAGAATACACTTCAGGAATATTAAATGATTGTTGTAAAGAGCATGGAATTATTCATCATTATACTATACCTTACACTCCGCAACAAAATGGTGTGGCTGAGCGGAGGAATAGAACACTTATGGATATGGTTAGATCTATGATGGCTTATTCTGATCTTCCTTTATCTTTTTGGGGTGAAGCTTTGCATACTGCTGTTTATTTATTGAATCATTCACCATCTAAAGCTGTAACAGTCACTCCTTATGAGTTGTGGACTGGAAGAAAACCCTCTCTTCGCCACTTAGCTGTTTGGGGTTGTAATGCACAAATTAGAGTGCCAAGTCAAAATCGTACAAAATTGCAACCTAAAAGCATACCAGGAATTTTTATTGGTTATTCTTTGGAATCAAAAGGGTACAGGTTTTATGACCAGGAAAATGATAAACTGGTGAAAAGTAGGGATGCAATATTTTTAGATCAAAACACACCTCGCCGTGCTAAGCGGGCGAGGGTGAAATTAGTGGCAACTCCACCTGAAACACACATGGATACATCTGGTATTGATTATCGCACTGAGGGAGGTTCAGCTCCTGAAGAAAATGCAAACCAAGCTCCTAATACTAATATGCTCAGGAGAAGTGGGAGGAATTTTAGTACACCTCAATATCTAGATGATGATTATTTGTTCTTGGGGGAAGTTCACTCTAAAATTTCAGATTTAGAGGAAGAACCAAAGACTTATAAAGAAGCAATAAGCTGCTCTCAATCAAAACTATGGATGGAAGCAATGCGGGAAGAATTAAACTCGATGAAAAGGAATAAAGTTTGGGAACTTGTTGATCTACCAAACAACCGTAAACCCATAGGTTGTAAATGGATTTTTAAAAGAAAATTGAATGCAGCGGGTTTAGTGGAAAAATATAAGGCTAGGCTTGTTGCTAAAGGCTTTACACAAAGGGATGGTATTGACTTTGTGGAAACTTTTTCTCCTGTTGCAAAGTTTACTTTAATTCGTATTATTAGTGCTTTGACGGCTTATTATGATCTTGAACTCCACCAAATTGATGTTAAAACTGCTTTTCTTAATGGTCTTTTGGAGGAAGAAATATATATGATACAGCCAGAAGGTTTTGGAGAAAAATGAAATGAAAATAAGGTTTGGAAGTTAAATAGATCAATTTATGGTCTTAAACAAGCTTCACATCAATAGTATATTCTTTTTGATAATGCTATCACGTCATATGGTTTTTCAATGACGGAAGGTGATCATTGCATATATACAAAAGTTATGGATAATTGTTTTGTCTTACTGTCTTTATATGTTGATGATATTCTCATTGCTTCTAATGATAAAAATACATTGATGGAAGTGAAAGCTTGGTTGTCTTCTAAATTTGATATGAAAGATATGTGAGAAGCTTTCTATGTTTTGGGAGTTGAAATACATAGAGATCGGAATAGAAGGATTCTTGGGTTGTCCCAGAAGGCATACCTTAGAAGTGTTTTAAAACGATTTTCTATAGAAAACAGCAAACCTGTTAATGTACCTATTGTAAAGGGAACTAAACTCAGTGAGGAATTATGTCCAAAAACTCCTGAGGAAAAAGCTAGAATGAATGGTATTCCTTATTCTTCAGCTTTAGGATGCCTTATGTATGCTATGCTATTTACACGACCTAACCTTAGCCATGCTATTGGAATTCTCAGTAGATATCAAAAGAATCCTGGGGAGGAGCACTGGAAACAAATTAAATATGTACTGCGTTATGTCAAAAGAACTATGGATTATTCATTATGTTTTAATGGTCATAATCTTCAACTGCGGGGTTATACTAATGCTGATTGGCAAGGGGATCCGGATGACCGAAAATCAACTTCTGGTTATTTGTTTACTTTGGCAGGAGGTGCTATTTCTTGGTGTAGCAGAAGGCAGGATTCAGTTGCTCTTTCCTCTATGGAAGCTGAATACATTCTTTGCATCCAAGCGCAACAAAGGAAGGTGTATGGCTGAGGGAATTTCTTGCATCACTTAAGGTCGTGGAAAGTGCATCACAACCTGTCACTATTTTCTGTGATAATCAGGCAGCGATCAAGGTCTCGAAGGATCCTAAATTTTATAGTAAAAGTAAACACATTGAAGGAAGATATCATTATATTCGTGATGTAATAAATAGACTCAAATCTATTCATTTGGTTTATTTACCTAGCATTGATAAGGTTGCAGATCCACTCACTAAGCCAGTTAGTCAGGAATTATTTTCTAAGCATGTTAAAGACATGGGACTTCAGTTTATTGATTGAAATATTTTCAGCCAAGTGGGAGATGTTGGATTTTAATATGGCTTTCAACATTTATTTTAGTTGTTATCTGTTTTAACTCAATGTGGAATATTGATTTATGTGATAGGGAATTATTTGATGCAGAACCTAACTCGAGGATTTTAATACTCGAGGTGCTGAGGACGGCTGTGCTGGAATAGGTAGACATGTTTATTGAGATCGAGTCTACTGGAATTTAATATGCATGCATATGATTAATCCGGATATAGCACAGGGCGGAATAGCTGGGTTTGTTTTGTAGGATCAGCTCTGCAGGCTGTTGACCCACATGATTAGATTGGAATTGGTCTCGTAAACAATCTGATCATGGCACATGACTCACACATGTGTGCTAGGGACTAATATATTTTAGACTTATAAAACTGGCTTGTCTGATCGTGGTTGGTGACATGGTTCAGGAGTCTCACGGTGTACCTAAAACAGGTGGGTTAATTATAACACCTGGAAGTAGAGTCTATAAATGATCCCTACCCTCTAGCCTCAGAATGCAATTGTGAGCAGCACCACGGAAAAGGCAGAGGAATAGAGGGTAGACCGAAAATCCTCCACCAAATCAATCTAGGGTTTTCTCAAAACCCAACATGTTGGACCTTTAAGCCTTTCCTAGAGAATTTTTGTTTTTGTCAGAGGCACAGACAAAATTAGTTCCAGGTAGTTATAACAATTTCTCTGCCGACCTTGAAGAATTTTTTCAATATCTGTAGTGTTCAAAGGATACTGCAGATCATTATATATATAATTAATGTCGATTTGCTTTAATCAAAGGTAAGAGAGAATGTGTTGTGGAGAAGTGGTCTAATCGAGCATGGATGCACAATCATGCATGTGTCTATTGACTTGGTGGTTAATGCATGAGCTTGTTCAAGGAATAATAGCCATCTTGTTAAAGGATAAGATAGAGATCGATCAGCATGTTTGAATCTTTTACTTATCGCTTACTGGAACATTAGTTCTGTTCTATTGTCGATAACAACTGTAGATTGTCTGGCACTTTAACTTGCCGTGTAAGTTGCTCTTGTAATCTTAACAATCTGTCATCTTGACATCTATGAAGATAAATACAGCTCGAACCCCTTGAGGTTCCTTGGGGCAAATACCTCTCTATTATTTTTACATGGTATCAAAGCCTTGTTCGTCAACCATGTCAACCACCGGCTCCTTCACATCTGCTTCCTTCCCAAGCTCCAGTTCCACCTCGCCTGGACTGCTCCCTACCCTATCGTTCCACTTCGTCAATGTAGAGCTCACCAAAGAGATTTTTCTCCTCTAGAAAGCGCAGGTTGTTCCATACCTTTGAGCGCAGCAATTGCTTGGTTATGTGGATGACACTGCCGAGAAGCCACCGTCATTGATCACTGAGACTGCTGAAGGAGGTGCACGACAGATTCCAAATCTGGAGTACCTAAACTGGGTCCAGCAAGATCAATTCATTCTCAGTGCATTGTTATCTTCTCTCAGCGAAGAGATCCTTGCACATGTCCTGTCACATCCCCAAATTAATAAAGTGGTTTATTATGCATCTCATGAGCATGCATCATGATTTGAAATTTTTTTTATTTACATATTGTACTGGAAAACCTCAAAATACAAATGAAACATACACTTTAAAGTGAACTCTAAACTAAAAACTGAAATAAGTGCTACTAAAGTATCTCTGGAAATAATTTATTCAAATACTATATTAATTATCCGGAATTAATATAATTTTTTCCAAATTTTTGGGACTGGTTTGAACCCCAAGAAAATTCAAACATCATTGAGAGACCTAGCCTAAGTTTGAATTTATATATTACAAAATATATTCATTACAGTAGGGTTCAATAATTTTTATGGACACTAGGCTATCCCAGGAACCCCCAGAAATTATTTCATGATTTTATAAATTTTATTTCTATTTTTAAGCCCCTGGTCAAAGTAGAGGAAGTATTTTACATCTCAGTCAAAGCCTAAAACCCTAACTGGTCACTACTGTTCATCGGGCTCGAGTCTGACTCGACGAGTCGTCTCGGTCGAACCAACTAAATGCACCGACGCATACGGACCGTAGGATCCAGGATCGATGGCCCAGGCCGCGCACCCCTTCCGACCAGTCCGATCACCCTCTCAATCCAAGCCGTCCACTTGAGATCCAATGGTGCGCATTGAACCGATCATCTCGCGTTCTCGCGCGCTGCTTGTCTCGCTGACACGGTGGGCCCGAGCTGTCAGCTCCGTCCCTGACCTCGCGCAGGAGCTCCACGCCACGCGGCCGCGACGCTCCGACGCGCTCAGAACGGAAACTCGACGCCGTCAATCCGCCGCTGCCGTTGGCCACTCCGGAGTGTTCCCTACTTCACGCCGCCTCCATCTCCGTCTTTTCCTGGGCATAATACCCCTCCGCACCCCTCCTTCTTCCTCACTTCTCCTCTGTTGACCGAGGAGGGGGAAGCTCGTACCAGCTCCTCGCTTGGGTAAGCTTCCACCGGGTGATGCCTTTCTCTTGCTTGTTCGATGCCTAACCCATTTTTGCTTATGTAAGCTTCTCTCGTTGCTTCTAGCTCCCGATCCATTTTCGTGCTCTCTGGAGCTCTGAGCACGCTCCCGTGAGCGCCACCTTCTCACTCTTCACTTACAGTGAGTTTTATCTTCACTTTTGCGCGTCATAATGTGCATTGGGATATCTTAGAGAGTTCCCCTCAATCAATTTCTTTAATGCCTCGGAGGAGGTTGCAGATTTTGAAGTTCCCCTTTTTATCGGCCGCGGACATTGTCCTTCGTCTCCAGCTCTGGCTGGTAAGCCCTTGACCGATTCCTTGCTCATGAAGCATTTTCATTTGGTCCTTGAGCCATCCCTATCATTCATTTCTCTTTAATGTACTCCAGTCGTCTTCTCCACGTGAAACCGTGCCGCCGCCGTCATCGCCTTCGACGTCGGTCAAGCTCCAGTTTTCTCCAAGCTTTCCCGAACATCTTCCTTCGCTCAGGTAGTTACTCATAGTCCCTAGGACCTTGGCGCACGCTTGTATGCACACCGCGGAGCTTAACTTGCACGTGCACGTACACCGCGGATGCACCACCACTCACTACCGGCTCGCCGCCGTTTTAGGCCGGTGTAGTCGCCGCCACCACTTCCTGGAGGTGCGCCTAGCTGTTGTGATTCCAACCTTGCCCTCAGCTCGCGCCGCCGTAGCCGGAATCGCCGGCAAGGCTCCGGTGAGCGCCACCCGGTATTGTCGGATTACCTGTAATACTCCGGAAGTGTGAGAAGTCAAGAATCGGGTTAATTAAATTTAATCGGTAAACAATTATTTAATCGGGGAAGAGTTTAATTTCAGAATTCAGCAAAGACAAGAAAAGAGAGGGGTTTTTCTGTGTTTTCTCACCTACTTGGGCCTGGGCCTTGGCCCATCTGGCCCTGTAGTGGCCGGCCAAAGGGGGGGAGGAGCCACCTCCCCAAACCCTAGCCGCCCCTCCCCTTTTCTCTCCTCCCACTTGCAGCCGCCCCCTCCTCCTCTCCCTTGGCCGACTCCTCTCCTCCCCCTTGCACCTCCCCTCTCCCAAGGTGCTGTCCCCTGCACCTCCCTATCCCATGGTGCTGCCTCATGCAAGGAAGAAGAAAGAGAGGAGAAAAGAAGGAGAAGAAGGAGAAGAAGGAGAAGAAGAAGAAGAAGAAGAGTTTGTGTGGGGTTTGGTTCAGCGAATTCTAGCGGTTCTACAAGGGTAACGAGATGCCCTCCCCGCTGTTTAATCCTTATTAGATGCGAAACCGATTAGAATTGATGGTTAATTGTTGGGCTGCAGAAGATGCAATTCTGTCCAGAACCTTGCGTGGGTTTTTTCGTGTATTTAGAGGCTGAATTTTAAGTTTCCATCTCCTAGAGATATGTGGGTTATGTCGTTATCTTTCAGTAGCCGCGAAGATCACTCGATTCCGAGGTCTGAGTCAAAAGTTATGATCGATTTAGTATCTGCTGCCAGAAATCTGACGAGAATAATCTGTCTGGTTATTTCCTAAAATTTGAAAGGAATTTGGTAGAATCTGAAAGTTCACCCAACTAGGTTATTGTAGGTAATTCGATAACCTTTTCAGATTGATAAAGAACGATCAATTCGGAGTTACCTAGTAAAAGTTATGGTTATTTTGGTTTTGCTGTTCGTTTGTGTAGACAGTTTCTGTACTGAAAGTTCAGACAATGGTTAGCCTAATTGTTTGGCCGAATTGGATTATCGTGTCAACTAGAGTATTGTAGATTAGTCAGTTAAGAATCTACAGAAATTGGGTTTACCTCTTTTGACTTTCAGATCATGAGTATTGTCATTTACTGTGCTGCTGTCCAGAATCAGTATATGGCAGGAAACGTTGTTTTTCGGTTTCAACTTTGTAAACTCGTTTTGAGTCGTCAAGTAAGCGATGTAGAATGCCGATTAGTAGCGCTGGGTATATTATGTCCTTATTGAAATTATTTTACTTGTTTAGGAGGTGAAGCCTCAGGTTTAGGAGTATCATCTTTGCCGCTAACGCCGCATCGTGGAAGGCAAGTAAATGTAGCGGTTGTGCTACGGTTTAACCCGTTTTCTTACTACTTGCACTATGCATGATTGACGTAGTGTTAAATGATATGCCATGGTTACATGTTTTCTAAGTAAGAATGTGGTAGCAAGATATTAATCAATTGCTATGTTTGGATGAGTTTGGGTAGTATTGTGGTAATTCGCGTAATGAGCCAAATGCGAATATGCGAATAAACTCAAGGTGGACATGTTGATAATTCATTGTGGTTATTTTCATGATGATCATGTGGTGGTCTATGTGATAGAGTTTCATCTAGATCGATTGATTTTGATCTTGGTGAATCGGTGTGGGTTATGTGGTAATGGTCTTATGACACGTTGGTATTGTGCTTAATGAGACACATGTGGATTATGAGAAAATATTCATGATGAGTATGTTGTTGATCTCCGTGGTTAAATTCTTGTGGTTTATGATTATCATATCATATCATTCATGACATATCATGACATTTGCATTGTGGATGTCGCCGCTTATGGCGCGATCGTGCAGTACAACATCGTGCATTGCCAGTAGACGATGCATACCTTTACCTTGTTGGGTAAAGGTGCAGTGGAGCATAGCATACATATGCATTACATTGTGGAAAGATCATTTGCATACTTGTGCAAGATATTGAGGTGAAGTTATTTTTGCAAACAAACGCAACTTCATAGTTGCAATGTGGAAATTGACTCATGTGAGTCTCTTGTGGTATGAGTATTGTGGTTGTGGTTGTGGAATGAGGTTCATCCCTTGAGGTATGGTAGATGTTGTGATTGTGGTATGAGATTCTTCTCTCTTGTGGTAATTGTTGATAGCAGTTGTGGATGCGAGAAATAGTAAAGTTATGAGGTAAAACATGTTAATACCTTATTGTCATTGGTAGTGGTAGTGGTGATTAATATGAAGCAGTTGATCATGATTCAATTGTTATTATTTTACTATCATTGGTAGTAAATATGGTTGAGGCTATAATTGTGATCATTATGAGAATTGGATATTGATGCTTAATACCTTTGTAGTTTAATTAGCTTGTAAATGAATGTGGATTCACATTATGGATGTGGACATATGGATACTTTAATGATGTTGTATAGTTGTTTGTAGTCTGATTAGCTCATTAAAGCAGTTTGCTTGCTTGAGATTTTTATCTCACCCTTGTTTTTTCCCCTACTGGTGATTGTTGAGCATTCATGGGATGGGTAGAGCGGCACCACAATAATGCACTTGGTTCATCAACTCATGTTGTAATAAAGTCGATGAAATGCTAGCTAAATGCTTAACTATTTGTGGATGTTTATGTTATTTAATAAGGATGGACTCGTGAACCATTCTTTGATTAATCTGCTAGAGGTTGTTTAATTATTGAACTTGTTACCGTTATCTTTATTCCCTTAGTTGTTTATGCTTCCGCTTAATGCTTCTTGTCTAGAGATGTTGCCGAAATAATTTATCTTGAAATTATTGGCTAGTCAGAGAGTGGTTTAGTAGCATTCCGGGTAATGTGGATCCCGGGTGTTACTGCTTGGTATCGAGCGGGCTTTAGGTCCGTGGTAATTAAAATATATTAAATTGACACACTGGTGCATGTAGGATGGGATGGGTCAAGCATTGCATTCGTGCTTTGATATGTTATATTGATTATTCATGCGATGAGATAATCTTGTATGTTTATGTGTTGTTTCTATGATCGCTATGAGTGAGGATAGTCAATGATAAGAGGTAGGGTTTGCGGCTGTTGCCTTGGGCATTGCCAGTTTATACCCCGTTCGTGGTACGGGGATATTGATGCAGTTACCTCGGGTAACTTAGTTGCGGATGTCATGGGTAAGTTTCTTAGAAAAGTGTTATCCTCCTTGAATTGATGTTGGCCGATTCTTGGCCTATTGCGCTTAGTGATTTTCTCTCGGGTTAGTGTTTATTGCGCTTGTTGGGTGTCAATAGGCCTCCAATTGTTCTTGAGGCCAAGTATTGTTTCTTTCTGATTGATGGGTTGTTTGACTGCTCGTGAGCAGTGCTTTTGGAGAGACTGGTTTTTTCCGTGTTGTTCCATCTTTCTTGCTGGGAAACATGACTCTTGTATTTCGTTTGATATTTTGAGAGAGATTCAAAGCTTTATGTGGGAAGTTCATTAACTTGTGGAAGCATTGGCTCTATGCATATCTTCTGAGTTATTTCGACTTTTGAAGTTTGATTTCTCTCTAGAAGGGTGTGTTAAAACCCTTTGTGATGTTTTGTTGTGTTTAAGTAGTAGGTGGAAATTATGTAAATAATTGATAGATTGTGAATTATCAAGTTGAAAAGTTAGTGTGGTACATCATTAAGTTCTACTAACATCTTTAGAAGTGAAGTTGATTAATATGATGTTGTCTGTTGTAGTTTCTTGAAGATTTGAGGCTAAGAATTTAGCGATACATGTGTAGGACTCATGCATTTATCAAGGAATATGAAAAACAATTGTTTTGATTATTGTAGTTGTCTAATTTTCCCAACTTGTTGGATAGATTGGATTGATTGATCTTAAGTAATTAATCGACCATTCGGGATGGTCAAGTAAGGAGGTGTTGGAATATTGCCTTAATAAGATTAACCTTTAATATGTTCTCTCTTTACATACTTGATGAGCATGTACAACTATTAAATTTATGTAACTTTACCATGCTAAATTGTTGAAACATGTATACAGAAATGGATGAAGGTTGATGTATTGACTTGTGGAATCTTGTCTTATAAAGTGGTATTATTGATGTTTAAAGTTATTTTATTTTAATATCTTAACATAAGGTGGAGTATTGAATCAGTGCTCTTTATTGTCTTTGTGATTGCAAATTAGAGATAGAATCATTAATGCTATGCTGATGAAAAATTAATAATCAATTATTGACAAAGAATGGCTAGAGTGTAATTACCTTTTCGCTAAACTAGAGTTGAGCATCAAGCGAGATAAATGTATGAAATCTAATAAGAGATTCATACTAGCATGTTTTGTGAGGTTATTATGTTCTAATATCATCTTGTTAAAGAGTTTGTTTAATATGATGGCTTATGCACTAGGTTTAACTGGATTAAGTAGTTGGAATCTTATTTGGATAATAAGAACATGATGAAGTGATTTATGGTGTTCCTTTTGGAAAAATATGAAGGAGTGAGATGATATGATGATTTTTTCTTTTTGCAAAGAATGTTTTATCTTGTTGTGAATACAATCGATAGCATGTAGTTGTGATTATTGTGTTGAATGTTTTAAAAAATATATATATAAAGGAATTTGTTAATTCCATAATACTAATTGCATTGAAGGGTGTGAGATTTACGGTTGGAATCTTTTTGGACCGTATGACTTGTGTCATAGTCGAGGTTGCCCTGAGTAAAGCGACGTGTTGATTGATCTTTTGGTTTTATTTGAATCTTGTGTTGTGGTCTTCAAGCATCCTTTGTTGGAAATGGCGGGATGTTGTAATCAAAGAAAATTGCTTATTATTGAAAGGAAAAGTTGTACTAGAAGTATTTGAGGTACAGATGATCTTATCTTGTGTTTTTCCAACCTCATTGCTATTTGTTATTCTTTTGGCTATTGTGATGATAACCATTTTATGTATGCTGAAATTTATTTCTTCTTACCTCTTCTTCTAAGAACATGGTAATTGTTGTGGGTTGCGAAGCCTTTTGTTGCGTGATGACGACTTAATAGTGGTAGTCTAGTGTTGTTTTGTGGGGCCAGAGAGTCTATCTACAATGGTGTAGATGATGTAATCAATTGAGCTAATTGTTGAGTTGGCCAACTTGAGATAAATGAGTTGGTGTGTTGGGCAATGATTTGAAAATCCTTGGTTCAAGGAAGTTAAATTATTAAAAGAAATGAATTGGGAAATTATTGTTATGTCAAGCGTTGAGTTGCTCTCTTGATTCTTGTTTATCTTTGTGTGTTCATGGCGAGTCCATTTGCAAATTGAGTTGACTTGTTGAGGCGTAGTCTTTTCGGTTAGGAAAAGAAATTGATTGTTTTGGTGCGTCGAGTGATTTTCACTCTTAGCTTATGTGGTGTGGTTCTCCAATTGTCTACTTGACGATTAGAAATATTTTGTGGTGAATCCTTTGATTTGGATCGTGGTCCTTTGAAGGAAAACTAGTTGTTAGTGTGATGCTTGATAATCCTTTTTCTTACATTAATGGGTTATATTTGTAAATTATATCGTTGTGCTTCTAGTAGAATGATGTGAGTGGAAGTTGTGATCAAACTCTTTAAAAGGGGTATGTCGTGTTATCACGAGTATATTTAATAGGAGAAAAGTGTTTTAAGAAAGAGGATGGTTTTAGAAAGTGGTCTTAATAGTTATTATGGAAATTTTGCCAAGATGTCGAACACATTGTTGCTCAGAGCCGACAAAAGAGTTATGCGGATGTTCGCACGAGAGTTGGAGTTTGCGGTGGGTAGCCTTGTGCTCCTTCGGTGTCTCCAACTAAGGGTATTGTTCGCTTTGGTACCACCGAAGCTTAGCCCGCAGTACATCGGTTTTTCGGTGGTTGCTCAGGTGGGTAGTTTGGCTTATCGTTTGGAGTTGCCAAACTCATTGAGTGGTGTGCACAATGTTTTCCTTGTGTCTATCTTGAGGAAATACTTGCGGGATCCGAACACAAGATTGACTCGAACAGACATAGTGGAGCAGATCTCACCGTGGAGAGTCGGCCATTCAGTATCTTGATACGTCGGAGCGGGTCTTGAGGAATAAGACCATCAAGTATGTGAAGGTCCTTGGACGAATCGACCCGAGAGAGAAGCTACGTGGGAGTTGGAGGATCTTTATGAAAGAAGTACCCGAGCTCTTCGAGGTGGTGAGTACTCCTAGTTTGGGTTGCTTTTTGCTTGTTGTTCTTCTCTTTGTGGTTCAGAGTAGGATTCGAGGCGAATCCTTTTAAGGTGGGAAGAGTGTAATACTCCTAAGTGTGAGTAGTCAAGAATCGGGTTAATTAAATTTAATCGGTAAACAATTATTTAATCGGGAAGAGTTTAATTTCAGAATTCAAGAAAGACAAGAAAAGAGAGGGTTTTTCTGTGTTTTCTCACCTACTTGGGCTCGGGCCTTGGCCCATCTCGGCCCTGTAGTGGCCGGCCAAAGGGGAGGAGCCTCCTCCCAAACCCTAGCCGCCTCCCTTTCTCTCCTCCCACTTGCAGCCGCCTCCTCCTCTCCCTTGGCCGACTCCTCTCCTCCCCTTGCACCTCCCCTCTCCCAAGGTGCTGTCCCCTGCACCTCCCCTATCCCATGGTGCTGCCTCTTGCAAGGAAGAAGAAAGAGAGGGAGAAAAGAAGGAGAAGAAGGAGAAGAAGGAGAAGAAAAAGAAGAAGAGTTTGTGTGGGGTTTGGTTCAGCGAATTCTAGCGGTTCTACAAGGGTAACGAGATGCCCTCCCGCTGTTTAATCCTTATTAGATGCGAAACCGATTAGAATTGATGGTTAATTGTTGGGCTGCAGAAGATGCAATTCTGTCCAGAACCTTGCGTGGGTTTTTCGTGTATTTAGAGGCTGAATTTTAAGTTTCCATCTCCTAGAGATATGTGGGTTATGTCGTTATCTTTCAGTAGCCGCGAAGATCACTCGATTCCGAGGTCTGAGTCAAAAGTTATGATCGATTTAGTATCTGCTGCCAGAAATCTGACGAGAATAATCTGTCTGGTTATTTCTAAAATTTGAAAGGGAATTTGGTAGAATCTGAAAGTTCACCCAACTAGGTTATTGTAGGTAATTCGATAACCTTTTCAGATTGATAAAGAACGATCAATTCGGAGTTACCTAGTAAAAGTTATGGTTATTTTGGTTTTGCTGTTCGTTTGTGTAGACAGTTTCTGTACTGAAAGTTCAGACAATGGTTAGCCTAATTGTTTGGCCGAATTGGATTATCGTGTCAACTAGAGTATTGTAGATTAGTCAGTTAAGAATCTACAGAAATTGGGTTTACCTCTTTTTGACTTTCAGATCATGAGTATTGTCATTTACTGTGCTGCTGTCCAGAATCAGTATATGGCAGGAAACATTGTTTTTCGGTTTCAACTTTGTAAACTCGTTTTGAGTCGTCAAGTAAGCGATGTAGAATGCCGATTAGTAGCGCTGGGTATATTATGTCCTTATTGAAATTATTTTATTTGTTTAGGAGGTGAAGCCTCAGGTTTAGGAGTATCATCTTTGCCGCTAACGCTACGCATCGTGGAAGGCAAGTAAATGTAGCGGTTGTGCTACGGTTTAACCTGATTTTCTTACTACTTGCACTATGCATGATTGACGTAGTGTTAAATGATATGCCATGGTTACATGTTTTCTAAGTAAGAATGTGGTAGCAAGATATTAATCAATTGCTATGTTTGGATGAGTTTGGGTAGTATTGTGGTAATTCGCGTAATGAGCCAAATGCGGAATATGCGAATAAACTCAAGGTGGACATGTTGATAATTCATTGTGGTTATTTTCATGATGATCATGTGGTGGTCTATGTGATAGAGTTTCATCTAGATCGATTGATTTTGATCTTGGTGAATCGGGTGTGGGTTATGTGGTAATGGTCTTATGACACATTGGTATTGTGCTTAATGAGACACATGTGGATTATGAGAAAATATTCATGATGAGTATGTTGTTGATCTCCGTGGTTAAATTCTTGTGGTTTATGATTATCATATCATATCATTCATGACATATCATGACATTTGCATTGTGGATGTCGCCGCTTATGGCGCGATCGATGCAGTACAACATCGTGCATTGTCAGAAAGACGATGCATACCTTTACCTTGTTGGGTAAAGGTGCAGTGGAGCATAGCATACATATGCATTACATTGTGGAAAGATCATTTGCATACTTGTGCAAGATATTGAGGTGAAGTTATTTTGCAAACAAACGCAACTTCATAGTTGCAATGTGGAAATTGACTCATGTGAGTCTCTTGTGGTATGAGTATTGTGGTTGTGGTTGTGGAATGAGGTTCATCCCTTGAGGTATGGTAGATGTTGTGATTGTGGTATGAGATTCTTCTCTCTTGTGGTAATTGTTGATAGCAGTTGTGGATGCGAGAAATAGTAAAGTTATGAGGTAAAACATGTTAATACCTTATTGTCATTGGTAGTGGTAGTGGTGATTAATATGAAGCGATTGATCATGATTCAATTGTTATTATTTTACTATCATTGGTAGTAAATATGGTTGAGGCTATAATTGTGATCATTATGAGAATTGGATATTGATGCTTAATACCTTTGTAGTTTAATTAGCTTGTAAATGAATGTGGATTCACATTATGGATGTGGACATATGGATACTTTAATGATGTTGTATAGTTGTTTGTAGTCTGATTAGCCTGTTAAACAGTTTGCTTGCTGAGATTTTTATCTCACCCTTGTTTTTTCCCCCCTACAGGTGATTGTTGAGCATTCATGGGATGGGTAGAGCGGCACCACAATAATGCACTTGGTTCATCAACTCATGTTGTAATAAAGTCGATGAAATGCTAGCTAAATGCTTAACTATTTGTGGATGTTTATGTTATTTAATAAGGATGGACTCGTGAACCATTCTTTGATTAATCTGCTAGAGGTTGTTTAATTATTGAACTTGTTACCGTTATCTTTATTCCCTTAGTTGTTTATGCTTCCGCTTAATGCTTCTTGTCTAGAGATGTTGCCGAATTAATTTATCTTGAAATTATTGGCTAGCTGTAGAGTGGTTTAGTAGCATTCCAGGGTAATGTGGATCCTGGGGTGTTACATTACCGACAATACTGTAGCCTCGCCATTAGGGCTCAAATCCGGGTCATTAATGGCTAATCAACACTTACGTATTTAAATGACTGTCGGAAGTAATGAATGAGACACTTACAAGTGGGACCAAGAATAGAAAACGAAGTGATTTAACAGTTTAAAATCTGAGATTGGCATGTGGGCCATACGGCCATAAGTGGAACCGTAGATTGTGAAGTATGTTTTGTTTAAGGAAAAGCGTATTCTTGGTATGTTTAGAATGAGTTTGCACGTTCGTAAAATAGAAGACGTATTATATGATTTACGCTTTCAGCATAGTGCGGCCGAGACCAAGTCAATGATGATTGGGTCAAAATCTTGACCCCGGTCCCACCCGTCAGTGGCTGTGGCTAGGTTAGCATTCGGTAGGAAAAGTAGTAAATACTTTATGAAATTCGAAAGCTATTAATTTATACGCTGAAAAGTTGGTATTAACTTCTAAAATGCATAACTAAATCATTTTAACTCCAAAATGAGTGAAACCACTTCTGATAATTTTTATTTTGAATGAACTTTATATTAAAATTGGTTTCAAACATGTCTATGTCACAGAGAGCAGTATTTTGGAAAATGAGCTATTAACACTATTATATTTACAAAAGAAAATGTTGATAACTTCAAAAATTCATAACTAAATCATGAAAACTCCTTTTGAAGCAAACTTAACTGTTTGTAACTTGTAATAATATTGCCTATTTACCCATATAATCCATGTACTCACCACTGCTCTACAAATTATCACCTCATAATTAAATTACGAGATTAAAGGCGTATTGAAATCTGAAATTCAAACCACCATAACTTTCATATACTAAATCAAAATGAAATAATTCTTTCACCAAAAATCATCTAAAATTATGACTTAGCTACTGTAGAAAACTCATGCATTTTTGAGCATATTGATTTTTGGAGCATTTCTTGATGTTTATTCGGTATTGTATTTATATAGATTCTGAGCTCATTGATATTGACTTGTATGCTACCGAGAGTGAACAATTGCTCTACCAGCAAGGCAAGTATCCTTTGAACTTTCTTTTTGCATCATATTTGATCCCAGATTTGTTAGGGTAGATGCAATGATAATTGCTTGCATGCTATTTTGATAATGTCGCTATTTTTGTGATGAATAGTTAGACACATCCTATTATGTTGTCATTGTGTCTATCCTTGAATTATTCTGTTACTGAAATGTTATGATAGGATGAGTGAAGTTATATTGTTCGAGTTGCTTAGCCATGCAAGTCTAGAACCGGTAGTTTGATTGTCAGGAATAACCCGACAATTATGGGATAAACACAACTCTTATTATATACTTTTGTTTCAGATCTTTGTATCTGTTTTATGAGTTAAATTTTGTCATTTTAAATGAGCTTTTGGTCTGGACAAGTGTTGGTTAGTGATGGTGCTTTGTGCACGAGATTTGGGTATGTGGTTTGGCTTGTCTGGACAATTAAGGACCGAACTTTGGGTACCTGCTGTTCAAGCAGCATTCGTGCTATCACACAGCCATATGGAAGATTTTGTTGTGTTGAGTCCCACGGTGGTGAAATTGTGAGGGCATGGTACCGTGAAATTCCGTGTTCCTTTGGGCCGATAGGATGGGGGCGTTAACGTCTTGTGTTTCCTAGGAGATAGGATGGAGACGTTAACGTCTTGTGTTTCCTAGGAGCCATGGGTTCAGGGACTTAACTCAATGGGATTTTCTTGCAAAAAATGACCATATCTTGATTTACCTTACCGCATACCATAGGAAGTATGCTATATTCGGAGGCATCTGGAGGCTTACGGGCGCATCAAGTTGTGTTGGTAAAGTAGTACACCCCTGCAGGGTATAAATCTATTCGAATAGTCGTGTCCACGGTTATGGACGACCACTTGAAATTTGTGGCTACTTATTGTTAGACTTGGAATTAAAATTGTGGGTAAACTTGGTATCGTCATGAATAGGATATCCATGCTTGTTGTTGTATCAAAGTGGACCGCCACTTTGTTTTTGGTATGATTCATTTATTATTGAATTTATCACTTGTTCACATGTTTTAATTCTACTTAAAATCTGATTTTGAAATGGCAATTGAAAAACTAGTATGTGTAGGTTGTTCAGTATTGCGTCGTTTTCGCAAAAATTAAGCCAATATGAGCCTCCCCTTGAATGACCTTATGCATGACTATTTTTTATTTGTGTAAGACTTGCAAGTACTCTTTTGTACTCATCCAGATGTTTGCTGGCTTTTACAGGTGAGGAAGATAATGAGACCGACGAGCTTGTCGGTGTCAATTTAGGCGACACCGATGAGTAGTGTGCTATCTTTAACTCCCAGTTGGTTGCCGATGGGTTGTGTGGCATACCACTGCTGGTCTTTTGGTTTATTTACTTATTTCTGCTGCTACTTAATACTTTCCTTTAAATTTGGCTGGTCGGCCACTTGTATTAGTTGTAAACTTGGAACTATGTTGTATGTCTTTTGAACTATTTATGTATGAATGTTGTATGGATGTGAGCAACGTTGTATGAGAGTATGATTATATTGGTCACTGATCTTGGGAGCCAATATAAGATGTCTTGTAACAGCCCTAACTTAGGGTTTGTATTTCAAATGTAAAATTTTGAGGAGAAATAAAACTTTTGTTGTCTCTTCAAATCATTTGAAAGTTTCTACAATTTTCCTAGCAATTTCCAATTTGTAGAATTTAATTCTTGTGATTGGAAATTGTTGTTATCAGATTCTTAGCCTTCAAACTTGTGATCATCCTCTGAAACTATTTTTCCTAGCATCTTGATCATCCTATCTACCTCCTGAATTATTTCACAATTTTAGATTTTGTTTGCTATTTCAAATGGCCAAGTCAACTCTGTTTGAAATCTGGTCAAACTCCTGTACAGCAGCTTGTGAATTTTCTCTAGAACAATGCAGTGCATAAAAGTTCTGGAAAAATTATACAAGGTTTTCCTCTGTCCCTAGTAGCTACCATAAAAATTTCTGAAATTTTTGGAGCTCAGGAGCTACCTCTAAAAATTCCCCAAACCTTCTCTGTCTTTTAAATCAAATTCTAAAGTATGTTCCTCGCCCGAACCCAACTCGGGCTCGAGTCCGACCGCACCACTTGACTCGGTCGCACCGCCAGCTGCACCGCCGCGCGAGTCCAATCGATCGTAACCGTCCGATGAAGATCGAACGATCCACGTCGCGTATGCAACCGACCTGTCCGAATGCATACACCAATCCCAGCCGTCCGTTTTAGATCCAACGGTCGGTGTGTTGTCGATCAAATCAAACCACCGGTTCGCACCGCTTCGTTTGTCGGCCGACATGTGGGTCCCACCCGTCAAGCATCAACCTCGTCTTCTCCGCACCTCCACGGAGCTCGCGTCGTCGTGCATGTTTGCCACGCACTCGTCGCCTGCCACCTTTATGCCCTCGTGTCCGGCTGGGAGGCATCGCCGTGACTTCATAAAAGACCTGAGCTCATCCACTTCTTCTCCTTTGCGTTCTCGTGTTATCTCCGCCCGATTTCTTGTTTCGGCCGGAGAAGGAAACGAAGGTAGCACCGCCGCTGGAGAAGCCCTTGAGCCGCAACCTCACCATCGTGAACCACACTCGGTCGCATCCATTTTTCCCATCCCGAGCTCGTGGCATCCGGTGAATCGTCCGAGCCACTTCTTCGTCCCCAACTCCGTTGGTCTCGGCTCTGCAAGCTTGCTAGTGCTCGTGAGTTTCGGCCGACACTTGGTCGCTTCGGATCGCATTGATGCACCGAAGCTAATGATGGCTTCATTTTTGTCTTTGGTGCATCGTTGAGGCTGCGCGACCCTTTCTTCTCCAATCACGGTGTTCGCGCCGTGGCAATTCCGCCGCCTCGGACCTTCTTCTTCGACGTTATCTTGTGCTTATTGCTCCGGAGTCGAGGCGATTCCGTGGCGCACCTTCCCGGCTTCGAAGTTCAGCGTCTTCTCTGCGAGCCGTAGCTTCTTCTCCGCCTCCGCCGTCGTGAGCCCATCTCCGCGACCATTGGGCTCCAGCGCCACCGTCACACGGTTCGTGAGGTCTTTGCGAACCTTAAGGTACCACTCACTCGTCTTGAAACTCACCTGGGTTGCTAGAACACTGCGCGCGCCGCGCCGCCGTCTTCGCTAGGCGAGCAGCCGCGAGTTTAGTTATCGCTAAACCTAGCTCTATTAGGTCACCGACTTGTGGGCCCTCTGGTGTTAAACCTGTTTTAGGATTCAAGTCTAATCGCTTTAATTCTCTCGAGTCTCGTTATGTGGGCCCGGAATGTCGGTTAGGGTGTGTGTAGTTTCATAATGCGTTTTCTCGGTGGGAGGTGTATTTCTGTGAGAGTGTTTTAGGTTTGCACCTTAGTGAGCGAAGACGTATTCTTTGAATACGCTTCGACGTCACTTTAGCGAGTGTGTTGTCTGGTCGCGGTCGTGCGGGCCGCATTGTCGATGGTCGAGACTTCTTGTGGCGGTAGAAAAAGGATTTAATGCTTTAGTATTTCGTAATATGTTTTTGTTGCTCGATAATTCATTTAAACTTGTAAAATGCATAGCTAATTCAATTTTTATCCAAATTGCATGAAACCAGTCTTTGTTAATTTTCTTTTTAAATGTATTATTTACAAAAATTAGTTTCATCCATGTCTCTGTAGCAAGAATCTGTTAATTAATAAAATGATGCCTTAGGTATCTTCTAAATTAGAAAATGCATATCTCTTCCAATAATTGTCCAAATTCAATGAACCCAATTCGGTAAAATTTCATTTCAGTATACTAACTATTAGAATAGGTTTTGCACTGTTTACATTCATGAAAATCTGTTAAGTAATTAACTAGTGCTTGTTGTGTTTTTAGCTTAGAAAATTCATAGAAAATTATTAATAACTTAAAATGAATTGTTCTCATTTACGAAATTTTGTTATTTCATGCTTAGGTCTTTGTGTGAGTTTTGGCTTGTTTTGATGTTATTGTATGTTTGAGTTTTGCGGTGTTATTCGTTCTTATTTCTTTGTTATGTTCGATCGTTAGGATTCGATATTTGCGGCAACCCGAGGACGATCCTCCACTTTGTATTGAGCAACGAAGCACCGAGCAAGCGGTTTGATCATTCCTATCCCAGTATTTTAAAGTCTAATATTTTGTTTCAATTGTATGTATGCATTGCTTAATTTGTGTTAAATTGATTAGTTAAATCTGTAGTTGCATATCACGTAGACAAAATATTGATCTCTACTACCGAGCCTAGGTTATTTCTTTGTGATTAGAGGCATTTGGATGGTCTCTTGTCACTTAGTAGATCCGGTCAAATTGCTTAGATATGCTTAGCTATCGGTAGAAGCAAGCGATTATCGACTTTAGTCAGTAACCTTGATCACACAAAATTTACTATAACTTATTGTTTCAGCATTGTTGCTATGTTTAATTGAAAACTAAAGCTGAAAACCAAAATGATTTAGACTTGGGCACAACGGTATGATTGGTGTGATCATTGGGTGTGATGGAATGGTGCCCGAGTCAACAAGGACCGAACATCTTGTTACCTTTGAACCAAGCATTTTGCGTGCTAACCACACTAGAGTATATGGGACCTCTCTTGACCTAGTACTTTGGCGTGTATTGGCTCGGTCGCAGGAGGTCGCGGGAGGGATGGAGGTGGGAGCATGGTAGTTGTCCAAAAGCTTTATCCTGAGTGGATAGTTGTCTTTCGGCTTTACCATGTAAGCGTATGGGTTTCTATCCATACGAGCGGCTCGTAGTTAATACACAATATTGGAAACAGTCTGTAGGACTTAGTTGTGCTTGCATACCTTGGAAGTGTGTTTTGGCTTAAAGGCGATCAAGTGTGGGTACATTGGTACACCCGCAGGTTCAAACTATTCGAATAGCCTCGTCCTAGGTTATGGACACGCTTGGCAAGGTCTTCCAAGAGTTAGACTACAACATTTAAATTAAAACTTGATGGGTGGTACGAATCTGGGGATTCGTGCTATTGTTGTGGTGACTATTGGGATAGTCACTTCTAGGATGTTTTTACTTACTCTTTGCTATTATTATCCTTACTGTATTTCAACATTAAAAATGAATTGCAAACTTGCCTTTAAACTGTATTACATTATTGCAAATGAAAATTGGCTTTATGCAAATGAACCATATGACCTCCACCAAACAAGCCTGCATGTAGCATATGAACAGGTCTGCTAGTTCACACGTCGGTCTTGCGGGTACAAAGACAATCTTTGTACTTTCGGGTGCTTTGCTTAATGTCTTTGTTGCAGAGGAAGAAGGTGAGCCTCGGGGCCTCACTTACTGTGAGTGTGTCTTTGTCGCGCCGTGGTGACGACTAGTCTTGGCGGTCGGCCGGATGCCTTGTGGGTTGGAGGCACACCGATTGGCTTTGTTTATAGCCATCTTATGGCACTTTTGCTTCATTGCCGTTGTTGTCTATTTGTGTATCTTGTGGCACATCGGCCTATGTGCGTAATATTGTTACTATTTGTTTATCTTCCGTTTGTAGTGTGATGTTTGGACTCTATGTTTGGAATGGAGTTGATGCATACTTTTGTTGTGAGTGTGTATCACTTGCAGGAAGTATACATATCTCGAGGATCGATTTATTTGATTTGTGATGCTAGGACCGGTGGTTGGTTAAGCATTACAAACCAAATAAATTGGGATCCTCACAAAGTTGGTATCGAGCCATTCGACCGTAACAACCAAGCATAGTCGTCCTTAGGATATTTTGAAAGTCTTATTTTCAAATTATAAAAAGGTTTATGAAAACCTAGGCAGATTCTCAGATTTTATTCCTTACCTATCTTAGCTTTCTACTCTCACCTTACTCTAATTTGAGTTTTGAGAACTTGGTTTCTCTCTTCCCTTTTCAAAAGGTAGTTACTTAGCTGGTGGAATTAGTTTTGGGAGAACTATGGAAAATCGTGGGAATAATAGGGTAAGATGTAAAGTGAGTAGTTATATGTCTGATTTTTGCTGGTCGAACTTTATCCTGCGTTGTGTTTGTTTCTGGACTGCTTTCAGTAAATTTCGGGCTTTCTTGCTTTTAAATTGTTGCTAACTTGTTTTAGTGGAACAGGATGGCTGGCGGAACCCGTAGTGGTCGGAATCAGCCAGCTGGTCATGATGAGGAGCTTCCCCCTCCTCCGACCATGGCTGAGGTTCTCGCTCAGATCGAGCGAAACCGCATGGACCAGACGCGCATCTTGGAGGTTATTGCTAGGAATACCTCCACTCCTGCCGGTGGTGGCGGCCACCAGACTCGCGGGGGACTTGCAGAGTTCCTCCGCTGCACGCGCCGACTTTCTCCCGCTCCGAGGACCCTCTCGATGCGGATGATTGGCTGCGCATGGTTGAGCGAAAGCTCAACATAGCTCAGTGCCAGGCGCAGGATAAGGCACTCTTCGCGTCCCACCAGCTTGAGGGCGCAGCACTCTCATGGTGGGAGAACTATCTCGCCATGCAGCCCGCGGGCCATGTGGTCGCGTGGGAAGAGTTCAGATCAGCTTTTCGTCGGGCCCACATCCCTGATGGCCTGATGAAGCTGAAGAAGAAGGAGTTTCTCGTGCTCAAGCAAGGGCGCAAATCTGTGACGAGTGCACATGCACGAGTTCAATCATCTGGCTCGTTATGCTCCGGGAGAGGTGGCCTCTGATGAGGCTAAGCAGGAGAAGTTTATGGATGGCTTGTCTGAGGAGCTGCAGGACAAGCTATCTATTGTGGACTTCTCAGACTTTCAGGCCTTGGTAGATAAGGCCATTGTTGCTGAGCATAAGGCGAAGGCGCTGGGCGAGTCCCGCAAGCGCAAATGGGAGGCGCATCAGTCTACTCACACCAGCCTCGTTCGTCCTCGGGCTGGGCCAGCACCTGTGGCTCGTTCTTTTGCTCCACCGGCGCCGAGGCCATCTGCACCAGCTCCTCGCCCACCACAGGCCGTGTTTCAGCCACGTGCGCCTGCGATCCAGCAGCAGAGCGGCCTCCGCAATCCGGCGGCCGAGGTCACTTGTTTTGCTTGCTACAACAAGGGCCATTATGCGAACGCCCTCCAGTGTTGCAGCGGCCTCGTCCTAATGGAGGACGCGGGGCGAGTGGTCACCACCGACCGAGAAGATGATCCGAAGCCCGAGTGCGGCAATGCCGAGTGAACCACCTTTCACCGAGGAGGCTCGGGGCGCGGATGTTGTGATGGGTACACTTGTTAATTCTCGTCCTGCTGCGGATATTTGATTACGGAGCATCGCATTCTTTATTTCAAGATCATTTGCTGCTGCTAGTGGTCTTCATTGTGTTCCTTAGAAGTTCCTTTGCTCATCCGCTCTCGGGTCGGAAATGAGCTGATTTACAATGCCGGGATGTTCCTATCATAGTCAAGGGAGTGGGATTTTTAGCAAATCTTATTCTGCTCTGTTCAGCAAGTCTGGATGTGATTCTTGGCATGGATTGGTTGTCCCAGCACTTGGGGCAGATTGATTGTGCCAGGAAGACTGATCGTCTTACCACCCGCCAGGCGGCGGTCGGATTTTCGCCGCGGCTTCGGGGCGCATCTATGTGCAATAGAAGCGGCTTGACCTTGCGGTCGGGATGTTCCCATAGTATCTGACTTTGGGGATGTCTTTCCCGAAGATTTACCTGGGATGCCTCCGGTTCGAGATCTGGAGTTTGTCATCGAGTTGCTGCCCGGTACCGCTCCGATTTCGAAGGCGCCGTATCGAATGCCTCCCAATGAGCTAGAAGAATTGAAGAAGCAGCTTGGTGAGCTCCAAGCAAAGGGTTTCATCCGTCCCAGTTCATCTCCTTGGGGTTGTCCGGTGATCTTTGTGAAGAAGAAGGACAAGACTTTGCGCATGTGTTGATTACCGTCCTCTCAATGAAGTGCGGTGAAGAACAAATATCCTCTGCCCCGCATTGATGATCTTTTTGACCAGTTGTCTGGAGCCCAGGTGTTCTCCAAGATTGATCTGAGATCGGGCTATCATCAAGTCCGGATCAGGGCTGAGGATATTCCGAAGACGGCTTTCACTACTCGTTATGGCCTATACGAGTACACCGTCATGTCTTTCGGTCTAACCAATGCTCCAGCTTTGTTCATGAACCTTATGAATTCAGTATTCATGGAGTATTTGGACAAATTTGTGGTGGTCTTTATTGATGATATTCTTATCTATTCCAAGATGGCGAGCATCTCGAGCATCCGAAGATTATTTTGGGCAAGTTATGGAGCATCATTTGTATGCAAAGTTAACAAATGTGAGTTACGTTGAAGGAAGTGGCATTTTTGGGCCATGTTCTTTCAGCTGGAGGAATAGCTGTAGATCCCAGCAAAGTCAGCGATGTTCTATCTTGGGGCCAGCCCAAGTCAGTCACTGATGTGCGGAGTTTTCTTGGTCTAGCGGGCTACTACCGCCGCTTTATCGAGAACTTCTCCAAGATCGCAAAGCCAATGACTGAATTGCTCAAGAAGGACAAGAAGTTTGTGTGGTCCTCTGCTTGTGATGAGAGCTTTCAGGAGCTCAAACAGCGATTGACTTCAGCTCCAGTCCTTACTCTTCCTGATATCCACAAGAACTTCGATATTTATTGCGATGCCTCGTCGGGGACTCGGGTGTGTTCTTATGCAAGAAGGCAAAGCGATTGCCTATGCATCTAGGCAGTGAGGCCTCATGAGCTCAACTATCCACCCATGATTTAGAGCTTGCTGCGATGGTTCATGCACTCAAGATTTGGCGGCATTATCGATCGGTAACAGCATTGTGAGGTGTATTCGATCACAAGAGCTTGAAATATTTGTTCACCCAACAGATCTGAACCTCGGGCGGAGGAGATGGCTAGAATTGATCAAAGATTATGATATGGGTATTGATATCATCACGGCAAGGCCAATGTGGTTCTTGATGCACTTAGCGAAAGGTGTATTGCAATACTGATGATCCAAGAGCGACCTTTGCACTTCTTGCGGAATTTCAGCGTCTCAACTTGGTTTGGTTGAGCACGGTTCCTATCGCCACGATTGTACAACCAACCTTGGTGGATCAAATCAAGTCGACAAAGCAATCGGATGTTGGTATGGGCAAAATCAAGCGAACATCGGGGATGGTTCGGCTAAATGCTTTCGAAGATGAGCACGGTGTTATGCGGTTTGGCAGCGTCTTGTGGTCCCAAAGGTCCCGGTGCGGGATTTGATTCTTGAGAGGCCCATGATTCGCCTTTGTCCATCCATCCGGGGCCACCAAAATGTATCAAGATCTGCGTCGGAGATCTGGTGGACTCGCATGAAGCGAGATTGCGGGTTCGTTGCGGATGTGGCGTATGTTGTCGCGTCAGGCGAACATCGGCGTCCACGGGTCTTCTTCACCCTTGCCTATACGAGTGGAAGTGGGATTACTGAGGCATGGATTTCATCACCTGGTTTGCCCGTTCATCCAAGGGAAACGACGCCATTTGGGTTGTCATTGACAGGCTAACTAAAGTGGCGCATTTCCTTTCGGTCAGAGTCACTCGTGTGGAACCTCTAGCCGAGCTCTATGTATCAAGGATTGTGAGTTTGCATGGTGTACCCAAGACGATTGTGTCTGACCGTGGGGCGTTGTTTACCTCTCGGTTTTGGCATAGTCTGCAGGAGGCCATGGGAACTCGTCTTACTTTCAGCACGGCCTATCATCCTCAGACCGATGGTCAGACGGAGCGCGTCAATCAGGTGCTTGAAGATATGCTCCGTGCTTGTGTTCTTTCCTATGGGAAGAATTGGGAGAAGTGCCTACCGCTTGCCGAGTTCTCCTACAACAACAGCTTCCAGGCTAGTCTCGGTATGGCACCGTTTGAGGCTTTGTACGGTCGGCGCTGCAGAACACCGTTGAAGCGGTGGCGGTGAAAGGCAGTTCTTTGGCCCGGATTCGATCAATGAGGCTGAAAGTCAAGTGCAGTTGATTCGTGAGCACTTGCTCGTAGCTCAGTCCAGGCAGAAGAGCTATGCAGATCGGCGTCGTCGTGAGCTGAGTTTCCAGCCCAATGACTTTGTGTATCTCAAGGTCTCGCCTTTGAAGGGACACCGTCGTTTCGGTGTCAAGGGCAAGCTAGCTCCTCGATATGTCGGGCCATATCGCATCATCAAGAAAGTGGGAGCTGTTGCATACAAGTTGGAGTTGCCGGCTACACTTGAAGGAGTGCACGATGTTTTCCATGTGTCACAATTGAAGAAATGCCTTCGTGTTCCAGTTGAGGAAACACCATTGGAAAATATCGATGTGCAGGAAGATCTGTCTTATCGTGAGCGTCCCGTTCGTATCCTCGAAGAAGCTGAACGCAGAACGAGGAACCGTGTGATTAAGTTCCTCAAAGTTCAGTGGTCGAACCACTCCGAGGATGAAGCCACTTGGGAACGCGAAGATCGTCTCCGAGCAGATTACCCATCCTTCTTCCAGTG